>CM031234.1:96755145-97999073 GCA_018340775.1 Taxus wallichiana var. yunnanensis | reverse complement strand
TCCCATGCGCACTTTGGCTATCAACCAACAGAACTGAGCACTCACTCAAGGCATGGGTGGGTGTCGAGTCTCTCTTTTATGTGATTTTTTAGTGGGAATCATTCATCAATGATTAGTATATGAGTATTCAGGAAAGAAATTTATACATACAAAGATTACAAGACTCGGGATGGCCTTCGATCCTTGTAGTTTCTTCGATTGTGTGTTTTAAAAGAGTCCATAACACATAATATAACATAAAGAAAGCTACAACCATTCATTCATAGCATGAAAAAGAAAGAGAACTTCTATGAATGAAATATACATGAAACCCACTAATATTCATAAATAATTGTAATAAGTAAGCTCATTGTATTCATTGGTTCATTATAAAGAGCCATAGATGGTACAATCGTAGTCATGCACATCACTAGGCTTGTATCACTATGTAAAAACAAAAAACAAATTACAATGCTGAGCTCAATAAATCAGAGCCCCACTCATAGTAATCTTGTAGAGCTCTACCCATGTTATCTCTCTCTATGTGTATCTCTCCTATCTTCTCCTCTTTGGTCTCTATCTCTATCTCCACTCCTTTCTTGGTCCACATGCACTTGTATTTATCACCTTCCTATGCTGCCAACTCACTTTGTCGTGCCCTCGGATCCATCACCAAGTTTTGAATGTAGTCCTTCAAAGGTGAGCATGTTTCCCAGTGCCCGAGCTCTCACTCCACCTCATGATGATGGTCTTCTAGAAGATTCCTTTATTGGCATGCTCTTTGTTAAGCCACTTGTTGCCGCTGGTTGGCATGTTGTCCGCATGTAACCTATCATGCTTTTCATGTTTTCTACCTTTGTTGCTTGAATTCGTTAAGTCCTGAACCTCCTTTCATGTGCCACATGCTATATGCTTCCTTGATCCTTTTCTCTTGCATTCTTTTGCCTTACGCACCATTCTATAACTAGGGTTCCGTGTGCTCACGTGCCTTCGTACTTAGTCAATATTTCAGGAGACCTCATGTTGTCTAGTCATCTCCCTTTCATGAGCTTCACTATACTTGAGCCATCTCTCCTCCCTTTCATTTTTAGCCATAATTTCCATGGTCTTTCCCCACCCTAACTTCCTTTCCTAGTGCTTAGAGTAGGTTAGCCAGCCATGGGAATGCTTCTAAACCCAAAGTAATGACCAATATCTTCATAAAGAAGAGGAATAGCACTAAAAAATGACCCTCTAGGATCCTCTTAAACTCAAGCTCAAAGAACTTCTAGGAAATAATATGTTAAAATGGCATATTCTAAAATGTAATTGGCTAGCACTCCCATCTAATAGTGATCAATAACACGCATCCAAGTGATATCTACATCTTGTAACCTCTTATAGTCATCTTGGGTCCATACACTTGATCTATAGAAATAGCTTGATGTAGATGCATATGTCAAGAGCCATTAATATATATCTACTAGGAATCAACAAAATAATTTCACATACAACTCATGGTATAGGTTCTCTTCTACCCATCCATGTGTATTAAAATTAGGTCTAGTGCTTTGAATATTTGAGAAAACGCATCCTCTATGCTCTTGAGCCATGTTTCAACACTTTCTAGAGTCGTGCTCTGTCATTACACACCAAAAAGGTAAAGACGCATGTCAATTCTCAAAAACACTTCAAAAATAGGGTCTTGGAAACAAAACCAAGATGTAGTCATTTTTATGCCCTCGCAAAGAATAAGGAAATCCCATGCATGTCGACCTATCACCCAAAGAAGCACCGAGCGTTCACCCAAGGCAAACGTGGGGCCAATTCCCTCCTTTATATGAGTTACATGAGAATGCATTATTTACTTACGTAAACTTAAGTGAATAGATTTGAAAATAACCATATATTCATCTTAGAGCTCGTAATGGCTTCTAGACCAATGTGATCATTCATATAAGAAAAGCACTACATAACATAGATTTGAATCATAGAAGAAAATAAATGCACATGGGTTTATAACCACTCATATGAAATGTGCATATATAACCGATCCATATAGATGTTAGTAGAACTAGAAACACACATATATTCATATTAAATATGTTAATAACCACATTATATTAACCGGGGTAGTCACAGATCCATATGATATTGCAAACTAATGTCATGCATCGAGAACTAGACTTAGGCCCTTCATAATACAAAGAAATTTATTCAAACCCATCCTCTTGATATAACATACGTCTACACATCCTCTAAACCCAACCTATGGATCTCTTATAGTATTCTATCATGGCTTTGCCTCTCTTCAATTCTCACCTCTCCATTTGTCTCTATGTATATTTTATTCTTCTACCGGTGCTCATATATATAGCCTTATCAAGTACTTGCCATGCCTTTCTGAAGTTGTAGATTTCTTTCCATATGTCCAAGTGGTCCTCCATGGGAACATGCTTCTTTAAATGTGAACTCTCCATCCTTTTCCATGATGACCTTCTAGAATCTTCTATCGTAAGGTATATTCCTTCCATGGGCACCAAGTTGCTAGGCTAGCACCTTATCCACTTCGCATGCATAGTTGGGTCATGCTTTCCTCGTGTTCTTCCTGATATGCCAAATATGGCTAAGTCTAAATATATTTTCTCTTCCTTGTGCTTGCGCCACTAATTCTAGTAAAACCCTCCTAAAACACCATCCCGCATAGTTTCTCCTTGCACGCTCTTCTTCAAATAGGCCTTGTGTGCCCATGCACCTTCTTGTATTTAGCGAATATTTTAGGGGCCAAAAACAAAATAACTTAATAAACTTGGATTTTTATCCTTTTTATGATTGCAAACATAGTGAGGAAGGTGTGGTTAGGCTCGTAATATGGCTAAGAAAAATTAGGAATGCAGAGAAGAAGAGGTTAAGAAAGGTGGAAATAATTGAAATGGTTGGGTAGATGGATTAGTTGAAGTTGTTCATATCTAGGTAATAGAAAAAATGGAAATACTAAAAGTAAAAGATCTACGATTAAGTAAACACAAATGATGAAACCACATTACTTACTTTTTTCTATAAAGATCTCATAAACAAATTTGGATGGTGGTTTGTAGAAGAGGTGATGGCCATCGGTTACGTGGAAGTGCAACATGTGTGTTCCCGTGGAGACTCCAACAATTTGGAATACAACCTGTGGATTGTGTTGCACTCTAGTGGTATGTAGATGTCATTTGGATAAAGTAATGGTTCTTAGATCCTCTCTTCATTGTAATAGAAATCCTAAAACTTAATGACAACATGTGTAAAGAGTTGTAAAATTTTATATAAAGGAAGTAGTGGCGGTTTAGGTGACCGACATGGAATGAGTATAAACTTACGTTGGATAGGTGAACTACTCAAAGTTACCAAAAATAACCTGATATTTACTATTTTTTGCATGATATTGATTTCTAATTTGTGTCTCAAGTTAGGGTTTGTGCTTAGATTAGTGGGAGTGTTATTGGAGAAGGAATAGGAATTTAATTTTAGGGTTCGACTAAGTCCCATTGGTTGGGATAAGTAGGGACCTAGTCTTAATTAATTAATAGGCTTGGAATAAGTCCATGGTGAGGTGTCTAAGAGATGTGTAAATTAACTTAATTAAAGTAATTAAATTAATTAACAATATGAGGAGGAACATTAATTCAATTATAAATAATTAAATTAATATGAATGTGGGGTAATGGGTCATGGTTAGGTGAATATGTTATGTTAATTAATTAAGGGGGAAAGTGGAGTATTACCCAAATTTGTGTTCTACATTTTCCATTTCTTGTCGCATATCTTGTATTGATAAGTGACTCTAATAAAAATTGAAAGTTTTTATTTCAGGTATGAGTAAAGATTAGGTTACCCAAAGTATCGGTGGAGGTGATCCCCCTCATACCAAGAACTCGATGAAGTGTTAAATTGAGTCGGTGAACTATTTGATAAATAGGAAAATTGTGAAAATAAGGGTAGGTGGGTTTTAGGTAAGATTAATTTTGATCGGTAATAGGTAATGGTAGTCTAATGCGCACACATATATAGATTGTAATAAGGTACCCAATCAAAGATATTGCAAAATATACTTCGTTAAAGGTTGATAGGTTTATCGAAACAAGGTTGAAGTGGTTCAAGTATCACGGGTATAGGATACAATCTGGAAACAAAACTACAAAAGGTGTAGAAATGGAAAATAGGTTTTTTTCAGGGCACAAAACGTATGGTCGATAAAGAAAACACAGATTACACAAGGTAAGTTCATTAGGATGAATAACATAAGTAACAACATCATGCAAGGTATAGAAAGTACACGAGTTCAAGTGTTATAATGGGAAAGGTTGGGTTGGGTGACTTAGGAAAGGATATAGGTAAGGCCGCATTAGGGGAAAACTCACCCCAACTAATTGTAAGGTTCGGTGGTAGGTAACTAGGTCGTGGGTTGAGTGGTAAGGATGGGTTCAAACTTTGGTTCGGCATTAAGGTTTTTTTGACATCATATGTGGCGACAAATGGTGTAATGGGGTCTATCAAGCTAATCGATATTGGTTTTGGAGAACCAATGTCGGTAAATGGAAACTGAATGTGGTACACTAGGGCACATGAACGACAGAGGTCATGGTAAACCGATGTCAGTCATATCAGGGGTAGGGATAAAACTAAATTTTTTTATATTATGGATTAATTTCAACCTTTCAAATTAGTGAAAATGAAATAACGAACCATGTGTGTGTGTTTTGTGTGGAGAAAAGGACGACGTATTATACCTAGATGACTTGGCGAGAAATTATCGATCGATTACATTCAAAGTGTGTTAGGCCCACAAGATTGATATGAGCGAGGTGATTGGTTGATAATAGAGATTCATGGAAACATTGGGAGGAGGTGTAGGAGGGGATCGGGCACCTATCCCGGTGATTCCATCATGAAGGCGGTAATGTGTAGAGGTAGGATTCAATTCTCAATGTTTTTTTGGATTAAGATTTGAGGTAAAAATGAAGAAAGGGGGTTTTGAATGTGGAATTTTAAATGGTGAGTAAAAATGATTGAAATTGGGATGGGGAGGGTGAAATGTAGGTTAAATAGGTAGTAAAATGGAAATGGTTGGGATTTGGGTGGGTTTCACCTTAGGGAAGAACCAAGATCGAGATCGGTAGAGGTTAGGCTAACATCAAAGGGCTGACCATTGCACGATAATTGTGAAATGTGACCAAGTCTTGAAAATGAAGTTTTAGGTGACAAGAATATAGAAGAATGGAGGGGTAGGATAAATGGTGAAGTTATGAGGTAGGGGTAAATGGCTAAGTGAATAAAATGATAAAGTTAGGTGGGGTTTGGGTTGAATGTAGTCATAAATGGTAGTGGTTTAGGTGCAAGTTGTGTCAAATGATGAAGGAAGGAAGGTAATTGAATAAGTGAAAATGTTTAATGAAAGGTAGGTGAAAAGAAGCAAGGCATGGTGGAAAATAATAGATGTAGATTAGGCATAGGGTAGAATGAATCTTGTGGGCATGGGTGGATGACTAATGAAATATGAATGTGGGTTAATGATGTAGGCATGGTAAAGAACTCACAATGCATGATATACAACCACCACTATTAACATAGATTAGGCCCACCATCACATAGGAGGAGTGGGACCACATCAGAGATGTCAATCTCAGTTTGATTAGGTGATATAGGTGGATCAATAGAGATCACTATATGATATTCAATCTCATTGATAGATGGCAATATATGACCAACACATTTCATTTTATGATTGGGAGATGATGATCATCCTAGAGGATGTATACAAGATTTTGAGGTTTCCCATTATAGGGGCACATGTCTATCAGATTGGAGCTGATGATGCACTGGAGCCTATGGGTACAATGTTTGGTGATGTTGTGGTAGAGTTGACATACCATAGTGCGAGTGTCAGATATGGAGAGATGTATGTTACACATCCTGATGAGACATGCTTGGTAGTATTGATGATGATTGCGATCAACTATTTTGCACTTCTAGATTCAAAGGGAGGGAGATTTCCTTTAGCTTTGATGGGTGTTCTAGAGGATATGGTAGAGAAGTGGGTATGGTTTACATGGGCACCTACATTTTTGGTTCAACTGTATAGAGAGCTATGGGCATATCGGTGGATACATAGATTTGGAGTATGTTGTACCTTCCTTTTACATTGTTAGGCCTATGAGCATATAGTGTACTTACAACCATGTGGGCTACCGAGGAAAGATTGGTGTAAAGGAGTGTTCATAGTTTGGTTCTCGGTGGTGGGTACTATTTGAGCCCACCCTAGAGTATCCGATGTTGCTAGGGATGTTACATATTATAGGAGACTACTAGATGACATATTGGAAATAGATATATTTTGGAGACTATATATTGATTTCTCTTCTTATAGGGGTATGACAGGTTGATATGGATGGTTTATAGCTAGTCGTGGATACAGGCCGAGAGACAAAGTGAACATGAGATGATCCCCAAGGATCGAAGCCAATGGAAGTTTGCGCTTAAGCAAGATGTGCCTCCACCTTTTCCATTATACCACAAGGATGATGTGGAGAGAAAATATTCTCCACCACATCTAGCCGGTAGGAGGAGAGGGTAAAAATAGGAGGATTGATGATGCATGTACCACTAAATGCTATAAGAAGTGGTGGATAGACCATTTACATGTGGCACCTATGAGGTAAGGGAAACTTGATTTAGCTACTGGTATAGTTCATAGAGATGCACTATAGGGGTCATGGTTTCCTTATAGGAATAGATTACGAGTTTCGTGGATAGCTGAACGGTCACAGAACATGTGACCACTTTATAGAATAGATGATGAGCCTAGAGGATCAAATAAAAATGCATAGGCGTCGTACAAGGTAGAGATGGTCGTGGGGTGTATGTAGTGGAATTACAGAACATATTTCCACTCTATAAGTGTAGCTAGTAGCACCACAAGGATAGGTTGTGACCCTACAGCCCCGATAGATACACATGTATCAACACAGCACCGGACAAGGTCCCATATTATAGGCAATAGAACTAGGATAGGTTCCCGTAATACAAGCAAGAAGATAGGGGCCTTGATTGTTGGATCGGAGTTCACATGTTATAGCTAGGCCGATGGAACTTATATTTTATTGATGGTGAGGTTTTGGGATGCCCCGAATGAGGCTCGCTACTACCAGATCAGCTAGCTACATAAGGAATTTATGTTCCATCATATGTTGAGCACACGACATAACAAGAAACTAGTGAGAGGACCAGGTCCTAGACTCATGACCAGGTCCTAGACTCATAACTCGTAGCAGATGGGGTTATCATCCCTAGAGATAGGTTTAGGGTGAGGTTACAAGATCTCACATACCGTGCCTAGATAAGTGAAATGAGGAGGAGATGGTGGGAATTCAGGGACCAAGATATGGTGGAAAGATGTTGGTAGGGTGATTGACATCAAGAGAGGAAAAATTTTAGAGTGGAGAGTAAGGATTCGGTGGGGTTAATTTATCATGATATTTGATATTGTATGATGATATTGATTTTAGTATATATATCGTCTGTGCCAAGATTTTGTGATATTTTATATGAGATTTTTTGAGACACTTTGATTATTTATCGATGTGTACATATGTATTGATACATAGACATTCATTTTTATAAAGTTGATGATGATTATTAGACTGATGATGTACTCATTTTAATTTCCATTGTTATTGTTTATTATGGAAACTAGGTTAGTCACACATGGTTGAGTCAAGGTTATATAGGCATGTTTGAGTTAGGTGTAGGCATGGTTGAGTCGATATAGGCATGCTTGATTCAATTATAGGCATGATCAAGTCGTGTGTAGGAACGGTTGATTTAAGAAAAATCTAAGCTATGCTTTTTAAGGAAATGATTTGTTGAATGTATGTTATGTTTAAATTTCCAAGTAATTGATATCATGGAAATGTTAAATTATGTAGGTGTGATATGGTTGAAACTATAATATGGTAGGTATGATGAAACAATGTATGTTTGTGTGATATATTAATTTCCAAGTTATTGTGTAAATGTAACGGAGGAAAATTGGTTAGGGTAAAATTGGCCAAGTTAACCACTAAGGGCCCCATGCACTCGAAGTGTTTCCTACATAGCCCCAATGAAAAGGGTCCTCAGGCCGATGTAGTTCTCCCATAAGCTAGGGAAGAATATTACGAGGTAGATGAATCGGTTGGTATGTTTTATGCATAATTAATTCTAGGTTACTCAAGCATGGTTGATTTTAGGTTGAATAGGCATGGTTGTAGGATAAGAAATCTAGAATGTAGGTTTTAAAGGTCCAATCGTGTGTAGTAGAATCAATAAGTAAAAAATCTCATGAATAGTAAAATATGTGGAATGATATAGAAGTGGAAAGGAGCATAATGATCATACCGAGGATGGTTTGATGAACTTAAACCCTTAAAGGTAGTGCATGATTGACTATTCTACGGTGTAAAATAGGTTACATGATCACAAAATGTCACATTTGTGGCATGTTTATTGAGTATGTATAAGATAATAAAGAAAGGAAGATAAGGTGAAATGTGTTATTTAGAATAAAATTGTTATCGACAACATGCCTCTTCCGCAAGATACCCAAAACTTAAATAGGAAAGTCCATGAGAAAAAAATATACTTCTCTTAATTTTTTGTATTTTATTTTTAATTTTTCTTGATATATTGATCGATGTGGGAAGTCTATGTGGGATAAATAGAATGAATCCTTGAGGTCTTCGTGAAGTTGATGGATGCGGGAAGCTTCATGACATTTTATTTTTATTTTGTAGAAATAGTCTTTTTTTATAGACTACGTACAGTATGGCTAGCTTTGTATATATGTCCTTTGAGGGAGTAATCTATTTATAAGAGCAAGATAGAAATATAGATGTCCTTGTTGAGGGATTCATCTATTTTCCAAAATTTCCATCCCGAAAAGGATGAAAATTATCCATGAGAATCATGCCATGAGTAGAGACATGTTACTCATATTGAAGATAAGGCTGAAAGGTGGTGTATAATCACATGATTCTTCTCTAGTCATTGATCCTTAAAATAGGTAAGTGGAAGGTGAAGGTTAGTTAAGGGATAGTTGTTTAATAGAAAGAAGGTGATATAGGACTTGATTCAACAATAGAATGGTCGAATATGCAAGGCATTGAGGAGTTCAGTTTAGGTTTACCTCTGAGGGAAGATAAATAATAAGCACCTGATCCATAGACATGAGTAACGATATAGGGTCTAAGATAGTTAGGAGAAAACTTTCCTCATTAATGTTCCCTTCAGAATAGATCACTAACCTTGAAGGTTCATTCTTGGACACATTTATTGTAGGCACATTTGACAAAATTTTGGTAAATTTTTAGGTGATCAACATCATTTATATGACGTTCATCTAATAACTCAAGATTTGTTAAATGGGCTTGGCAAAAATCATCATTATTGATCATATATTTGAGTGAGATATAAAGAGATGGAATTTGGACTTTGAGAGGCAAGAAATTATATGTACCTTAGACCAAAAATAAATGTGTGGCAGTAGTTGAGGTGCAAATACTAGTGTGATAAGCCCATAAGGACAAAGGAATGTGTCTATGCCAATCCTTACGAGTATCATTAACCACTTTCATAATAATTTTATTTAGGTTTTGCTAGTGGATTCAGTTAGTCCTTTATTTGAGGATAATAAGGTGAAGAAAATGGAGTTGAATGCCAAAGGAATCAAAAAGTTTATGTAGGGTATTTTTTTGAATTATTTTCCATTATCGTGATGAGTTGATGAGGAACACCGAAGTGACAAATAATGTGATGGTTTATGAATTAATAAATTTTATCGATTTTGTAGAAATGAGAGGTACGGATTCCACCCATTTAGTGTAATATTTGGTAGCCGTAATAATCCATTGATGACATTGGGAATAATGAGTGTTAATCTCTTCGAACAGATCCAAAACCCATTGAGAGAAAGGAAAATTTCTCGTGTGACCTATAAGGCATGACTAGAGGTGTAATGAAGATTAACATGTTCCTAAAATTTCTAAAAATGTTTTTCATAGTCACACAACAGTCTTGGTTTAGGGTTGGCTAGTAATAGCCGAGGTGAAGGATGCACTTAGCAATAATGAAGCCACTGAAATGACCTCCAGAAATCTCATCGTGAACTTCCTTGATGGTGTATGGGATTTTAGAACATGTATGGCATTGTAAGAGGATATTGTCAAAGCCACATTTATAGAGAAGACCACCCATGATGACATAGTGAGAGACACTTTTGAGGAAGGATCGTTGTCCATTACAAGTAAGATCTAGAGGAAGAATTGAAAGGGAAAGATAGTCAAAAAAATTATACATAAGGTCACATTGGTTAGTTTCAATGTTTCCTACAAAGTTAACATCTTAGAAGTGATAAGAAGGTGATTGTAACCTTTTATTATGACAATGGATTTTTGATTTAGAGGATGAAGTGGGTATTTGAGAAGTGAGACATGCCATAATTTCTACAAATTTGTTAGTTGAATGCAGAGTGGTTTGAACTTTATAATGGTCAAAGGTAGTCAAAATCATGTCAACATGATGTTTATACTTTTGAAGTAGCTCGTTACGACACTAGTATATAAAATTGACCATGTTCTTAACTAGTTGAGAGTTGAAAAATATATTAATTAATTTAAAATCATAGGCTATGATGGTTTGAATACCTAACATGAGTGCTTCATATTTGGTGATATTGTTAGTATAATTAAAATCTAGTTTGAAAGATAATGGCATAGGCTCACCATCAATAGGAATGAGGATAACTCCTACACCACCCCCACACTGACATTTGGAACCATCAAAGAATAAGGTCATTTGGTAAATGGTATCATCCAAGGAGAGGGTAGCAATGGATTCATTAGGGAAGTCAAAGTTAGAAGATTGGTTTCTAGAGAGAGGTGCATCTGTGAGTTGGTCAACAATGGTTTGTCCTTTGACAAAATTTTTATGGATGAATTCAAGATCTAGGTCTACAAGAAGCATGAGCCAATGTGTAACACATTGATGTTGGTAAGGATTAGCATACATGTAATGTAATGAGTCAAGATTTGTGTTAATGAATGTTTTTGGTTAAGTAGATAATGGTGAAGTTTAGTGTAGATCAATAATTTCCACTCTTGTTACCTACCCAAGTTAATGAACCAAACTAAACACAAAAACCCTGGAAAAACTCAAATAAATTTGATACCTAATTAATTGGACAAGATTTGAAGACGTAGATGGAGAGAAATCCTAATGGAATTAATATGAGCACACACGAGCAATCCTACGAGTAGATCCAAGAATTCTACAAGGCATAAATACTTGACAAAAAAAGATGACGTTAGAAGATATAAGGGTGAACTACCTGAAAGTGGGTCTCGAGAAGCAATTAGCTTCCTCGATGGATGTCAGTTCATGTTTTCAATTAAGAATAAAGGCATACATGATAAAATATGTAAGCAAATGTTTATATTTTCTGATTTTAAGTTGTAGATAGAATGTAAAAACAAAGATGAAATTATGTCACCTAGATTTGGTATGTTTCATTGAGAATGGTTGGCATCAATCGATAGTGATCATCGTCGATCGCTTGGAACGGTGCCGATTTGGACAAATCGGTGTCGATTGACGCTTTAATCGACGTTGATGATTGATGATGATCAGATTGTGGAGACCCACAGGAGCTACAGAGATGTGGACAGGGTTCCACCTTGGCTAGATGGAGAAATGGAGTCACCCAGAGGTTGAAGAACCTAAATGATATCGATATTATGTGGGTAGAATAATGGTGCACCTCTCAGGGATCGATATGGACAGAATTCTCTCTCTCTTGATTGATAATTTTAAGGCTCGCTCAATTTTTTCACTATTTCTCAAGTCTCTACCGTCTAACTAGAACTGATTTTAGGTTGTGTATTTATAGTCAGCACCGACCGAGGTAAAATCGGTGTTGTTCCAAAAATTAGTGTCGATCGAGGACCGGTCGGTGCCGATCAGGGAACAAACTCCCAAAGTGGTGAAAAGGGATGAGTTATGAGGATAAGAATATTATCCTTCCAACTCAAATATGGGAAAAATCCCACTGCATGGTTCCAGGAGAGGAGAAATAGGTGGGATGGATGGATAATAGTGACATGGGAGGTTGGGAAGTGATATGGGGTGAATAAGTAGTTGGAATAAATGTAAAAGATAGAATTACATGGTTAATGTTTAATTATCCATGGGTGAAATATAATGGGGTGGAACAAACTTAGGATAGGCATTTTAATTAGATATTTAATTAATACCCTAAGAGAGAAGTAGTGATACAAAAGTGCACCGGGTTACCCGAGAATAGAATAGGTAAGCGAACACGGGGACATTAAATTGAGTAACCAATTTTAGGTGTCTACATTTGCCCCTTTTTGTCGAGTAACTTGTGATAAGCAATGCTACGAGATAAAACACGGAGTTGGAAGAAAAGGAAGAATATTGATGATACGCTCCCCCTCAAACTAGGGATGGGATGGCCCCAAAAAATCCAACCAATCTTGAGTTTGAAAAAGGTAGATGAAAAAGAAAATAAAAAAGGATGCCCCAGCTAGATGTTTGGAGTAGATCTGATCATTAATGACATACGTAGAAAACAAAAAGGGTAGCGACTTAAGGAGCTCATATTGGTAGGTTAGATTAGACGGTCTTCATATGAGATGACATTAGTGGCTACAGACTTGTGAGTTAAAGGTGACTGCAAAATAAGTAATGTACCAAAGAGTGACACATTAGTAGGGACAACTAGACGGCCTTCAAATGAGACGAAATTAGTCCCTATAGACCCGCTATCTTAAGGTTTCCAAAATGTGAGTTACCCATGTACATGGAAAAAACTTGGAATGGGTGATAACACTAAATGTATGCACCCAAAGGTGAAAATAAGGTTGGGACAAAATTAGATAAACACGCCAACCATCAATGCTTAGACAAGAAGGATGGAGCGATGACCTTGAGAGGAGAGCCACTATGAAAATAAAAATATGGCCACTACAATGGTCTTTACAATAGAAATGTTGTCAAACTAGGCAGAACAAGTGTGCTATGGGTGGCACATGCAAAAGATATAATGATGAGATGCCCCAAGTAGGGAACAACAAGCAAAGCCATGTGACGAGCGACACACATGTGGGGATATATAAGGAAAGAAGGTATAAGTACCCAAAATAAAGACCTAATGATGGTGACACTGTGTTACAGGTAGCACTTGTGTAAGACATGGTAATTAGATGAGAATGAAGCACATCCTGTGTGATGAGATGAAAAAATATATCAAGATCTACTCGATTGTCCCCGATGGGCACCAATTAAGGCGCCAACTCATACCTAATCAACGTTGACCCAAAGAATCAACACCAACCTAAATAATAAGCACCGATTACCCCAAAACCTATAAATAAAGAAAAGGTGAATGGTAACGATTCATTTGCATTGTGACGATTGATTTAGAAAAAGTCAAAAATTGAATTTGAGTGAAATGGAAGCTTCTGGGAGTGGTCAGAAGAGGAAGAGGACATGGCCAGGGGTAAGTGGTCCTTCCTTAGCCTTGTATGTTTGTGTTGGTTTGTAGTAGGAGGAAAGAGAGTTTTTTGGTGCTCTACCTCCCGAATCGGCGCAATTAACAAAATTGGTGCCGACAAGTATGCGATCAACATCAATTGGAATACAATCGGCATCGACTATAAAGTAAATGATGCTGATGGAATGAGTCGGTGCCGATTAGAAATTTGGAAGCGTTGAGAAAAATTTTGATGAAATTTTAATGATGTTGATTTTGATAAATATGAACCTAATGACAATTTTTGATGTTGTGGATGTAGGCACGAGAGGTCCTACACATGCGGGATGCTATTCCTAAGATACTTAGAGACTATACTACCAGATGTGACAAATGTTGAGTGGAACCATCTGGAGTTATCCGGACTAGGGGGTTTCTGTTAATATCGATGGGTACCCCGAGATGTGGAGTTGATGTGAGCATTGATGCAGCGGTGGGATAGCCAGACATGCACTTTTTGGTTTTAGATGGGTGAGATGACTATCACCCATGAGGACATCTATAGGATCCTCAGGTTACCGATCACAGGGGACCTGATAGAGATTACTCCATGGGAGTAGTAGAGGAGGGCCCTGGTATAGTTATATGGGGACAGGGTAGATGATTCAGAGATAGTGTCCGAGGCTGTGAGGATAGCCTCACAGTACCGGAAGGATGATCCTAAGAGCAGACTGATAACATTAATCCATATGGCTATCTCATACTATGCACTACCAAATTCCGGAGGTGGATAGTTCCCACTACTCCTACTTGACTACATCTATGATATCCTAGAGTTCATGTAGGTATTTGCATTCACCGATGCACTATTAGCACATATATATCATGAGCTGTGGATGTATTCCATAGGTAGACGGCAGGATAGATGTCAGTTTTGTGCTCCATTGTTGGGATTATGAGCACATATTAGTGATTCAACCGTCCAGACTTCCACGAATGCCAGGAGAAAAGGGAGCCCTTGAGTATGGGTTTTGATGATGGTGGGTAGACATGGCCCCTAGAGATATAGGGAGATCATCAGAGTGGTATTCCTAGAGATTTAGGACTCTGACACCATCACATGTTATATGGAGGCCATACAGGGTCTATCCTACATGGGCCGACAAGACACCCACTTAGTGGAGTTGAGATGCAAGAGAGTGGTCAACGGTTGTAGGCTAAAGATTTTAGAGTAGGTCCCATTCATACAGGTGAGGAGATAGTTCAGATTGATACAAATTATTTCTACTGTATATGTGCCATACGAGACAGATAGTAGGAAATAGATCTATTGATACTAGTTCCAAAGAGATCAGCTCAGGGAGGCCCTACCTCCCACAGATGATGATGATGATGCAGGAGTGGATGAGGGTTATGAGGTGTGGTATCATGAGGAGCTACCATGGCATCTCACAAAATCTATAGAGTTATATGAGGAGGATATAGCACAGGAGCTATAGAGACTACAGGGAGAGCATGTTGCCTTGGTACAGACACACCAGATTGCTCTGAAGGAGATTAGGACTTTTAGGGAGGAGAGGGACACAATGATATAGGAGAGAGCCACCACTCTTCAGAAGTGGAATGCAGCTATCCTACAGAGGGATATATATCATAGACATAGAGAGACCTTGAGGGCCAAATATGGTGATATAGGCACCACATTAAAGTCAAGGGCACGGGGTGTTGTCAGAAAGAAGAGGACCACCACCAAAGAACGCCCGATGAGAGCACCCATCATGGTGATTTTGAGTACCTATTAGGATCTCCTTTCTGAGGTGAGATACTTCGAGGATTCCTTAACACAAAGATGCCTAGATGTGCCTCCTTACGGAGCGAGGAGAAGGAAAACGATAGCCACTTTTGGGGTGCATCGGAGAGTGCGAGCACTAGGGGAGACCGAGGAGGTTATAGGGTCATGACTGCGGGCACCTCCAGTTCTATAGGTGATGGTCAGGAGAGAGAGCCCATGCCTGAGGAGGGAGGAGGAGACAACATTTTCCATTTATCTGATTTTACTATATAGAGATGATATTTGTAGAGACATACCGATGTAGCCTCGATTTGAAGGCATTTTTGATACAATGTATACGGCTCGATTTGAGGCCATTCATATATATATATATATATATATATATAT
The DNA here is from genome assembly GCA_018340775.1 of Taxus wallichiana var. yunnanensis. Taxonomy (NCBI): domain Eukaryota; kingdom Viridiplantae; phylum Streptophyta; class Pinopsida; order Cupressales; family Taxaceae; genus Taxus; species Taxus wallichiana. The sequence continues at coordinate 97,983,369 of CM031234.1, read as the reverse complement.
ATATATATATATATATTTCTTTGTGTTATGTGATTGGACTCATGCTTTTAACTTTGATAGATACAGATAGATAGATGTGATTTAATTTTGAGTTGTCATGGATGAATAATTGACTAAATTAACATGTTAAGATGTTAATTCAATTAAATGATATGGATAGATGGATCCCCATAATATGTGCTACTTTGATGAAGTAGATGAGATGAGCATAGATAGATGATAGATTTGATTGATTAAATTAACATGTTAAATGTCAATTTAACTGGATAAATAACAAATGAACATGGGCAATGTCCATTTGATTTGATGAAAAGAAAGTGATGTAATGATCTTATCCCTTAGAAATAAAGAATCACTACACCTAGATAGGAAAAGAATGATAAGTTAGTCCCCTAACTGACCATAAATAGAGACCTTGATGGTAAATCGAAAGACGATGCACATAAGGCCATAGACATAGATAAAATAAACCTGACGCTAGTTAGTCACAAACTAGATCTAGGAGGTAGATAAGGACAAGAGATAAGTATGCATCTCATCAGAACACATGAAGGATTTAAATATGTGCCCATATGGGGAAAATAGGGTCTCCATATGATCGAAAAGGTCTCATATCACAACTTCATGATTTTTCTTTTGATAGAAAAGCAAACTGATCAATGCGGTAGTTTGCTAGATATGGAAAGATTGATCGATACGGGAAGTCTTTCAGAGATGCTAACAAGTGAACAAACTAGCCAAGAGAGGAAGTTTGTTACTGCAAAGGCTCAAAATTCCATAAAACAAACAGCCATCCTTCAAGGGAGTGGTCTGTATTTTGAATTTGATGGTAACCATCCTTCGAGGAATGGTCTACATTTTTGATTTATTTGATAAGGCATGGATAGCTGTCCTTCGAGGGATCAGTCTATCTTTTGGGACTAGGATAGCATCTTTTTTTTTAGCTTTGGAAGAAGCTGAGTTTAGACCAGATAGATTAGATAGAGGGAAAGAAAATGTATACAAGCACGTACTCATGCCCCAAGTGGATTTGATCAAGATGAACACCTAGGGCAGATGAAGTAGTGATTAAGGTATTCCTACCATGAGGAGGAACAAATCCGTAAGGAAAATGCCATGAGTAGAGCTGTGGTACTCATATTTAAGGTATAAAAATAAATAATGCGGAGAACCACATAGTTCCAAATCACTACGAAATGCATGACTAGTTATAGATGGATGAAAGACCTATTTTGTGACTAAGATCGTGTAAGATAGATTTTAATAGTAGAAGGGCCTTAGATGCAAAGCATTAAGAGGTTCCATTTCAAGTATACCATCCATGGAAGACAGGTGATAAGCCCTGGACCCGTACTTATGAGTGACAATGTATGGTCCCATCTAGTTAGGAGCAAACTTACCATGTTGACTCCATTCCAGAGTAGTGACATTTTGGTTTTCTTTATGAACAAGATCACCGACTTGGAAGTCATGTTGCTGCAAATAATTTTTATAAGCATGCTTGACATGCTCAAGATAGAATTGATGATGTTCAAGAGTGTTGAGATGACGTTCATCTAATAACTCAAGTTGTGCTAGACAGTTTTGACGATAGTCTCCATCAGAGACCAACTCTCTGAGAGAGACGCTAAGAGAGGATTCTGGACTTCCAAAGGAAGGAAAACCTCGAGACCCATAGATAAGAGAGGAGGTAGTATCACCGGTAGGGGTACAAATGCTAGTCTGAAAATCCTAGAGACCAAAAGGGATGTGTAAATGCCAACCCTACCACTGACCGGTTACCTTTGTGAGGATATTACATTAAGTTTTATTAGAAGCCTCAAATTGGCCATTAGCTTGTGGATGATATGGATAAGAAAATGTGAGTTTAATATTGAAGGTGTCACAAAGTTTCTAATAATATTTTTTTTGAAAGACTTACCATTATGCTGTAACAAGTTTGTGAGGAACACCAAAGCGGCAAATAATGTGTTGATAGAAAAAATCAACAATAGGTTTATCTTTGGTCGATGAAAGAGGAATAGCCTCAACCCATTTATTGAAGTATTCCATGGCAGTAATGATAGAGTGATGTCACTGCGAAGAGCGTGGATTGATGAGACCAACGAGATCAAGACCCCTTTGTGAAAAGGGCCAAAAATCTGTTGTAGGTTACAAATCCCTAGGGATATGTGTAATATTAGTATGTTGTTGACAGTTGACACATTTTTGTAGTGCCCCACACAAATTTTAAAATAAAATAATAAAGTATTTAGTACTACGTCAAATGTAGCTCTCACTTTTAGCCACCCAAAATCACTTTATTGTGGGTTAGACTTGCCTGCACACGACAACTCTAATGTCTTGTCACATCACTTGTCACAAATTTAACTGACATGGATCTGTATTTACATCTGAAACAAGATAGTCTATCTGTCAAAAGAGTTTCTTTATCCTACCGTGGTTTTGTTTGTTTGATGTTGTTATAGTGTTTGACCAAATGAAAGAGGGAGATAGCCTCTCATGGAGTATTTCGGCTATGCATGGAATGCATGGGTTTCCTCAGGAGATAGTCACACCATTTCATCCATGTAGCAAATAGGTCTCCAACCTGATGAGTTTACATTTACCAGTATGACTGTCCTTTTATTTGGATCATTGTTTCTCCTTCCTTCCCGGTTCGTGAGGACAAACTTGCAATTAGTCTCTTGTTGTTAACCACATGGAGTATTCTAGTGCATCCTCGAGTGGGATGGTTTGTATCTCATGGTGCAATGGTATTCCATGTGCATACAATTGATAGAATATGAGTTCAAATCACCATAGAGGTGAAGAGATGAGAGATCTTGTGGGTGGTTATGTGGACGTTGGGGAACGGATGTTGGTTGCTCATGGTATTCCATGGCAGCTGCTTTCATTTCCCAATAGACTATTCCCTAGCCCTTCTATTTTTCACTAGAATCCATTAATGTTGTGCTCTGGATGTGGTTTAAACTTTGTTTTGATTGGTGATACTTCTAGTTGAAGTATTTCTATCCGTTGTTTCAACTACAATTTGTATGATATAATGAGAAAGTGAGAATGATCGAGATCATAGCTTCTATCCCTTCTCCTGCTACTCCATTAATAGATCACGGAAAGCACAAAAATAGTAATTAGGCACTTACACTTGTTACTGCAGCTGCACTCATATCAGCTTTGTTAGCAGTGTCAATGCTAGTAATAAGATGTAGATGTTATGGCAACGCAAATGCTGCGAGAAATAAATTGGCAAATGAAATGCATTGCCCTTTAGAAATGGAGTTTTTACCATTCCAACACACCGGGGATAGGATTCTCTGAGTCTTCTCAAAAATAAAATGCTATTATAAGTTGAGTAATTTTATTTACAATCGATTGAATACCTTAACGCATCATTCATTTTTTTCATTTGGGTAATAATGTTGTTCAATATAACCAGGCTCCATTTCTTCTCCCAATGTTGGTTTGGGTTTTTCCGGTTCCATACCCAAAATGGTTAATAGACCAATTATTTTAAAATATTAGGATTATAATACAGTTAAATGTTTATATCAACTCGTTGCAAAACAATAAAATGTCGTGTCGTAACTCACGAAGTCAAAATAACTCATTTGCATTAAAACATGAACTTCCACCCTCATTCTGAGGTGATTTAGAAAACTTCCTACCCAACTAGATCACTACAATATTATTTTATCGACCAGACAAAATTGACTTCCCAGTAATAAAGTTGATCATCTCCCGGTTTAAATAGATAATTTTTGCATTTTCTGAGACTCATTAAGTACCCTTCGTAACTCTGAAAATGAGATGTTAAGCTTCATTCATGTGTACCTTGTTATGTGAGGAGTCACCTTGACCTCTGGATTGACCCCAAATGAACATATGTGATCTTTTTATGCTCTTATAGGAGCCCTGTTACACTGTTTTTATAGTGGTAGGAAGTTGTTAAATCTAGAAAGTTGGCTTTCGTTTTGAACCGCCATTTGAAACCTGGATAGAGAAATTATTATCCATCTTCGTAAACCTCTCAAGTTTTTACTAGAAAATTGCATGGAACCTTCAGTTTAGGGAAAAACACTTTTCTGGATAGTTTGACAATGGCATTTTGTAGGCCTCTGGTCACAGTTTGACAAGGTCAAACTGGACCAATTAGGACCGGTGGCTTCAGAAAACTTGTCGCCATTTGAAGACTGTTTTCTAGTTCTGAGTTTCATCGACTCTGTTGAATTCTCCTTATATAGGGAAATTTGTAGGAAGTTTCTCGTTGTGCATTCATCCATCAAACATCAATTTTGGATGTGGTTTTCTGAGCCCTCGAGCTAACTTTTGTTCATTTGCACTTGGGACAACTACGACCAGTAGCCCCGAAAACTAGCCGCCAAACGTAAACCGTTCGCTTTTTCCAAATTCCATCAGTTGCTATGAACTCTTGGTATATAGGTGGACACGTATAAATTTAATCATGGTGTGTGTTCTCATCGAAAGATAACTTTTGGAAGCGGTTTCTTAGCCTCCGAGCCCATTTTGAACGTTTTTGTAGCTAGTAAGAAAATGTAAAAATAGAAAGTTGTGGGACCCTCGTCGGGTTGCCAAACCACCATGGAAAATTTTAACACATGTAAATAACTATTTAAAACTCTATAGTGTAACTTGTGTGAAATAGAAATTTTGACAAATGGTGTTTTCTCTCTCTTCCCTTCTCTTTCTCTCTCCTGGGTTACAAAATGAAGTGAAATGAAATGTAATGAATACATGTCTCTAAACCTTTAATTTCGATTGCAAATTGTAATTATTATCATATGTAAATGGGAAACTGAAAATGATAATTATGTTAGATTAGGGTGGATGCCATGCCAATGATTTATCGCTGATATCATGCTCACGTGGTTTTGCAGGATGAAAGAATGATGATGAAAAGGCGATGTGTAATTCATTTATTATCATTGTAATTTATATAGTTCATTGTTAAATGAATAAATGTATAATGTAGTCTCATGTTACGAAAGTTATATTTGATAATTTGTTGATATGTATGAGATGCTAGTTTCAAGGACATCTAGGAAATGTGCATTTAATCATAGGTTCAATTTGATTCATAGTACACATGGTAAAAAGGTTTGATATTTATATAAGGTAAATGAATTTGAAGTAATATCTTGTAGTGCATATTTAGTGTTCAATAAATGATTAATGAGTCATCTTGTGCATTCATACTTTGTAAATGTAATAAAGAGATTTAAATCGAAACACTCTACCCTTGTTCAATATCGGAGCATAACTTGTTTTCATGTGTGATACTCCTTACCGTAGAAGACATTGAAAACCATAGAATGAAATTAAACTTTGCACTCGATGGAACCTCCTAGTTTGAGTAAATCAAGAGCCCAAGAATGGGTTTATCATCTTAGTCAGTATGTTTAGTGACATTGTCATAAACCCGTCTGATAGGAGTGACACAGTCAAACTTTTTGGAGTATGTAGAGCTAACTCCTCCTTCGTAGCCTAGTGGACTACCTTGTCATCCAAAGATAGATTTAAAATTAAAGTTCTTCATCGAGTGAAATCCTTGTTGGATCCAGATGACATAGATGGAGGTTGTGACTTAGTTGTTCTAGGTCTTAAACTCTTGTTAATGAACCCCTTAGCTCTACTCAGCTAAATGTGTTACCTTGGTTTCTCTCAACATAACACCTTGGTCCTTTCTTGAAGGTGGTTTAGCATAAATTTGTCCTCTCACTTAAAACTCATATATAGTTGAGGGGTAGACCCTTAGGTGAAGTTGGAATTAATCTAAACCTCAGTTGATTTGGATGTTAACTTAGGGTTCGTGTGTAGCTTCAAGTCTTCTAATCATATATGTCTTCAAGAGGTTAGACAAACACTTTCATAACTCCTTTTTCAAGACAATGCTAATAATAAGACCATAATGTGACATAGAAAATAAAGCATATAAGAGTAAAAATGAGATTTGAGGTTTGGAATAATGCCACTCTTGGAGACCTTATATCTCAATTAAATATATTATTTTGTTTCAAAGAATATGAATTTCCTTGGTGTGATCAACCTTCGAGAAAACAAAATACTTATATAAATCAAAATGGAATTCCACAAGTCATTGAATTAGAATAACTATGGTAGGAAAATAACTATACCATGATCGAGGAATGTTTTGGTAAAAATATATCTTGTATCTAAATCTCCGTTAAATCCTAATATCGCTATATGGACACCAAGTCACATTCACTTGAGTTGTAAGAGTAAAAAGGTAGACATTGAATATATGTTTGAGAAGAATATTCTTAACATAAGAACAAGATAATTAAGTATTTTATATGCATTTGAATTATGCCAAATAAGTATGCAAGTTATGGAAAATTTTTTTATAAAGAATAAGAAGCCAACTTAAAAGGGTCGAATGGTAATTTTAACCATGGAATGAACTTAAGAATCTGTAGGTGGACAAACAAGAAATTTATCCTTGTACAATAATGTTCTTGGAATGTTAATCGTAACTAAAATACAATTAAAGAAATGATGTGTTGTGGGTTCGCCATTCCTTGAAGTCATTTTCTTGTGGTTGGGTCATTACTAGTAACCATTCATTGGGAAAAGTGTGGCATCGACATGCCTATGTTGTTTTCATGTGTCTATGTGAGTCGATGACTTATGTAATTGTCGTATGCGAGTCGAGTTTCGTACTTGGAGCCCTTGTGTGTTGTGTGTAGTGAGTAATGTAAGTCAAAAAAATTATCCTGGTATTTTATTGTTGTAATTGTGTGTGTAAAATGTGGGCATTACATATGGTATCAGAGTGAGGTTCATGCTCTCGAACCTCTAGGATGGATTGGAGTTGTGATGATTCTGCATGATGGTGGTGGATATTGGAAGAGTAATGTGATATATGTTGTGATGTGAACTATGTCGTAATTGTGAAATTGTGAATGCACATGTTGTGCATGTCACTTAGTGCGTATTTGTTATCATATTGATGTGCTTGTGATGAGAGTATTCACTCTCTATGTTGTTGATTCAATGAGGAATTCGTGTGTGATGTACCACCTTGTTGTTTGTGAACAAATGTTATTGTGGATTGCAGAGGGTTGAAAAATTTTGGCTTTATGTGATATGAAGGTGTATTGATGTATTGCATGACAAAATTGATGTAAAGTGAATCACATTTTATCGTGATGTCATCACCGTATTGGGATTAGTTGTGTGCATCATCATGTTGTTTTGAAATTAACTATATGTTGTAAGGTTAGACATTGTGTTCCTCATACATATAATTCATGTAATATGTGATGGTTCATGTCATGATTTAGGGGCATATGGTGAGTATGATCCCTAGTGTATAGTGATTTCACTTTGGGTGCAGAGATGTGGTAATGTGATGTATCATGACCCGTGAAAGTAATGATTGTGTTATACCCTATATATATACCATGCATAAGACGCTATGGTTAATGTGTGAATCACCATTGTGTTAGTGATGTAGTTATGTGTATGTTGTGAACCTTACACTAGACGACCCTAAGGGGATAAACTATCAAGAGTGTATGTGTGGAGAGAGGAGGCGTGGACCAGGTTTTCATAATCTTGAGCTGAGTACGAGTGAGGAAGTGGAGTCTTATATAGACTGAAAACCCACTTTTATCTATTTAGTATACTTTGAGCTTGCTCAATATATTGTGGGTGCACACCACCTTAGGCTCAACTTATGCAACTAGTGTCCCTGCTCTTTCTATTGGATTGTTCATTGAATAATCCTATGTGATTTTGACTATGTTGATCCTTGTGGGAGTATGGAGGAATGATTCAGGCAGAGATGATGACAATTACATTATTTGATATACTCATTTTTTGTTACATGTATATTTTTACGAGCTGAGGCTCGATGTCCGAGTGCCAACAACTCGATGAGTACCCCTTTGGTGGCGGTATGAGGCCACATAGTGATTGTAATGTGCTATTTCTCTATACGTATTTTATTCGTAAATTAATCATTATCTCTTTTAGCTAGAACCAACCATTTTCTTGATTGACATGTTCTTATATTTTGGGCATTTATTTGATTGTTGCATTAACATTTGGATTTTGCACTAACCATGGCTAATTAGCCATTTGTTTTTCTTAGATTTAAACTTTCTTTTCATATTTAAAAGTTTTATAGCCTAGCCCAAGGCTTTTAATTTTTCCACTTGGCATTTGAATGGATTGTTATGTTGGTTCTAATGTCGTAATGTGTTGGAATAGGGTCATGGGATTAACCATGGAGTGGTTGAACCTATGGGCCCACTTCATTGTATGGGGGTACGCCCCAAGGAGTTACAGATAACTAGCGGGTTGTTGAACCAACCACGAGTTATTATGTCACTTGGTTAGGGGTGACGGGGCTCTATGTGCCCAGGGCCATAGGGTGACCCGACCTCATTAAAAGGAGAAAGGAGATGGGCCTCTATGGTTGAGTGACCTAATATTATTTATGGCACTCTATGGTTGAGTGACCTTTATTCTTGATGGGGCTCTATGGTTGAGTGACCCGACTTGGTTTTGGCACTATGATTCTTTCTCTTTGGGAGGTATATGGAGTTATTTGGTGATGGTTTGGGAGGTATATGGAGTTGTTTTTTGATGCTTTGGGAGGTATATGGAGATTATTTCGTGATGTCTTGTGATGTGTGGAGTTGGTATAATGAGTTATGTGTACTCTTGTGAGTCTTTTTACACATTGTTATGTTTGAGGCTTGACTCTTCCCATTGGTTGGTATGGACTATTGGATATTGTCTTGGCACTATGTTGGTACAGTCATGGATTTTTTGGGTCATGTGATACCCATTGTATATGTATCAGTGTGATGATTTGTTTGTCAATCATATGTGTGTACTAGATCTATGTCTAGTGACATAATTGTGGAAATTATTTGCTATGTGGACTACTTGTTTGTCATTCCATGGTAGGAATTAAAAGACCTTGTGATGTGATACAATCATGAAAGTAGGTAGCAAGATGTCTCATGGGTTGTTTGTGTTGTGTTAAGTTTTGTGTGACATCTTGATGTTAGTTATTGTTGGGCACCCACAAACTTAAGACAACTAAAAATTCTAAACAATGAATATTATAATCTTGAGATAAGAAATATTGTAAAAGAAAATACTAACAAAATAAAGTAAAATGGAACTACCAATCTTCACAGAACATTAAAGTTAAAATATTGCTACCAAAATTAGTTTTCTTCCTTGTGGTCATCATGTTTTATGTCTAAAAGTTGTTTAACCTTAGAGCGCAACTTCACCCATATTTTGTTCCTTTTGCTTCTTACCATTTCTCTTTCATCTTGTGTTGTGTCACATCGAGGATGATGCTCTTATAAGGGAGGGAGATGTAGTGCCCACTTATTCAAAAATTTGCCTTTAAAATTTAATAAAGTATTTAGTACTGGGTCTCTGTGCGTGTTCATGAAAGTGGGTAGCCACCCAAAATCACTTTATTGTGGGAAGACAAGTTTTCACTCCTAGTCAACTCTAATGTCTTGTTCACACAATTTTTACAAAACTTTATTTCATTTCGTAACCATTGCTTATTTAAATTCTTCCTCAGAATCCAAGACAATATGTTTTCTCAAAAAATCTTTATCCTCAATCAGGGAACTTTTGTTTAAGGATTTGCCGCATGCTATTATAGTTTTAACACATAAGTCTTAAAAAAATGACCTTGTCAATCTAAGATGCATGACTTTCTCATGGAGATATTTTTTTAAACTGCAATGGAAATGCATGGGAAGATTTCTAAATGATATTTTACATCATTTTTTCTCAATGCTCTATAGTCATCATCTCAAACTGAAATGATGTAGTATATTTAAAATTCTACATTGTCCTTTTTATTTGGATTCGTTATTTTCCTTTCCCTATATTTTAATGTGGCAACCTAAAATTAAATAAATCTATAGCATTACATGTGCATATTCGTGGGTTTGTCTTTATGGAAGATAGAGTGGGGGTGAAAATGTTGGCATCTTGTCATGTCCTGGTATTCCATGTGCATAAAATTGATAGAATATAAGTTCATCCAATATAACTCAAAGGAGAGGTTTCCCGATCTATAGAGATGAGAGAAATATGCTTAAAATGTGTAGACCTTGGGGCAAGGTTTTTGTTGGTCAAAAATGCCTTAAGGAAACATGGTTTCATGTAATGCTTTCTTTCGCATTTTAAACAAGCCCATGTGTTCCATATGGCCTTATGTTTATTCAAAAAATCCATTAATATGTCATCTCATGGATTTTTGGTACTTTGTTTTGCTAGCATATTCCATCTCAGTAAAAAAATCCGGAAACCTTGAACTATAATTTGTAATGACCATAATAAGAAAGTGAAAAGTGATCGAGATTAGAGATTCTTTCCTTCTTGTACTCCATTAATAGAGGGAAAGCATTTTATGGTATGTAATCAAGTTGAAAATGCTTGGGGATGTGCATTTCCTCATATGAGCTTTGTTGGTTGTTCAAATGGGAATGGCATTATGGATCATAATATGTTCAGAGATGTAATGGCTTCAAATGGAAGATGAATTTTTTTATCGTCCTTTAGAAATGGTCCTTCAAGCCATTTTTTTCGACATGGTTTCACGAGAAGCTCAATTTAAAAAGGGGTTTATTTGGTGCATAGCTAAAAAATCATTCATTTAGCAATTTTGTGAAAAACATTTACTTGTGGAGAAATTGGATCTTCTTTTCAACACATATTGTTTGATAGCTGATGATTTTGTGGATTTCATATCATAATGTTGTTTAATATAGACAATGAGTTGATCATTTTTCATCAGATTTTAAGAAGTCTCATTTTTATTGTCTTCAGTTATGCATATGCATAATGGTAGTAGTGTATGCAAAAATTATTAAAACACATGGTCAAATGGTAAAATTTTGGTTTTTTCGTGATCTCATGATCTGCTTGATAAAAATGCTTAAGGAGAGATGTTACCAAATCAATTCTATGGGGTTTCACCGACTTCATTCTCTCCCGGCATGGTTCACCTCCCCTCATCTTTCATAACTCTCATATTTTAGTTTTTCATTTGCAACTTAATATAATTTTAAAATATTAGGATTTTAATACAGTTAAATGTTTATATCAACTCGTTGCAAAAACAATGAAATGTCGTGTCATAACTCACGAAGTCAAAATAACTCGTTTGCATTAAAACATGAACTTCCACCCTCATTATGAGGTGATTTAGAAAAATTCCTACCCAACTAGATCACTACAATATTGTTTTATCAACCAGATGAAATTGACTTCCCAATAATAATGTTGATCATCTCCTGTTTAAATAGTTAATTTTTGCATTTTTCGAGACTCATTAAGTACCCTTCGTAACTCTAAAAATGAGATGTTAAGCTTCATTCGTGTACCTTGTTATGTGAGGAGTCACCTTGACCTCTGGATTGACCCCGAATGAACATATGTGATCTTTTTGATGCTCTTATAGGAGCCATGTTACACTATTTTGCAGTAGTAGAAAGTTGTTAAATCTAGAAAGTTGGCTTTCGTTTTGAACCGCCATTTGAAACCTGGATAGAGAAATTATTTCCGTCTTCACAAACCTCTAGTGTTTTACTAGAAAATTACATGGAACTTTCAGTTTAGGGAAAAACACTTTTCTAGATAGTTTGATGATGGCATTTTGTAGGCCTCTGGTCACAGTTTGACAAGGTCAAACTGGACCAATTAGGACCGGTGGCTTTAGAAAACTTGTCGCCATTTGAAGACTATTTTTTCTAGTTCTGAGTTTCATCGACTCTGTTGAATTCTCCTTATATAGGGAAATTTGTAGGAAGTTTCTCGTTGCGTGTTCATCCATCAAACGTCAATTTTGGATGTGGTTTTCTAAGCCCTCGAGCTAACTTTTTTTCATTTGCAACTGGGCAACTACGACCAGTGGCCCGAAAAACTAGCCGCCAAACGCAAACCGTTCACTTTTCCAAATTTCATTCGGTTCTATGAACTCTTGGTATATATGGGGACATGTATAAATTTAATCATGGTGTGTGTTCTCATCGGAAGATAACTTTTGAAGTGGTTTCTTAGCCTCCAAGCCCGTTTTGAACGTTTTGTAGCTAGTAAGAAAATGTAAAAATAGAAAGTTGTGGGACCCTCGTCGGGTTGCCAAACCACCATGGAAACTTTTAACACATGTAAATAACTATTTAAAACTCTATAGTGTAACTTGTTGTGTGAAATAGAACTTTTGACAAAATGGTGTTTTCTCTCTCTTCCCTTCTCTTTCTCTCTCCTGGGTTACAAAATGAAGTGAAATGAAATGTAATGAATACATGTCTCTAAACCTTTAATTTCAATTGAAAATTGTAATTATTATCATATGTAAATGGGAAACTAAAAATGATAATTATGTTAGATTAGGGTGGATGCCATGCCAGCGATTTATCACTGATATCATGCTCACGTGGTTTTGCAGGATGAAAGAATGATGACGAAAAGGTGATGTGTAATTCATTTATTATCATTGTAATTTATATAGTTCATTGTTAAATGAATAAATGTATAATGTAGTCTCATGTTACATGAAGGTTATATTTGATAATTTGTTGATATGTATGAGATGCTAGTTTCAAGGACATCTAGGAAATGTGCATTTAATCATAGGTTCAATTTGATTCATAGTACACATGGTAAAAAGGTTTGATATTTATATATAAGGTAAATGAATTTGAAGTAATATCTTGTAGTGCATATTTAGTGTTCAATAAATGATTAATGAGTCATCTTGTGCATTCATACTTTGTAAATGTAATAAAGAGATTTAATCGAAACACTCTACCCTTGTTCAATATCGAGCATAACTTGTTTTCATGTGTGATACTCCTTACCATAGAAGACATTGAAAACCAGAATGAAATTAAACTCTACACTCGATGGAACCTCCTAGTTTGAGTAAATCAAAACCCAAGAATGGGTTTATCGTCTTAGTCAAGTATGTTTAGTGACATTGTCATAAACCCATCTGATAGGAGTGACACAGTCAAACTTTTCTTGGAGTATGTAGAGCTAACTCCTCCTTCGTAGCCTAGTGGACTACCTTGTCTATCCAAGATAGATTTAAAATTAAAGTTCTTCATCGAGTGAAATCCCTATGTTGGATCCAGACGACATAGATGGAGGTTGTGACTTAGTTGTTCTAGGTCTTAAACTCTTGTTAATGAACCCTTAGCTCCACTCAGCTAAATGTGTTACCTTGGTTTCTCTCAACATAACACCTTGGTCCTTTCTTGAAGGTGGTTTAGCATAAATTTTCCTCTCGCTTAAAACTCATATATAGTTGAGGGTAGACCCTTAGGTGAAGTTGGAATTAATCTAAACCTCAGTTGATTTGGATGTTAACTTAGGGTTCATGTGTAGCTTCAAGTCTTCTAATCATATATGTCTTCAAGAGGTTAGACAAACACTTTCATAACTCCTTTTTCAAGACAATGCTAATAATAAGACCATAATGTGACATAGAAAATAAAGCATATAAGAGTAAAAATGAGATTTGAGGTTCGAAATAATGCCACTCTTGGAGACCTTATATCTCAATTAAATATATTCTTTTGTTCAAAGAATATGAATTGCCTTGGTGTGATCAACCTTCGAGAAAACAAAATACATATATAAATCAAAATGGAATTCCACAAGTCATTGAATTAGAATAACTATGGTAGGGAAATAACTATACCGTGATCGAGGAATGTTTTGGTAAAAATCTATCTTGTATCTAAATCTCCGTTAAATCCTAATATCGCTATATGGACACCAAGTCACATTCACTTGAGTTGTAAGAGTAAAAAGGTAGACATTGAATATATGTTCGAGAAGAATATTCTTAACATAAGAACAAGATAATTAAGTATTTTATATGCATTTGAATTATGCCAAATAAGTATGCAAGTTATGGAAAATTTTGTAAAGAATAAGAAGCCAACTTAAAAGGGTCGAACGGTAATTTTAACCATGGAATGAACTTAAGAATCATAGGTGGACAAAATGAGAAATTTATCCTTGTACAATAATGTTCTTGAATGTTAATCGTAACTAAAATACAATTAAAGAAATGATGTGTTGTGGGTTTGCCATTCCTGAAGTCATTTTCTTGTGGTTGGGTCATTACTAGTAACCATTCATTGGGAAAAGTGTGGCATCGACATGCCTATGTTGTTTTCATGTGTCTATGTGAGTCGATGACTTATGTAATTGTCGTATGTGAGTCGAGTTTCTGTACTTGGAGCCCTTACTTGTGTTGTGTGTAGTGAAAAATGTAAGTCAAAAAAAAAATCCTAGTATTTTACTGTTGTAATTGTGTGTGTAAAATGTGGGCATTACATATGGTATCAGAGCAAGGTTCATGCTCTCAAACCTCTAGGATGGATTGGAGTTGTGATGATTCTGCATGATGGTGGTGGATATTGGAAGAGTAATGTGATATATGTTGTGATGTGAACTATGTCGTAATTGTGAAATTGTGAACACACATGTTGTGCATGTCACTTAGTGCATATTTTTATCATATTGATGTGCTTTTGATGAGAGTATTCACTCTCTATGTTGTTGATTCAATGAGGAATCCATGTGTGATGTACTGCCTTGTTGTTTGTGAACGGAATGTTATTGTGGATTGCAGAGGTTGAAACATTTTGGATTATGTGATATGAAGGTGTATTGATGTATTGCATGACAAAATTTATGTAAAGTGAATCACATTTTATCGTGATGTCATCACCGTATTGTGATTAGTTGTGTGCATCATCATGTTGTTTTGTAATTGATTAACTATATGTTGTAAGGTTAGACATTGTTTTCCTCATACATATAATTCATGTAATATGTGATGGTTCATGTCATGATTTAGGGGCATATGGTGAGTATGATCCCTAGTGTACAGTGATTGCACTTTGGGTGCAGGATGTGGTAATGTGATGTATCATAACCTATGAAAGTAATGATTGTGTTATACCCTATATATATACCATGCGTAAGATGTTATGGTTAATGTGCATGAATCACCATTGTGTTAGTGATGTAGTTATGTGTATGTTGTGAACCTTACACTAGATGACCCTAAGGGAGAAAATTGTCAAGAGTGTATGTGTGGAGAGAGGAGGTGTGGACCAGGTTTTCATAATCTTGAGCCAAGTACAAGTGAGGAAGTGGAGTCTTATATAGACTGAAAACCCACTTTTATCTGTTTAGTATACTTCGAGCTTGCTCAAGTATATTGTGGGTGTGCACCACCTTAGGCTCAACTTATGCAAACTAGTATCCCCTTCTCTTTCCTATTGGGTTGTCCATTGAATAATCCTATGTGATTTTGACTATGTTGAGCCTTGTGGGAGTATGGAGGGATGATTCAGGAAGAGATGATGATAGTTACATTATTTGATATACTCATTCTAGTTACATGTATATTTTTATGAGCTGAGGCTCGATGTCCGAGTGCCAAAGCAAACTCGATGAGTACCCCTTTGGTGGCGGTATGAGGCCACATAGTGATTGTAATGTGCTATTTTCTCTATATGTATTTTTATTCGTAAATTGATCATTATCTCTTTTAGCTAGAACCAACCATTTTCTTGATTGACATGTTCTTATATTTTGGGCATTTATTCAGTTGTTGCATTAACATTCAAATTTTGCACTAACCATGGCTAATTAGCCATTTTTTTTCTTAGTTTTAAACTTTCTTTTCATATTTAAAATTTTTGTAGCCTTGCCCAAGGCTTTTAATTTTTCCACTTGGCATTTGAATGGATTGTTATGTTGGTTCTAATGTCATAATGTGTTGGAATAGGGTCATGGGATTAACCATGGAGTGGTTGAACCTATGGGCCCGCTTCATTGTATGGGGGTACGCCCCAAGGAGTTACAAATAACTAGCGGGTTGTTGAACCACGAGTTATTATGTCACTTGGTTAGGGGTGATGGGGCTCTATGTGCCTAGGGCCATAGGGTGACCCGACCTCATTAAAAGGAGAAAGGAGATGGGCCTCTATGGTTGAGTGACCTCTTTATGGCACTCTATGGTTGAGTGACCTGATATTCTTGATGGGGCTCTATGGTTGAGTGACCCGACTTGGTTTTGGCACTATGATTATTCATTGGGAGTTATATGGAGTCTTTGGGAGGTATATATGGAGTTTTTTTGGTGATGCTTTGGGAGGTATATGGAGTTTTATTTTGTGCTTTTGGAGATATCTGGAGTTGTTTCGTGATGTTGTGATGTGTGGAGTTGGTATAATGAGTTATGTGTACTCTTGTGAGTCTTGTTACACATTGTTATGTTTGAGGCTTGACTCTCCCCTTGGTTGGTATGGACTATTGGATATTGTCTTGGAACTATGTTGGTATAGTCATGGATTTTTTGAGTCATGTGATACTAGTTACCTTTATATGTATCAGTGTGATGATTATGTTTGTCACATATGTGTGTACTAGATCTATGTCTATGACATAATTGTGGAAAATTATTTGCTATGTGGACTATTTGTTGTCATCCCATGGTGGAATTAAAGACCTTGTGATGTGATATAGTCATGAAAGTAGGTAGCAAGATGTCTCATGGGTTTTTTGTGTTGTGTTAAGTTTTGTGTGACATCTTGATGTTAGTTATTGTTGGGCACCCATGAACTTAAGACAACTAAAAATTCTAAACAATGAATATTATAATCTTGAGATAAGAAATACTATAAAAGAAAATGCTAACTAAGTAATAAGGTAAAATGGAACTACCAATCTTCACAGAACATTATAAGTTAAGATATTACCAAAATTAGTTTTCTTCCTTGTGATCATGTTTTAACAACTAGTTGTTTTGTTACCAATGTGTCATGATTTTGTGTCTGAAATCTTAACCTTAGAGCGTATTATTGCCCACGTATTCCTTGTTGCTTCTCATTTCTTTTTTCGTCATTGTATGTCGCATCGATGATCTTCTTATAAGGGGAGGGAGAAGTAGTAGTGCCCCACATTATTAAAAATTTTAAAAGAAAATAATTAAAGTAATTAGTATTACGTCAAATGTAGCTCTTTGGGTGATTTTAGCCACCCTTAAAATATTTATTGTCAATTAGACTAGTTTCTTTATTGACATATTCTAATGTTCTTGTCACACCTTTTCACAACTCTTGGAACACATGAGTGTTATATTTGCGTTTCAAACAAGATACCTATTTCTCAAAATGAATTTCTTTCGATCTAAACCAATCTTGCAAGTTTTAAATTTAAAAAATAAATATAGTGATTAACTAAAATAAAGAGGAAAGGAAGATTATTAAATATATTTGTAAATGGAAAATTTTAAAAAGAAAATAACTATTTCATCCATGTAACTAATGGTCTCCAACTGCTTTGATGAGTTTACATTTTTGATAAAAAAGAATAAAAATTTTATTTGGAATTGTTTATCCTTCCTCCCTAGTTTGTGATGGCAAAAGCTCTAAATTAGTCTTCTATTACTAGCCACATGGAGTATTCTGCATTAAAATAAACAAATATAGCAAAAGTAGTTTCTAAAATATTCAGGGTTTTGTTTTTTTGCCCGGGGGCATTTTGTCTCAGTCCTCTATCACTTGAGCCAAGGATTAGAGTTTATCTCATGGTGTAATAGTAATGAACATGTGAGGAGATTTTTTGATCTAATATGGTCAGTTTAAAAATTTGTGGATAGGTGAAGAGATGAGAGATCTTGTGGCAAGGTTACATGTGACCTTGGGCGATGGATGTTGGTTGGAAACATGGTTTCCATGGAATGCTTTGACTTGCATTGCTTTTACATAAATTTGCTTATAGCCTCCTTATGTTTATTCAAAGAAATTCCTTAATGTTGTCATCTCATGGATGTGGTTTTAAACTTTTTTTGCAAAGATCCTCCTAGCATACTGCTATTTAAAAAAATGGGGAAACCCTTGTTTCAGTGGACATCTATAAGCATAAAAGAGAAAGGGATTTTGTCAATGATCGTAGATCAAATGCTTGGGGATTCCTATATAATCTACTCCATTTTGAGCAAGGTCCTTTCCTTATCCAATCAATTTGGCTTCACCCTTGTTACACCTGCGTTGGGGGAGCTGCCTCATATCAAATCTTTGATCGGTTGTGGTCAATGCTGGTAATAAAATCGGATGATTTTTTTTTTAGCGTCCAATTTAGTACGATTCAACTTCAGCCATTCTGGATGTTATTTATGAATCTCAATTTAAAAAGGAGTTTATTTGTATGCATAGCTAAAGAAATGGACTCATTTAGCACTTTTCCAAAAACACCTAACTTGTGGAGAAGTTGGATCTTCTTTTCTACTCAAGAAATAAAAAAGTTATTAAATTCAGTGATTGGAGTTGAGATACTATTCATTTACAATCAGATGAAGAACTTAAGCATTATTCATTTTTGTCATTTGGGTAAAAATTTTTCAATATTCTCGTTTCTTCCTAAATCACTAAAGATTTAGATTAGTAGGTTCCATAACAACATTAAAATCAATGGTCACCATGATGGAGTTTGGTAAAATTGTTGCTCATGATCTAGTTTGATAAAATGCTTAAGGAGATGTTGAACCAATTTCTCGTGGTTTGACCGACTCGGCTTCTCCCGAGGCATGGTTCACCTCCCCTCATCTTTCATAACTCTCGTACTTTAGTTTTTCATTTGCAACTTAATATAATTTTAAAATATTAGGATTATAATACAGTTAAATTTTTTATCAACTCGTTGCAAAACAATGAAATGTCGTGTCGTAACTCACGAAGTCAAAATAACTCGTTTGCATTAAAACATGAACTTCCACCCTCATTCTGAGGTGATTTAGAAAAATCCTACCCAACTAGATCACTACAATATTGTTTTATCGACCAGATGAAATTGACTTCCCAGTAATAACAGTTGATCATCTCCCGGTTTAAATAGATAATTTTTGCATTTTTCGGAGACTCATTAAGTACCCTTTGTAACTCTGAAAATGAGATGTTAAGCTTCATTCGTGTACCTTGTTATGTGAGGAGTCACCTTGACCTCTGATTGACCCCAATGAACATATGTGATCTTTTTATGTGCTCTTATAGGAGCCCTGTTACATTGTTTTATAGTGGTAGGAAGTTGTTAAATCTAGAAAGTTGGCTTTCATTTTGAACCGCCATTTGAAACCTGGATAGAGAAATTATTTCCCTTCGCAAACCTCTAGTGTTTTACTAGAAAATTGCATGGAACCTTTAGTTTAGGGAAAACACTTTTCTGGATAGTTTGACAATGGCATTTTGTAGGCCTCTGGTCACAGTTTGACAAGGTCAAACTAGACCAATTATGACCGGTGGCTTCAGAAAACTTGTCGTCACCGTTTGAAGATTGTTTTCCAGTTCTGAGTTTCGTCGACTCTGTTGAATTCTCCTTATATAGGGAAATTTGTAGGAAGTTTCTCATTGCATGTTCATCCATCAAACGTCAATTTTGGATGTGGTTTTCTGAGCCCTCGAGCTAACTTTTGTTCATTTGCAACTGGGTCAACTATGACTAGTGGCCCGAAAACTAGCCACCAAACGTAAACCATTCACTTTTTCCAAATTCCATCAGTTGCTATGAAATCTTGGTATATATAGTGGACACGTATAAATTTAATCATGGTGTGTGTTCTCATCGGAAGACAACTTTTGAAGTGGTTTCTTAGCCTCCGAGCCCATTTTGAACGTTTTTGTAGCTAGTAAGAAAATGTAAAAATAGAAAGTTGTGGGACCCTCGTCAATTTTCCAAACCATCGTAAAACTTTTGACACATGCAAATAATTGTTTAAAACTCTATAGTGTAACTTGTTTTGTGAAATAGAACTTTTGACAAAATGGTGTTTTCTCTCTCTTCCCTTCTCTTTCTCTCTCCTAGGTTACAAAATGAAGTGAAATGAAATGTAAGGAATACATGTCTCTAAACCTTTAATTTCAATTGTAAAAATTGTAATTATTATCATATGTAAATGGGAAACTGAAAAATGATAATTATGTTAGATTAGGGTGGATGCCATGCCAACGATTTATCATTGATATCATGCTCACGTGGTTTTGCAGGATGAAAGAATGATGATGAAAAAAGGTGATGTGTAATTCATTTATTATCATTGTAATTTATATAGTTCATTGTTAAATGAATAAATGTATAATGTAGTCTCATGTTACATACAAGGGTTATATTTGATAATTTGTTGATATGTATGAGATGCTAGTTTCAAGGACATCTAGGAAATGTGCATTTAATCATAGGTTCAATTTGATTCATAGTACACATGGTAAAAAGGTTTGATATTTATATAAGGTAAATGAATTTGAAGTAATATCTTGTAGTGCATATTTAGTGTTCAATAAATGATTAATGAGTCATCTTGTGCATTCATACTTTGTAAATGTAATAAAGATTTAATATCAAAACACTCTACCCTTGTTCAATATCGGAGCACAACTTGTTTTCATGTGTGATACTCCTTACCGTAGAAGACATTGAAAACCGTAGAATGAAATTAAACTCTGCACTCGATGGAACCTCCTAGTTTGAGTAAATCAGAGCCCAAGAATGGGTTTATCATCTTAGTCAATATGTTTAGTGACATTGTCATAAACCCATGTCTGATAGGAGTGACACAGTCAAACTTTTCTTGGAGTATGTAGAGCTAACTCCTCCTTCGTATAACCTAGTGGACTACCTTGTCATCCGAAGATAGATTTAAAATTAAAGTTCTTCATCGAGTGAAATCCTTTGGATCCAGAATGACATAGATGGAGGTTGTGACTTAGTTGTTCTAGGTCTTAAACTCTTGTTAATGAACCCTTAGCTCCACTCAGCTAAATGTGTTACCTTGGTTTCTCTCAACATAACACCTTGGTCCTTTCTTGAAGGTGGTTTAGCATAAATTTGTCCTCTCGCTTAAAAATCATATATAGTTGAGGGTAGACCTTAGGTGAAGTTGGAATTAATCTAAACCTTATTTGATTTGGATGTTAACTTAGGGTTCATGTGTATCTTCAAGTCTTCTAATCATATATGTCTTCAAGAGGTTAGATAAAACACTTCATAACTCCTTTTAAGACAATGCTAATAATAAGACCATAATGTGACGTATAAAATAAAGCATATAAGAGTAAAAATGAGATTTGAGATTTAGAATAATGTCACTCTTGGAGACCTTATATCTCAATTAGATACATTCTTTTTTGTTTCAAAGAATATGAATTGCCTTGGTGTGATCAACCTTCGAGAAAACAAAATACCTATATAAATCAAAATGGAATTCCACAAGTCATTGAATTAGAATAACTATGGTAGGGAAATAACTATACCATGATCGAAGGATTGTTTTGGTAAAAATATATCTTGTATTTAAATCTTCGTTAAATCCTAATATCGCTATATGGACACCAAGTCACATTCACTTGAGTTGTAAGAGTAAAAAAGTAGACATTGAATATATGTTTGAGAGGAATATTCTTAACATAAGAACAAGATAATTAAGTACTTTATATGCATTTGAATTATGCCAAATAAGTATGTAAGTTATGGAAAATTTTGTAAAGAATAAGAAGCCAACTTAAAAGGGTCAACGGTAATTTAACCATGGAATGAACTTAAGAATCTGTAGGTGGACAAATGAGAAATTTATCCTTGTACAATAATGTTCTTGGAATGTTAATTGTAACTAAAATACAATTAAAGAAATGATGTGTAGTGGGTTCAACATTCCTGAAGTCATGTTTCTTGTGGTCAGGTCATTACTAGTAACCATTCATTGGGAAAAGTGTGGCATTGACATGCCTATGTTGTCTTCAAGTTTCTATGTGGGTTGATGACTTATGAAATTTTCATATGCTAGTCAAGTTTCTATACTTAGAGCCCTGTTGTGTTGTGTGTAGTGAACAATGTAAGTATAAAAAAATTATCCCGGTATTTCATTGTTGTAATTGTGTGTGTAAGATCTTCGCCATTAGAAGTCAAATCTACAAGAAGCACCGAGTAAGATAGATGATTGAAAATGTCTTGATACCAATCATCTTGAGTGTCGATCGTGACGATGTTGATTGAAGTCAACTGCCTAAGATGAGATGGTTGGTCTAGATGTTGAATAACCACATAAAGTCGTGAATCTTCAGTGAATGGAGGAATAAGCGAGGCTAAATAATCCATCGTATCTACAAATTGGTTTACAGTGTGAGGAATATCCTGGATAGTAAATTTATTGAAAGATTAAAGCTGAAAGATAACGATATCATGGATATTTTTGAAGGATATCATTTTTACACTAATAGACACTAGTTACTTGATTAATGATGAGCTCATAGTCACCAAAGATGTTGATATGGCGAGTGCCGAGATTAATGGCATTTTGAAGACCTAAAACGAGGGCTTCATATTCAGCCATATTATTGGTACATTCAAAGTTAAGTTTGTGTGTGACAAGGATAGGTGCACCCCAAGGAGGAATTATGATGAAACATGTGCCTCCCCCTTGCTGACACTTGGACCCATCAAAGAAGAGTTTTAATTTAAATGGAGATAGACCAAAATCGATTTGTTGGATGTACTCGTCTAGGAATTGAGTGAGGAACTTGAGTGTCAAAAGAGGGGCATCAACTAATTGATTAGTGATAGCCTAACCCTTGATAGATTTACGTGAGATGAAATAAAGGTCAAACTATGTCATGAGCATGAGCCAACGAGTGATATGATCATTATGATAAGGTTTCACATGCATTTTCTTGAGTGGATTGATACTCATAACAATGTGAGTTTTATGATTAAGGAGGTAATGATGAAGTTTAGAAGTCACAAAGAAGAGAGCACAACACAACTTTTTAGCTTTGGAATAGCGAGTTTCATACTCATGAAGAGTGCTACTTGATATAATAGATGGCATATTCATTACCATTAGCATATCGATGTGATATCATGGCTCCTGAGCATGGTCACCATAGAAATATAAAGATAGAATGGCTCCCCCTTGCGTGGAAGTGTGAGCACAGGTGGAGAAACAAGATAAGCTTTGAGATCATAAAAGGATTTTTGGCAATAGTCATGCCATACAAAATGAACATTTTCATGGAGGAGATGATGAAAAGGTTGACAACAGTCTAAAAGCTATGAGATAAAATGACGCACTAATTGAAGGCATCCTTGAAGACCATGGAGCTGCTTTAAGTTAGAAGGAGGAGGCATCTTAATGATAGCCTTTATTTTTGTGGGATTGACCTCAATACCCCTGATAGAAATGATAAAGCCTAAGATTTTACCAGTGAGAATGCCAAACACGCATTTAGATGGATTTAGGCAAAGACAAAAATGAATGAGTCTCTCAAAGAGAGGTGCAAGGATGAGAAGATGATCCTGATGGTGTTTAGATTTACTAAGGATGTCATCGACATAATCTTCTATAGTTTTGTGTAAGAGGTCATGGAAGATGTAGGTCATTGCGCATTGATAAGTCACCCCTACGTTCTTAAGACCGAAGGGCATGACGTGATAACAAAAATTCCCCCAAGGAGTTATGAAGGAAGTCTTGTGTTGATCCTCTAGTGTGATGAGAATTTGATTATACCCAGAGAAACCATCCATAAGAGAAAGCATCTCGTGACCTACAGTTAAGTCCACAAGTTGGTCAATATTAGGTAGAGGGAAATCGTCTTTTGGGCAAGCGAGATTAAGATCCCGAAAGTTGGTGCAAATTCAAATTTTCCCAGTAGCTTTGGTTACTGGTACTACATTTGAAACCCATTGTGGATAGTCAATGGGTTGGATGAAGTTGGAAAAAAGCAAACGTTACAACTCTTCTTTAATAAGGAGAGCTACATGAGGATGTATCTTACGCATTTTTTCTTAACTAGTTTGATGTCTAGAAGAGTAATGATATTGTGGAATACAATGTTAGGATCGAGGCCAAACATATCTTCATTTGACCAAGCAAATTCATGGTGATGGTTGTAAAGAAAGGCGGTGAAGTCTCCTAACTCATGTGGGTTAAGAGATTGTCCTACCTTAATGATGTGAGGGTCTTGAAAAGGCCCTATATTAAGGTCGGCATGATGGCTTTGTTAAGAATTGTAGATGTGTTATAAGGAATAGTTTTAGGAAGATAATAATCCTATGCCCCTAGATAAGTAAGGACATAATCATCATCAAAACAATGGATAGTATTGATAGTAGGAGAACTTTCTCTAACTATTTCGGGATAGACCAATGGTATGGAAGATGATTTTCCATTAGTATTATAGGTCATGGACCTAAGGAAATGAAATTGACTAAAAAAAAATTTAGAAGGGATGGAAATGGTTTCATCCACATCAAGTGACGCTTGAGACTTGACAGAGAGAAGATGGTTCCTTAATGGAAAGAGTCTCAACGAGAGTGGTGATGGTGATTTTTGAGGGAGGTTTGAACCCTAAACTAATTTTTTGATGTGGTTTAAGAGTTGGAATGGATGTGAGGTCATGCTAACCATATTCATACTTTCCTAGGCCAAATCCCTTCCATGTGCATTAGTATAGATAAGTTTTTTTGAATGTGGAATTCTGTAGATAATCAAACCCCCAAATAGGGTTTGGCCCCGAAGGAGAATCTGGACAATAGTGAGGTGTATCATGACCACCGTATATGAAGTAAGTACGTTAATTGGGAAAACCAATGGTGATGATGTGGCCAAGACCTGGTTGATATTTAGGTTGTTTTTCTGGCGTACCATACTCATTAGGTTTGAGATGGGTGTTAAAAGAGAGAAGGGGAATCTCTCCTAGTGAAAAAATCTACAATGTATCTTCTATATTTTGTAGATCTGGTAGTTTTGTTGTAGGTATGGAAGAGGATGAAGAAGCCTCATTAGGAGAAGCAACATTCTCCTTTGGAGGGACAGACCATGTGGTCATGTCACATTGTGTGGACGTAAAAAGGGTCTCCAAGATGAGTACATATTTTCCCTCATACTGATATTTTATGCATAGATGGAGGGTTGATGGGACGCAGTGCATTGTATGGATCCAGGAGTGTCCAAGGATCATATTGTAGTGGAATTTCCATTTGACAATGTAAAAAGCTTGTGAAGAAGTTTCTTTCCTACTTGAATGGGCGGACCACGGTTCTAAGGTAACCGCTTGTGATTGTTAAATGATCGAAGGGTGAAAGGTGGTGGTGACATTGCATTCTTTGGTAACTTAAGTTGCTCAAATGTGTGGGAGGAAATTACATTGATTGAGTACTACATCAATCATACTACATTTTAACATAGTGTTATTGATTTAAACTATGATAAAGAGAGGAGCCTCTAAATCCTCAGAAGAAAGGGGAGGAATTTCAGAATCCTCAAAGGAGATGGTGGTTGACAATCTATTCAACCCAACAACCATCTCGAAAGGTTGGGGCTCATCTGAATTCACCGCAATGTGGCACATATTATCAATCGAGCCTAGCAATGCTAAGGGGAGATGATTGAATGAGGTCAAAAAGAGATATTTGACTGGATCATGGGTGAGTTGTTTCATAACACTCTACTCAACTAACACGGGAATCTGAGCCTGAGGTGAAGCATGAATAGATACCCAAGGTCTTGAGGACAATGAGGAAGGAGGAGCTCCTTCGGGGGTAGCAAAAATAATGACTCATGGTCGAGGAGTTGTAGAAGACGATGGATTATCGTACCATTGTGTTCTAGTGGTGATACAAATTATGTCGATTTGAGAGGGTGGAAGATCATCTGGAGTGATATCAATAGAATTGGGGGCCTAAATAGACCATTCAGGCTCAGACGTAGTTGGGATGATAGGAGACACTTGTTCCTCTTCCTCCTCCAATAGGAGATCATTTTCTTCCAAGAGGTTATTAACGACAAATTGAAGGGCTTTACATCCCTCGGTGTCATGACCTAGAGTGTGATGGTAAGCACAAATCACATCAGAGTTGAACCATGAAGGTTTTACTCCTTTGGGATTATAGGGTTTGATTGGAGGAAGTGATATAGATGAAGATTGGATAATTTGGCGAAGGATTTCAGTATAAAATCTGGTAGATGAAGATGTGGATAGAGGTGAAGGAGGCACCTCTTTAGTCTTAGTAGACTGCTGAGGTAAAAGAGCCTGCATATCTAGTTTGACAATATTTTTAGGGACTGTTTTGCTCTTTTGAATACTAGGAGAAGCAGCCTTAGGTGCTTGAGATGGAAGCAAGTGAGGAAAGATTGATTTTAGTGGAGGAGGAGCTCCTAAGATAGATTTTGAAGATGATGAAGACATGACAAGTGTTTTAATCTTCAGAGATGAAGAAGGTTGCTTGACCAAAACAGATGATGATTTAGATAAGACTGATTTAGATGGGGAAGGAGCTCCCAAAATAGATTTGATAGGAGGCACAAAGGGTGCCTTGGTTTTTGGTGATGAAGATGATGGTTTTGATAAAAGAGGCAAAGCCGTTCTAGTAGGTAAATCCATTTTACAAGGAACTAGTGATGAAGATGGTGCTATAGAAGAAGACTCCTTTTCAAAGAATAAACCTAATTTTTATGAGGCGTAGAGAGGGATTTTGAGCAAGAGCACCAAGAGTTTTGATGGTCTAAAATATTGGTTTTCCCTTTGCAGGGATAGTGACAACTTCGACCGTATAAGGTGATTGTAATCTGTTTGAAGGAAGTAAAGGAGATGATACCGATGATGTGACCTTAGACTTAAATTCCAACTATTTATGTCTAATTCTAGGAGTTCAAAGTATGGTTGTCGATGTTATCTCTTTATATGTTTCCTTAATAGGCAAAAGAAGCACGATGGTGAAAGAGGTAGGTAATGAAGAAGCGACCTCTTGTGAGGAGGGTACTTGGATCGATGCAATGTGGGTGTAATTACTGTAGGAAAAGAGATAGGAAGGTTTAATATCGAAGATGCTTCCAGAGTCATAGAAGTTGTATGATTATGGGTACGTTGACCAAAGGCATGGTTGTGGAAAAATGAGAGTGAAAGAAATAGAAGTATCGAAGTGTAAATTTGAAGGGATGTAAATGACTCAAGCAACGAAAGAATATCGATGACTAGACAGGATGAAGATGACACTGCCATGTCTCGGGTATAGGTGGAAGATCGGATAGAGAGGTATAGGAGAAAACTCTTTTTCAAACAATAAACGAAGACTCAAAGATGGACCATCCGAGGATGGTGGAATCTCGAGAATTTGAATGAGCGGAAGGAAGTTCTCGATTAGTTAACATGTTTTTGGATGGCTCGAAATTAGATGAAGAGCTATCGGTAGAAATAGAGCCTATAGTATGCGTGTTTGGTTTTGAGACCCCAAGCATCATTTTTGGGAAATGATTTGGAAAAGGTTGTTTAAAAACATCAAGTGCTTGATTTGGGGGCATTTGGGTTGTCTAGAATGAGCTTGTCTCTATTAATGAATTTTTGGATGAGATTTTTCAAGGTCTGACATCATTCAATATCATGGCCTTTATTTCTATGATAATGACAAAATTCATTTTCACGAAACCAGAATGTTCGTTCTCAGTTCTCATCAAAATTTCAAATAGGAGGAAGTTCGATCATGTGAACTTCCAACATTTTTTCTAAGATAGAAGCATATGATTCTCCCAAGGAAGTAAAAGACCGCAATGATGGAGGTTCTTTTCAAGAATATGGGGAGTCTTTCGAGGTGTTTGATTAGAATTATTATTATATCTTGATGTTTTTAAGATGATATCATTTGTGGACCCCGATTCTTGTCTTTGTTAGAAGCGAAGGGTTTGATTTTTTAAACCGAGAAAATTCTAGTTTAGACTTAGAGTGAAGTTTTAAATTTCCTTGTTTGATGGCATGAGACTCAAGTTTGCATGCCATCATAAAGGTTTCTTAAAATTTATTAAATGTGTGAATCCTTAAAGTGGAAGAAATATGATTGGTGCAAGATCGAGTAAAAAAATTGATTTTCTGAGATTGAGGGAGGGAGAAGGAAAATTGATTTATTATTCCTCTCCAATGAGTGACAAAGTCTGTAATAGACTTTTATAGAATTGAAAAATGTTATAAAGATCTGTGATTGAGATCTTATGTATGATTTTTATTGATAAGTTTTCAACAAACATCTAGGTTAATTGAGAGAAATAAAATAGAGAATGTCGGTGTATGTTATTGTACCAGTCTAAAGCGGGCCTTGCTAAAGACATAGGAAAAGTACGGAGCATAAGCTTGGGTCCTAGACTATAAGGTAGAAAGTGTGTTTAAATGCTCATAGGTGTTGTTGAGGATCCTCCTAACTACAAAAGTTTGAGAACTTAGGAAATTCCCATTGGGGAGGATAAGGCTTAAAAGCCACTAATGGATGAATTGGTTCATTACATACTTCTTCAAAAGAGTATGAAGGGTGAGCCCCTTTGGTGGAGGCTTCTAGGTCTGTGATTTTCTTGAAAAGAAGTTGGATGACATAAAATTGAGGAGGGGGCATGTTGATATGTCCCGTATAAGAAGTGAATGGTATGTTTTGTTGAGGCGTTAATGGGGGATTCATTTGTTGATTAATAGGATGATAAGAGGAATAACCAGGCATTCGGGTGATGCCTGGCAAGGTATTTGGTGTGAAGGAGCCTGAGTATAAATAGGTTGTGAGATGACAAGTGGTTGAGAGAAAGGTTGTTGAATGAAAGATGGAGCCTATGATTGGTGGGTTCCTACATGTTCCTCTTGAATCGGATAGGTTTGAGGAATGTGGGTGTTGATTTGATTTGATATGGTGGGAAAAAAACTCTAAATGAGGCTTTTTACTGTCATATTAGTTATTAAGGGTACCGATGCCAAGGGATGGGTAAACGCCACTATCGCTCACTAGAGCATTGGAAGAAAGATCAGCTGGAAGATGAGAAAGAGGAACTGACTGACTCATAGGAGGGGGTTGGCTCAAAGAGAGATACTGACCCTGAGATGTAATAGATGGCATAGAAGAATTGACAGCAATTTGTGGGAGTGTGGACGCACTCATCATAGTTGAAGAAGAAGGCCTCTCGAAAGTAGGTTGTGGGGTAGCCGAGGTAGCTGCTACACTAGGGATAGGCAGCGTCATTTGAGAACCAGTTGACATGGTTGGTGGAAGAGAAAAAGGAGGCATAGATGCACCACCTTATTTCATGGTTCGAGGTGAGAAGAAGCATGCTAACTATTCTATGAGAGCCTAGGATGGCTCATGAGGATAATTATAAACCTGCTAGATTAGTGGTCCATGATCAGATATTCGAGTAGACTTATGCACTAAGTAGTCCATAAGGGCTACCGGGTTGTGGTCAAGGAGTGCCTAAAATTTAGGATCTCCGTGAGGAACATACTCTATATCAAAAGTAGATGGAACCTTTGAAGGATTGGGGAAGGTGGTTGTGATGGGATCGCTTTAGGATGATAGAAAGGATTATACGACCAAGATGGGGAACCAACTAATATGGTCCCAAAGAAGACCCGAGGGGTGCCAAAACATCCAAATTAGCGGGGTCTTAGATGAGGAAGAGGCCAGTTGAGCCATTTTTCTAGATTGTGACCGGGTAACGACCAACATAAACAAACAAAAACACGAAAGAGATTAATCTAATTAATGCATAGACAATTCAAGTAGTATAGGTGATCATCCCTTTTAAATTTTCATGGTTTTTAACAAAGGAAATGTTAGGGAAGGCTTTTAGAATGGGGACTACTCAATTGGCCAAACTAAGGATGGTTTGGGGAATGTTTTGGTAAGGAGTCCCGAAGGAAATTCATAAAGACTAGTACATGGCTAGATATAGGGCCTACCCCACACTTCACATACCACTGCGATAAGGGGGTCGGTGCTTTACCAATATATACCTGAACTTTTCTAATTTATAGTGCGGCTTGAGTACTGTGTAGCCTCTTCCTCTTAGATGTCACTTCTAAGTAGGTGAGGTTAGGGAAAGAGTTTTTGTTTAAATGCTTTATACCTAGTGATTTTGGCTTTGTGTGCAAGGGTGAAAAATCAAAAATACAATATTCTCACTACCAATTTTGATTTATTTTCTAGCCTATTTAGAGAAATAGGTGAAGAACATACAATAGAAATGAGAAATAAAATGTTATTTTTAAGCACTACAATCGAAGTGTTTGATTTCAATGAGGACGGAGTCAAACAAGTTCTTTCCTAATGTGATTAATCCATTTTAAGGACTAAAACCGAAGTGTTTGAGTGTGATAAAAAAACAAACAAGTTCTTTTTAAGTTCTTAAAAAGGAGAAAACACCACAAAAGAGAAATACCTATAGATTTAGCTCTCCAAGGTGTGTGGACTTCAAAAAGTGCGTTGTTGAGCTCTTCCCCTCGAACAATCCCACGAACAAGAAAACCACTCCATAAAATAGGGTTAAGTAGAACACGCAAACAAATCCAACAAGATACTAGTGGAAAGGAAATTTCTATTTTAAGAAACTAGAAAAATTTCAAGGAAATGACAATTTTGCACAAAGAGATGAATAAAAATGTAACTTTGAAATCAAATGAAGGATTTACTAATCTTAGAAATAGAAATTGGAATTGAGATTTGTAAAAAAGAAGGAACCTAACTTTACAAATTTAGAAATGAAAGAAGCAAGACTAAAACGATGAAAGGAAATGCTTAAGAACAACTGATGAAAATCAATGAAGAAAAAGAACAAAACTCAAAAATGGAAAAGAGATGAACTTACCAACAAGGGACTTTGGTATGGTCCCACTTAAGGTGTGCTGAATGTAGATCAAGAATTTTTGCACTTGTTACCTATCCAAGTTAATGCACCAAACTAAACACAAAAACCTTGAAAAAATCAAATAAAGTTGATACTTGATTAATTGGACAAGATTCAAAGATGTAGATGGAGAGAAATCCTAATGGAATTAAGATGGGCACACACGAGCAATCCTATGGAGTAGATCCAAGAAACCTACGATGCACGAATACTTGACAAAAAAAGATGATGTTAGAAGATATAAGGGTGAACTACCCAGAAAGTGGGTCCGAGAAGCAATTAGCTTCCTCGGTGGATGTCAGTTCACATTTTCAATTAAGAATAAAGGTGTACATGATAAAATATGTAAGAAAATGTTTAGATTTTCTAATTTTAAGTTGCAGACAGAATGTAAAAATAAGCAGCAAAAATTGAAAGAAAGTAGGAAACTGTAAAAACAAAGATGAAATTGTGTCACCCGAACTCGTAGTTTTCTACAAATTGGTCAACATCGATGGTTTGGAATAGCACCGATTTGGACAAATCAGCATCGATTGACGTTTAATCGGTGTCGACTGTACCTAGGTCATCATTGACCGAGAAGAAATCATAGAAATCTTGATGATGATTGATGATGATTGGATTGTGGAGACCTGCAGGAGCTATAGAGATGTGGATAGGGTTCCACCTTGGTTGGATGGAGAAATGGAGTCACCTAGAGGTTGAAGAACCTAAACAATATTGATATTATGTTGGTAGAATAATGGTACACCTCTCAGGGATCGATATGGACAGAATTCTCTCTCTCAATTGATAATTTTAAGGCTCACTCAAGTTTTTCACTATTTCTCAAGTCTCTACCATCTAACCAGAACTGAGTTCAAGTCGTGTATTTATAGTCGGTGCCGACCAAGGTAAAATTGATGCCATTCCAAAAAATCGGTGTCGATCGAGGACTAGTCAACACCGATCAGGGAATAGATTCCCAAAGTGGTGAAAAGGGACAAGTTGTGAGGATAAGAATATTATCCTTCGAAATCAAATACGGGAAAAATTCCATTGCATGGCTCCAAGAGAGGAGAAATAGGTGGGATGGATGGCTAATAGTGACATGGGTGGTTGGGAAGTGATATAGGGTGAATAAGTAGTTGGAATAAATGTAAAAGATATAATTACATGGTTAATGTTTAATTATTAATGGGTGAAATATAATGGAGTGGAAAAAACTTAGGATAGGCATTTTAATTAGATATTTAATTAATACCCTAAGAGAGAAGTAGTGATACAAAATTACACCGGGTTATCCGAGAATAGAATAGGTAAGCAAACATAGGGGACATTTAAATTGAACAATAAATTTTAGGTGTCTACATTTAGTGGTGAAAAATAATAAGGATAGGAAAAAAATTGATGTGAGTATTGTTTCACCATTTTCTTTACATTATTGAGACGAAACAGATAAGGGTAAGGGCCAAGGAGGAATACCTATTTATGCTAGTCGGTTGATGGTTGTTGCATGCGTTCTAACTTCTCAATCCAATGCTAACTGTGAGAGCTTCCTTTTGGCTGGGAGGAACTACCTGAAATAGAAAACAAGACCACAAAAGAAGAGTTAAATAATATATGATAGTGGACTACCTAGCGTGTGCTAGATCTGGGAAGTGTGATACTCCCTAGATGGTTATCAATCCACTATTTAAAACAACTTAATGTGAGAAATAAACAAATTCCTACTGTAGTTGATATGATTTAGGTATTTCATTCAAGCAAAATAAGCAAATCTAACATAACAGGATAGGCTATAGTCAGATCTGAATAGTAGGTAGTTGTTAGGATGTTAGAACTAGTGACGGTTAGGTTCTGGGTTATTTGGGTCACTTGGTAAAAGGTAGGTTGGATCTGTTATTAGAAAAGGTGTAAAACACAGAGACCGATGTTGGTCTAGTATAACCGGTGACGGTTTAGGAGAGACCGACGATGGTCATGGGTAACCGTGTCGATACAGTCGGGTGACATTAGTTCAATAAAAACCTTATTGTAGAGTCTGGGTGAGGTTAGATAGAGCTAAAGGAGGGGATGTTGAGGTCTATGGGAATGTTGAGAACACTCAAAAAGGTAGAAGGTCTGTAAAAGGGTGGGTGAGGTTTAAGTTTGTCAGAAAGTAAACTATGAAGGAATGGGAATATTAATGGAAGAATGATAACAGAAATGATAACAACTCTATGGATAGAATAAGAATGGAAATGATCAGTGATAAAAACACTTACCAATGTTGCAGGTCCAATGATTGGGTGGTGGTGATGATCAGTTGGTGGGATGGAGCTTGGTGTAATAGTGATGCTCCCTAGAATGTCACCATGAGTGCAATGCTTTTGGATCTGTCCTGGTGCTAGCTATGGATGTTTGTAGGTGTGAAAAGGCTCTGGTTTTCTTGCATGTAGTTCTCTCCTCATTCCTTTGATCTCAGAATGTGCCAACCCAAAAACAAGGTTGTTAAGGCCAATAAATGGTAACCGATGGCGGTTCCTAGTTGACCAACATCAGTTTAGGGGTGACCAGTATCGGTTAAGGTGGGATTCCCTAGGTTTACTAAAAATAATAGATCCTAGCAATCATTTCTCGCCAAACCTTTCTATTCTCCCGGATCAAAGTGGAAGTTAACTTTTTCATGAGTGGGAATTTGGTTAAAGGGATAATAGACATTGATTTTTTAGGGTTGAACTAAGTCTTAGCTCATTAAGGTAAGTGGGACCAATTCTTAGTTAGTTATAAAAATATGCCAAGAAAAGGTCTAGGGTGAGGTGGCTAGGTGAGGTGGAGGGGTGAGGTAGAAAAATTAGCTTAATTAAAATAATTAAGTAATAAATATTATGAGGATGGGTATTAATTTAATTAAATAAATATTAGTGTGGGGTGGAAGGGGTCATGGTTGGGTGAATATTTTTGAGTTGGTGATTCGACGGGAGACTATGAGGAGTGTGACCCAATTTTGGTGTCTACATTTTGTCCCTTTTTCTTGTGTAGCATGTATTGGTGAGTGACACCGACAAAAACAAAATGTGGTTGCCCCTGTTGGGTGAAAATGATGTTTCCCCAAGCGTGGATGAAGGTAACCCCCTCAAACCAGAACCGATTAGGTGAGAGAAGGAAGTGTTGAGTGGTTTGATAAAAGGAGGTGGTGGGTGGTTTTAAGAAAATAGGATTAGGTGTGAAGAAGGTGATGGTCGAGGGTAGGGTGATTGTAAGAGGTAGGGTGGGTAATTAGGTAGAGAATTTAGACATATACACACGTTGTGAAATTCCATGAGATACAAGGGTTTCTCAACATAAACAATGTACGTTAGCTAGGGTTGGGAAGGTCATGCAGACAAGGTTTGTTGAGGTCTAGTATCCGAGGGTAAAGGATGCGATCTAGGAACTCAATGAGGTAAGATGTAGGAATGCATAGGTGTGGTTCTGGTACATCCAAAAGGTCAAAAGTTGAAGGTTTGTTTAGACAAGGGTCATAACCATAGGCAAGATAAGGCTAGTAGGATGAGAAAAACAAGTACCATAATCGCAAGATACAACAAGTGAGGACATGGTAATATACACATAATCAATGGTTAGGTAGGTATGTGTGGTTAGGGTAGCTAGAGGTAAAAATGGGTAATGTGGTAAAGGTATTATTAGGAAAATAGGGAAATTGGCCACGGTCAAAGGTAGTGATATTCGAATGCATGCACACATATAAACTGCAACATGGTACCAGATTGAAGAGCTTGCAAACTCTACATCGTCTAAGGTTGATACGTCTATCCAAACAAGATTGAAGTGAGTCTTTTATCCAAGTCATATGATATGGTGTGGAAACACAATAGGGGTCAGTGTAGGAATGTTTAGTTATGTTTGATACACCAAATGCCGAGTAAAGATAAATACCATGACAATAGGTGAGGTAAGGTCAATAGGCTAAAAAAATATGGGTAACCGTGTCACAAGGTACAAAAAGCACGAGAGGGTCAAAGGTCACAAAGAGTGGTTTAGGTCTAGGTATATTGGGCATGGCACAGGAGGTCAAGTGTGGGGAAAAATAAGATGTGGTGAAGGTAAGGCCACGAGAGGGGCAGAAATATGCCCCAATGGATGGTGAGGTGGGGTGATAAATGATGAGGTTAGGAGGATGAGGTGGAGGGTCGGGTCAGCATCGGGTTAGGTGAAAAAGGTTGTGGGCAAGTAGATAAGGTGTAATGGGTTTCCATGGGGAAAAAATAGGTAACCGACATCGGTCATGCTTAACTAATGATGGTCTAGGGAAACCAATCAGATTTTATAGGGCACACAGGATGATGTCGGTCTACGTACAACCGATGTTGCTCACTTGGGGTGTGGTTAAGAAAAATATTCTTTTGTAGAATCATTTGTAATTTAAAAAATAGGATAAAATGACAGAGGAGAGAGGAAAATGTGGAAATCAATCGAGTGAGACGAGAGCTGAGTTAGCAAGCCTCATAGTGGGTGATCGACAAGTGATAGGTGGGTCCACTAGATATGTTTGATCTATTTGGTTTGTTGGAGGTGAGGAGATCGATTGTTGATGGTAGAGGTAGGAGAGGGATCGGCATGACCACTAGTGTAAGCAACCCAACATGCCACTGTGGAGATGGAAGTAGGACAAGGTATGATTTAATCCCATTCCTAGTTTGGCATGTAGATTATTTTAGAGAAATTAGGATAGGGGCAAATAGGTTTTGGGGGAAAAGGTAAATTTTAATTTGGGATGAAAATGGGTAAAATAGGAAGGGATAAGGGTATATTTAGGTGAATTATGTGTGGGGATGAATTTAGGGGGGATTTTGGTAGGGAAGGATAGGTTAGGAGGGTAAGGTGGTGTGTTTGTGGGGAAATAGGGTAGGGTGTCGTGGATTTGGTTTCCATGATAGTAACCAATGTCACCAAGGGTTGAATAATCTCGATTGGTGTGAACCAACAACAATCACATATGAGCTCACCAATGCCGGGTATATTATAGTGTGGTTGGTCTCACCTAAACATGCACGAAACATGCACGTGGAATAGGCACAGACCGTGGTTGTATTAGATAGGTAATGGTAATGGTATGAAAATTTTAATTAGTTAGAGTTGGGGTTGGTAGATAGGACATGTGATAAGAAGGTAAGTTACGAGGAGAAAAGAGGTAGGGTAGTAGGTATAAGTGAGGTGTCAAGGGTGATTGTGGGTATGGTCAAGGTGTATTAATGTGAAGGTTTGTTAGATGCGGTGAGAGATCAGTTGTGGATACAAGATAGGTTATTACCCCTACTCATGGAGGTACGAGAGGGTGTGAGAGTTGATGATTGGAACCATGTTGCGAGAGGTTGGCTTGATTGGGGTCAAACACTATAGGTGCATAGCTCATGATCTGAGTTTGATGGTCACTCTCATCGATAGATGGGATTCCATGACCAACATGTTCCATTTTCTGACATGTGAGATGATTATCACCTTGGAGGACGTTTACAAGATTTTGTAGCTACCGATAGTAGGGGTGTAGGTGTATTCTATTTCTTTAGAGGCATCAGAGGAGCTGATGCTAACAATATTCAGAGAGGGGATGGCAGAGATGAGGTTTCATAGCACTAGCCTGAGCTATGGAGAGATGTACATGGCCCATCTTGAGGAGATGAGGCTAGTGGTCTTGATTATGGAGGAAGTGTGTTATTGTTCACTTCTAGATGCAAGAGGGTGGGAGATTCCCATGAGCACTAATGGGATTCCTGCATGATATGATGGAGGAGAGGACCTACTTTTCCTGGGCACCTACCTACTTGGTATAGCTATACAGGAGCTATGGGCCTATGGGAGACTACGGAGGTTCAACTTATGTTGCACTTTTCTTCTTCACTGTTGGGCATATGATCACATTGTGTGTGTTCGTCTGATTGGGTTTCCCAATCGACACATTTCAGCCATGTATGATCCAAGTTAGTTATAGGAAGTGGGTTTCAGCTTGGTGGGGTACGCCAGGGGTGAGGGCTATGCATGATGTAGCCCACTATAGGAAGATACTAGAGGGGTTGTCTGGGGTAGACATCATTTTGAGGTCGCATGATGGATTCCCATCATATAGAGAGATGTATGATGAGCTTGCTAGAATGTAATTGTTTAGATGGATAGAGGGGCGCCATGTGGGAGAGCGTGAGATGATACCCATAGATAGGGTCAGACGGAAGTTTAGGCTACCTTAGGATATACCCCCACCATTCCCACAATATAGGAGGGATGATGTGGAGAGGCCTCTACCTCTACCATAGCCGACAGTGCTGATAGGGTAGGAGGAGAAGTTGTTATACTTGACGATGATGATGTCAGTGACAAATAGATACAAACAATGGTGGGATGCACATTTATGAGTAGTACCACCAAGGTTAGGGTAGAAATATTTAACTACCATCAAAGTGGAGAGGGACGCCCTTTAGGGGCAAGTCGCTACCATGATTACACAGTTAGGGATAGTGCAAGGGAAGTTGACAGGTTCAAAGGCATAGGTTGCCACTTTACATGCACATGTGGCCACTCTACAAGCCCAGTGTAGTGCGGGATAAGCATATCTATAGGGTGGAGATGGGGATGGGGTACAGGTGGCTGTCCTACAAATGTAAGTTGTAGGTTTACACGGATAGTTGGCCAGTACACAAGCATAGGTTGTGGCCCTTCAGACCTATATACGGTAAGGGTGGAACAGGTCCCTCAAGACAAGCACAGATATAGGGATAGGGTTCTCGAGAGACAAGTATGGGAGCCAAGACCCATGACACCTCAGTAGACAGTACCATTGCTAGGTTTAGGGATACCATAGGAGAGGCACAATATTATCAAGATCACTTGATGGATACTAGGATAGACATCCCATCCTATGCAAAGTACAAAGCACAATATGCCCCGAGTGAGAGGACCAGGTATTGTATGGATAGTGTAGAGAGTATAGAGGTCTAATGAGCCTCAAGAAAGGGTTAGGGTGAGGCTACCAGTGCACATAGGCTAGCTCCATGTGAGGGGCCATTAGAGGGCAGACCGAGGTGAGGTGGAGAGAGGTTGGCAGGGCACCCCACTAGAGGGGAGATGGAGGAGACTGATGAGACAGGGATGGATATCGGTGGGTTGATGATTAGTTACCATTTATGACTATTACATCCATGTTGTTGACACATTTTTGATATATATACCAGCTTTTGTGCCAAATATAATGATGATTTACATGAGAGCTTTTGTTAATTTTGATCATATACCATCTTGTGTGCCAAGATGGTGAGGTTGCATACGAGTGTTTTAAGATTTGGATCATATATTGGCTGCATGCAAAAGATGGTGAGGTCATATATAAGAATTTTGTATTTTTATATTATAATGACCTACGTATCAAAGATGGTGAGGCTGTATATGAGAGGTTGTTTGAGATACTGGTATTTATTTGTATCCATGTACACATGTATGTATACACAGACTTTCTGATTTATAGATGATGGTATTTATAGCATGGATGGGGTTGTTGATTTTAATTTCTGTTATTATGTGTGTATGTGATGGAAACTAGGTGGATTAGGCATGATGGAGTTAGGTCAGTTTAGGCATGATTGAGTCAGTTTAGTTTAGGCATGATTGAGTCAAGTTGATTTAGGCATGGTGGAGTCAGTCGGTTTAGGCATGATCGAGTTAGGTTGGTTAGGCATGGTTGAGTCATGGTTTTATGGTTGATTGAATTTCTAATTCATTAATTTGTGTAATTAATGATGGTATGGATCATGTTAAGATGATTTGTAGGAAAATGTATGATTATGGTAAAGAAATGGTAGACATGATGAAATGAATGTATGTGTTATGATGGTAAAAATGTTTATCAATTGTTGCTTGTTTGGTTTAATTTCTAGTTATTGATATAGAATGGAAACTAACTAGGGTAGAATGTGAATAGGAAAGTTAAAGGGATTTTTTGTTAGGGTAAAGAGTGGCTGAGCTAACCTCCAAGGGCCCCATGTCCTTGAATTGTTTCATGCATAGTCCCGACGAAAATGGATCTCGGCCGATGTAGTTATCCCATAAGCTAGAGAATATTATGCTAAAGTAGAGGAATGGGTTAGTAGGTGTGAGGCATGTTTGAATGTAGGTTATAGTAATGATTGAGTTTAGGTCATAGGCATGGTTGAGTGATTGTTAAATATAGGTGTCGATGATCTGTTCTTGTGAAGGATAATCAATAAGTAATGAGGGAGGTGAATGGTAATAGGTGGTAAAAAAGCCACTTAATTAATAATAACCATAATGAGTTGACCATACCTAAGATGGGCTCATGAATGTAAGACCCTAAAGGCATTGCATAATGGACCATTCTAAGGGTGAAGAAAGTCACATAATCACAAAAATGTCACGGTTGCGGAAAGTCCCTTGAGTAAAGAGGAAATTAGGCTAAAAAGGTAAGGAGGTGAGAATGGGTAGTTTAACGTAACTTAGTGTATGACAGCATGTTTTACTGGAACAAGAAACCCAGAATCAAAAAAGGAAAGTCCACAATGAAAATTTTATCTTTTTCTTCATTTTTTATTTTTAATAGACTGATCAATGTGGGAAGTCTATATGGGATGGGTATATTATCTCCTTGAGGTCTTCATG
Organism: Taxus wallichiana var. yunnanensis; assembly: GCA_018340775.1. NCBI lineage: Eukaryota > Viridiplantae > Streptophyta > Pinopsida > Cupressales > Taxaceae > Taxus > Taxus wallichiana. The sequence goes on along the minus strand of CM031234.1, from coordinate 97,943,990 downwards.
AATTTGATCGATGCGGGAAGCTTCTAGATATTTTTATTAGATTTTTGAAATAGCTTGATATAGTTGTCCTTTAAGGGAGCAATCTAGTTATAGTAGTGGAATTAGAGTGAAGAGATGTCCCTTTTGAGGGAGTCATCTTTTTCTTGAATTTTGACTGAAGGAGTTGTATCCCTTTTTGTTTTTGGATGTTTACATCATAGAAAATACTATAAAGGAAGATTAGGTTTGTTTATAAGACAAGGCCTTAGCACACAAAGATTAACTATGAAAGAGGTGGTTTTGAGTAATGAACGACCATGGGATTCCATCTTGAACATTACAAAAAGTATCCATGAGAATCATGTTATGAGTAGAGCCATGGTACTCATATTGAAGATAAGGCTGAAAGCTAATGGCAATCTTGTGACTATTTTTGAGTCATGGATCCTTAAAACGGGAAATATGGAAGGTGAACAAAACTCAAGGGAAAAGCGATCAATTGACGAAAGTGGTATAGAACTAGATGTTAGCAATAAAATGGTCGAGAGATGCAAGGAATTAAGGGGCTTGGGTTTATGTTTAACTTTGAGTGAACACAAACGATAAGCACCTAATCCATAGGTATGGGTAATGATATATGGTCTTAGCCAATTAGGAGAAAATTTACCTTGCTTACTTTTCTCCTCTTTCATTACATGTTGATTTTTCTTCAGGATGAGGTCATCAACCCGAAAGGTTCATTCGTGAACACATTTTTCATAGGCACGTTTGATACACTTTTTGTAGATTTGGATATGGTCAAGAGAATTGACACGACGTTCATATAATAACTCAAGTTGCACCCAATAATATTGGAAAAATTCATCATCGTTGAGCATGTCTTGTAGTGAGATGCAGAGATATGGAATCTGGACTTCGAGAGGTAAGATAGCTTTAGTATCGTAGACTAGAGAAAAAGTTGTGGCAATAGTCGAAGTGTAAATACTAGTGCGATAAGCCCACAAGGTGAAAGGAATGTGTGTATGCCAATCCTTTTCAAGATCATTGACTACCTTCATAAGAATTTTGTTCAAGTTTTTATTGGTTGATTCAGCTTGACCAATTGTTTTGTGGTAATAAGGTGATGAGAAATCGAGTTGGATGCCATAAGCATCATATAGTTTGCGAAGGGTTTTGTTTTTTAATTTCTTTGCATTATCAATGATGAGGCAAAGGAGGAGCACCAAAGCAAAAAATGATGTGATGGTTAATGAATTCACATATTTTCTTAGCTTTTGTAGAAATATGGGAATGGCCTCTACCCATTTAGTATAATATTCAATAGCGGTTATGATCCATTGGTGGCTTTGTGAAGAATGGGGGTTGATCTCATCGACAAGATCCAAACCCCGTTAAGAGAAAGGAAAAAGGTCTCGTGTAACCTGTAAGACATGACTAGTGTGTGATGGAGATTAGCATGTAGTTGGCATTTCACGAAATGTTTGACATAATCATAATAGTCATGGTTTAGGGTTGGCCGATAAAAACCTATGTGAAGAATGTATTTTCTAACAACTAAACCACTAAAGTGACCTCAAAAATTCCATCGTGGACTTCCTTAATGGTGTAGGTAATTTTAGAATGTGTAAGGCATCGTAAGAGAATGCCATCGAAGCCGTGATTGTAAATAATACCACCCAAGATGACATAACAGGAGACACTTTTAAGAAACACACGTTGTCAATTACGAGTGAGATCAACGGGTAGAATGGAAAGGGAAAGATAGTATGCATATTACTTATGCCAAAGGTCACATGGGTCGGGGAAATAGTTTCGACGGTGTAGACCTCACAAGGTAAATAAGAGGGTGATTGTAGCCTTTATATTATGACAAATATTTTAGAGTCAATGGGAAAATTAGGTAGCCGAGAAGCCAAGTAGGCTATGGTATCCATAAATTTATTGGTAGATTGTGGGGTGGTTTAAAGTTCATAATGGTCAAAGGTGGTCAAAAGGATGTCTTCATGATGCTTATAATTTTTAATTATCTCATTATGACACTAGTATATACCATTGATTTGGTTTATGACCAACTCAGAATCATCAAAGATATTGATTTACTTAACATCTAAGGCATAAGCATCCTGGATACCCAATACGAATGCTTCATATTCAACAATATTGTTTGTAAAATAAAAATCAAGTTTGAAAGACAAATACATAGGTTCACCATCAAGAGAAACAAGGTTAACACCAGCCCCACCCCCACGCCGACACTTGGAGCCATCAAAGAAGAGTGTCATTTGGTAAGTGGGTTCATCTAGGGAAAGGGTAGCTATAGAATCATCTAGGAAATCAAAGTTAGATGGTTGATTCCTAAAAATAGGTGCATCAGCTAGTTGGTCAGCAATATCCTGGCCCTTGATGGACTTTTGATGAATGAATTTGAGGTTGAGGTTAGCAAGAATCATAAGCCAACGTAAGACACATTGATGTTGATAGGATTTGGCATACATATAGTGTAATGGGTCAGTATTAGTAATGATGAAGGTTTTTGATTGAGTAGGTAATGGCGGAGTTTGGTGGTGATGAAAACTAAGGCTAAGAAGAGTTTTTCAGTGTGGGTATATCTAGTTTCATAGTCCAAAAGGGTACGACTTATGTAATAAACCACTTGCTCTCGGTGTTGGTCATCATGATGAGCAAGCATGGCACCTAAAGAATGGTCAATGGTAGAAATATATAGGTAAAAGGGCTGGTCATCCTTAGGAGGAATGAGCACTAGTGGTTGAAGGAGGTATTGTTTTAAGGCTTCAAAGGATTTATGGCATTCATCATCCCATTTGAAGGAAACATCTTTCTTGAGAAGATGATGAAATGGGTGACAATGATCAAAAAGTCATGTGAGATTAAAAAAATATGGATTACAGCTTACCTTGTAGGCTTTGAAGTTGATGAAGATTAGTGGGTGGAGGAATTTCCATAATAGCCTTGAATTTAGTAGGATCAAATTCTATACCACACAAAGAAACAATGAAACGTAGGAGTTTTCCATAAAATACCGCAAAGATGCACTTCTTTGGTTGAAGATGGACACAATACTTGATGAGATGGTCAAAGATGAATTTAAGGATAGGCAAGTGTTTGGTTTGATATTTTGGATTTAGCAAACAAATTATCTACGTAATATTCTAATATGTGATGCATGATGTCATGGAAGATGTAATTTTTGGCTCACGATATGTAGCACCAACATTTTTAGGCCAAAAGCCATGACTCGATAGAGAAAGTCCCCCAAGGGGTGATGAAGGTAGCCTTGTGTTGATCCTATGGAGATATAAATATTTGATTGTAGCCTCAAAAACCATCCATGAGTGATAGAATTTCATGGCCAACAGTGAGATCAACTAGTTGGTCAATTCTTGGAAAGGGGAAATTGTCTTTGGGACAAGCTAGGTTGAGGTCATGGAAGTCCATGCAAATGTGGAGTCCCTTGTTGCCTTTGTGACATGAATGATGTTAGAAATCCATTGGGGATATTCTATGGGTAAGATAAAGGAAAGTGAGAGAAGGCATTGAAGCTCTTCTTTGACCAGAAGAGCAATGCGAGGATGCATTTTCCGCAGCTTTTGTTTGATGGGTTTGGCATCATGAATGCTTATGATATTGTGGAACATGATTTTTGGGTCAATACTAGGCATATCGGCATAGGACCAGGAAAACAAGTTGCTATGATCCCAAAGGAAAGAGGTGAAGGCTTTATGTTTAGTAGCATATAAGGATTGGCCTATCTTTAGAATGTGTGGGTCATCCTAAGTGTGAATGTTGATTTCGATGGTCGATTCATTCAACATGGATTATGTCTCGAAGATAACAACCGATGAATATAAGAATCTTCCACACCAAGGTAAGTGAGGATGGATTTGTCATCCCGACACCGAATGACATTAATAAAGGGTGTATCATCATTAATCATGTCTAGATATAGGAATGGGAGAGAAGAGGGAGATTCACTACCACATTGATAGGTCGATGTTCCAGGAAATGGTGTTTATGAAAAAAAAAGTTAGGAGGAATAGATTTTGGATCTATGGACTCAGTGGGTGAAGATGGTAATGTGGGTGAATTAGGTGGGGAAGGTTTTCTATCTTGGATGAGGTTGATGTGAACCTTATAGGAAGGTGGTGTGTCAAAACCAATGCCACTACAACATTATGTTTACTAGAGGTACATGAAATGATAGTATGGAGGCATTGTTTGTAAAATCTGAAGCCAAATCCTTTCCACCTGCACCAGTGGAGGAAAGTGTGAGCAAAGAAATGGTTAGTGAGGGAGTGTAGGTGATATGAAAATGGTTGGGTTTGGGATGGAGGTTTAAGTTTATAGGTGGCCATATCAAGTCCCTCGTATGTTAGATTAGTGCAAAGGTGGGGAGGGCCATAAGGAAAACATCGCCGATGTGGATGTCAAAGCTAGGGTGTTGACATAAGTTGCCATACTCTTGTGGGGTGAGGAAAGTGTCGATATTGTATAGGTGGTATTCCCTAGAGTGAGGTGTTGAAAAAACCTTCTAAGGGATCAGTAATCGATATGTGGGTAGTGGGGATAGATGAATCGCTAGAAGTCAGTGGAAAGAGATGAGTTAGCAGTAGAGGCCGCAGCGTAGTAGGGATAGCAGGGGTTAGATGCAGGGACAGGTTATGGTAGTCTTGAAGGATGGGCCTATAGGTGAAGGTGAAGAGGGGATAGTGGCAGATACCTTGACTAGTACAAGCACATCATTGGGCTGGTATAACATGTAATAGGTCTTGAAAGGCAATGGGTCAGTAGGCATGGTGTAATTATGTCCATCGTGTTCCAATTTGAAGCAGCAATGTAAAGTAAAAGGGACATAACCCATGGTGTAGATCTAAGGCCGCCAAGCAATAAATTATACTAGAACTCCCCTTCTAGGAAATATAAAAGTTTCGGGACAAGACGGGACCCACGTGGACATGGAGAACAGAGGTACCTGTGGTATAGGTCATAGAATCATTGAAGGAACACAACATAACTGGGTTACCATGCATGTAATTGGAAGGTATTCATATTTTGTCATATGCATGGGAGGAGATGATGTTAATACTAACACCACCATTGATCATAATGTGTCATATGCATATATTATTGATAAAGATATAGATGAAAAGAGTGGGGTCAAGGTCATCGGACTAGAAGGGAGTGATCTCTTCATTTGAAAAGATGAGGACGACTACTTGGCGAGTAGGTGGAGGCATAGAGGAAGGCGATGACCTAGTAAGAGAGGCTACCCGATGAGGGGTAATGATGGAGGCTACGAGAGTGGGGTTATTTGGTAAAACCTTAATATATTGAAGGACCTCCATGAGGGCTTGACGATGTGACTTAGAGGTTTGGATGAGGTCATATAAAGACATGTTGATGGGGGATTGGTGTAACTATTTTAGCATTTTGTGATGTGTTACCCCATCGAAATAGGATATGTAAGACCTCGAATGGTGACTTTGGGTATGGGTGTGGATGGTATGTTGGGAACAGGGTTGGTGGATGGGCCAATTTCCTTTCCTTTATCTTTCTAGGCGAGGGTGGCAATGTTGATCATGTTGATCTTGAATCTCATGGGTGGATCAAATAGTTGCAGCAATTGAGATATCACCACCGAGTGGGTAATGGAAGAGTATTTGGGGAAATTGGTGAAGGTGAAATGGGGTCCTCATCAAAAATATTATCGTCGTCAAAATTTTCTTCCGGAGGACACAATTGGACAACAACAGCTTTTAAAGCCTTCTAATTCTCTACATCGCATCCCGACACACGATGGTAGGCATAAATTTTAGTTTCATCAAACCCTTTTGGTTTGGGTGTGAATGGGTCATAAGGCCTAAGAGGTGGTAATGTGATGAAAAAAATTTCAAGGACATTCATTAATATTTTGGCATAGGACGCTACTAGTGGCTCACAATAAGAGGTGAATGTGGGTTTGGGTGTAGGTACGACTGATAGTGGAGGAAGAGGATTTATAGGAGGGGGAATGGGTTGGTCCACTAGTTTGGTGTGTAGGGTGGTCTTCGGTCTTGATTGTGTATTCTTGGGTACAAGAATGGTAGAAGAGTGAGCGATGGAAGGTTTGGTTGGTTTAACTACCTTATTAGAAGGTAGAAAAATTTTAACTTTAGGTTACACCTTTTTTGGAAAAGGTGACATGGGTGTATGAGATGTAGAGGGAAAATCAGATGGTGGAAGAGGACGGGTTACCCACGGGGGTAGCCGAGTTGCTTATGGAGGTGGTTGGTAGAGGTCAGTAGAAGGTGTGAGTGGAAGAGAGGAAAGTGTCATGAGTAGTGAAGAATTTATGGACGAGAGTGGGGGTATGGGTGGTAAGAAGGTTATGGGTGATGGCGGAGGTTGTGTGGATCACTTGAGTATATTAGAGGTTTGTGATGAGGAGGTGGGATGTTGCTTTCTTTGTTTTCCGGCGGAAGAAGGTTGTTTGGAATGGGTTGAGTGGTGAGGTCCTAGGATGGATGGGAGAGGCAAAGGAAATAACAAAGTGGTAGATGAGGTTGGCGTATGAGGCCTAGGAGGTTGGGTATTTTTGTAGGGGTTGGAATTAATTTAGTGTCGGTTTGGGAAGATGTGGCTAAATCCAATTTGATGGGTGGGTTAGTGAAGTTTGATATTGGCATGACCCATAACGTAGTGATGGGTTTAGGTAACAGAGATGATATAGACGTTGGTAGATGTTTGGGTGTAGATATATGTTGGGTTTTGGGTAGAGGTGTGTGTTGGGATATGGTTGATGACATGGAAGGTGTCTCAATAATCATTTTTTTGTTTGGTTTTTTCTCTTGAAACACTTTTGGATAGATAAGGAGGTGTTGGTGAGTGACAATTGTATTTAGGTTAAGTAGGAAGTAGAAGACGTCTGCAAAGTAAGCATTTACTAACATAGTCTAGGTGATCAGCAAAGTGTGAAAATGGTACTACTATAGGTGGTGCCGATGTGGATCAAGTAGTAATCCTCATAATATTTGTTTAAGAAATAGGAAATGGCTATCTTCGAATGTGTGGGTAAGAGAGACAAAAGTACATCAGCGGGATCTTGAAGGTATGATGGAGGATGGTCATCTAAAGGTAATGGTATTTCTATAGGATCCTCTATGGGGGAGGAAAGGATGGGTTGGATGAGGTGGAATATCCTTATGATGGTGGAGGTCAGTGGACATGTATCTCCTATGAGTAGGAGAGGTGCCACCGACGACCGCTTGGTAATTTGAGGGCCAAAGGCGGTGTGCTGTTTATAGGCTCTTCCATGGGTAAAGGAGAAAATGAAGGGGGTTAATCTATGGGTGGAGGAGTAGATGAAATAGGTTCCTATGTAGGTAGGGGTGCATGGGCTAAGATTTCATCTATGGAGGGGACATGGAACAATTGGGAAACAACCGGTATGTCATCAAAAATAACATGGACCTTGTAGGCATTACTATCATTGGTTGAAGTGTCACCAACTTGGTTAGAATATGGGGCATGATTAGGGAATGGCTTCTTTAATATATGTAGGTTTTGGTTAACGGGTGCATTCAAAGCTATCCAATACTAAATCTATGTTTTCTAACATTTCTTGGCTGATATTCTTGAAGGTGATGCAATTATTGTCGTTATGACATTTGACATGATAATAGTTACAGAAGTCATGTTCTTTATATCATGCGGGAATTGGGTGCTTGTTATGTAAAATTCACCCCTCAAGGTAATTTTGACAACATGCATCAAATTATGCAAATCCCAGCAAGTACATTGGTTCAAGCCCAAAATCATGTTTTTCGGGTCCCCGGCCTTTTTCTAACTCCTCCATCCAAGAAGAAATCCCAACGAGTTAGAAAAATGGAAAAAATGCAAAAAATAAGGTTGCAGGACTGTTTTAAAGCATTTTGGGTCTGAAGGGTTCGGGTCGTACTGAGGTTCGTCGTACCAAGCTTGGGGCCGAAAAAGTAAGAAAATCGGCTAAGTCGACATTTTTCCCAAAGCGATCCATGGGACATTTTGGACATCGGGACACGAGGAATGTGAAAATCTGAAAGGGCCGAGAGCAGGGAAAATTGTCTAAGTATTTTGTTTCATGCAGTTTTGGACAACCGGGACAAAAGTACATGTGGGACGCGAATCGGCCGGTTTGCTTAAAGAAACCCATTCCATTTCGGGTAGTTCGGAGATATTCGTCCAAGATAGTTAGGACGTCGGGGCGAGGGACAATAAAAGTTGAAATGGCCAAGAGCAGGGAAAAATTTCTAAGTCTTTTGTTTCACGTAATTTGGGACAACCGGGACAAAAGTACGCGTGGGACACGACCACTGGCCGATTTGCGGTCGTAAAAGACACCCATTTCGGCAGTTCGGAGATATTCGTCCGGACATCCGGACAAAAGTACGCGAGGGACACGTGGGACACAAAAGGCTGAAAAAGAGACAAGGAGGCCCATAGATGAATCAGAACATGCCACATGTCAGAAGGGGAAGAAAGTTGAAAAAATTGCTAAGTGTTTGACGCAAGGTAAAATTGCGCCCCTCAGGCCCGAGCCAATAAAATAGTGCCACGTGTCCAAGTGGCAAAATTTTTTAAGGAAGGGCCCGAAAGAAAAATTTCAAAGGATGAGCTCACGGCCAATCAGGGCCTAACACGTGTCATCCAAGTGGTGGAGTGTGGGGAAAATTTGAAAATCTTTCAAAGACCAAACGGGTAAAAAATTCAAACATTTTTTCCCGCCGATCCGTTTTGGGCTTTTTTTTTTTTAAATCTTCAAATGGCAATAACTTTCAATCCAGAGCTCGATTTTTGCATTATTTATATCAATGGAAAGCTAGTGAAATTATCTACATGATTTTGGGGTTATTTTTTCATTTTGGTTTAGTTTGGAGAGAGAAAATAAAGAAAACGTCTCTGCACGTGGTAATGGCCGAAGTGATGTTTCAACAACCAATTTTAATGCAAAATGGGTTGCATTCTTCTTCAAAGATGGCCAAAATGTTAGGGCATGAGTCTATGAGGACACCCATGCTTTTTAATGCATCTTCATTCAATGAGGAATGGCTCCCATGTTTTTACACGTTTTCTCTCTCCGGGCTTGACCCATGCATTATAAAAAGCCGATTTGGCTTATTTTTTGGGGAACATTTCTTTGGATAGCAAGCTTCTTCTTTCACCTTCAACAAGTGATTTTTGCAAATATCGACCTCTTCTAAAATTGTAACAGGTTTTCTACCGCTTTGATGTTGTAATGCAAGGATTTTGACAAAGGGAAATGACAATACGAGCTCTGTGATCGATTTTCCACCCTTTGGTTGTGTTGTTTGCTTCATTTCAGACTTTAAATTACATCTTATCAGTTTGTGCATGATGTTTATGTTGCATTCCATGATGTGTGTCTATCTGCAGAAATATAAGTGTTCACCACTCCTTTGGTGTATCACCTATTAGCTTAGTTTCAATTTTTGAACTTTCTATCTTTGTCTCCTTGGAATTTAGAGTAGGATTAGGATTCAAACCTCTGCAATTGCACAAATAATAGATCTAATCAGAGGAGTTTGAGGAAACAACCTCTAATCTAGAGATTCCTCTCTCATTTTACAAGTCCCACACTTGGAGAGAGGTTTCAATGTTGTGCAATCACACTGGATGCTTAGAATGATCAAACTAGAAATCTGATCAACATCTAGGGGTGCTGTGAATTTGCACTAACATTTTTGGCATGCTCGGTGGGACCTTAGAGGTCATCCACTTCATATTTTGTAGGTTGGTTTGTTCCCGTGAATATTTTAGCCTTTGGAGGTATTTGCAAACACATCCTGCGACTCCATCCGATCAGCAAACCCATTTCTAAAGTTGTAGACCTATTTTTCATCTATTCCCATCCATCCTTCTTTCCATCCCTTTCATTATTTTCCATTCCATGAAGTTGTGCAATCGTGACTTCATTTCCATCATGGAATTCACATTTACAATAGCAGTATATCACACCTCCAACATGTTTTACAAATCCTCCAAATCAGCATTTTGAACAAATTCAAAATCAGCATACATACCCATATGAGCAGCAATGCCAAAATCAGTTTGGCTATGGAGCTTTCCAAGAGCAAGAGTATGCATATAATGAAGACCATCAGATGCAAGATGCTGGTCTATTGGAGAAAATCCAAAAGATGGAGGTAAACATGGTGCAGTCCAGGGCTCAAGCACAAATGAAAGCATTTGGAATCAGGTTGTGGAGCACCCTGTCCATGGGTGGGACCTTTTCCAAGGCATTACAGCCCTCAAGAGAAGCTTGACTTCATGATTGCAATGCTGCCATTGCTTGCAAAGTGGATTGAAGGAATAGAGGTGTATGAGAGGAGTATTCAACAACCTTGTCAACGGTAAGCACGCCATCTCATGCCTTTCTTTTTCCTCTTTCCCAATCTATTTTATCTCAGCAGTGTCAAGTTTTAAACTCTCCATCTGCTGTCCCAAGTGTTGAATCCATTTCTCCACCCCCTAGTCTTCCACCTCATCTCAATTCTTTTGTCCCTTTTCCTTCCAAACAGTCATCCCCTCCACAAGAGCTAACAGAAATACCCCCTCCTCCAAAGAAACAAGAGTTTCTACCTCCTCCACCACCATGAAAAATTGCCAAGCCATTTGAGTTACAATCCACTTCTCCTCTTGCATTCCCAAATCCATGTTGGGAGGATAAAAATCAGAATGCCAGTCAAGGAAAACAACAACAAAAAGAAAATCCAAAAAAGATGAAGAAATTCAAAGTCTCAAGAGTTGGGCTCTTAAATTTGGGATGACAAAGATCCCCTTGATGGTTAAGCCTTTAGAAGAGGTTGGAGTTGGAAAACAAGTGGTGGTTAGGACTGAATTTGTTGCAGTAGGAGAAGAGCAAAAAGAAGAAGTAGATCAGCAATCAGTTTTCTCAGAAAGTAGTGTCCATGTTAGCATTCTATTTGAAGAGAATGTTGATTCAATTCAAGTTGCACAATCAGCCATGGAGGAAGAAAGCTCTGAAGAAGATCCTACAGTCCCAACTTGTCCTCTAGAGCAGCAGATTGAAGAGTTTGACTTGACCAACTTCATGCTAGAAGAAGAGTTCCATCAAGAGCAAGATTTTCTTCAAGTAGTAGAAGAGGGAGAAGCTGCTCCAAATCCAAAAGAAGAGGAGCACATTCTAGTTGTGGAGGAGAAAATTGCAGATCTAAAGGCTTTGAGCACAAAGCAAGTTACAGGAGAACCTTCAGTTCTTCTTTCTACTTCATCCCTCTCGTGTTCTAGTGCTGAAGAAGAGTTTGATCTCTCAAACTCAATGTTGGAGGATGAAATAAACCATGGTGATCAAGTTATAGATTAAGAGAACACCATGGGAGAGGTTGAACATTTGCAGTAGGACATCAATGAGGCAGTTTACCTATCTGATTTGGAGGACTGTTTTGATGAAGAAGAACAGGTTGAGTTTCCACCATTCTCTCTTTCATCATCCACGTTCCAAACACAAGAGCCTGCTGTCATGGAGGAGAGCATTCATTTGTAGCAGCCTGCATCTTATAGCAGCTCTTTGGAATCAAGATTGGAAGATTTAAATCTTCCATGTTCTTCATTGGAGGAAGAGAAAGGGCAGAAGGGTTCTACCATTGCTTCCACACCATCCATTCGAGAAGGTCTATAAGAAGACTCCATTTTTGGAGTTGAAAATCGAGCTATGGGCATACCAAATGAGACCATACCTTTCCCAATTAGGTATCTAGCTTCATTGGAGTCAAAGGAGAAGTCACAACCAGTCATGCTTTCTTCTAAGCATGAGGATGAGCTACAAAGAACCAAGGATCAGCTGTCATACCTCTCTAATCCAAATGCAGGGAAACTAAAAGAGGTATTGGATTTGTTTTCAGTTGACACCTTGATGATTTGGGTGGAGGACCAGCTTCTTGTTGATTTTCCATTCATCCAATCAGCTATGTTTGGTGCCAAATCATTTGCATGGCTGCCAATTTTGAAGAAAGGAAGCTATTTTACACAACCAGTTGCAGGGTTTGTTTAGCTTACCTTTGCTTCTAGTTAGAATAGAGTAGGTAGTTTTTCTTTCAGTAAAATAAGTGCTTGTGCACACTCTACATGTTCCATTTGGAGCATGTATGATTTTCATTTTTGTACATACTTTTGGTGTTGCTGGTTTTGCTCTTGCACGTTCATTTTAAGTGGCATTTTGGTGAGAACAACTCTAAGTTCAATGGGTTTCAAGTGGCTCAGAGGGAAGTTTTCAAAGTTCAGATCAGTTTGCAGGCTACAACTCATGACTCCATGCCTAATGGATGCTTCTGTAGCTGGACGTTCTTCAACTAGCGAGTAGATGACCCATTGACGAGTCGCTTTGAAAATTGTTATCCAAAATTCACCCTCAAGGTAATTTTGATAACATGCATCAAATTATTCAGTCCCAAGCAAGTACATTGATTCAAGCCCAAAATCATGTTTTTCGGGGTCCCCTCGGCCTTTTTCTAACTCCCCCATCCAAGAAGAAATCCCAACGAGTTAGAAAAAATGGAAAAAATGTAAAAAATAAGGTTGCATGACTATTTTAAAGCATTTTGGGTCCAAGGGTTCACATCATATTGAGGTTTTTCGTACCAAGATTGGGGCCGAAAAAGCAAGAAAATCAGCTAAGTCGGATATTTTTCCCAAGCGGTCCGCGGGGCATTGGGGCGTCGGACGCGAGGGACGCAAAAATCTGAAACAACCAAGAGCAAGGAAAATTGTCTAAGTATTTTGTTTCACGTAGTTTGGGACAGCTGGGACAAAAGTACGTGTGGGACGCGAATCGACCGATTTGCTTTGAAAGCGATCCATTTCAGGCGCCGGAGATGTTCGCTTCAGGACGATTCTGCGGCGTCGGACGCGAAAAGCCAAAACAACCGAGAGCGGGGAAAATTGTCTAAGTCTTTTGTTTCACATAGTTTGGGACATCTGGGACAAAAGTACGTGTGGGGCGAAATCGGCCGATTTGCAAAGATAGTCCATTTCGGGCAAGATGCGTAGATATTCGTCCGGATAACTAGGACAAAAGTACACGAGGGACGCGTGGGACACGAAAAGGTGAAAAGGCCACAAAATAGACAAGGAGGCCCACGGATGAATCAGAATGTGCCATGTTTCAGAAGGGGAAGAAAGTTTAAAAATTGCTAAGTATTTGACGCAAGGTAAAATTGCGCCCCTCAGGCCCAAGCCAATAATATAGTGCCACGTGTCCAAGTGGCAAAAATTTTTAAGGAAGGGCCCGAAAGAAAAATTTCAAAGGATGAGCTCGTAGCCAATCAGGGCCTGACACGTGTCATCCAAGTGGTAGAGCATGGGGAAAATTTGTAAATTTTTCAAAGACCAAATGGGTAAAAAATTCAAACTTTTTTTTCCCGCCGATCCGTTCTGGGCCTGTTTTTGCCCTAAATCTTCAAATGGCCATAACTTTCGATCCAAAGCTTAGATTTTCACGTTATTTATATAAATGGAAAGATGGTGAAATTCTCTACATGATTCTGAGGTTTTTTTTTGCATTTTGGTTTGGTTTGGAGAGAGAAAATTAAGAAAATTTCTTTGACACGTGGTAATGGCCAGAAGTGACGTTTCAACAACCAGTTTTAATGCAAAATGGGTCGCATTCTTCTTCAGCATGGCCAAAATGTTAGGGCATGGGTTTGTAAGGATGCCCATGCTATTTTAATGCATCTTCATTCAATGAGGAATGGCTCCCACATTTTTACATGTTTTCTCTCTCCTGGGCTCGACCCATGCATTGTAAAAAGCTAGATTTGGCTCATTTTGGGGGAACATTTCTTTGGATAGCAAGCTTCTTCTTTCACCTTCAACAAGTGATTTTTGCAAGTATCAAACCTCTTCTAAAATTGTAACAGGTTTTCTGCCTCTTTGATGTTGTAATGCAAGGATTTTGACAGTGGAAATGACAATACAGGCTCTGTGATCAGTTTTCAGTCCTTTGGTTGTGTTGTTTGCTTCATTTCAGACTTTAAATTACATCTTATCAGTTTGTGCATGATGTTTATGTTGCATTCCATGATGTATGTTTATTTGCAGAACTAGAAGTGTTCACCACTCCTCCTTTGGTGTATCACCTATTAGCTTAGTTTCAATTTTTGAACTTTCTATCTATCTCCTTGGAATTTAGAGTAGGATTAGGATTCAAACCTCTGCAATTGTGCAAATAATAGATCTGATCAGAGGAGTTTTGATGAACCAGCCTCTAATATAGAGATTCCTCTCTCATTTTGCAAGTCTCACACTTGGAGAGAGGTTTCAATGTTGTACAATCACACTGGGATGCTTAGAATGATCAAACTAGAAATCGATCAACATCCGGGGGTGTCTGGTGATTTGCACTAACAAAGGCTCAAGGTTAAAAACAATGTGTGGTTTTATTGGTGTAAGGGTAATGACACCAGCCACGATAAAATTTTCCAAAATAGAAGAATAAGGTTCTCTTATCAAAGTGTACTTTTGTTGTTCTCGTTTGAACTAGAAAGCTTTGATGGGAGAAAGATTAGAAGGAGGTTTTGCGGGGTTTGATGCTTGAGGGGACTAGTTTTGAGAACCACGGTGTTGGCGATCTGTTTGGTTTTGAATAGTTGTTTTAAGGTTTCAAAGATGAAGAAGCATCATTTTATTTGAATGCGATGTTCTTTTTACGCAACTAAATTTTCTTCTCTTCAATATCACAAATTTCTAATTTTTATGCCATGGTGAATGCCTCGTCAAAAGTGTGAAAGGTTTACACCTGAAGGGTTGGTGAGATGTGTCTAGCGCAAGCCCAAGTAAACAAATCTATGATAGACTCATCATCGTACTATCCTGTGGAATAAAGATCACATGGTGACTTTCTTAACAATGTTAATTGAGAAGTGATCTAAGAAGGCTTTGGGTACTTGATTAAACTAGTAGATGGAGTGTCTTGGTAGCCCACTATTCCAGGTCCAATGCAGGTCCTATCGGGGACATCGAGAAGGTCCATAAGAGAAAAGCATCATTATGGGTGATTAGGTAACACACATGTTTGAGAGAGCTGTAAATGTTGTTGTGGGTCTTCTTTACTATTGAAACGGTTAAATTTTGGCATTTTCCAGGTACAAGGTATGATAAAATAGGGATGGATAGATGAGTGGGCTCATTACAAATTTTATTGTAGGTAAGAGAATTATGTGAGCTATAAACCCGATGCTTCTAGCGTGCATCATTTCCATCATTAATTTGATGAGGTGATTAGTAGGTTGTGATGGAAGGGATCCTCATATTCTAAACTTTGTTCTCCTTTTCACCCGTATGAGAAGTATCATAGATATGACATGAATCTTGGAGACAGATAAACATGATGTATGTCATTTTGTAGCCTTGAGATGTGATCTAATTGCACTCAGTTTTGTGTAGAGATGGATAACACTCAAATAGGACTTGATCTTGTCCTAACTATTTTAGGTTTTTCCTTTCAACCAAGGTAAGAGAACCTACTTTGTAACCCTCAAGGCTCAAATGGTGAAGGAGATGAAGATATCCCTCAATTTATGCAAATAGTATGAAAAGGCCTTGGGAAAATATGATCAACACTCCAAATATGAATTTCACAAGTTGTCACTCCCAGATTATGGAGATATTTTCAATGCAAGGCAAGGGTTACTGAAGACATTTTATTAACTGATTTTCTCTGTGCATGTTTGTAAATGGATTGTATTCTTTTGTTGACACAAAATGCAATGCAGGGGTAATATGGGTAGGATTAGTTTTTTTGAATGAATTTTTGTGGGAGATTTTAGACAAGACTAACCATAATTTGCCAAATTCTTTGAGGACCTTTGCAAGAAATTTGTAAGACCTAAACAACAAAATGCTTCAAAGGGATTAAGGTACTCCTTCAACTAGGATATGTGCACCAAATGGAGGCCTAGATCTATACTCTTCCACACAACATTTGATAACCTTCCACAAAATCTTGAAGAAGATGAACCAAAAAAGTATCTAGAAATATCTATTTTATCATGACCTAAGGTGCACCCAAAGGTTTACAAACAATCTCTGAATTCAAGGAAGGTAGAGTGATTTTAAATTTGTTTATCTCTTTATCAAATGAAAGCTCTTCTGAATGTGAGATTGTAAATTCCACTAAAATATCAACAAGAAATGAGACATGTATGATCAAGAGATATTTTAAATACAATAATCCAATAGGAGTAATAAACACAAATTGAAACATTTTTAGATATAAGTGTATGCAAATTTTTCCAAGAGACAACACAAATAATCTAGAATGACCAAATTTATCAGCAAGGGAATGTTATAAGAACAATATTAGAGCTTGTTGATGGATTTACAACTAAAACCAACTCAACATGATACAAATCTAATGTAAAAAGGAATTAGAAATGGTTCTCAGGTGGTTTCTCAAAGAATGGGCTTCTTCCCAGATTTTCCCATGAAATTCTAAGTTTCTCCGACCATTTGCATGAAAAATTCATGCAATATATAAATTTCCATTACAATTGATCCTTTGCCTCTCACATCTTCCCTCCAAAATTGGAATATTCAGAGCACCTTTGCTTTGTAATATTTTTGAAAATGACATCTAACAGACTCACAAAAAGTTATCAGTTGTTCTTTCAAAAGGTGAATCATTACAAAAATTTCATCATTATCCATTATGGAGGCACATTTTTCATCCTCAAAGCATGCAGACCCCTTTCATTTCATTATTTCATCCTTATCCCTCCAAAATTTGATTCTGCAACTTCTTGATTTGATCTTTCACGATTTTGGATGGGCTAGGGAAAAAATCACTTCAAAACATCTCAAATCTGCAAATTGATCCCTAAAACCACTTGCATTAGTCCTTGCAGGCACAAATGACATGAATTTACCAAAAATTTGATGAAAATTGATGCAAAATTCACATCTCCAAGTTTCTAGGGAAAAATTGTGGCCAAAAATGAAAATGCATAGTTACCATTGATCTACCTTTATCCTTTTCAATCTGAGCCCTCCACGTGTCATAATATGATTGGAAATGGGATTGGGATCTTTTTGAATTTTTAACACTTTTGGAAAAATATAAAATTTTGACATTTTTGTCCGCCTCTTCACCCTTGAAATTTGGTGCTGACACATAGCACAATGTGGGCCCCATTAGAATCGCAGCTTGATTCTTCACATTTCTACCCTTTTTTGGAAAAAGGAAAATTTTCCAAAAAATCTCCGTGGGCCCGCACCTCCACCTCTATCCTTGACATGTGTCACCTTCTCTATCGCTGAGGATCTACGGCTCATTTCACATTTTAACTCCCTTTTTGCCAAAAAAATTTTCTCAAGTTACCTCTGCAAACTCGTGCCTCGATTCTATCCCTACCACATGTCTCCCTCTGCTTTGTCATGGAGCCACGGATCAAATTTTTCACTCTAAGTCATTTTTCCAAAAGGAAAAATTTCCCTTTTTTCTCTCGGTGCATCCCGCACTCCCTTCTACTACACCCACCACGTGTCTCCTTATGATTCATTTGGGGACCTATGACCCCTTTTGACCTTTCATCCCTTTCACCAAAAAGGAAAAATTTTCTAAGTCATCCACCAGCCTTCCATCCCAATTTTGATGAGAACACCACACATGTCAACCCCTGATTTTCCATCACTCTATTGATGAGAATATGACATGTGTCCACCTCTAACTTTCTTGAAGGCTTGTGCTTGAAGCCGCAACGTGTTCCATTTTACCTCATTATGGGCTTGTACTCTAAAGCCGCCACATGTCCTCCCCTAATTGGATGTAGGACTTAGGCATTTTTATTTGTAATTTGAATCTTTTTCCAAAATTTCTTAAGGCACAAAAATACCTTCCCATCCACCTTCACTCTTCTTAACACACGTGTACCTTCTTTGGGGCTGTCATGGCTCAGTGGAAATTTTGAAATTTTTCCAAAACCAAAAAAATGTTAAGTTTTCAAGCAAACTTGTTGAACCTCATCCAACCACAAAAATTTCCACGTATGAGGAGATGTTTGGGATTAATTTTGATGGGCAGAGGACACCCGTATGACAGTAAAAAACAAAGCATTTGCCAAGGATACCCTAAATTGATTTTTTCTTCATGTGTGAGGAATTTTTCATCAAAAACAAATGGAAAGTGATTTTAGGTAGTTTTCGACCCTGAAAGGGATTTTTGAGGGAAATATGCATGAAAACAAACAACTTCAAGCTCCAAAGGCTGAAAAAGTGAAAAAAAAAGATAGAGGCCCATGGATTTTGAAAATTAGGGCACAAAACATGGCATGCATGTATATTTCTTTCAAATTGTGGCAAAAATAATGAGTTTATGAGCATTTCAAGGCATTCAATCTAGATGGAAAAGTTACAGACTATAAATTTGGGATAAAAATGTTTCAGAGCATGCAAACCAAAGGAAAATTTAGGGCAAAATGGCAGAGGATCAAAATGGGCACCAACATCGGCTCCTGCTCGGGGATGGGCACTCCTAGTGAGTGCCACAAGAACAAAAGTAGACCAAGTGCCAAAATAATCCATTGGGAAAATGGAGTCATGAGACAAAGCCACCAAAAACTAGTTGAGAAACTGACAAAAATGGCTGCCACACACCAAGGCAAACCACAAACCGACAAAACACCAAAAATAGAGAAAAAACCAAACACTATACACTGTATAAGTTGGTGCATACCTCAAATTTGGGGATTAATCCAAGAAATTCTTCAGATGCCTGCCATTAATAGGTAATTCAAGAAATTCCCCATCTAAGTCCTTGAGAAAAAGTTATTCTCACCAATTCTAATATCAATGGAGTAAGGGCCCATCCATAATGCATCAAATTTACCATGTTTTCCCTTATCTTCATTTCTGCTATCCCATAACAAAACCAGATCTCCAATATTGAAGGCCCTAGGAGTGACCTTCTTGTCAAACAACCTTTTCAACTTCTCTCTAAATCTGACATGCCTTTGGTGGGATGCTCTTCTTTCTTCATCCATCTCAACAATCTGATTAATCCTTGCTTCATATGGACTAACCTCTTGATCTTCAAGTTTTTGAAACAACTTAAATGAAGATAATTACATATGTAAGGTAAATAGAGCTTGAGTTCCATACACCAACTCAAATGGGATCTTACTAGTAGCTCTTTAGTAGTGATTCTATCAGCCCAAACTACAAATTTCAGTTGTTCACCCCATTTTCTCTTGTTCAACTCCAAGGTTCTCCTAATGATCTTCAACAAGTTCTTATTGCTGGACTCAACTTGTCCATTTCCTTGGGGTTATAGTTTGAAGCATAAGTCAGATTGGTTCCATACTCCTTACACATTGCCATCAAAGGTTTAGCTCTGAAACACATGGCATTATCAGCCACAATCTTGACTAGCACACCAAATCTACATATGATATGATTCAACAAGAAATCCATAACAACTTGGTGTGTTGCTTTCTTGGTGGGGATTGCTTCTACCCACTTGGTGAAGTAATATTTGGCTACAAGGATCCATTTATGTCTAGAACTAGAAGGGTCTGAAATTTCACCAATGAAGTCCATTCCCCATTGTTTGAAAGGATCTTCAATTGATATAGGATGCAAAGGAAGGGATCCTGAAGCTTTCATTCTTCCAGAGAAATGTTGGTAGCTTTCACATTTTCTAACCAGATGGTTGCATCTTTGAAAGAGTAGGCCACCAATAACCAGCTCTCAAAACTTTGTGTGTTAGTAACCCTTCTAGAAAAGTGTCCTCCAAAAACTCCCCCATGGAAATCAGCAACTACTTTGGGAGCTTCATCTTCAATTATACATTTCAAGAGGACACCTTCAGGGTTCTTCCAAGCCATCCCAAAGTCAGTGATGATGTATTTTTGAGAAGCCAACTTGAGGGATCTTTTCTGATTTTTATTCAAATGATCAGGGAAACATAGGTGTCTGAGGTAAAATATTATATCCTTGTACCACTCAGAACTTACCAATTTCTCAAGAACATCTGCCCTTTCTTCCTCTACTTCATTCACTTCCATAGTCTACAAGTTGCTCTCATCCATGAGCTTAGCAAGACCCAAACCTCTTACCAACTTTGTGGTTTGATGTCCATGTCATACTCTTGTAGTTTTTTCACCCATCTACATATTTTACTTGAGATCTCCATCTTTGATAAGATGTTATTTTACCATGGTGTGGGGAACATAAGCAATAAATTTTGAACTTAAGATATAAGGCTTGAAACCTTTGTTGCTTTCACCAAGGAAAATGCTTGTTTTTCCATGATTGTGTACTTTAACTCAACGAGCTTGTAAAGCCTTGCTAAAGAAGGCAATAGGCCTCTCAGCCCCATCTTCATCCTTTTGGAGAAAAATAGATGCAATAGTATTTTCAGAAGCAAAAGAGAAGATTTGGAAAGGCTTCTTGTAATTCGGAGCTACCAAGACAGTGCATGTTTCAATGATTCTTTGATCCTTCAAAAGCTTTAAGGGAAGCCTCCTCCCATTTGATAATTTGGTCCTTTTTTAACATGCTTGTAATAGAAGAGTCAATTCAGCAAAATTTGACACAAACCTTCTAATGAAGTTGATTTACCCAAAGAAGGATTAGATGCCCTTCTTTGTTCTTTGAATTGGAACCTTGTTGATTGCTTCTACTCTCTCAGGGTCAATCATGACACCAGCCTTTAAAACAATATGACAAATAAGTCTTGGCCTTTTGCACCCCAAAATGACACTTCTTTGGATTGAGAGAGATTCCAAATTCTCTACATCTGATCAACATTATTTCCAAGTGTTACAAGTGATCTTTTCTACTCCTTGAAAACATAGTCACATCATCCTGATAAACTGCAATGAAGTCATTTATGTAACTAGAAAAATCATCCATTGCTCTTTGAAAAGTAGCTCCAACATTCATGAGACCAAAAGGCATTCTCACATAAACATATGTTCCCCAAGGAGTGGTAAAGGTAGTTTTAAATCTTTCTGACTCCTTGACAACAACTTGATTGTAGCCAGAGAAACCATCCAAGGTGGACAACAATTCAGATCCAGTCACTAATTATAGCATGTTTTCCATGTTTGGCAAAGGATAATTGTCTTTCAATGAATCTCTATTCATATTTCTGAAGTCTACACAAAGTTATGATATCTCCATTTTTCTTTCTGATTGGCACAAGGTTTGCAACCCAAGATGAATACCTTGTGGGATGAATGATCCCTCCCTCCTTCAGTTTCTTCAATTCATCTTGTATTTTCATGGAGAGGAGTGGATTAATTTTCCTTTTCTTCTATCTGAATGGTTTGGCACCTTTCTCAAGAGGGATCTCATGTTGGAATAAGTCTTCTCTATATGCTTTCAGCTCTGAATAAGACCAAGCAAGACAGTCCTGATATTTTTTCAATAGTTGAACATAGGACTATTTTTCCTCTTTTTAGATTTCTTCCCAACCAAACCTTCCTTGGTTTTTACTGTTTTCCCAAATTATGCTCTTCCACATCCCTTGAGGCGATATGTTTCTATTGATGATGCAATCAACATTTTTAAAAATTTGACTCAAGTGCAACAAGACATCTAGGAATGGTGTTAGTTTTCAATTGATAATATCCTTTCCAAACCAATTCTCTCTTCCTTCAGTCATGCATACCATTGGTTCCCAATCAATATTATGATCTACAAACTCACCTTGATTTTGTAAGAACCTTTTCACTTGAGCATCATTATTAAACACTTGCCAATGCTTGATGTTGTCAGGATAGCTGGCCTAGTTAACACTTCAACATTGTACTCACAATAAGGTGAAATGGTGCAATCTCCAAATATTGACCCCAACACTGCCAACTTGTCAAAGAAAAAAATTGAAACTTCTATCATGATGCACAATGTTGAAGGAATCAAACATCTCAATTAGATCCCAAACTGCATGTTTTACTATTTCATCCATAATTTTTTAGCATACAATTTTCTTATTTTTTTGACAATTAGCTCTGAATCTCCCTTTGAAATGATGTCCTTACACCATACTTCCATGTAATTCTCAGACCCAACAACAAGGCTTCATACTCAACAATGTTGTTAGTACATTCAAAATTAAGCTTGAAGGAAAAAAAAATTCTTCCAAGCTAGGAGAAATCAAAATTATACCAGCACCATTTCCAAATTTGGAGCAAGCTCCATCAAATAGAAAGGTCCAAGGAGAACCTACCTATTCAAGGAACTTTGACTGATCCATCTTGTGTTCTTTTCCATCAACAAAACCAATAAAATTATCAACATCAACATCAGCAAACAACACCTCATAAGAAGCATTGTTTGGATCCTCAATTAGATGCAACATCTTCTTTTCTCCATAGAGATTGAAAAGGCTACCTTCAATGGGAATGGTGGAAAAATACATATCCATTTGGACACTCCCTCCAACACTTGCAGCCCACTTTCTTGACAATAACATACCCCATTTGGTAGGGCAATCAACAATCACAACATCCAATTTTAAATTCCTCCCAGGATAAGATGCAAGTTGCACCACCAAACCCTTCACACAACCAACTACCAACACTTCTCTTGAGTCCATGGAAGTACACTTTCCATAGGTTATTGTTACTTTGATATCTAACTCATTCATGACTTCTAGAGGCATGACATTACATGATGCACCAGAAATCAAACATACAATTGTGAAGTAGCCTATCCTTTATGATCAAAGTTGTGAAGAATGGATCAACATTCAATTGGGAATCAACCAAGGATGTCCCCAAGTATACCTCAGGTGTTTCTCCAAGATCCTCTACTACTAGTGGTGTTTCAAGGTCTGTAATGATCTAAGGAGGAGTTTCAACAACATTTACATTTCTGCTTGGGTACTCTTCTCCTCTTTCAATCCCAAGTACTCAAATGCTCTCTTCTTATGCTCAGGAATCCTAAGCAACTCAATGATTGGAACACTCACTTTGATTTGGCTCAATACTTGGGCTATGTCATAGGGAACACTCTTTGGCAAAACAACATTGGAATGGAGACAAGAAGATTCATTAGATGGCATGGGATTCTTGGCAGCTTGGGCATGAGGAGGATTGTAATTTTTTCTTGGGATAGTAGAGCTTTTGGTAGGTGTTTCTCTTCTAGGAGATTATTTGGGAATGCTTGTGAGAAAGGGTGTTTTAGGTTTGTCTTGAGGCCCAACTCCCTTAACAACTTTTCTCCTAGTGTTATAGTCTTTCTCTTGAGCTACAAAAACATTCATCAACAATTGTCTATCTTCCTCCGAAGGGATACCACCATCATACTTCTTAATCATCAAAGCTCTTAAGTATTCAAATTCATTGTTAGGAATTTCAAAAGATTGCACTACATCAACTTCAAGAGTATGAGGGGGAAGAAATACTTGTACCCATTTGATGCAATCCCAAAAGGTTGTAGCTGTCCTTGCACTTATCACTTCAATAGATGTTGCTCCTCCTTGTGAGCTTGAAGAACAACCCACCATGCAAATATCATCATCAATACCATCATCATTATTAGCTTCACCATCTTGCTGGTCCACTTCACATGGAGGATGGGGTAGAAAACACCTATCACACCAATCAATATCAACAACTTCCTCAACAGCAACAACCCTAGCAGTTAGGGGATTAGGTAACACTCTTCCTTCACGTGCTTGAGGATGTCTATTTGCAGACCCCATGGGTCCTTTCCTCTATCATCTACCCTTTGATCACCTCTAGGATGATTGGAAAATCTGTCATGGTTTTGTGCTCTTTTGCTGACCTTGTGAAGTCTACCCAATTCCCTTCTCAGCTCTTGCCAACTTGTAGGAAATCTCTTTGATAGCCCCTACCAAAGTTTTCACAACCTCCTCCAAATCAGTACCCTTTCTAGCTTGAGGTTTTTTAGGGTTTATCAACTTTACACCATCTCTCTTGAGAGGTTTCCCAATTACTTTGATATTATTTTCAATTTGAAGTGCCATGGTGAAAGCTTGCCTTAGATTGGTAGGGTTCTTGTCTCTTAAGTAATAGGCTGCCTTCTTATCAAATGCATCTTCATATTTGATTAAACAAGATTGATCACAAGGCCTCAAATTAACTAGAAGCCTTCTCAAAGTTTTGTTAAACCTTGTGTTGAAGTCATGAACTGATTCATTGGGGTTCTTCTTGATATTTTCAAATTTAGACAAGAGAAATCTAGGATCAGTCTTGTCACCATATTGCAACCTAAATGCATTCTTCATTTCATTCCAAGAATCAATTGAATTATCAAGCAGAGCCTTGTACCAATCCCTAACATCCTCTTCTAGTTTATGAATGAACAATTTGACATACACATCTTCAAACTCTATTTCAAAATCCTCCATCATGTTAACAAAAAGTTTGAGATGTTGATCACCAATTATAGCATTGTTACCTTGGAACTTTGCAACCTATTTCTGACATCTTGTGGGACAACATTTGGGTAACCATCCATTCCTCTAAAGTCTATAGGACCAAAGGTGTTAACAAAAATGGAGGTCTAGGCTGAGCCATATTGTTTGGTGGAGGTGATCTTGGGGGTGACACAAGCTGATGAGGAGTGCAAGGTCTTTGGGGCTCAAGAATGTGGTTCACAAGATTGGTATTCTCTAAGTGCTGATTTTCTTGGAAAGTTTTATTTGAATTGAAACACAGAGGTGTAGATTGAAGAAGGAACTCACCAGGTACAGTAGAAGGACCTTCACTAGTTGAAGTAAACAAGTTTATGAGAGGATTGCTTGAATCAAAATCACTAGAAGAAGAGTGATAATCCTCTACCAAAGGCTGATCTCTCTCACCAATGGATATACCTTTGCCTAATGTCTGACCTTTAACAACCTTCCAAACTCTTCTCCCTTCTAACTCTGAGTTCCTTGAATCTGAAAACAACTTCTTAGCAGAGTCTCTAATGAAGAGAGATCTTCTTCCTTCCAGTTTTGTAGAGATTAGCAACACAAAAATAAATGACAGAAAGGTAAGACACTGGTATTTATCAAGATCAAATCAACATGGATTCACCACTAAGGACTTTCACCTAGTTGTGAAAATGCACTAAAATACTTATGTCAAATACCTATCAACACTAAAAATCTTGCAAAACTTTATAGATCAAACCTTCCTTTCCTTGAATCTATCAATCAAAAATGTAAATGAAGTGCAACTACTACTGAAACTGATAAAATTGTAGGTAGAACTTATATATTCACTTAATCCTTACAAATTTGATTATAAAATGATGCTTCAACAATGTATTTGCATGTACAATTTTAAGGACATTACTAGGGTTTGATATGCATTCAAATATCTCAAATATGTATGCACATGGATCAGATTGAACTAAGAATGTCCCCAAAAATGACACCAAAAGTGTTAGTACCCAAATTTGTTCTCCTTTTCAGAGTAGCATCAAAGATATGGCATGAAGCTTGAAGACAGATAGATCATGATGTATGTCATTTTATAGCTAGGGATGTGATCTAACTGGCACTCAGATTTGTGGAGAGATGGATAGCACTCAAATAGGACTTGATCTTGTCCTAACTATTTTAGGTTGTGCCTTTCAACCAAGGTAAGAGAACCTATTTTGTAACCCTAAAATGGTGAAGGAGATGAAAATATCCCTTAATCTATATAAATAGTATGAAAAGGCCTTGGGAAAATATGATCAACACTCCAAATAAGACTTTTACAAGTTGTCACTCCTAGATTATGGAGATATTTTCAATGTAAGGCAAGGGTTATTGAAGACATTGTATGATCCTAATTTGCTTTGTGCATTTTTGTAAATGGATTGTATTCTTTTGTTGACATGAAATGTATTGTAGTGGTAGTATGGGGTAGGATTAGTTATTTTGAATGAATTTTTGTGGGATATTTTAGACAAGACTAACCAGAATTTGCCAAATTATTTGAGGACCTTGGAAAGAAATTTTTAATACCTAAACAACAAAATGCTTCAAAGGGATTAAGGTACTCCTTCAACTAGAATATGTGCACCAAATGGAGGCCTAGATCTACACTCTTCCACACAATTTTTGACAACCTACCACAAAATCTTGAAGCAGATGAACCAACAAAGTATCTAGAAATCTCTATTTTATCATGACCTAAGGTGCACCCAAAGGTTTAAAACAATCTCTGAATTCAAGGAAGGTAAATTGATTTTAAATTTGTTTATCTCTTTATCAGATGAAATCTCTTCTAAATGTGATATTTCAAATGCCACTAAACTATCAACAAGAAATGAGACCATGTATGATCAAGAGAGATTTTAAATACAAGACTAGAATAGAGCAAGAAACACAAATTGAAACATTCTGAGATATAAGTGTATGCAAATTTTGCTAAGAGACAACACAAAATAATCCAAAATGACCAAATTTATTAACGAGGGAATATTATAAGAACAATCTCAGAGCTTGTTGATGGCTTTACAATTGAAACCAACTCAACATGATACAAATCTAATGCAAAAAGGAATTAGAAATGGTTCTCCCAAGTTTTCTCAAAGAATGGGCTTCTTCCCAGATTTTCCCATGAAATTCTAAGTTTCTCTAACCATTTGCATGAAAAATTCATGCAATATATAACTTTCCATTACAATTGATCCTTTGCCTCTCACATCTTCCCTCCAAAAGTGGAATATTCGGAGCACCTTTGCTTTGCAATATTTTTGGAAAATGACATCTAACAAACTCACAAAAAGTTTCCAGTTGTTCTTTCAAAAGGTGAATCATTACAAAAATTTAATCATTATCCATTGTGGAGGCACATTTTTCATCCTCAAAGCATGCAAACCCCTTTCATTTCATTATTTCATCCTTATCCCTTTAAAATTTGATTTTGCAACCTCTTGATTTGATCTTTCACACTTTTTGATGGGCTATGGAAAAATTCACTTCAAAACATCTCAAATCTTCAAATTGATCCCTCGGAAACCACTTGCATTGGTCCTTACAGTACAAATGACATGAATTCACCGAAAAATAGATGAAAATTGATGCAAAATTCACATCTCCAAGCTTCCTGGAGCAAAAATGGTGGCCAAATTGAAGAATGCACAGTTATCATTGATTTAACTTTATCCTTTTAATCTAAGCCCTCCATGTGTCATAATGCGATTGGAAATGGTTTTGGGATCATTTTTTGAATTTTCAACACTTTTTGAAAAATGGAAAATTTTGACATTTTCCTCTGCCTCTCCACCCTTGAAATTTGGTGCTCACACATGGCACAATGTGGGTCCCATTGTAATCATGGCTTGATTCTTCAAAGTTCTATCCTTTTTTGGAAAAAAGGAAAATTTTCCAAAAAATCTCTGCAGGGCCGCACCTTTGCCTCCTCGTCCTTGACACGTGTCACCTTCTCTATCTCTAAGGATCTGCGAGCTCATTTCACATTTTAACTCCTTTTTTTGCTAAAGGAAATTTTCTCACTTTTCCTCTATAGACCCATGCCTTCGATTCTGTCCCTACCACGTGTCTCCCTCTACTTCGTCGTATAGCCATGCCTCAAATTTTAACTTCAAGTCATTTTTCCAAAAGGGAAAAATTTACTTTTTTCCTCTAGTAGCCCACACTCCTTTCTACACCCACCACGTGTCTCCCTATGATTAATTTGGTGAACCCATGAACCCTTTTGTAACTTTCATCCCTTTCACCAAAAAGGTAAAATTTTCTAAGTCATCCACCAGCCTTCCATCCCTCTTTTGATGAGAACACAAAAAGTGTCCACCCTTGATTCGTCATCCCTCTATTGACAAGAATATGAAACATGTCCACCTCGACCCACTAAAGGCTTGTTCTCTAAAGCCACCACGTGTTCCATTTTACCTTGTTATGGGCCTGCACTATGAAGCTACCACGTGTCCTCCCATGATTAGATGCGAGGGACTTAGGCATTTTCTTTGTAATTTGACTCTTTTTAAAAATTCTTGAAGGCACCAAAAGACCCACCCATCCGCCTTCACTCTACTTGAGACATGTGTACCTTCTTTGGTACATGCGGGGCATGCGGGAGAAATTTGCAAATTTTTCCAAAACCAAAAAACTATTAAGTTTTCAAGCATACCCACCAAACCTCATCTAACCACAAATGGCCATGTATGAAGAGATGTTTTGATTAATTTTGATGGCTAGAAGACACCCGTATGATTTGTAAAAAAACATAGAATTTGTCAGGGATGCCCTCAATCAATTTTTTCTTCATGGGTGAGCAATTTTTCGGTCAAAAAACAAATGGAAAGTGATTTTAGGTAGTTTACGACCCTAGCAAAGGATTTTTGAGGGGAAATATACATGAAATGAACAACTTCAAGATCTAAAGGATAGGAAAAGTGAAAAAAATGACAGAGGCCCGTGGATTTGGAAAATTAGGGCACAAAATAGGGCATACATGTATATTTCTCTTGAATTGGGGCAAAACAATGAGTTTATGAGCATTTCCAGGCATTCAATATGGATAGAAAATTTATATACCACCAATTTTAGAGAAAAACATTTCAGATCACAAAAACCAAAGGAAAATTTAGGGCAAAATGGCGGAGGATCAAAATGGGCACCAACAGCAGACTCATCGTCGTACTTTTGTGTGGAATAAAGATCGTCATGGTGAATTTTTTAACAATGTTGATTGAGAAGTGATCTAATAAGGCTTGGGCCACTTGATTAAACTAGTAGATGGAGTGTTTTGGTAGCCCACCGTGCCGGTCAATGCGAGGTCTGTCGGGGACATCGGGAAGGTCCGTAGGAGTAAAGTGTCATCATGGGCGATAAGGTAACACCCATGTTTAAAAGACTATAAATGTTGTTGCGGGTCTTCTTTACTATTGAAACGGTTGAATTTTGGCATTTCCCAATGTACGGGGTATGGATGAATAGGGATGGATGGATGAATGGGATCATTATAGATTTCATTGTAGGTGAGAGAATTGCATGAGCCAAGAATTGATGCTTCTAGCACTTGGATCCTTTCCATCATTAATTTGATGAGGTCATTGGTAGGTTATGATGGAAGGGATCCTCCTGTGGCATAGGAGGGCTGGTTTTGAACATGTGATGTGGGTGGCATTCTAGTGTATGGTGGTTCCAAATAGGAAGGTTGAGAATAGGGGACCAACACAAAGGGCATATATCTAGAATGGGTTACGGACGAGATAGGGGGTTGTTGATAGTATGTGTATGTAAGTGGGATGGTCGCAATGAATTGAATAGAAATTGGGGGTAGAGATTGTGGGATAGAGAGGATAATATTTTGGAATGGGGTAGGGGTCACTGACACCACGGGTGGTTGTGTTCTAATTGGTATCTGTGAGACAATGGATGCGGATGAGGTTATTATCTAGGTAGTTAATGAGGGGACAATAGATACTACAGGTGCGACTGATACTATAGATGTAACAATCATAGTGGGTATGGGGCCTAGCTGTGAAACTATAGGGTGTAAAGCAAGTGAAGGTAATGCCGCATTAGTAAGGGCTGATGCAGAAGTGGGAATAATGACAAGAGAGATGGATACATGCATGCCATATATCAAATGACCTGAGGAGTCTAGGGTGGAAGAGTGGGAAAGGTAGAATTGTAAGGCCATGGGATTCTGATCAAGGATTCGTGAAAATTCCTAATCACTTGTAGAAATGGTGGTAGGTAGGGTTGGATCCATGGGTGATATGACAAAGGGTGATGAAGGAATAGGAATGAGTGGTTGACAACTTACATGGAATATAAGATTGTTATCTTGATTGTGATTCAATACCATCCGAATGAATGCATATCGTGTGATGTTGTATCCTGCAAATGACACACAAATCATTGGGAATGAAGATAATAGATGTTTATAGGTGGATTTGGGAAATTTGTCACCGAGATTCAGACACATGGTAACGACAATGGTTAAGGATGACTGATACCGGTTCAGGGGTAACCGACGTCGGTTACTGTGAGATAGGAACAATTTTACCAAATGAGGCAAAGACTAGTGACAATCAGATGAACAAGTTATATGATGACTGTTTATCAAAGCATAGAGAGTACAGAGACTCACAGGAACTCTGATAGAAAAGAAAATGAAATAAGTGTTCTTTGGGCAATTTAACCCAAAATAACAGAAAAATGATGTCAGTTAAGAAAAACCAATGCCAGTCAGGGGAGACCAACACAGGTGGATAAAATGATGCAGGTTACTCTAAAATTGGAAAAATGTAGAAAAATGGATTCTGTGAATTTGAGTTAGATAAATAATCAACCCAGAGGTTTGGAGATGATGCAATGAAGTCCTGACACACTCAGAAGAAGTCAAAATACTCCAACTATGATTGTGGAGTGTGCAAGGCAAAATAATGGAAAAATGCATAAACATATCCTCACACCTCAAAATGCACATCAATCAAATGCTAGAAACATGTACATAACAAGTGATTTTTAATGTGTTGAACTTAAACTATTTAGAAGATTGACTTATGAATTTAGAGTAGATTTTTTTGGGGAGGAAGGCTTCCTATGAAGAAGGATATCTAAAAAGAGAGGTTTAAGGTTATGTTATGGTAGGGGCGAGGCCGTCCTCTCGGAAATGACTCAACAAAAGTAACGAGTTAGGGAGTACCTCCTAATCCTTTGATTGTGTGATCACTAACAGGCATTCCCGAGTAAGATGTTGTTTAAGAAATATGTGTATATTTAAATTTGTGTAGTTTGGCAAGACACAAAGAGAGATAATGTGCTTTCTATGATTCTTTGTGTCAACTAAACAATTCGGCATGACTTCCAACATATAGGTTGCCCTCATTTTAATGTGAGATAAATGCAAAAATAAAAATGTAATGCAACTAATTTTAAGCCCAAATTTAAAAAATTATGTTCGATGAAGTAAATGATGAATATGAGAGGGCATGCTCTTTCACTAAATGCGAAAGCAAGAAACAAGAATGATTATGTTTAAATTCACCAAGAGAAATGTTTCTTTTAGAGAAATTATAAAGAAGAGAGGATTACTAGAGAAGAATATTAATGTGTAATCCTTTTAAAGGGAAACAAACACACAACTTTCACCTATGAATGAATAAAATGTAATAGAACCCCTGATGGGTCCCACCGAGTATGCCAAAATGCTTCACCATTTTCTTTTTGTTATTTAGACAAAACAGATAAGGGTAAGGGCTAAGGAGGAATACCTATTTATGTTGTTCATTCGATGGTTGTTGCGTGTATTCTAACTTCTCAATCCAATGATGACTGTGAGATCTTCCTTTTGGCTAGGAGGAACTACTTGAAATAGAAAACAAGACCCCAAAATAAGATTTAAATAATATATGATAGCGGACTGACTAGCATGTGCTAGATATGAGAAGTGTGATACTCCTAGATTACTGTCAATACACTATTTAAACCAAATTAATGCGAGAAATAAACAAATTCCTATTGTATTTGATATGATTTAGGTATTTCATTCAAGCACAATAAGAAAATCTAACATAACAGGCTAGGCTATAGTCAGATCTAAAGGGTAGGTAGTTGTCAAGGTGTTGGAACTGGTCAGGGTCAGGTTCTGGGTTGTTTGGGTCACTTGGTAGAAGGTACATTGGTTATTTTATTAACAAAGGTGTAAAACACAAAGATCAACATCGGTTTAGTATAACCAATGACGATTTAGGAGAGATGGATGATGGTAATGGGTAACCGATGTTAGTACATTAGGGTGACAGTAGTTTAATAAAAACCTTATTGCAAAGTTTGGGTGAGGTTAGATAGAGATAAAGGAGGGGATGGTGAGGTTTGTGGTAATTTTAAGAACACTCAGAAAGGTGAAAGGGCTAGGATAGGTGATCTGGTGAAACGGTGGGTGAGGTTTAAGTTTTGTAGAAAGTAGACTATGAAGGAATAGAATTTTTAATGAAAGAATGATAATAGAAATTATAACAACTCTATGGAAAAAATAAGAATGGAAAATATCGGTGATAAAAAAATACCAATGTTGTAGGTGCAATGATTGGATGGTGGTGATGATTGGTTTTTGGGAGGGATCTTAGTATAATAGTTATGCTCCTTGGAATCTCACCATGATTGCAATACTTTTGGATATATCCTGGTGTTGGCTATGGATGTATGTAGGTGTGAAAAGGCTCTGGAGTTACCTTGCATGTTGTTCTCTCCTCCTTCCTTTGATCTCAAAATGTGACAACCCAAAAAAATGTTGCTAAGGAAAATAAATGGTAACCGCACGATGGTTCTTGGATGACCAATGTTTGTTCGGGGGTGACCGGTGTCAGTTAAGGTGGGATTCCCTAGGTTTACTAAAAATAACAGATCCTAGCAATCATTTCCATAGACCTTTCTATTCTCCCAGATCAAAATGAAAGTTTAATTTTTCATGGGTGGGAATGTGGTTAGAGGGATAATAGGCATTTATTTTTATTGGTGAACTATGTCTTAGCTCATTAAGGTAATAGGAAAATTCTTAGTTAGTTATGAAGACATGCTAAGAATAGGTCAAGGGTGAGGTGGCTAGGTGAGGTGGAGGGGTGAGGTTGAAATTAGCTTAATTAAAATAAATAAGTATATTGTGAGGATGGGTATTAATTTAATTAAGTTAATTAAATTAATATTAGTGTGGGGTGGAAGGGTTCATGGTTAGGTGAATATGTTTGAGTTGGTTATTCGATGGGGACCAAGGGGTGTGTGATATAATTTTTGTGTCTAAAAGTATATCTAGTCTCGTATTCTAAAAGCGTATGACTTATATAAAAACCATTTTCTCCCTATGTTACTTGTCACGATGAGTGGGAATAGCACCACGGGGAATGATCGAGAGGCATAAATGTAAAGGTAAAATGGTTTTCATCATTATGTGGAATGAGCATAGGTTTTTAGAGGAGGTATTGTTTTAAGGTGTAAAAGGATTTATGGCATTCATCATCCCATTTGAAGGACATATCCTTTTTAGAAGATGATGAAATGGATGGCAACACTGATTGGAAACCTTAGAAATAAAGTGATGAATAGGTTTCAACTTTCCTTGCAATATACGAAGTTGAGGAAGGTTAGTAGGTCGAGGTATCATGATAATAACATTGATTTTAGTAGGATTAAATTTAATGATGTGCAAAGAATTGATAAAACCAAGGAGTTTTCCAAAGAAAACAACAAAGAAACACTTATTAGGTTGAATTCAAATGAAGTATTTGATGAGATGGTCAAATACAACCTAAAGGACTATAAGGTGTTTGGCTCGATGTTTAGATTTAGTATGAAGATCATCGAAATAATATTCTAATATGCCATGCATGATTTTATTAAGGATACAAGTTATAGCCCATTGATTTGTAGCACCTTCGTTTTCAAGGCCAAAGGGCACAACATGATAGTAGAAGATCCTAAAAGGAGTGATAAAGCTGGATTTTGTTGATCTTCTAGGGCAAGTACTATTTGGGTATAACATGAGAAACCATCCATAAATGATAGCATCTCATGGTTGGTGATGTGACCAACTAGGTTGTCAATAATAGGTAGAGGAAAGTCATCTTTGCTAAAATCCAGGTTAAGGTCATGGAAATATGTACAAATACGGAGTCCCCCTTGTTTTTTTAATAAGAAAAATGTTAGAGATCCATTGGGGATAATTAATGGGTAGAATTAAGGAAACAAAAATGAGGAGCTAGAGTTCTTCTTTGTGACAAGAAGGGCAATACGAGGATGCATTTTTCACAACTTTTGTTTCATGGGTTTGGCATCGGGAATGGTTGGGATATTTTGGAAAATAATGTTTGGTTCAATACCTTATATATCAGCGTAGGACCAAGAAAAATCATTGCTATGATCTCGGAGGAAAGAAGTGAAAGCTTCCTATTCACCAACATCTAAATATTGGCCTTATTTTAGAGTGTACAGATAATCCTGAGTGAGTGTTTATTTCAATGGTCAATTTATTTAACATTGTTTGTGTCTCGAAGGTAATGACCTCATGAATATAAGAATATTTTACACCAAGGTAGGTGAGAATAGACTCGTCGTCCTAACATTGAACAATGTTAATAAAAGGTGTATCACCATCGATCATGTTAAGAAACAAGAAGGGAGAAGAGGAGCCTCACCATCATGCTAATAAGTCGAGGTCCTAAGGAAAATGTGATCAATAAATTTTGTTCTAGGAGGAATGGATTTTGAATCCATAGATTCTATAGGTAAAGGTGGTGAGGTAGGTGAATGGGGTGGGGAAGGTTAATTGTCCTCAATGAGTACGAATCAAGATTTCTTGGGAGGTGGTTTGGAAAATCTGATACCATTGTAATATTCTTACGGGTGGTGGAGGGAATGAAAATATGGCCACCTAGTTCATAAAAACCAAATCCAAAGCCCTTCCAAGAAAAAATATGGAGGAAGGTGTTGTAAAAGAAATGATTGGTGAGAGATTAAGGTCGGAGGAAAATGGTCGAGTTTGGGAAGGTGGCTTGGGTGAGTAGATAGAAGCATCAAGTCCACCATATGTTAAGTTGGTGTGAAGGTGGGGAGGATTGTACGGGAAAAAATTTCCTACGTGGTGATCATAAGCGGGGATGTTAGTTAATTTTACCATACTCTTGAGGAGTAAGGAATGCGTTAATGTTATAAAGGAGGTACTCCCCTAGAGTGAGGCATAGAAAAACACCTTATAAGGGATCGGTAGTTGGTATGTGGGTAGGGCGAATGGATGAATCATTAGACGGTTCGGAAGAAGAAGCATTGGATTTTGAGAACTAGATGGGTTTGTTGATGGTTCAGTTGTAGAAGTTGTAGTAATAGTGGGAATAGAGGAGTTGGTTGTGGATTATGTAGTGGTATAATTGGTGGATGATATAGTAGTTGAAGAGGAGGGTCGGGGGCGTGGGTGGGATAGTGATTGAAGAAGGAGAAGCAATGGTGGTATATGCCTTAATTGGGATAAGGACATCGTTAGGTTGGTAGATCATATTATAGGTTTTAAATGGTGAAGGATCAGTCGAGATGGTCTAGTTATGTCCTTCATGTTCAAATTTTAAACAATGGTGTAAGGTTGAAGGAACACAACCCATGACATGGATCTAGGGTCTGCCAAGCAAGATAGGTTGTACTATAATTCCCCCTTTAAGATAGAATAATTCAAGAATGGAAAATGGTCCCACGCATATGTGGAGGATAATGGTGTCGAGGTGGAAGTCATGGAATCGTTAAATGAACACAACATAACTAGGATATTATGCATGTGATTGGCATGGATGTGCATTTGGTTGTATGCATGTGAGGAAATGATGTTGATACTAGAGCCTCCATCGATAATAACACTCCAACCGTGTATATTATCAATGTAGATGGAAATGAATAGGGTGGGGTTAGGATCATCAAATTGAGAGGTACAATATTGTTGTCGAGAGAAACTAAGAGTAGCTACTTGATGAGTGCTAGTGGAAGTAGAGGAAGTGGGCACAATATGTGAGAAACACAACATGGTGAGTAAAAATGGATGCAATAGGTGTAGGGTCATTAAGTAGAACCTAATCGATCACAGGACCTCAATGAGGGTCCGATGATGAGGCTTAAAGATTTTGACGAGGTTGTACAAAGACATTTTTGAGGATTCTAGTGTAATTTTTTAAGTATTGAACAATGGAAAACCCCATCGAAATATGGTATGTGCATCCATGGATGGTGATTACGGGTGCGAGTGCACATGGAATGTCGTAAAGGATTAGTGGATGAGCTTGTTGTTTTATCATTTCCTTTTTATTTCTATGATCAAGTGGAAACTTGAACCATAGTGATATGTGGTAAAAAAGAAGGCGAGTCATGAAAGGTGTAGTGACAAGATGAGAAAAAATATGGTGAGGGAATATAATTATTTTTGTGAAAGTAATGCGATACTTCAGCATTTTGGTGGAGATTTGGCTAGCTATCGATGCGAGACCATATTGATCTAAAATGTTGGAGGAGGATAAAAGGGTTGTGGAGGTGGACATGGAGGTCACAAAATAGGTAAGAGATGAGGTTGTGTGGTGATAGGTGTAGGCTGAATAGGGTCCTCATCTAAAAGATCGTCATCATCAAAGTTTTCTTCAAGAGCACATAGTTGGAGAAGAAAATTCTTAAGAGCCTTACTGTTTTCTACATCATGCCCTGACACATGATCATAAGAACAAATTTGGTATCATCAAACCCTTCTAGTTTAGGTTTGAGTGAGTCATAAGGTCTAAGTGATGGTAATGCGATTATAGAGGTTTCCAAAATTTTAGCTAAGATGTTGGTGTAAGATCCTGCTAATGGATCACAATGTGAAGCTATTATGGGTCCGAATGTAAATGTGGGGAATTTTGTGGGAGGCGTAGCGGAGGTGAAATAAAAGGTTGAGTAATTTTTACTACTTGTTTTATAGATAGTATAGTTTTGGGTTTGAGTTACACCTTCTCGGGTAAAGGTGTAGTAGGTGAACTAGTTCTTAGAGGCAGTTAGGTTTAACTACCTTTTTAGAAGGTAGTGGGGTTTGGTCTTGGGTTTCACCTTCTTTGGTAAAGGTGAAGAAGGAGTGCATGACGTAGAAGGGAATGCATATGTTAGAAGGGGCGGGCTAGACAAGGTGATATGGAGGTGTGGTGAAGGTTATGGTAAGAGGCAATGTGGGAGGAACTAGTTGAGGAGAAGGGAATGACATGAGTAATGATGAGGATACAAGAAGTGGTGTAGGTATAGGAGGAAGAAAGGATGTAGGTGACAAAGAAGGCGTAGTTTGTGTAGGTAATTTGGATGGAACAGAGGATCATGATGAGGAGGTAGGTTGTTGTGTTTTTGGTTTACCTTGGGTAGTAAGCTACTTGATGAAGGTTGATGGGTGGGGACCTATGATAGATGGAAGTGGTGAAGGTGACTAAGGGGTAGAGGCCAAAGCCGGTTTATGCAGCCTAAGAGGTTTGATATTCCTCTTAGGTGGGGAAATAGTCTTTATGACATATTGTTAAAATGTGGCTAAATCTACTTTGATAGGTGGATGGACTAGGCTTGATGTCCACATGAATCCCAATGTGGTAATGGATATGGATAGAGAGGAAGATATAGGTGCAAGTAGGGTTTTAGGAATAGAAAAAAAAATTGTTTGATGGTAAAGATTTAGGTGTGGGTGTGGGTGATGAAGAAGGGGTAGTTACAACTGGCATGGACATGGTGGGTTTGGTATTTTGAAACACCTTTTTATAGATCACGAAAGTGTCCGTGGAAAACATCTATATTTGAGTTGAGACAGATAAGTCAAAGGCATCCCCAAAGCATGGAATTGTAAACATAATCCAGATGGTCATCCAAATGTGAGAATGACACGATATAGGGGAGGATGATGTTGATTTGGTATTAATCCCTATAAAGAATTTTTGTGAAATAGGAAATGGTTGGCTCCGAATCTATGGGTAGAATAGATGAGATCAGATCATAAGGATCCTTGAAATCCAATGGATAATTGTCACCAATAGGAAGGGATGCTACTAATGGACCCCTATGGGTACGGAAGAAGGCAAGTTGGATTATGTAGTTTCTTCTTTTAGTGAATAATAAGGTAAAAAATACTTTCCCATGGGTATGAGAGTAAGTACTATTAGTTGTTCATCATGTTGAGAGGTGAGTGGAAACTGCATCGAAAGATATGGTGGAACCCTCTGTGGGTGGAGGATAAGATAAGGGGGAGTCCTCCATGGGTGGAGGATTGGATGAAACAAGTCCCTCCGTGGATGAAGAAGCTCATGCAAGAATATCCTTGATAGATGGAATGGGAGGAAATTGAGCAGAAGGAGCTGGTATGATGTCAAAAATGACATGAAACTCATGAATGTTACTATCACTAGTTGAGGTTTCCTTAGTTTGGTTAGATGATGACATGTGATTTGGGAACAAATTCCTAAAAAATGTTAATATTTCAGTTAGTTGGTGCATTAAGGTTGTCAAAGACAAGATCTCCATCGTCCTAACATTTATTGGATGATGTATTTGATGTTATACAATTACCATCACTATGATCTTGAATGCAATGGTAGTTATAGTAATAATTTTCTTTATACCACATAGGCACAAGATGAGAAGGTTCAAAATAAGTATATGGTTTTATGGGTGGAAGGGTGATTGCTCTGGATTTTAATAGTTTTTCTAAAACTGAAGATTATGTTTCTCTGATTGGAGTATATTTTCATTTCTTCCACTTAAAATGAAAATCCTGAATAGAAGAAAGGTTAGAAGAAGGTTTTGATTGGTTAGATGGATGGGATGAGCCTAATTTCAAAACTACTGCATTTGAAGATCCTTTTTCTTTATAATAAGTATTTTGTGGTTTGAAAGAAGAATATGTATCATTTTATTTAAATGTAACCTTCTTGTTACACAAATATATCTTCTTCTCTTAAATGACATGTATTTCCTATTTATGGCCATAGTGAATACCTCATCAA
Source organism: Taxus wallichiana var. yunnanensis (assembly GCA_018340775.1). Lineage (NCBI taxonomy): Eukaryota > Viridiplantae > Streptophyta > Pinopsida > Cupressales > Taxaceae > Taxus > Taxus wallichiana. The sequence continues at coordinate 97,905,545 of CM031234.1, read as the reverse complement.
ATGTGGGGAAGGTTTGAACTTGAAGAGTTTGTGAGATGTGTCTAGCATAATATCTCGGTGAACAAATCTATCAAATCCATTTGAGGTAATTCAAGTGTGAGTTGGTTGATCTGCTCCACCAACGAACAAAATTTTTATGATAGATTCATCTTCATATTGGTGTTTCACATATAATTCTTTCATGGTGACCTTATTAACAATGTTGATAGAAAATTGGTAGAGAAAATCCTCGGCTACTGATTAAATGAAAATATGGAGTTCTGGGTAGAACACTATAACAATCTAAAGTTTATCCTGTTACAGACAATGGGAATGTCCATAAGAGCAAAGTGTCATCGTGGGTGATTAGATAACATGCATATTTAAAATACTGAAAGCATTTTTGTGAGTATTATTTTTTGTTAAATCATTTGAATTTAGGAATTTCCCAATGGGAAGGGTATGGATGAATCATAATGGACATGTGAATGGGCTCATTATAAAACTTGTCATATGTCACGAGTTACGTGAGCCGAGATATAGATACTTCTAATTTTTGCATCTTTTCCATCATCATTTTGATAATATCATTGGTATTTTGTGATGATGGGACACCCCCTATAGTATGAGGGGGTAGATAAGGTGGGTACAATGTGGAGGTAATCCCATTATGTGGTAGTTCTAAGTACAAAAATTATGATGAAGTAACATAAGCTAGAATATATATAAAGGGAAATTACCTTGAATAAGAGGTAGATGAAATAGGGGGATATTGGTGATAGGTTTAGGTAGGTGTGGTGGATGTAAAGAATCTCGTAAAATTCATAGGAAGAGACTCGGGGTGGAGAGGACAAGGTTTTTGAAGGGAGTATGGGTTACGACACTATTAGTGGCTGAGATAGACCTTTAGTAAGGGCAGTTGATGAAGTCATGGTGGATGTCATATGGGATAGATATTTTCAAGGAATGATAAATGATGTAGGTGTAGCATATATCGATGATGTAGATTTAAGATGGGAAACCACAGGTTATAAGGTTAGAGAGACTATGGCTATGTTGGTAGTAGGCTGATGTAAAAGTGGGTGCGAGAGTAGGATGAATGGACACAGCATGTCATATACAAGTTTCCCGATGATTCATGTCTACAAGTATCAGCAAGGTAATACTACAAGGTGGAGGGTTTTGATCAAGGAGTCTCACAAAATCCTCATCACTAGTGGGTATGGTAAGAGACTGATTTGGGTCTATAAGTGATGATATGGAAGGGAGTGATGGGCTAGGTGAAGGAGGTTGGTAGATAGCATGAAAAACCAAAGCATTGGCTTATCTACGATTTAAAAACATGAAAATGACAATAGAAAGGGTCGTGTAATCCCTGCCGATGATGCATAAACACAAAAAAATGGTCTAAAAGGTCCGGTTTGATCTTTTTTTTTGACTGAAAAATCCAAACACATAGCTCGACACCTTTGGTTGGGTATGCGATGTTGGTGTGAGAAGGTAACCACCGCTGGTCATCTATACTTTGATGTCGATTACTATAGAGAAGTGAAATATTGGAAAATATTGCAATAAATGATTAAAAAAATTAAAAGTGGGATCTTAAGGTAATATCAAAGACTTAGAAATATAGTAAAGTGACAAAGGAAGTCACAGAAAGAAAGGAAATATAGATTGAATGCCACTTTGGCAGAAATGACAAAAACAACACAAAAGCGATGACGGTCAATGAACCGACGGTGGTGAGATGATGAAAAGGATTACGATCACTAGACCAACATTGTTTACTCTGAAATCTATTAAAAATGGAAAGAGTGATTTTTGGTGATTTAGGTAAAATAAAAAGAAAAAATCAGAGACCAAGTATGGAAATCTTTAGTCCGAACACACTTAGAAATAGTTAGAATAATCCAACTATGATTGTGGAGTATGTAGGGAGAGAGAAATGAATAAAAGGAACTCACACATCAAAACACAAATCAAGAAAATGGTAGCAAACATGAAATCCTATGATATAGATTTTATGTTATGGCTTATGCCATTTAGGACTAACTAGCTTGTGAATAGAATATAGTTTTTGTTACTGAAGGTGCCCTACGTAAACCGACAACTCGGCTGGTTTTCGGTAAGTTTTGGTGTGGTCCCGAATAGATAATTTACAGTACTCGAGGCCTTACTATGATATGATGACTAGCCGAAAACTAGCTAAAGCCAACTTTCAATCCTCCGATCATGTGATCATTGACAAATTCTTCCGGGAAATAAGTTGTTTAAGAAATGTGTAGTTTTTTTGTAGTGATTTGGTAAAGAGAGTGTGAAAAATTTGAGCTATTGTTCAATTTGTCAACCATCGATTAGTCATGACTTCCAAAGGTATATGTTGCCCACAATTTAAATGAGATATGATGTAGCATATAGAAATGATATGCAAATATTTTAAACTCAAATCCACAAATTATATTCGATGAGAAAAAATTATGAAGGGATAAAGAGTATGAATTTCACTAGATGAATTGCATGAAATGAACAAAGAGTTCTTTTTAATCACAAAACAAAAATGTCACTAGACAATTAAAAGAAGAGAATGTTTTAGAGAAGATGCTTAATGTGAACTTGTTTTGAATGAAACAGACACACAAGCTTTTCCCCTAAAAATGAACAAATGTAATGAAATCCAACAAGGGTCTCACTCAAAATTCCAAAACTGTTTCACCAAATAGTGTGCATAAAACAAATAAGGCAACAGTTAGGAGTAATACTTGTAAATCAAATGTCAAAGGTAGAATGCACACGTTGTTGATTTTTGATCCAAGTTGATCATGGAGAACTTCCCTTTTTCTAGGAGTAACAACCTATAAAAACACAACAAGACCACAAAATAGCATTAATAATATATGTTAGTGGACTACCTAGTGAGTGCTAGATCCGAGAAGCGAGGTACTTCCTCGAAGGTCACAATCCACTTTAAAATAAAATTAATGTAACAAATATCATGAAATAAGGAAATCCAACTTTAATTTATACGATTTATGTATCTCATTCTAATACAATAAGTAAATATAATCTAACAGAAAATTTACGATTAGATCTAGAGGTTTGGAAGGTTGTTATGGGTTTGTAAGCTATGATAGAGGTCTTATAAAGGGTCTAGGACTGATCAGGTGAGGTCTAGGTTGGTTTTGGTTGAATTGAAGGCTTGTTGGTCGAAGGTATAAAATGACACAAAGACCAATACCGGTCAGGGACCACAGTATAGGGGTGAAATCGAAGACATTAGGGTAAACTGACATTGGTAGGGGCAATGGGTAATAACTTAATAAAAATGGATTTTGGGCCTCTCTGTGATTACACAGAGAGTGAGGTAGGTGTGGTTAGGCTCATAATATGACTAAGCATACTCATGAATGCAAAGGAAGATGTTAATAAGGGTGGAAAGACTTTAAATGGTTGGGTAGGTGGATTGGTTGGAAGATGGATGTATCCAGTAATAATAGAAACGGAAATACTGAAAGAAGTAAAATATATATAGTAAAGTAAGCACAAATGATGAAAACCATGTTACTTACTTGTTTCTATGAAGATCTTGTGAATGAAGGTGGATGATGGTTGATAGGTGAGGTGATGATTGGTTCATTTCTATGCAAGTGTAACTTGTGTGTTCCCATGGAGACTCCATCAATTTCAAATAGAACATGTTGCTTGTGCTACACTCTAGTGTTATGTAGACATTGTTTTGATGAAGGAATGGCTTTGAGATCCTCACTTGATAGCAATATAACACCTAAAACTCAATGACCAACCCATGTAAAGATATGTAAAATTATATATAATGGAATTGATGATAGTTTAGGTAAACGATGCTTGACAAGGATAAACTAGCATCGGTTAGGAGAATTAGTCCAAGTTACCAAAAATAGCCTAATATTTACTATTTTTCACGTAATTTTGATTTCTAATTTGGGTCTCAAGTGAGGTTTGACACTTAGATAAGTGGGATTGTTTTTTGAGAAGGAATGCAACTTTAATTTTAGGGTCGACTAAGTCACGAGTTGTTGGGATAAGTAGGGACCTAGTCTTAATTAACTGATAGGCTAGGAATAAGTCAATGGTGAGCTATCTAGGTGGTGTGTAAATTAACTTAAGTAATTAAATTAATATGAATGTGGGTTAAGGGGTCATGGTTATGTGAATATATTATGTTAATTAATTAAAGAAGACCAAGGTGAGTGTGACCCAAATTTGGTGTATACAAAGAATTAATTTGAGTTTGAAACTATTGTTGAGAAAGGAAAAATAAAATTGTTAAATCATCCTTGGGGAGGAGGTTTAAGTCATATTGTTTCTATAAGAGGGAGTACAAGATTACAGAGGAGGCCTTTTAAGGCAACATTAGGTGGCTCATCTACTTTACTTATAATGAAAATTGTAATCTTTTCAAACTTCATGGGATTGGACTATAGGTATTTAGCTTCAAACACTTGAACTTTAGTTATTTGAACATGATAAATGATATCAAATTCACTGTATGAGGTAATGATTGAAGGTACAAATATTTCAATACTTACTTGTGCATTAGGACTGGTCTTAGGAATAGGGGAAGGAGTAGGATTAGAAGTAGTTGAAAATTTATTAGTGATAGGTTTCTCCTTTGGTGTAACAAGAAAATGGTTTCCTCTTTTAGCAATAATTATTTAATCTTAATTTACTTTACATGTCTCTACTTCTTTGTTTATATAATGAGATTGGTTAAAAATATCTAAAGATTGACCACTAACCTTGCAATTATCTTCTTTCTATTCCAAGTACCCAATGTTGGAGTCACAAACTGACTCATCATATGACTCATTAACATAGGTAAAATATTCAAAGGAATCATTGACCTCATCATTTACTTCTTATTTTAAATTAATTCAACAATTGCATTGATAGAAGGAGCTTGAATGGCCAACTCAGGGTTGTGCAGCTATTAAATGATTCCTGTCTCTTGCAGGAGCACCATTTTTATTTTTGAATATCCTCCCATGGATATCCCTCAATGGAGTGGTTGATGCATGTTGAGACATTTATTTCTTTAGATTAACTAGACCGTTAGCCATTCTCCGGATCATATTGTTTCACCGAATATTTTGTGTAAAATAGATAAGGTAAGAGGTTAGGAGGAATACCTGTAAAATTGAAGGTCAAAGGTAGAATGCATGTGTTGTTGAATTTTGATCTGAGATGATCATGGAGAGATTCCCTTTGGCTAGGAGGAATGACCTGTAAGAAACACAACAAGACCACAAAATAACATTAATAATATAGGTTAGTGGAAGTTAGTGGAATGCCCAATAAGTGCTAGATCGGAAAGGGGGTGCTTCCTAGAAGGCTAACAATCCACTTTCAAATACAATTTAATGCAACAAATACCATGAAATAAGGAAATCCTACTTTAGTTGTATGATTTAGGTATCTTATCAAACTACAATAACTAAATATAATCTAGTATAAATATTTATGATTAGATCCAGAGGTTTGGTAGGTTGTTATGGGTTTTGCAGGTTTGATAGAGGTTTGATAAAGGGTCTAGGCTAATCAAGTGAGATTTGGTTTGGTTTTGGTTGAATTGAAGGATTTCTAGTTAGAGGGTATAAAATGACATAGAGATGATATCGGTCAGGTGCCCAACATTGGTATAGGGTTAAAACTGACAGTGGGTAGGGTAAACTAACATCGGTAGGGGAAATAGGTAATAACTTAATAAAAATGGCTTTTGGGCCTCTCTTTGATTGCATAAAGAGTGAGAAATTTGTGTTTAGGCTCGTAATATGACAAAGAAGACTTAGGAATGTATAGGAAGAGGTTAGGAAAGGTGGAAATGATTAAAATTATTGGGTTGGTATATCTATAGGAAGATGGAGATATCTAGGTAACAAAAAAAATGGAAATACTAAAGGAAGTAAAATATCTGTAGTAAAGTAAGCACAAATGATCAAAACCACATTAATTATTGCTATGAAGATCATGTGAATGAATGTGGTTGGTGATTTATCAATGAGGTGATGGCTGGTTCAAAGTGCCATGGCGGTGCAACTTATGTGTTCTTATAGATACTCCAATGATCTCGGAGAGAACTCATTGCTTAAGCTACCCTCTAGTGGTGTATAATAGTCATTTGGATGAAGGAATGGATCTAAGATTCACGCTTGATTGAAATATAACTCCAAAAAATAAATGACCAACCCATGTAAAGAGTTGTAAAATTGTATAAAAAGGAATTGATGATGGTTTAGGTGAATGAGATCGACCGAGGATAAACCGACATCAATTAGGGTGAATTAGTCGAGTTACTAAAAATAGTCTTATCTTTACTATGTTTGGAATGATCTTGATTGTGTATCCGGTCTCAAGTGAGGGTTGGCACTTAGATAATTGGGAGTGTTGTTGAATAAGGAATAAAACTTTAATTTTAGGGTTTGAAAGAGTCCCGAGAGAATAGGATAAGTAGATAATCGGTCTTAGTTAATGAATAGGCTATGAATAAGTACATGGTGAGGTGTCTAGGTGATGTATCTAAGTGAGGTAAATTATTAACTTAATTAAATTAATTTAAAATGTGAGGATTAAAATTAATTCAATTTTAAGTAATTAAATTAATATGAATGTAGGGTAAGGGGTCATGGTTATGTGAATATGTTACGCTAATTAATTAAAGGGGACTAAAGGGAGTGGGACCCAAATTTTGTGTCTACATTTACCCCTTTTTATCAAGTAGCTTGTATTGATAAGTGAAACTAACAAAAACATGAAGCCATTGTCTCATGTATGGGTGAATAGTAGGCTTTCCTGGTATGGGTGGAGGTTAGGTTACTCCAAGTATGGGTTGACGTGATCCCCATCAAACCAGGATCTAAGGAGGTGATAGATGGAGTCAGTGAGTGGTTTGATAAATGTGTAAGTGACAAAAAAAGAGGTATAGGTGGGCTATATGTAGTGGTAATATTGGTGTGGGTAATAGGAAGGGTCATTCAAATGCATGCACATGTAAATAATGTGAGAAGGTAATACGTTGAAGAGGTTACAAAATATACTTCGTCATAGGTTGATAGGTTTATCCAAACAAGGTTTAAGTGGTTCAAGTATCTAAGGTATAGGATATGGTCTTGAAACACAACTAGGAAGGGTTCAGGAATGGGCAATAGGTTTGTTCCAGAACACCAAAGGTTAGGTTAGGATAAACAACATGACATTAGGTAAGGTAAGGTCATTAGGTTGAACAACATGAGTAGCATCATCGCAAGGTATAGCTAGTAAGAAAATTCAAGTGTCACAATGGGTGAGGTTGGGTTGGGTGATTTAGGCAAGGTTGTAGGTAAGGCCACGTTAGGGGAAAAAACATGCCCCAACTGATTGTGAGGTTGGGTTGTAGGTAATAAGGTCATTAGGTTGAGTGGTAAGGCTGGGTTAAAACTTGGGTAAGGTGAAAAGGGTTTTAGGCAATTGAATGTGGAGATAAATAGTGTAAGGGACTCAAAGTTGAGTATAGGTCATTTAGGCATGGTTGAGTTAGGTGTAGGTATGGTTGCATCAGGTATAGGCATGGTTGAGTCAAATTTAGGTATGGTTGAGTCATGTATATGCATGGTTGAGTCTAGGTGTAGGCATAGTTGAGTCTAGGTTTAGGCATGATGGAATTGAAAATTTCCAAGCTACTAATTTTATGGAAATGATGTGTTGTATGTATGTTGTGTTTAAATTTTTAAGTAATTGATATCATGGAAATGTTAAATTATTCGGTATGATGTGGCTGAGGTTATAAAAAGGGAGGTATGATGAAATAATGTATGTTTTTGGGATATATTAATCTCCAATTTATTGTGTAAATGGAAACTAACTAGATTAGAATGTTAATATAAAGGGGGAAAATTGGTTAGGTGTAAAATTGTTCAAGCTAACCTCCAAGGTTTGACAAAAAGGGTCCTTAGGATTGTGTAGTTCTCCCATAAGCTAAGGAATAATGTAATGGGATAGATGAATGGGTTGGTAGTTTTTAGGCATGATTGAGTCTAGGGAATTTAGGCATCGTTGAGTGTAGATTTTTTTAGGAATGGTGGAGTCTAGGTAGTTTAGGCATATTTGAGTGTAGGTTGTTTAGAGATTGTTGATTTTTGGCCATTTTGGCATGGTTAGAGGAGAATAAATCCCAAAATCCAGGTGTCAAAAGTATATTCTTGTGTTGAAGAATAAATAAGTAAGAAAAGAGACAAACGGTAAAAGTGGTGGAATGCTTTAGAAGTGGCAAGTAACATAATAAGCATACCGAGGATGGGTTGATGAATTTAAAACCATAAAAGCAATGCATGCTTGAATATTCTAAGGGATAAGGAAGTTACATGATCATGAAATGTCGTATTTTTGGAACATCCCTTGAGTAGGTAGAAGATAAGAAAGAAAGTAAATGGGTTTTTACCATAACCTTGTTGTGATATAGCATGCCTCTTATGCAAGATACCAAAAATACAATAGGCAAGTCCATGACAAAAAAATCATATTTTCCTTCCTTTTTTTGTATTTTATTTTATTTTTGCATTTTTAATAAACTGGTCGATGTAGGAAGTCAGTGTGGGATGAATAGAATGACTCCTTGAGGTATTCATGAAGTTGATCGATGCAGGAAGCTTTAGAATGTTTTATTTTTATTTGTACAAAAATAGTCTTCTTTTTTATATAATATTTATTTTAGGGATAATTTTAAAATTTTTCCTTCGAGGGAGTAATTTATTTAGAGCAACGAGATAGAGAGGTAGATGTCCTTTTTGAGGAATTCATCTAGTTACAAGAATTTTAACTCAAAGAGTTGAATTTTAAAATCCCATATATATCTTTAGAACTTTTTTGGACTTTTAGGTCATGGACAATACTATAAAGGAGTATAGGCTTCTTTTATGAAGGAAAAACCATAACACACAAAGGTTAACTATGAAAGAGAGTGTTTAAGTGATGAACAACCATGGGATTCCATCTTGAAAAGGATGAAAATCATCCATGAGAATCATGCCATGAGTAGATTCGTGATGCTCATAGTGAAGTTAAGGCCAAAAGGTAATAGATAATCACATGATTCTTGTTTAGTCATTGGACCTTAAATTAAGTAATAGAAAGGAAAAAAATTTCTTAAGGGATGAGCATTTAATAGAAAAAAGGTCATATAGTACTTGATTCAATAGTAGAATGGTCGAAGATGTAAGGCATTGAGGGGGTTAGGTTCAGGTTTACCTTTGAGAGAGGATAAAGGATAAGCATCTGATTAATAGGTATGAGTGAGAATGTACATTCCAAGCAAATTAGTAGAAAAATTTCCCCATTTACTTTTCCTCTCTTTTGTTGTGTGTTGATTTTCCTTCAAGAAAAGGTCCACGATTGGGAATGTTTTGGTAGAAGGAAAGGTATGATGTAAAAGGTATTGTTTTAGTGAAAGAATCAGTAAAAGTAGGGGAAGTGACAAGTCCCCATGGGTATAGGGAAGAATGAGATGGTTATATATTAGGTTGGGTAAGTTTGGAAAAGGGTGAGTAAATCTAGGTAAGGTAGATGGGAAAAGGTTGGGTAAAGTTGGGCAAGGTAGGGTAAGGTAAATGAAGAAGGTTTGGTTATGATGGGAGGTGTAATATAAGAAAAAGGAGTGTCAAGTCCCCATAGGATAAAGAAGAATAAGGTAATGATAGATATCATTGTACAAGATCAAGAATGGTTGGATGTGATGACATAGGTGGTGGGTGTATTAGGTAAGGTAGATGGAGAAGGTCTTGTTTTGATGAGAGGTCCAAATAGAAGATCAAATGTCGATTCCCCATAGGGTAAAGTAGAATAAGATGATGACAAGTAATGTTATGTAAGATTGGGAAAAGTTTAGGAAAGGTTTAGGTAGATGGGGAAGAATCCTTGGTCAGAACAATGACATCATTAGGGAGATTGGTGAATTTGTTGAAATATAGAGTGGTGTGTGAATCCATTAGAAATAGGATAGGAAAACCCAAAAAATGTTACCTTTGGGGTAAGTGGAGGTTGGATAGCGGGTAAAGGTGAACTAGAAGGGATACTAAATCTCTCTTTTCCTTTGTCTTTTAGGTATTGTGACTGAGTGGCTATATGTGCCATGTTTATTTAAAAAATCAGAGGAGGAAAAGAGTGTTGTAGAGATGGACGTGAAGGCCATTAAATAAATATGGGGCAAGGCTGCATGGATACAAGTGAAGGTTGATAGGTCTCTTCATCCAAAAGGTCATCATCATCATTGTTCTCTTCAAGAGGACATAGTTGGATAAGAATAGTCTTAAGAACCTTACAATAATCTATATCATGTTGTTACATAGCATGGAAAGCATAAATTTTGGTATCATCAAACCCTTTTGGTTTAGGTTTGAGTGGGTTGTAAGGTATAATTGTTGGTATTTTGATGACATATGTTTCTAAAAGGTTAGCTAAGATTATGGCGTAAGACCCTTCTAATAGAACACAATGTGAAGTAAGTGTGGTTCGGATGGAAGCTTAGGTGACTTCGGTAGGTGAGGTGTCACCGGAGGTGGAATTGGAGCTTGAGTAAGTTTGATTACTTGTTTCATAGATAGTGTGGTTTTGGGTTTGGGTTACACCTTCTTGGGTAAAGGTGTAGCTAGTGAGCTGGTTATCGAGGCAATGTATGTTTAACTACCTCTTTGGAAGCTAGTGGGGTTTTTGGTTTGGCTTACACCTTCTTTGGTAAAGGTGAATAAGGATTGCATGATGTATAAGGGAAGGTAGATGATGGAAGGGCACAAGTTAGTGAAGGTGATAATAGAGGTGCGGTGAAGGTAGTGGTAACAGAAATGAGGTAGGGAATGATTGAGGAGAAGGGAATTTCATGGGTAATGATGATGATACAAGAAGTGTTGTACGTATAAGAGGTAGAAAGGATGTAGGTAACGGAAAATGTGTAGGATGTGTAGGTAATTTGGGTGGAACAGAGGATTGTGATGAGGAGGTGGGCTACTATGTTTTTAGTTTACCTTGGGTAGGAGACTACCTAGTCAAGGATGATGGGTGGGGACCTACGATAGATGGAATTTGTGAAGGTGACAAATGGCTAGTGGGTGAAGCTGATGTATGTGGCCTAAGAGATTGGGTCTTCTTATTAGGTGGGGAATAGTCTTTGTGATGGCTTGTGAGAATTTGACTAAATCTAGTTCTATATGAGGATGGACTAGGATTGATGTCAGTATGACTCCCAATATGATAATGGGTATAGACGCGGAGGAAGATATAGGTGCAGTAAAATTTTAGGAATAGGAAAAAGTTAATTTGATGATAAAGGTATAGGTTTGGGTGATGGTGATGAAGAAGGGGTATCTACAACTGGCATGGGCATGGTGGGTTTGGTTTTTTGAAACACCTTTGGATAGCTTATGGAAGTGTCACCGGAAAACATCTACATTTGAGTTTAGAGAAGTAGTCGAAGGCATCCCCAAAACACGGTGTTTTCAAAGAGAATTTTTCCTTCAAGTCATCCGATTTTGTTACCAAATATCACTTGAGGTTCAAATTAAAGAATAAACATGGTTCCTTTTACTGGTATTGTTTCTATTGTCTAATCCATATGAATTTATCTTCCTACATCTATACATAAACTTCACCCAATAAATATACCACAAGTCATTGGAATATCTATAATGGAATAGTCATCAAGATTCTCTTCTCTCGAGAGCTTGGAAAATACAAACGTGCATACTTGATTTTATCAACGAACGAGACCTGCTTAGTTTCTATGGAATAGCAACATCCAATAGTATTTGTAAGAGTATCCCCAAAGCATGAGCTACTTTTGTAGGCATAAAATTATTGAAAGCCCTAAAATCAATAATGTAATTTTTGAGTTTCAAACCATTTATTAGAAAGGACAAATAAAATGGTTTAATATTTCCTAAGGAGGAGGTTGAATTCATATTATTTTGAGAAGAGGGGAGTACATGATTATGGAGGAGGCCTCTTGAGGCAACATTAGGAAGCACAACAAATTTACTTTTAATTAAATTTGTAACCTTTTCAAACTTATTGGGATTGGACTGTGGGTATTGTTCTTCAGACATTTGAATTTTTGTTCTTTGAATGTGATCAATGATATCAAATACAATGTAGGATGAAATTATTAAAGTTATAAATATTTCAATACTTGTTTGTGCATTAAGACAAATATTGGGAATAGGGGAAGGAGGAGGATTAGAAGCAGTCAAAACTTTCTTAGTGAAATGTTTCTCCTTTCGTTGAATAGGAAGGGTTTCCTCTTTTAGAAATAATTATTTAATCTTCATTTACTTTAGGTATCTCTACTTCTTCGGTTATATTCTGATATTGGGTAAAAATAGATAAATATTGACCACTAACTTTGCAATCATCTTCTTTATATTCCAAATACCCAATGTTTGATTCACCAGTTGACTCGTCATATGAATCATTAGAATAACCAAAATCTTGAAAGGCATCGTTAACCTCATCGTTTACTTCTTCTTCTTCTTTAATTAATTCAAAAATCAAATTGACAGGAGGATATTCAATGGCCAATCTAGGATGTGTGGTTGTTAAATGAATCCTATCTCTTACGGAAGCACCATTGTTATTTTTGAATTTACTCCTTTCAATATCCCTATAAGAAGTGGGTGTTGCATGTTGATACATTTGTTTCTTTATATTCACTAGATCATTAGCCATTCTTTGGATCATACTTTTTATCGAATAATTTGTGTAAAATAGATAAGGTAAGAGGTTAGGAGGTATACCTATAAAATCAAAGGTTGAAGGTAGAATGTGCACGTTGTTGACTTTTGATTTGAGCTGATCATAGAGAGATTCCCTTTGGCTATGAGGAATGACATGTAAGAAACACAACAAGACCACAAAATATAATTAACAATATAGGTTAGTGGTCTACCTAACAAGTGCTAGATATGAGAAGTGAGATGCTTCCTACAAGGTTGTCAATCAGCTTTGAAATATAATTTAATACAAAAATACCATGAAATAACAAAATCCTACTATAATTATATGATCTAGGTATCTCATGCTAGTATAATAAGTAAATATAATCTAACATGCAAAGTTACAATTAGATCTAGAGGTTTGGTAGGTTTTTGTGGGTTTTATAGGTCCATGAGAGGTCGATAAAGGGTCTAGGAATGATCGGTGTGGTCTTTGTTAGTTTAGGTTGAATTGAAGGATTTTTGGTCGAGAGGGTATAAAATGACATAAAGATCGATATCGATCAGGTGACCAATGCCAACATAGGGGTGAAACCAATGGTGGTATGGTAAATTGACACTGGTAGGGGAAATGGGTAATAACTTGATAAAAATGGCTTTTGGGCCTCTCTTGGAGAGTCAATAAGGTGTGGTTAGGCTCATAATATAACTCGGAAGAGTCGGTAATGTAGAGGAAGAGGTTAGGAAAGGTGGAAATACTTAAAATATTTGGTTTGGTATATTGTAGGAAGATGGAGATATCTCTGGGTAACAACAAAAATAGAAATCCTAAAGGAATTAAAAGATTTACAGAAAGTAAGCATAGATGATCAAAACAATGTTACTTAGTTATTGTTATGAATATCTTATGAATCAAGGGTGATTGATCGGTGAGGTTATGGCCTTTTTGGTGCCGCAACAAAGCAACCTGTGTGTTCTCTTATATACTTGAAGGATCCAGGAGAGAAAATGTTGCTTTCGCTTCCCTCTCGTGGTGTGTAGATATTGTTTAGATGAAGGAATGGTTCTGATATTCATGCCTGATTGTAATTAAAATCCCAAAATTGAATCACCAACCCATGTAACGAGTTGTAAAATTTTATATAAAGGAATCAACGGAGGTTTAGGTGACCAACATCGGCCAAGGATAAACCGGTGTTGGTTAGGGTGAATTAGTCAAAGTTACAAAAAATATCCTAATCTTTACTATGCTTGGTGTGATCTTGATTATTAATCTGGTCTCAAGTGAGGGTTGGAGCTTAGATAAGTGGGAGTGTTGTTGGATAATGAATAGGAATTTGATTTTAGGGTTTGATAGAGTCCCATTTGGTTAAGATAAGTAGAGACTCGGTCTTAATTAATTAATAGGATGGGAACAAGTCCATGGTGAGGTGTCTATGTGATGTGGCTAGGTGAGGTGTAAATAAATTTAATTAAAGTAATTAAATTAATTAATAATTTTACAGTGAACATTAATTCAATTTTAAGTAATTAAATTAATATGAATGTGGGGTAAGGGGTCATGGTTAGGTGAATATGTTACGTTATTTAATTAAAGGGGACCAAGGGGAGTGTGACCCAAATTTTGTATCTACACATACGATTATTGGTACCTTGAGAGGTATCTGAATTCTTATTCTTGGAGGAATTTGTTTTGATCTTCTTGGCCATAATAAGATCATCTTTAATTTCCATGGTAGTTAGATGTGTAGTGGCTAGGTCTGGTATATTATATCTTCTTAGAAGGAAACTTACTTCAAAAATTTGTTTGTTGACGAAGAAACACTTTTGATTTTCAAGAGTGGGAACCACAAGTGTTGGGATTTTATGGACCATCTTGTTAAACTTGATTGCAAAATCCCACATAGGCTCATGTTCTTCATTTTTCATTTTTATGTATTCGAGATAAAAATGTATGTGAGTCTTCAATGGGATTGAATAGAGCTTCAAATTGCATTATCTTAGTGGCCTAATTGGTGATGCATGTAGGTGGTAGATGATAAAAACATTCCATGTTAGTACCTTGAAGTGTTTCAAAAATAATCCAAATATAAAAATTTCATGATCCACTCCCGAACTCCACAAATTATAAAAATGTAGCTATATATAGGTCAAGGTTTTTTTTCCCATCACAATTGAATTTTAGGAAATTCTTGCGTCAACCATGTGGAAAACCATGCAACAGTTGAGCCAATGCAAGAGAACTGATATCTAGACCCTAAGGAATCTGGAACCTATGGTTATTGTCTAACCATGAAGTATTATTATGTGGGAACATGCATATCGGTAAAAATAATGCTCTACAAGTAGCAAATGTGGGCATATCTTGTGGAATGTAGTTGATGTGTACAAGTGACGAAATGTGATCTCGTCTAGAAGAAAAGATTTCCAACGCAAGGTTGAAATTATGTTGTTATAAAATATTTAACAAGAGGTCAACTACATCTCTACATCGGCTAGCTTGAGCGTGTATTTTATATTTTCAAATTGAATCTAAAAAGAAACAATAGAAAAAGGGAGATACAGAGTTGTCAATAATATAGCGTGATTAGTCTTACTTATCTATATCACCCAATAGAGTTTCCAAAAACTATTGGTTGGATATTTTATCAGATACAAAATTTGAGGTTCAACCACCACATGTGGGAAGAATTCCCTCAAATAAATGGGAGGAACCTTATTTATTACTAATATAAAGCACGTCAAATAATATTTACAATATCCACATTAATATAACCATTCAAGGTTGGGATCTCATCCGATAGATTAGGTCTTCTCGGGAAGGAATGCATGTAGAGAGAAATTAATAAGAAATAGAGGAGAAGTTTTAGAAAGATGAGAAGAGAATAGAAAGAAATGTGCTTTTATTTAAGCGAGAATGCAAATTATTCGATATTCACATTTGAATAGATAGTAATAGTCGGTTAGATTTAGTAAACTAGACATGAAAGTAAATAAACATTCATTGCATTTAACTTAAGAATATTACCTCAAATGATAAATATTCATCCATAAAACAAAGTATGGAATAGAAATATTTGATGTTATTTAATAAAAAAATGAAAACACAAAGAATTTCTTTCTATGAACTTCTAGTTCCTATTCTTACAAGGAATCTCCAACTACTTGAAATGTCATCATGTATTACATTTATAGATAATGATGTAGAAAATGGGGAAAGAGAGAGACACCTAAATGATGCATTCCACCACTAAGGAAAAATTTCTATTGATGTTTGTCGAAAGTGTGTGCTCCCGACATGGCTTCAATTGCAAGCTATAAAAATTGTAGGTCTAGAGAATGGTGCCCATACTTCATAAATTTTAGTTGATGGAGTGGTTGACATTTAAATTTCAAATAAGGCGTGGCTTTGAAGACTCCAATGGATTTTTCTTCTTCCTTGGATTTACAATGTCTAGTAGTACTGTCATCGCTCAGTGGCTTTCCTTTTCGTATGCGGATTTGGATTTTTCACTTCTTTGAAAAATTTCACACTTTTCCCATTAGTGATCTCGGTATACAACAAGATTCTAAATTTTCCCATTATGTGACATCATGTGAATGGTTATGCTCCATTTTTCGTGGCTTCAAGAGAAACGATGCAACACTAAAATAAGGGAATCTTACGGAACACAATAATAGTGTTTTACATTATTTATCCTTAGTCACATCTCAATTTTGTTCCAATGCTGGAAACAACTAAGATTCTCATTTCTTTGCTCATTGGATTCTATCTTAAGATTAATTTCCATCTTCTTCACCTGTCTTAAACCCATGGTGATATGATTATCCTTTGACCCGAGAGAGACCAATTTTTTTCCACGAGGGTATTTTTGTTATAAAACCACCTATGTCTCAAACTGATGTTCCTCTAATATGTGGGTTAGGAAAACATGCATATTACTAAGTTCTTACACTTTGAGGTAAACCTAATTAGTGTCTCACAATTTTTATAGAAAAATGGCTGAGTCCATTTGATGAGTTAACTAGATTTGCAAGGATGCAAATTTGGGGTGATACATTGTTTATCAAAAAATATTGGTTATCCCATTTTATAAAAATATCAAAAATTGGATAACATAACAAAAGTCAGGTTTTTTTAAGGAGAGTAAGTATTGAAATAATAGTGAAGATTAAAATGGTGTCATCTATTTTGAAAGTG
The DNA here is from genome assembly GCA_018340775.1 of Taxus wallichiana var. yunnanensis. Taxonomy (NCBI): domain Eukaryota; kingdom Viridiplantae; phylum Streptophyta; class Pinopsida; order Cupressales; family Taxaceae; genus Taxus; species Taxus wallichiana. Next base: position 97,888,658 of record CM031234.1, on the reverse strand, counting down.
TCTTGATTTTGTGTTTGTACATTTAGAAGTCCACGGTCTTAGTTTTTACCAAAGGTATTTTATTCTTGTAAGTATTCATTCATGGTAACAAGGATTGCAAACTATACTACAAGGTTATTCAATATGGTAGATAATTCAGGGTTATCTAAAAATAAAAATAGAATCCTAACATTATACAAATAAGTTTGAGTCTTCTCTAGCGGTAAAGATATGGTTATGCCTTGAAAAGGTCGGTGCACTAGTATTGAAGTATGATATGTTAAGAAGATTTATATAAACAATATTTAGTATTATACGAAGGGTTTAGATATAATTAATCTAGGGGATTCAATTTGTTCTATAAAATAACTCCTAAGGGATAAAAAAGGTAGACAACACTGAGAATTTGATTCAAGACTCGAGACATGCATGATGACCTATTCCCATGACATGTGAATCGGTATGATAATTATATTAGTATTAATATCTTTAATATGGTGGTATTATGACATGGCGATACAAAATGATACTTCATGAACTGTGTTTGATCTTAGAGCATTGAGAAATTTAGTAATTTTGGACCGGAGATGTTTTTAGTGCTCATAGTCCTAAGTGATATTATGTTGGTACTTGAAGGAAAAGTTACATTATTTTTTTGATAGATAACTATAAGTAATAGAGGATATTAATTTAAGATAGATATGGATAATATCATTGTAGGGGAATCTAGTTACTTTCTCTAAACATATCCATGGATCTTATCATTGATTATTGAAGACAAAAAATAGAGTATAACCCACGGGGGGTCATTCAAACAAGTAAGTTTGAGATTGTACATTATTTCCATTATGTCTTGTGGTCATTTTCATGTTGATTCATCATTATATCACTTTTCATAGATTTCAATGGGGGAGAGAAGAATCAAAAACATTAAAAATAAGTCTTCTAGGTGTGTTTTGTCTTGAGGTTTCCATCAATGTTTCTAAAGATGGTTGTCATTAATGACAAAGGCAGAGACCATTGTCCATTGTGTCTTATATTTTTCATTGATGTCAAATACATTTATTGAAAATGGCTTGATGGTGTCATATGAGTTTCCATAAGGTTATTTTCAAGGTCAAACATTAAGGTTGATTGGTAGTCTCATGGTTTGATGAAGTTTTATGGTGTCTTAAAGCATAGTCTAGTGTGCATGGTCTTAATATAAGCTCTCTAAAGTTTTGAGAAGGATTTCATGAGATAAATAAAGGTTATTATGATGTGTAATATTTTTCCAAGTCTCTACATATGGTCATCATTATATTTTCATGGTTGAGCTAGGTCATATTAGGCCTATTCCTAGTCGTAGCATAAGTAGAATGATTTAAAGGTATGAGTTTTAGATCATAAAATATTGTTGAAGCATGTTAATAAATTTTTGATGATTTATATGAGGTGTATAAGAAGTTTTAGGTCAGTTCTCAGAGGTTTGATGATATTTCATGGTCCTTGGGAAGAAAGAAGGTGAAGATAGGACAAGTTAACACAAATAATTTGCTATGGCTAGAGAGATTTAGAAGCATTTGAGAATGGATAAGAATTGGATCAATTAGAGGAAGTTTTAGGTGTTTTAGGTTAATTTTCAGCTCAAAATTGTTAAGGAATTACTAGATATGTCATTTTTGATAAAAGTAAACTTTGAAGAAGGAAAAACCAGTTTGAATTTGAAACATGTCATGATCACATGCTCACACACATTTTCATCGAAAAATTTAAGATTTGGGGGATATTTTTACACTATGTTAAGATAATATTTAATAAATAATGTGTTAGTTTTGTTGTTAGGTTTTTATGAATGAGTGTTAAGAAGATAAAGTACTTTTTAACCCTAGTTAAACTCTTCTTCTAGAGTGAATTGGAGGATTTTCTCTTTTGGTCTTCGATTTTATTGGCATGTAAAATTAATGCATCAAGGTTGAATAGGATTTGTCGAGAGCTCATTTTGGTCATGGTTTCGTGTTCCATTTGCATCTATAAGTGAGATAAATACCTATTTTTGTGGAATTTTTTCACTTTAGTGATGACATGTAAGTTCCAAGATGAAAAACAAATCATTCCATAATCCTTGGGAGATATATAAATTTTAATGAAAATTTTTAGGTTTCCTTATTGGATAAAATGGAAGATACATGTCCTCAAAGTTGGTCTACCAATTTTTTCCTTAAGGGTGAAAAATCTAGTCTTATAATTTGGAGTGAGTTTGATCATTTTGTATATTGTTGTGATTTTTTTTGTCATGGAAATTTTTAAGACACCTAGTATGATGTGTTATGTTAGTAACCATACATGTTTGTCTTCATTTTTTCTAACTATCCTTCTCTCTAAATCCTTTTCATTTCATTAGAACTAATTTTGAGTTTTATATCAACTATCTAGGTTTGTCTTTGTGTAATGTGGTGGTCAAGCATACAATTGGTTCTATCAATGTTATGAAGGTTTTTAAAATTATGCTTACTTGAGCTACAAAAAATATTGTATTTGGTAAAAGGTCCGGATTTCAGACGTGTTTGGGTAAGTACGAGTATGGTTAGTGTAATTTTTCCCTAAAAAATGGGGGTTAGGCATCTCCAAAGTTGTATTGCCTAACCTAGAAATAGACCTAAGGATCTTGTAGAACTATGATCCTGGGTTTTATTTTTATAGTAAAAAATGATGAGTGTTATCAATTTTGGACCCTACCTGAAATTTTTTTAAAAGAAGTTTCTCCCAAGCATCTCGAGAAAAGACCCTTACCTCAATTATTAAGTGAATAACAATTCGAGCTTGGGGTATAATTTTCTCGTTGTTTGGCTTTGAAACAATTCGTGAGTTTTTTTCAGATTTGGCCATCCAATGGAAGACAAAAAAGAAATAAAGAAACACATTACTTACCAATTTCTAAGGGAAAACAAGGTGAGAAAGTCCCACTTCTTTTTCCTATTATTTGGTGTAGTAATTTGCGATATATGAAGATTTACTTGTGAGGTGAAGTGTTTGTTTTGAGGGTGTTATTGTTGTAAGAAAATAAAACATGAAAATTCCAGATATACCTGAATCATTTCAAAGAAACAATATTTACATAAATCACACATTTTAAAAATAGAAAGGAAACCTAGAGAAACAATTACAGTGAACAAAATGGGGTTCTATTTTAGGGGGCCATGCCTTTGAAACATGAATACATATACATATACATATACATATACATATACATATACATATACATATACATTACATATACATATACTTAGATGGTTTTATAAGAGGAAAAAAAACCATAGATCTATTATAGGAACATTTTCACCTTGAGGAACTAGAATACATTTTAGGAGGTCGTCCTTTAACTGAATGAATTCATCCTGAGCCACCATGTCAAACAAAAACTAGACATTGGTCACTAAACCTTAAGACATACCCATTTTAAGAAATTCTTGAGTTCCCAACCCCGCCCATTCAAGAATTAGATGAATTCCATTATCCTTTCAGGGGATTTTACCCACTCAAAAGGGAACATCCCCTATTATGTATTATTTAGTTTTCATACCTAAAGAGAGATGAGATATAGGGAAATCATGAATTCTTCTAGAGGAACCATCACTTATGGTCCTATTTTTCTTGAGAGGAAAATCTTAGGATACTATCTGTGATGCTACTTCAACAAGGGTAGCCTATAAGGCCATCATACACATCTTTGTTTCATTCTCTAGTATACCTGGGGGTTTCTTTTCAACATGTTGATTAAGAAGAAGGCTAGGCGTTGTGATTTATGTTGTCAAATTGAGGGGTTGATAATAATCACTGTTAAAACACCAGTGATAACCGTTAACAAAAGGAAAGTAGAAAATCTAGTGGAATTTCATTTTTGATGTCCATCTCGATATTTTGTGTGAACTAGTTGAAATGGAGCACTTCAAAATAGGGAACAGAGGGAAGAATTTTGAAAGGCACTGAAAAATGATTAAATCATGTCCTCCATAGAGGGTTCATTGATAGGACCATCTCTAGTATCTATTATGCTAATAATATGGTGAATAAGTACCTCATTCATCCCCACAATTAGAAACACTCACCCAAATGGGTGAGCTCTCCAGGAGGAAGATTCAAATCCAAAGGTGATAAAAATATGGAAGCAAGACCATTAATCAAAACATAGAAAGCACCAGATCTCTCAAAAGATAGGTGGAAAATGGAAGGAATGGTGAACCACTTAAATAGGCATGGCATTGGAGATGATGTGTCCAAGGAAATCATTTCTCTATTAATACCATATCCCATTCCAATTTATAGGTACATGTGAGGTTTAAATAAAGATAAACTATTTATGTGGAATGTGTCATTAAAGAGTGATTAAAGGCCTACACATTTCAAAAATGTCTTGTCACATTAATTTTTTGGGCCAAGTCATGCTTATATACATGTGGAAATTTTGATATTAAATGTGACATGACATGGAAAAAAATTTCTGCATCATGATGATGTATGAGTGGCATGAGGGAAGTAAGAAAAGTTGGCAGTTCAAAAAGTTAAGGGAAGTGATAGTTTGTTGGAGATCTAAGGAATATACTCTAAAAACCTAAGATGATAAGGAAATATATAATAAGGACAGTTTTAGAAATAAGGAAGAGGTCTTGGAAAAAGGAAAAATGATGGGAATCTCTTGAGGAAAAAAATTGAGGGACTTTGTAAACACACTTCCAACCACCAAGACGACACAATTTTATAATGAATGTTTTTTCTATGTAGCTCAATTATTAGGTATCTATGCTAAGATGATTGCATGTGTATAGTAATTAACATGATTTGAGAGCATAAATATATGTATCCCATGTATTTCCTAATTTTAATGGGTTTTACCCGGCATATTTATCGGGATTTGTGATATTTATTTGTTTTTGTTGTGAAATGATGTTGATAATGAAGTGATAAGTGATTTTGTTATGATTTTGTGTGAATTGTGGATGTAATTAAATTGTTAAGGTATCTTGTTAGTACTTATCTCTTTTCTAGAAAAGGTGTGAGAATTCGGTGTTTTCTGTGGGTACCTAAAAGCATCATTTCTAAAACCTATAAAAATCTCCCTGTGGACTGAGTAGGATTTGGGGGTATGATTTGTAAATATTGGGGGTCCCTTGATCTATACCATTTATCCCGATTTACATGGGACAGTCTAGCCTTATGTATGCTAAGATAGATTGTCGAGAATTTAAACCTTGGCTCACCCCGAGATTTCCATGTAACTCAGTCTCTCTTGTAAAAGAATCATTCATTTTTCACTTGCATTCATGTAACAATGGGAACATACTATAGTTGAACTTTTGTTTTCGAATTTCCCCTTTAAATTATCTCCCCCTTTTCCCATTCTTCAATTGAAGTTCCTCTTATTCCCAGTAGAACCCGAGAAATATTTAGAAAATATCTTAACACACTACGTAGATCTTATAATTTTTATTCATACTCTACAGCTTCTTCCCTGAGAACACATTACCAATGCGCACATCTTGTGTGATCTCACCCCGATCTCGAGATTCCCATCATCAACCTACAAATAACTTGTGAAAACCACAGGATAAATCTTTGCGTCAGGATAACACTTCATTTAGTGGTTCATATCAGGTCCCTAGGTGCTTGCATTGTTCAAATGACCACTCTCTTGAGAAAAGCGTTAGATTTGATCAATGTTCCTTACTCGATATTCTACTCTTATGGATCTAGGATATCATTCGATATCCAGATTGCGTCATGTTCTTCCCCCAACCACATCTCATGTCATATCACCCTAACTAAGGAAATTCCTAAAGAAACATGAATATCAACCACACCCTTATGTTTGGGTGCATCCCTATAACTCCTTCGGGAAGGGTTAGCGAGGCGAGAGGAGGAAGACCCAAACCCCGAGATACCAAACAATATTTCACATAGGTCCGAATCCATTTCCTCATCTCCCTAAACTTTTTGTGCCTTTTCTCCCTCCCTCAAAGCGGTGTAAATCTAGGATCCAACACCTTTCGCACCGTTTTGAGGATAAACATTTGGTATTCATCTTGTTTTTGATTTGACCTTCTTTTGTTGATCTTTTCTCACATTTGAGAATGTTTTGTGATTTTTTATTTACTCTCCTAACTTTGGATTATTTTTTTCTAGATTTATCACTCTAGTGTTGACTTCGTTTTCCTTTTGATTATAATAGACTACTAGTTTTTTCACTTCAATGTGTTTCAACTAAATTTTGTGTCTTGTTAAAAAAATTGTGTTCATGTTTACCATTAAGTCATCTAGAATTTATAAGGTGAATATTTATCTGTAAAAATAAGTTCTCTATGAAGCATTCCATGGGTATTTATGATAGTGGTGAGATTTATGTTCCTTCTAAAGTCCCTTTTAAACTAAATTCATTCAAACCATTTGAATTTGGAAAATAATTTGATACTCCTATAAAATCCCTCCTCGAATCAAACTCAGATTTCCTATGTTCAAGGATATGGTGATACTTCTATGGAAAAACATCTTGCTATGTTTGAGGAAATGATGCATGAATACTAGGTGAGTTATGAATATGTTTTAATGAAATTATTTATGTAAAAACTATAAGAAAATTATAGATTTAATTCTTTACCTCTAAGCTTTTTTGTTCATGGATGGAAATGGTAACATATTTGGAAAATAATTTTGTAATGAACTTACTTCCATTTTTTGTGGGCATTTCCATGTATTCGGATGAAGAATAAGGTTCATATGTTTGTAATTAAGAAATTGACATTACATAATATGTGTCAAGTGCTTTCCCATATTGGTTATACTTTTTTCAGATTGTGAAAAATGTATGATTAATGTTGACAAAATAAATAAAATAAATGAGGCATGAAGGAATGAATTTCCCATATGCTTCCATAGACCAAAGTGATGAGGTGTATTCCATTGATATTATACGTAAATAGCCAATGAGTTTTGGAATATTTTTTCCGAATATATGAGGTCTTGATATAGGGTCGATATAAGTTATACTTCATCTTCTCATGTTTTTTTCTAAGGGATGAGATGATTTAAAATTATAGTTCAAGTAGAATAAAAATCTCATTTTCTTGATGTAAAAGTGGATTAATCTCATGGTGTATTATCATATGAATATGCAGTTCATGCACACTTTGCGTCTTGAATGTGGATGAGTCAATTCCCTTATATGTTCAAAATGATGATTTTGATTTGATCCCTAAGATTGTTAGTCTTATTTCCTATAAAACAAGGGGTGGATGTTCTTGATTCCAATTTTCTATTTTCTTGTTTCCCAAACCTTTATGGATACGTGTAGATTATTTCACCCGAGGTTTGAAATTTTTAAATAGATGTTAATTTCACTCCTTCGAGGAGTGATAATAAGGTGTGTGTGGAGATTAGTGTTTGTACCCTACCTTTTAGGAAGAATTTGATATCCTTTCAAAGGAAGGTATGGTAGATGCTAAAGGTGAGTATGTTGATTTGTCTTAATGCTCCGAGTTGAGTTTAAAAGGGATTAGATGAATGGATATTTATTTACTTTGGAAAGAAATTTAATAGACACTTTGAAAAATAAATGCACCTTCTATTGTTATATTATATGGTGTGTTGTGAGAGGGGAACTATTTATGAATAGACTGTTTCTTGGTGAGAATAATGGGTTTATAAGTATAAATGGAGACATGATTTTACTTCTAAACACCGAAAGGTTTCTAGGTGATGGCAACCAATTGATAATTTGTGTCTCATTTGGATAATTTAGGATCATTACCTTTGAAACTGGTAGGTTGACTTATGTATCTTGTGGGACAAGTGCATATTGTATGGGATCTTGTTGGATTATGATGGAGGTTTTTGGGTCCTTTGGACCCCAGTGGTTTACTTGTATAGTGTATAGTTGAATGATTTATCTTTTTGGTATTGGGTTTCTATTGGTTTTTGGTTGGTTTTTTCTCTCATGGTGGTGACTTGCAGATCATCTTTTGGAATCTATTTCCCAATAATAGGTGTTTATTAATTATTTTTGTGTTCTTTGACACCCACTAGTGGAGTTCATCCTTGAGTTGAGCATGTTGGTACCCATACATTTTATGTTCCTTTTTCTAACTATTCTATTCTCTAAATCCTTTTTCAGGAGAAATACGTGATGAGAACTGATTTTGAGTTGTATGATTCATCTTTGTGTAATGGGGTGGTCGAGCATATGGTTGGTTCCACATCGATGATATGAAGGTTCTTAAATTTTTACATACTTAAGGTACATAAAATATTGTATTTTGGTGCAAGGTTGGGACTTCAGACGTGTTTGGCTAAGTGCGAGTATGGTTCGTAAAAATTTTCCCCCGAAGAGGTTTAGGTATCTCAAGATCTATGAACCCAAAAAAATACCCCCGATTCTATCTTCTATGGTAAAAATAGATGGGTGTTATATATTTTGGGCCCTACAAAAATTATTTCTCCTAACATCTAATAAAATACCCTTACCTGAATTATTAAGTGAATAACATTTCAAGCCTAGGGTCCGATTTGTTGTTGTTTGAATTTGAGACAATTCGTGAGTTTTATTTCTCACCAGCCCATCCGATGGACTATAAAAAGAAATAAAGAAACACAAATATCTAAGGAAAAAAAAAAAGTGGCCCACTTCTTTTTCCCATGATTTTGTGTAGTAATGTGTGATATATGAAGATGCAATTGAGGTGGAGTGTTTTTAGGGTGTTATTATTACAAGAAAAAAACAAAATATACCTAAATGATTTCAAAGAAACAATTTTTTCACATGTCACACATTTTAAAAATAGAAAGGCAACTAAAGAAACAATTACATTAAATAAAATGGAGTTTTATTTTATGGGCCACCTGCCATTCAAAAACAATACATATACATATACTTAGATGTATTTATGATCTGAAAATTTCATTTTTTCTCACCACGTGTCGGTGCTCAAATTAATCTCGCCCTTATTTGGTTAAGATTTGTCATCATTGTTGGCCATATTTTTCTACTTTCCCAGTAGAGGTGTGAGTTGGATTTGTGTTTTTCTATGTATGGTTTAGTATTTCCTCTTTTTTGGTCGAGGATCATGTCTAAATATGCATTATTTCATGGTTTCTTATGGGGAATCCATTATGTTTTAAGTTCTTAAGTTGGAGGGAACGCTTGTTACAAATTACTTCTGGGTCTTATCTTTTTATTTTCATTTTCTCTCCCATTGTCCGCTGATACGTGGTAGCTCCCAATTGATTGCGGTGTGGTGGGTCAAATTTTCAAACTTGTAATTTTCTCTCGTATTCACAAGGTGTGAAATCATCCTGTTACACTGATAAATGTTCTCCAAATATTCACAATTAACGTAAAAATTTCTCAATTAGTTTCAAGGAGTGTAGATGTGTCATAATTGGAGTGGATGCAGGGAGGTGGTCCATATTTGTAGCTTATCTCATTTAAGAGGAAATAAGTAAATGTGTAAAAAGGTTCCCTCAAACCCGTAGGTGACATGTGGTTACTTATATGCAAAAGGATGGGATGTGGGTCGTCGGGAACTCAAGCATTTTTTGTTTGAAAGGAAATGAGATAAAACTATGAAAAAATATCATATCCCTACTATTACTTTGAGTGTGACCACATGTCTAGCCCTTAAAACCAAAGGCGGATGGGTGGGTCAATTTTTGCGATTGTAAATTCTCTAATGCTAAAAAATTACAAAGGGTTTCCCCGAGCTTTGTGTTAGCAAAAAGTTTCATTCCACGTGGCTAGCTCAATTTCAAAATTGAGATTAGCGGATTGAATGGTCATGAGAGCATTGCATTTATTTCTACCACCATTAATGTTTCTATGTAAATCAAGGATTTTTTGTCATGAATGATTTCTTCTTTATTAATGAATTTTCTTGATTTTTTTGCTACCTTTGTGATTTTTGTGGAGAATTATCGTGTTATTAAATGACAAAGCTAAGTACTTAAAAGGTTGTTTATTTGGATTTAAATTTCTTAGGTGCTCACGAATTGAATGGTAAGAGCTTAGAAAGCTGTTATGTTTCTCTTTCAGTGGCAAGTTGGTTTAAAGGAAAGTTAGGGTTATTTGAAGATGAATACTATGCCATCTTTGTTCTTAGTTGCGTCAGGGGTCACGATTTATTTGGACAATATTATAGACATAAACTTGATGTGTGTTGATCAGAATAGTAGACTTAATATCCCTTATAAGAGTGAATCATTGAATTCAAGATAGTCCTATTGCTTTAGTAGGTGCTATCCCACCAATAGTTTATTTCCCAGAGTTGGTGTGGTATTGTTCTATGAATTCTGAATCCCAAAAAGGGAAGTATTAGATGGGAGTGGGGATGTAGTTTTGACATTGACACCTGCAACCATTAGAATAATGTTAAAATTTCCTGTAATCACCAACCCAATCACCATTTCTATCAAATTAGCCCTACGGGATTATGAAGAAAATAAAAAGTAATATGTCAAGATGATGATTACAAAATGGATTATTGTGAAAAGACAATGTCTAGAATCCCTAAAAAGCTGGTTAGGGAACAATTTTTTAAAGAGGTTGAAGATGTCATTATGTTACTAAGTCGAATGGCAGTTTGGAAACTATAAATGAATTTAAGGAATGGATGGTTACCTACATATGGATCATTCTAGAGAGAAAAGGGAGTATCTATTGGGAAACTTTCATTACAGAAGCACTCCATGGCCACATGGTCACCTTAGCAGCAAGAATTGAGATGGGTGAAAATTCAAAGCTATAATTTTATATGATGACTTACTTAATTTACAATGTTGTTGGGCATATACGTTTCCCGGGTTTGTCACCACGAGAAGATTTCAAGCAATGTCAAATGGATGAGATATTTCCCCATCCACAACTGATCAAATAGAGTGAGAACATAAGGTTAGTTAATGATGTTTTCTTTGCCCCAATAATTTTTCTTTTTAATCCAGATTGGGGACAATATAGGATGTTTGAACTACGATGTTACTTCATTCAAAAGAGAAAATTTCACATACATAAGGTTTAGTGGTTTTGAGGGAAATCCTTGTAAGTTACTTAGGTATGTAGATGATAAATTTATTTTATATGAACTGCCAAGGTAGATAACACCTATGCATAAATTAATTGTTGGGAGGCATAAGAAAAATATCAAATTGCCTATTCGAATTGGAAGGTATTCATACAATTCCATCATAAAGGCCTTGTTGATTGAAGATGAAATGTAGAAATTTGATATGGAAAAGTTTGAGGAAAGGGCCGCTTTGAGATCGATGGGTATTCAATAATATTGCGAACACATTTGAGCATGAGATTCAATTTGAAGATTACTAGATGAACTATAGGGATAATGAAGAGGTCGGATTAAGAGATTTATCTAGAATGAACCTTTCACAAATAATTGATTTAAAAAATTTAGTTATTCCGTAGAAAGAATTGTGGATGACCCACATACGGTAAGCAGATACTATGTTGATCATAAGATAGAGGCACAACCCATAATGCCCCCATATTGTAATGAGATATAATCTAATGATTCTTATATAAGGATAGTATATGTAATGAGAATAACTATGAATTGGTTGACTTAGAAAGGCATCAACCTATCAATTAAAAATACGAAAATCTTAAATAACTTCAAGAGTTTGGGAAACTTGAATGATTATATTCCACCCCTGAGGGAGGGGTCGATAGAATGGATCCTCTAGGAGGAACGACCACTAAATTTACCTTTAAAATGCCCACCCCTAAACTCATAGATAAGTGGACCTCATCCGTTAGTGGAACTGGTACTCCTATGTCAGTTCTCAGGTAAAAGACTGAAAGCATGCTTTTGAAATCTATGGAAAATGCCCCCATTACTTTTACAATGTCAATTCAAGAAAAGGGGAAGGGCTTAGCATCCCATGTAGTGTGCTCAAGTGTTGCACCAAAGCCTCATAATACTTGAGAAATTAATGAGTGGAGCCATAGCAAGTGGTCTTACTCAACCTAAGTTGCATAAGGAAGGGAAAAGAGTAGCTCCTGATCTAAAAAAGTTTGAAAGGGCACACAAGAAACATAAGGTTTCTCATGTACCAGTCTTGGTGAGAGTAGGTGCCCACATGCCAAAAAGGCATACACACAGAAATATGGTAATTGATTCTCTAGAATTTTAAAGGAGTGATGTTTATCAGGCACAACATGCCCAATCATTGCCACAAGTGGGAAAATCAAAGTCTCCTTTCCCACATCTTCCTATTAAAGAAGCAACAATGGAAGCCACTCAAGATTAAGCAACCCAAGAAGATGTTGTGGATCATTTAGTAATCAACCAAACCTTAACTCCAGGTACAAAGACATATGCAAACCTACTTACTAACGATATTGGTATGCATTTGACTGGAACGTTGTATGAATCTATGAAGGCCCAAGATGATATAATTTATGTTGATACTTTGGTGAGGGATGGTCTATGTTATATGATCTCAAATTATCAATTAGTGAACCATTAATGATATTTTTATATGACTTCAAAACTAGTGAGGAAATAGAGATAAATACTCTTCTATTGAATATCAAAGAAAGTAATAAATGCTCCTTCTATAAAACAAGTTGTTGTAGAAGTAGACAAACTAGAACTGCTTAGTAGATAAAATTTCAATACAAAGGTGTCAATACATGAGATTATTTTTGTTTCTGATGAAGTTTCTAAGGTTGATGAACTCTCTCACAAGGGAAAATATGTTTATAAAAAGAAAATATATGTAACACAAGCCATAATTGTTGGCGAGATAAGAATTGATGATAAATACATCCAGCTCCTAGACAGGAATGTGGAGTTGGCTTTAAATTAAAAACCTACCATATCCTTTCTAGGAACATCATCAAAGCACGAGGAGGGTAGGATGCCAACTCCGGAGAGTTTGAAGAATAAAAAACTCATAAACCAGTCAGTAACTCAAGAAAATGTTAAAGGAGAAGTGGGGTCCAGTATGGCATCCATTAAAGAAATAATGAAGGAATCTCCCTTAACTGTTGATATAATTCAAGGAAGAAATGATCTACTTTAGACTTTAGACCAAAGAGAGCAACATCCACAAGAATTATTAATACAAGATGAGAATAACAAGATGTTCATTGAAGTAAATAATGAAAAATAGGTAGAATCACTAAATATGGATGAGCAAGGGTTTTCAAATAGTTGATGGTTGTCCCTGAGGAGCCTCAACCTGAATCACAAGAGGAAAAGGCTAGAAATTTTTTTGGAAAAAGGGTGGATCAATGAACTAATTTCAAATGAGGAAAAATAGATCCTTCCTATGCAAGCTATTGACCTTACTACTCTGTCTTTTCCAAAGACAATAAGATCCTTAAAAAGAGCTAGAACTATTACTAAAACCCACACTGACTCATCAGGAGCCAAAAATTTGGAAGTAGCAATCCCTTTGAAGGAAATACTAGGGATGACATAATAGCCAATGATTATAATGTCCATATTATTCCCTTAGGAAAGCCTTCAAGATAAAAATTAAAGAAAGGGGAGTGTGAAGATGCTAATGACATTTTGCATAAGGTGGATGAAGATAAAATGACAAAGAGTAGTTAAAAGAGCAAGTTAAATCCCTAAGTTTGAGTTTGCAGAAATTGATTGGGAAACCTAGTTAGGCTCAGACAAGTGCCTCCATTGATACCCTTGAGGGAATGGATAAAATAAACAAGGTTGTCAAGAAGGTCCAGGAAGTGGACACATGGATTGAAAAATTAACCAAGAGGGGAAAGGAAGCAATTACAGAGGCCAGGTCAAAGTATGAAGATCTCAAAAACAAACTCAGTGAAATTGATGAGATAGTTGAACAATGTGACAATGAGATTTTCTATTTTGAAGGTATTCTTCCCAAGTTAGACCACATTACCCAACTCAGTGATGAGTTAGTTGAGTAGGAAAATATTGTTCCATTAGCATTTAAAGGAAGCCAACATGATATTGAATAATTATCAAAGATCAGAGTAGATACCTTAAATGGGATCAAGGAAAAGCTTGAAATTAAGAGAAACTGGGTTGATGATACTCTCAATGCTATTGACTTAAAGTTAGAGGATATGGTCATTGATAAGTTCAAAAAGAGTTATGGGGATATGAAGATTGACTTATTACTTAATTACTTTGAAAGGAATGTTCTGAAGAATGATTTATCCTCTAAAGTCATTAAGACCGTGAGAAAGATTGAGAATAGAATTATCAAGTTAAAGGCAAGACCACTGGAATAAAAGTAGAAAATGGGCCATTACATTGATGTAATATCTTGGTAGACACTGAATTTCTAGCATCATATAGGGCCGATGAGGATGAAGTCAACGATCTATTAAAAAGGTATGATGCATATGTGGTGAGGTCAGTAAAAGAACAAGATACATCAAGTGGATGTTGAAGAAGAGGAAAAATGCATATTCAATGGATTATGAACATGTTTAAACAATTGTTCCTTGAAATGTATTCTCTTTTCATATTCATCCTTTTAAACTAATACTTTAAAATAATATTTCTATTACATGGGATGTAATTTTTTTTTCTCTGAATTTAATGTTCCCTTATTTCAATTAAAAGTGGAAAAATGCAATAATGCCATATTTACTTTGATGAAATTAACATACATTTGGATAAGCATGTAAATGATTGAAATTCTTGTGCTTTTTCATTCTGAATAAGGAACAAAATGGGGTTCTATAGGGTTCCTTTCCCATGAAAAATAAATGATATACATATGCCATAGATAGAAACAATGAAAGGAAGACAACATCTAGGCATTCTTTAGCCCTACTTCATAGTTTCCTCCCAACGTAGGGGAAGCTTGTTCAAAATTTTGTTTTTCCTCCACAAAAATTACTTAAGCATTGTGCTATCTCGAACAAAAATGACTAACCCTGCTAGGTCCTAGGACATTCTGATATCCATCAATGCTTCCAGAGTCATTCTAGGATGAGTCATGATTTTATCTAGTTCAACTTTCTTCTGTTGTGATGACACCCAACCTAAAAGATCTAGACCTCTAGTGAATAATTTTGTCTTTCCTTTCCCTTTGTGAAGGGTCGACATGTTAGAATTGGTTTGAGAGGGGACGCCCAAGGTGATTGGAAGGGAAAGTATTGCATATTGTTGAGTGGGATAATTTCCAAGACTCAAACTTGACCCAAACTCCCATTTCCTTGTGGAAGGTGGATTGTCTTTTGGAGAAGGAATTGGTTGAGGAACCAAAAATTCCTACTCTACTTGAGGAGTATGATGAATTAAGTGGGTGGAAAAGTAAATAGAAAATCTCCCCTATTGTCCCGAGTGGAGGAAATTTATTACCTTGAATGATGAGAAGATAATGATCAGTCCGCTTCTCCATCTAAGATAAAAATTGAAGGTTAAGGTTATGGTTCACCTTTCATTTTCCCTAAAGATGACCCTAGTGCTAAAACTGGTTACGAAGGCATGGTCTCTACTTGCTTCTTATCCATGAAATTTATCCTTTTCTCTAACTCATCTATTTTTTGGGAAATATCATGTCGATGGAGGATTTATCATACAACACATACAATTCCTTACAAATATCTCTTGATACAAACCCCTCATCACACAAAAAGGGACATTAAAAACTATTTTTCCTAGAGACCTGAGGTCTTCTCTCAACCCAATATCTTTTTAAATCTTCAAGATATTTCAAGTGCTCCCATCTAAAAAGATGGAAATACATAACCTAGAAGGATGGAAACATAAGATTGATCCTGATTAGCCTTGTAATAAGTTCTAACTGGAATTTCTGTATGCCAATGGCCCCCTTGTGTCACCCGCACATTCTATATTAAACATATCTATGTAAAAAGTGTGATCAGGGACCGCTTAAATCCAAAATTTTATTTAAGTCCTCTAAAGAAATATCCTTCAAGTTGTGAGCTACAAGTACCTTCACCATTTTCTTTGAAATTTCTTATACTTAGAACAAGAAGGGAAATGCATGATGAAAATGAAGTTGAGCTAGGTTTTATAATGAAAAGGAGACATGTTTTTGATTTGGTGCAGTCTTTCCCATGAAATGAAGGAGATTTTGTTTAGTTTTCACAAAGAAGAATTTAAGAGTCGAAAAAGGTTAGGAATGAGCAGAGATGGTAAATCAAGGTGATTTCACAGAAACTATGTGTGGAAATTAAGCCAATGAGACATGAAACAAAGTGTGTGGCACCCAAGGCAGATTATTGAAAAGTGAGTATGGATATATGTCATATCGATTCATCCGGAAGTTTTTAGAGATTGTTTGAAATGATTATCTAATCAATATTAGGAAATAATGATTAAATTAATCCACTAGAAGTGATGAACTAATATCCCATCGATAAAAATTGAAATTGATTGAAAATACTTGCGCTTTGTACATCTAGTAGTTTTAAAAGAAAAAACCTTTTTAAATGCCATGTTCTAGAACAAATTTTGAAAAGGGAAATATTCCTTAGAATATTTGTATTTTTAAGGGGGAAAACTTTGAAGGTTAACAAGTGAAGGGGGTGATATAAAAGGAAAAAGAATAACCATGCCGAAGGGGGATTAATCTTTCTAAGAATTATTCAAATAAAAGAGAAGGAGAGAAAGCTAAGAAAATACCAAAGGAACTTATTTGAGAAACCAGTTATTTCTTGTGTATCTTTGAAATTGATCATGTCAAGATGGTTGCAAGTGTCTAGCCATTGATAAGCTTTGAGATTGTAAATAAACTTTCCCTTGCTGATGAATTTGAAAAACCTTAAGTAATTCATGTTAGTCATGAACCTTGTTGTGTCTAATATCATTTTGTAGATATTTTCAAATAGTTTTTATGTTCCTGTTGCAATATTATATTAGGAGTCCCTCTGAATAACACAAGATCTTGTCCTCATGATAGTATTGTGGCATTTGCAATTAAATTATGAAGATATTTTTCATTTCATAATGCAATAAATGATTTAAATTCACTTTACTTTCATTTTAGTGATATATATTGTTTGTTAGTTTATGAGCGTACCATAAGCATGATAAATTAGGGACTTCGATTTTTAAATAAGTCTTTAATATGAGTTTTTGTGCTAAATCCTTGAATAATATGTGGAGCCGTGTAGTAATTTTTACACCCACAAAATAAAAATGGAATCCTATGTGCGTCGGTATTTCACCTAGCAGGCGTTGGGTGCTCACCGAGGCACGCGCTGAACTGTGTCTCTCTTTTATGTGAGTTAAGTGGGAAACCATCATCTATGTCAGGAACTTAATGAATAAAGGTGGAAATGATACATACAATCATCATAGGGCTTAGAATGGCCTCTAGACAAATGTATTCATTCCAAATAGAGGGTACTTACAGATAATAGATAGAAATACAAAAGAAAGGAAAATACATAAGGATTTACATCTATTCCATAACATCCATGAATAGAAATGAAAAGATATAGATATGAACCAAATCAATTACATTCATACTCATTCATGTTTGTAACCTCATTACATTCAATGGATCCATTAGACTACCACATCTTGATTAGACCAAAGTCATACATCACAACAGGGATCATGTCCTTCATCCATACAAATAAAAATTTATATCCTAGCCCCTTAATACATTACTCCCTTATATAGCCTCTACCCAATCCCACAGAGTTCTCACAGTATTTCTATAGAGCTCTACTCTCTATATTCTCCTCTATCGTATATCCAATCTGCCCTTACTCCTCTTTTCTTCTATAGGCACTTGTATTTATAGGCATCCCAAAGTGCCAACTCATCCTTCTATGGCCTCAGATCTAGTGCCAAGTGTCTGAATGTGGTCCTCCATGGGAGCATGCTCCATCAGATCCGAGCTCTCCACTCCTTGTAATGATGGTCTTCTAGAATCCTCTATCACTAAGCATATTCCTTTCATGGGCATCACGTTTTCAAGATGGCACCTTATCCACTCCTCATTCACTTTGTCAGTCACGCTTTTCTCATGTCCTGCCCGATATGCCAAATATGGCTAAGTCGTAAGACCTTGTCTTCCAGCGCACAACACGACCTTTCTAAAACCCTCCTAGAACCTTTCCTTATGCACCTTCTCCTTATGTGTCCATCTTCAACCTAAGACTTGCGTGCCCATGTGCCTTTGTGTACTTAGCCAATATTTTAGGGGCCCAACATCACCTTACACTACACCTAGTATTCGTCCCATGGGAACATTTCTCCAATGAATAAAGAATTACAATAGACTTACATCTTGGAAAAATAATAAGGGGATGAAGAATTTGGGAAAGAAGAAATAATGGGGAAGTGATGGCATTATTGCAACAAGCTAGGAAAATCTTTTTGCAAGTCAACCTCCAACTTATTCCAGAATTGAATTCATTTTACACTTTAAATGCTTCTTCACCTACCACCATACTTCAACACTTATTGTAGATTTTTCCAAAATTCAGACTTCAACACCCTTTCTCATATGCCCAACCTTGCATGGATAATTGTACAACCTTCTAGCATACAACCAATCCATCTTGACAGAGACTCTTGCACACACATAACTAGCATCAAAGGAACTTCTTTTGTCATATTTTTGCTCTCACCTACCTCATGTTGTCTTTGTGCTTTTTCCTCTTTTATACGTGGATCCCTAATGTAGCCTTATCCTGACACCAACCATCCTTTTTCACCTTTCCTTTCATGTACTTCCTTCACAAGGCCATTCAACCAGGATTTCCAATGCAATCCTTCCTGGCACTTCACACTTTAAGTTCTTCCACCTTACTCCACCCCACACTAAAATGATGTGTGGTCCTCTCAGTGAAATTACAACCTTCAAAAAGTAATGAGATTACTTGGTTCCTAAGGTGCAATACAAAACAACAATGAGAAAGGAAAATACAAGAAAATAAAATGCATTAAGTGAAATCCTAAACTAACTAGCAATACTGCCTTATTTACAAACACCAAGAAGACTTATTTATAGTAGGGCTTCAACCTACTCCCATTGAAGTGTCTTGGAAATCTCATCCCATCCAAAACTTGTAATTGGAATGTGCCTGAATCAAGGATGTATGAGATGGTGTAGGGACCCAACCAATGCACTTTTAACTTCCCAGGATGGTGCAAAAACTTGGAATCATATAGAAACACCATCTGGCCAACCTCAAACTTCTTGTTCCTAATGTGGCAATCATGTCATGCTTTTTACTTTGCTTTTTCTATTGTTTGGCTCCATTTGGCCAATGATCACCTTTCATCTAGCTTCATTAATTTATCAATCCTTTCTTCCAAAGTTGCTTGCTCATTAGCCACCCTCCCGTGCACGTTATTCACGGAGAGAAATTACTGTAGCATGAACACAACTGGTAGGAAAACCTCCATGCCAAACACCAATTGAAATGGTGTGGCTTTATTCAACCTTTTATAAGTTGTCCTATAAGCCCATAATATGGATGATACCTTGTCATCCCAATCTTGTCTTCCGACATCACAAATATTTGTCAAGGTGAGACTTAGTATTTTGTTAAATGATTTCGCACTTCCATTTTCCTAAGGGTGATAAGATGTAGTTTTGTTATGAGCCCCCATGAACTCTACTAACAAGATCCTCATAGTCTCATTCAAGAAATGTGTACCCCTATCACTGGTTAAAATTAAAGGGCATCCATACCTTGTGATAATGTTCTCCCATAAAAATCTTGTTGTTATAGCTGTTGTGTAGTCTTTAGTTGGGGCTGCCTCGCCCACCTTGTCAAATAGTTCATTTAATTGATTACATAGTGTTATCTAGTCCTACTTGCCACCGGTGCAATAGGGCCTACAAAGTATATTTCCCATTTCTCAAAAGGTTCAGAGGCTAGGGATAGGGCACAAAGGCATTTCATCTCTCCATCCTAGCTTGCCAATGCTGACAATGGTCACACGCTTTACAATACTTCTTGAAATACTTATATAGAGTTTCCCACCACAATCTTGCCATTAATATTTTATAAGTGGTGGCGTCCCCTACATAATTTCCACCTGAACTTCCTCTGTGTGCTTCCTCTATGATGGAAAAGTGCTCATGCTCTAGTACACACATGCATAAAACTTCATCATGCCCTAGTTTGTATAATTCCCCACTGATCAACATGTAGGGTGCGACGCATATGGCTAGTTGCTTTTTCTCTAATGTCTTCATCCCTTCGATGCCATACCCATTTTAAGGAACATAACAATATCCTCCAAGTCTGAGGGCACATGCCGCAACCTAAACAACTACACATCTAGCATGGTATCTTCAATGCTTTACACATCCTCCCCTGAATCAATCCTA
The DNA here is from genome assembly GCA_018340775.1 of Taxus wallichiana var. yunnanensis. Classification (NCBI taxonomy): domain Eukaryota; kingdom Viridiplantae; phylum Streptophyta; class Pinopsida; order Cupressales; family Taxaceae; genus Taxus; species Taxus wallichiana. Next base: position 97,868,372 of record CM031234.1, on the reverse strand, counting down.
GACAAATGGTCAGGTCTAGAATTACTCTTGCCTAGTTTGACAACCACCATGCACTCAAATTCTTGGAACAATAGTACCCACTGACATATGTGCCCTTGTGGAATGGGCTTGTTCACCAAGTATTTCAATGTCATATGGTCGAGTGTAAAATATAAAAGGGGTTTCTAGTAGATACTTTATGAACTTATGAAGCACATAGATCATAGAAAATACCTCGTTCTCGGTTGTAGTATAATTCCGCTCTGCTAGTGTCAACTTCTTGCTTACAAAGCATAGGGGGTGATCAACAATTCCCTCACCACGCTATGTAAGCATTGCCCCAATGGCCGTTCTAGAGGTATCCACATGAACATGGAAAGGCTTATCCCAAGAAGGAAAACGTAGGATGGACATGGTGATAAGTTGATCCTTTAAAGTGTAAAATGCCTTATGTTGTTTCTTTCCCCAATGAAAGGCACTCTTATGTCTAAGTTACTCTTCTAAAGGCATGGCGATCTTGTCATATCCATTAATGAACTTCTTGTAGTACCCACATGTCAAAGAAACCCACACATTGCACTTTGACTAGTAGGTTCCTTCAATCCAACAATCACTATAATTTTGGCATGATCCACCAATAAGGCTTCTTTGCATATGATGTGTCCCAATAGGATCCCAAATGGGGTAGAAAATACACACTTCTTGATGTTGAGGTATATCATCAACTACCGACACCTTTCAAACATCAATCTCAAATTATCACAATGGTCCTTGACCAGTCCATACATGGTCTAATCATCAAGGTACACTGAGAAATTTTTGGATGAAGTCCCGGAAGGCTTCAGCACTCTGATACATGAGAACATAAGCAGGCACATTCTTTAACCCAAAAGGCATGACCATATAGGAAAAACTTCCCCACTCAAAGGTGGTGAAGGTTGTCTTTCTCTTGTCTTCCTTTGCAATCCTCATGTGGCGATAATAGCCTAAGAATCCATCCGTGAAAGAGTAGATTTCACACCCCGCCACTCCTTCAAAGATTTCTTCAAAGAAACAGGGTTCGGAAGGGATCATTGACACACACTACATTTAGATCCCTATAGTCAACACATATCATTATCCTTTCATCCTTTTTGATACAAATCATCATTGGACTTATCCACTCTAACTCCTCCATAGCATCTATGATTCCTAAAACTATCATATTTTTTTATCCTCCTTGACCTTCATGCACATATTGGGGTTCATCCCGTATGGTCTCTTCTTGATTTGGGCACACAACTTCCTTTAGCTTTATTCTAATCTCCCCAAAGGAATGTTGGATTCCTTTAAGCTCATGATACCCATGTGGGAATAAATAATCAAACTCACATAAAAGATCAATGATCTTAGAGACTTCCTTCTTCAACCAATAATATCCAATGATAGATTCCTTGGGTTCTTCCTCCAACCCAATATTAACCCTTTTAGTCTTCATGGGCTCATGGTAGATGCACGTTCTTTCATCAGCACTATCCATCACTTCATGTGAGCCTATATATAGGTTAACCTCTAAATTTTCCATCTCTTCACCATCTATGACATAGACCATCTTGTCTTTTTCTTTCTTTGTGAACGCCCACTCAAACCGCACGTCATCGTAATCATATTCACCAAGTTGTCCATCAAGCATGACTCTTTTTGTAATTATACAAGCCTATCCTCTTCCTTTACACTATCCCCCATTGTAAGGTGCTTGACCTCCTGTAATGCCTTAGCCACCAATTTTTTGGTGCTTCAATACTCAAATGCTTTTTTCGAGATCAGCCGCTAGTTCTTTCTAATTCCCTATTTGGCGGCGTGTCTCAGAGTGGATGTACCATGCACACGTGAAACCTGTAGTATAAAATATAGTTTGTGTACCTAGAGGAAAAATGGAAGAGCTTCTACACCTTCCCCTAGGCTCTCTCATAAGATTGGATGTGGAAATGGGTGGGCTTCTTACCATGGTAGTCTTTGATGGTGGTGGGCGCGTTGCTTCTAGAGAACTAAACAGAGAAGGAAATTCTCACTTTGTGCCATTATGATAAGATCTCGTGGTGTGTCACCCACCATCATGCTGTAGTGCCAAGAAAGACATAGCTTAGCATCTCTCTTCTTTCATTCTTGTTTCTCCACTGGGCCTCCATTTCCTACAAGAAGGTCTCAGTGTAAGCCCCTCTAGAATACTTAGGTAACTTCCTTCCTCCTAGGTGCCTAAGCGAGCATGCCTTAGGTGCTCTGGTTACAAGCCCCTTCAGTTATCACCCAACCAACTCATAAGTCATGTGCACCCAATTGTCACATGCTAGACTAGTGGTGTCACTTACCGATTGAGCATCCTCAAACTGGATAACTTCATTGGTAGGATGGATTATCTCTAGGTCTCGAATAGAACACACATAAATCTGATCAAGGACCTCTTCTCCTAAGGGATCTATGCACAACATTGACTTCCCATTTGTAAGGGGAATGATAATCCTTTCTTCCATGTTCTCAAAGCTTATGTACCCCTTATTGAACTAAAGATCCACATTGTTCTTATAACACCATGGGCACCCAAGTACTACTGGGAAATTGTCTACCATGGTGAGCACCAAGACTTCAAAGTCCCCAGTAAACTTATCCCCCTAAATGGTGATAGCTGCATCCTTTAAGAAACTTATAGGAATTGCCTTGGTCTTTTTATCCATGTGCAACACATTCGAAGATGGCTGTAATACATGCCTTCCCATCTGATGCCATGCTTCCAAGGTGAGAACATTGACCTCCGCACTTGTGTCAATGAGGATATTACTAAGGAATCATCCATCCATGAATTCATTTTATGTGATCTCCCTATCATAGTCAAGGTTTATGAGGGGGAAATTTTGCATGCAATAATTTCCTTTCCCACTCTTCTCCTGTGTGGTACCTTCTCTCTCAACCATGCTCCTAGCAAGGGAATAAAATTCTCTTTCCTTAGAATTTTACATACTTCCTTGACCTCATCCAGTGATCCTTTGTCATCTCAACCTTCCTTCTTTGCTCCTCCCTCCTAGACTACTCCTTTAGACACTAGATTTCTCTTTGTAACCTTTGAATGACATCCATGGTTTCTTGATATACCTTGTTTTGATACGTAGGGTATGGGTACTTCCCATGTACCACTTCTTCCCTTGAAACTAGGTTCTTTTTCCTTGGTATTTCATTTGCATGTGTGGCCTCTTCTCTTGTTGTTGCCATAACAGGTTCAAATCCTACATCATGTGTCACCCGTGGCATCCATTGTGTGTCCACCTTCTTGATACTTACCATTACAGTGCCCTTATCTTTCTAGTGTTACTGATTCATGTGCTCAAACAACTTAGGGAACTCCTCATACTTGTATTTCTTCTCACACCATGAGCACTACAATAAGTTAGGGCATTCTCATTTATAATGGTCCCTAGACCCACAATTGTAACAAATTCCTTATGGGAACTCACTTCTTCCTCCTCCATGGCCATCCTGACCATGAAATCCCTCACAGAAGCCCCTTCCACATGCTCCTCCATCCATGCATCCTTCATAACAGTGGTCATCCTCCTTGGAGCTACTAGCAATGCTAGTCTGGCACACAACATAATCAATTACCTCATGGATTTGGTCAATCAGTCGACAATCCTTAGTATCATGTGTCATAGAGGTGTAGATCTTACAATAGCAAGACCCATTCTTCTGAATTGTGCACTATAACAAGGGACATCTACTTCCATCATGGTTCCCATGATAAATTTCATAGTCTTCTGTTACGGTGTGTACTTTCCTCTGGGAGAAACTATCCTTGATATACCCTTCTACTTCACAATCTATACACCATATACCACCGAGTCTTATGGGAAGAGTTTGTAGATAAATTCTCTAACTGCTTAGCCATAGTAGAGATTTGAGCCTCTAGAAATGGGATAACACTAGTATCAACACTTCCAACAGCTTCGGTGCATAGAGTGGTTTCTAATGTCTCACGTGGGTCTATGAAAATTTTATGAGATAAAGCTCTTATAAATAGAGTTATCAACCCCCTAAAAAACCATTGAGCATGTTGTGAAGGGTGAATGTCATATGAAAATTTTGACAGGAGAGTCTTAAACCATGTGTCATACTCCCACACACTCTCTGCCATTCCCTATTGAATCTCCTTCAGGGCGTTGATGTTCTTTTGTTCAAACTCGGGGATGTGAAAATCCACTAGGAAATAATTCTTTAGAGTAGTATAGTCCACCAAAATTTGATGAGGGTCATATTTCGTATACCAGCTATACGTGTGCCCTTACGCAATGTCGTTGTAAACTTACTAGCCTTCAATTTTGGGGTTGTGATCCCCTTCACATGCCATAACATCTCATACTTATGAACATGTCATGTAGCATCTTCAATACACCTGTAATCTAGAAAATGTAAAGACATCTCAAAGAAGACTTAAGGAGGTGGTTGGGGCCCTTTTCCTCCTGAGCGAGCCTTGGTTTCCTCTGGTGTTTCCCTCACCACTGGATCCTCTAGATCCACCAGGTCTTGTGCCTCTTAAGCCACCAGGTCTTGTTCCTCCTGACCCATAAGATCCACCAAGTCCACTAGGTCCTATTGTAGTCATGCCAAGGGTATCCAAAGTTCCAACGAACTATGCACCAACAATGTAATAATGCCCCACTACCACTAGTGTACCCCACGCCACTCCCAGATGTGAGACCAAAGGCTTGTGTACTTACTCCTTGTCCAAAAATTCCTCCAAATATTGGAATAGTATGTGTAGCCATAGAAGTGGGAAATGATAAATTTAATCTCCTAAGCACAGACTGTCATTTCTACTCGATACCAATAGGTTCAAAGATACTTCTTCCTTGATCTAGAAAACCAAGTGCCAAGGTTTGGTCACTAGGTAGGTTTAGATGTGTGTCAATGATTCTTCTCTCTCCATGTGACGAAATCCCATAAGAATTTTAAGGCATCTCTCTTACGTGCTTTCCAAGATGGGTTTGTAAAGAATGCTTAGGTTCCATGTCCTTCGTGTGAACCTCAACTCCTTCCCAAACATTTTCCTCCATAGATCCATCACACCCGTAACCTCACATTGTCTAGCTATCTCCCTTTCACACACTTCACTATACTTTAATCATCTCTCCTCCCTTTCTTTCTCCGTCCTAATATATGCCATCATCCTCCACCCTAGCTTCCTCACCCAACACTCAAAAAGATTTACTTAGCCATTAGAAATGCCTCTAAACCCAAGGTAACAATCAAGATCTTCATTTTTAGAGGAATATTGTGAAAAAATTATCCTCTAGGTTGCCTCGTAAATTTAAACTCAGCAACTTCAAGGCATGAATATGTCAAAATGGTGTACTCAGTGTAGCTGGCCAACACTCTCTTCCACCAGAATCAACAACATGTTTCTAGGTCGAGATCCCGCATCCTGCAGCCTTCCGATAGTCTTCTTATGTCTACATGTGTGCTCTATAGAAAAAAATTCTTTGGATTCATATGCTAAGAGCCATTCATACAGCTCTACCGGGAAACAAAAAAAAACTTTCATACATTTCATGGTAGAGATTCTCTTCCACCCACCTCCGTGCATCAAACTCGGGCCCAATATTGAATCTCTGAGAAAACTCATCCTCTATGCTCCTAAACCAAGATTCAACACTCTCCAGAGTTAGACATTTTTTCATTACTCATTATCCAGACCATGATGCATGTCATTTCCCACTACAACTTTGAAAAGAGGTCCCGACAATAGAACCAAGATGTAGTCATTTTTACACCCACCAAAGAACAAGGGAATCCCATGTGCATCGGCCTTTCACCCAAGGGTGTTGGGCACTCACTTGAAACATGTGCAAGTGCCGAGTCTCTCTTTATGTGAGCTAAGTGGGAAACCATTATCTATGTCGGGATCTTAATGAATAAAGGTGGAAATGAGACATACAATCATCATAGGGCTCAGAATGGCCTCTAGATAAATGTATTCATTCCAAATAGAGGGTACTTACAGATAACATATAGAACTACAACATAAAGGAAAATACATAAGGATTTACATCTATTCCATAACATCAATGAACAAAAATGAAAATATATAGATAAGAACCAAATAAATTACATTCATAGTCATTCTTTTTTATAACCTCATTACATTCAATGGATCCATTAGACTACCACAACTTGATCAAACCGAAGTCATACATCACATCGGGATCATGTTATTAATCCATACAAAAACAAATTTATATCCCAGCCCCTTAATACATTACTCCCTTATATAGCCTTTATTCAATCCCATAGATTTCTCACAATATTTTTACAGAGCTCCGCTCTCTATATTCTCTTCTATCGTATATCCGATCTGCCCTTGCTCCCATTTTCTTCTGCAGGTGCTTGTATTTATAGGAATCCGAGAGTGCTAACTCATCCTTCTATAGCCTCATATCTGATGCTAAGTGTCTGAATGTGGTCCTCCATGGGAGCATGCTCCATCAGATCCAAGCTCTCCACTCCTTGTAATGATGGTCTTCTAGAATCCTCTATCACTAAGCATATTCCTTTCATGGGAATCACATTGCTAAGTTGAAAATTTAGCCACTCCTCATTTGCTGCCGGGTCACAATTTTCTCGTGTCCTACCCAATACGCCAAATATGGCTAATTCCCGAGACCTTGTCTTCTGGTTCACAACACAACCTTTCTAAAACCCTCCTAGAACCTTGCCTTGCGTGCCTTCTCCTTATGTTCCCATCTTCAACCTAGGCCTTATGTGCCCATGCACCTTTGTGTACTTAGCCAATATTTTAGGGGACCAACAAGTTGTGTGTTTTTTAACTTTCATAGATGTAAAATTCTCTAGTTGAAGGTTCATTCTGACTATTTGAAGACATTTTTCATTTTTCTTAGTAGATTTTGTAACATTTTAAAAACTTCTCAATATTTTTTATAATCAACTTTACCATGCTTAACTTCCTAACTACTAACTTCATATTCAATGATAAATCATACACGAACCATCCCTTCTTGCACTCTATATCCACAAATTTTGAAGAATATAATTCAATTTATGTATCCTTTACCAAAAATGTACATGTAATCAATTTTATTTGTTGTCTTTAGTGACATATACCTTTTCTAGAAAACATCTTCATTCTCTAAGGTGACAACTCATGAGAGTTAGGTTATGTTGTATCAAGGTCTCCTTCAAATATTGCAAAGGGAGAGTCAAATACTATTAATCTGTTGATATTTTCCACTAACATAGGTCAAAAATGGGTCCTCTCACCCTGGTTGAAGGCACAACCTAAAGTAGTAAGGGTAGGTCAAACTCTTAACATGGTGTTATCTAGTACTTTCCAAACTAGAGTGATAAAGAGTCATCTAGAATCCATCCCCAACTATAAAAAAACTCCTATTATGATTTTTTTATCTCTAAGTATCCCGATCATCTTGTGATGATGCTTGATTTCAAAGGAAGGATCAATTTGGGTACAAACACCATGGATCGTTATAAGATTTAAATTATTTTCTGAACTTACCCCATTAAAATAAAATTTAAGAAATGTAAGAATTAAAACACATTTCACAAAGGTTCATAACAAAGTTTGGAATAATGCCTACATTTCCTAGTTCATCAATAGAATTAATTTATTATCCACTTTAACGACTACAATTCTAATAAAAAATTACAATCCAAACATGATAATACTAAATATAAAAAGGAATAAGAACATCCTATATGTAGCAGATTCAATCAAGTATTCAACTTCATGGTATAATGCCCTATGTCTCCTAATTAGTCTTGTAGATGCTATTACAATCTCCTATGGCTCCTTGGGCTTGGGTCAGTCTTCGGACATTATCTACTTTGAAATTATGGCTTAATAAGCTCGAATAACAAGAACCTACTCCACGAACACTAAGTCACAACATACTTGAATTCGTAGTAGATTTGATCTTCTTTATAGAATACATTATAGCTCCAAAGTGCAAGCTTTGAAATATCATCGGTGAGTTGACAATAACTCCCATAATAATGAAGACCTCAAATCTTCATTTGCACAATGCTAAGCCTTCTAACAAAAACCTTCACACTCTCCTTGTGTAGTGTTAAATTTCTAGATTTCAAGAGACAACAATTGTCGCTAAGAGCTCAATCTTGAGTGATGACCCTCCTCCAAGGACAATGATTTGATGATTCATCTAATGTACTGAGTTCCCGAGATCTACTAATTTTCTATGCTTCTTCATGTCCCTCACTCCATGGCATCTTTGAGCTCCAACTTGAGAAGACTCTTGAATGGTGAGTTCAAAATAATAATTCCTGAACCATTATGAAGATGCCTATATTAGTATGATATAGGTCTTATATCTCCCTTATTCCTATATTATTACGATATAGGTCTTAGATGCACCCATACTATTACGATATAGGCCATCATGCTTATATTATTATGATATAAGAATTTATATCTCTCCATAAATCCTATAGTAAAATAGGGCTTCCATCTCCGTAACGCTTCCATGATCATTCCTTAAAACTTCAAGTCTTCCTCCTTGTCTTAGGATTGGAGTATTACTTTAGAGAGAATGGAGCTTCATCTTCATATAATGCCTATATAAAAAGGACTTATATTTAAATGCCTATATAAGCCTTTAATATTTCTAGCTCCATCATGGCCTTCATAATTCACTAAGGCCTTATAATACTTCTCCAAAAATTTCCTTATCTCCTTAAGGATTCATTATACTCCTCGTGCTCTTGGGCTTGCAATTGAGAAGCTTCAAAATTAGAGAAGCTTTTATTAAGCTCTGAATGATCTTGTTGGAAAAGAATCTCACAATGATCTTGTTTTCAAATAGAGTAGAGAGGGCCTTTTTAAATAGGTCCACAGACCCAAACTATGTAGTTAAATACCACATATGCCAACTTTAACCTCAACCAACTCATTGGAAAATTTGGTTGGGATGCACGAGTAGGCCGGGAGGTCACCTATTCTACTCCTCCTACCTTTTGGTTTTGTTGTGACTTTGCTTGACATGTCCACTCTCCTTTGCCCATGTCCTGCCATGAAACCTTGGCCATTTCCGTCACCCATCATGTTTCTTCCGACCACCACTTTTTTGTGCCTTATCGCCGTATTGACCGAATTTAACCATTCCAACCACTTCCACGTACCCACCCGCCACCGTGTAGACTATCCCATTCATATCCACGTATTCGATGTTTGAGTCATTTGGCCACGTATTTTCCATGGCCTACCCACTTTGATTTGAATTGTCCCACATTTTGGGGGATTTATATGTGAGAGGGATTAATAGATCCCATGGTGGATAATTTTATTGTTTCTTAGGCCACGTATCACCACTTTTACGGCCAATAAAAAATAAGCAGCTCACCATATGGATTGATGAGCTAACCAATTAACTTGCACCTATTTGATTCCTCCATATCTGAATCAACTCGCCACTTGGCTCGACCGAGTTTTCTAAATGGGTCAATTTGGTGGCATGCCATGTGGTGGCCTCGAGCACCAACCATGTGGCTTATTTTTTTTCCATCACTAAAGATGTTGATATCAAGTGTCAAGACTGGAGGTCCACCCAAACTTGACGTACACCCGATTCAAATTTACAACTTTTTGTAACTTGCCATTTGACTTGGTCCCATCTAGGGTTGACTTAAACTTTCACTAGCCACCATTTGCACATACGAGCTCAATTTTTGTGTTTAAATAGTCAATTGAAAGCTCATGGAGTTGAATTCCACAATGTGACCATTGTGGGGGTATAGGAAATTTTGTCCTCTGAAATGACCTCCAAATAAATTTATAAGAGGAAAATGAAATCATTAATTTATTTTAGGCACATCTTCACCCTAAGGCACCTTGAAATAAAATTTAGGAGGTCATCCTACGCAATGAATGAAGTCATCATAAGCCACCATACCGAACACAATTTGTACACCGGTCACTAAAACCAAAGACATACCAATTTCCAGTACTTCTTAGGTTCCCAAATGTTTCCCATTTAACAATTGGATGAATTTAATTCTCCTTTCAGGTGAGTTTACCCACTCAGAAATGGAACATCCCACTCTTATGTATGCTTTGGTTTTCATACCTGAAGATATCTGAGATATGTGGAAATAAGGAATTCTACTTGAGGAACCATCTCTCATGGTTATTCTTTTCTTGAGAGTATAATCTTGGGTTCTTATCAGTGACCCTACCTCACCAAGGGATTCCTCTAAGGCTACAATACACCTCTTTCTTTCATTCTCTCATACAATCAGGGGTTTCTCTTCACCATGTTGAGTAAGCAGAAGGATTGGCATTGTGATTTACATGGTCAAACTGAGGGGTTGATAATAATCCCTGTTCAAACAACATTGATCACATTAACGTAAGGGTAGTAGAAAATCCAACAACATTTCAATTATTTGGTGTCCACCTAATATTCGGGTGAAATAGGTGGAAATGGAGAAGTTTAAAAATATGAATTAAGGGAACTATTACAAAAGGTTCTACAGTAAGAAATATGAAAGTAATTCCTCATAAGAGGAGAAATTGGGAGGACAAGACTTAGTATCTTTTATGCTAAAAATATGACTACTAAGGGCCTTATTCAACCTAGTCAATTGAAAACACTCACCAAACTGGGTGATCTCTCTAGGAGGAAGATTCAAATCTAGAGGTCAAGAAGACATGGAAGTAAGACAATTGACCAAAAGTAGAAAGCGTAAGACTCAAAAATATAGGTGACGAATGGAAGGACTAGTAAACCACTTAAATCGGCATGGCACTGGTGTTTATGTGGCTATGGACATCATTTAACTATTAATACCATATCCCATACCAATTTACAAGTTGGATATTTTGCTTTGATCGAGATGATGTGGTTTCATGTTGAAAAGATAGTAGCCTAATAACCCATAGTTATCTTTCTTAAAAGGTGATTGAAACACGTGTGCTAGAGTAAATTTATCCACATTGTATATGATTATTAGTATTATAAGATGTTTTTATGATTTTCCGTGATGTGTTCCATTGTTTATTTAGCTTTGAAGTCATTTTTGATGTGTTGGATGATGTTTCTCTCAAGACTAGTTCTTGAGTCCTATTTGCGCTTTGAGCAATTTTAGAGAGTGGGTTGGTTTGAGTCATTCCAAGATGAGTTGGATGATAAAGTGACTTGTTCTAGAAACTATATTTAGATAAATTTCCAATGGTATATGACTTGAGCTATGACAATGATTTTTCTATGTAAATTTGATCCTCTTGACCAAAATGAGATCACACTTTATTTCGGGCAATTGGTATCGATTTCCTCTTGAAGTGCTTCAATTTTTTATTTTCTACATGTTTTAAGCACTTGGGAACCTTAAAATCCATAAAAATCACTTGTTTAATCATATTTGGGTTCACCTTTCTCTAAAAATCCCTTCACTTGGCTGAAAAAATCCCCTTTTCCCAAAAATCAAAAAAATCCTTCAAAATTTGCATTTTTACATTTTTCTTAGGCCAGGAACTTTTTTGCAAAGTAAAGTACAGGCTAGGACTCTTTTTGCAAAGTGCATCAAAGCCAGCGAATTTTTTTGCAAAGTTCACATTTTAGGCATAGGGAAATTTTTGCAAAGTACACATATCTCGTGTTGGGGATCTTTTTTGCAAAGTGCAAATTTCGCACTGGGAGGTTTTTGCACACTCGTGATTTTTAATGTGCAATCTTCATATGATCATAACTTTTGTTCCGGGTAACGAAATAAGGAATAATTTATATCATCAGAGATAACTTGAAGAGTACTACACGATTAATGCTTTTATAGGCCACATTAAAGTTCTTTAATAGTGTGAAATTTCAAAAAAATAATATCAGGGTCATTTTTTAGGAACATGCTCTACAAAATTTAATGATGCCCATTTTGGGTCTACAAATTTCAATGTTGATTGGTCCCGGTTAATTAAAGAATTTCTAAGGATCTTAAATATCAGGTTTACTCTCTCTCTCTCACTTATATATTGTAAACAACTTCTCATTTGAGAGTTTATTGGGGAATATTATGGGCATGGGGAAACTCTGCCAATTTGTTTTCTCAAATTCCTTGAGTTGCAAGCCTTCTCATGGGCTCTGTAAATGAAATTGTGCCTTTGTTCTACAAATGTAATGGACTATGTATATTCATGGAGCAATAAAATTTGTGTTTTTGGTGTTCTCTCAACCCTTGCATTTATTTTCTTGCATTCTCTTACCTCTCCATTACTGTTGTTCTATTATGTGCATATTTCCTTTCATTTGCAGGTTTATGATGTTGTGTTTCATGGAGATTTAGTGGTGAATGGAGATTGGTTTTGTGTCATATATGTATGGACTTCCCTTGTTGAATTTTACACGACCATTCTCCCTCAAGTATGATATTCTACCCCCTTTTCTTGGTGGTATCCCCTCTCTTTAGCTTAGTATTTTCCTTTCATGCATCTTTCTAACCCTCTCTCTCCCTAGTCCCTTAGAATGGTTAGTTTAGGATTAGTTAGTTGCATTCCCTTTCATAGGAGTAGTTTCAGCACTAGGATTAGGTAGAGGAACAAGCCTTCTTATTAGGTCCATCTCAATTATGCAAGTCCTATAACTTGAGAGATGGTCCAATGTTATAATAAAGTAGGGATCTGCTATTCCCATATCCGAAGGTGCTAATTTTGTGTGATAACAATTTTCGCATGCTTGGTGGGAGCATTTTGAGGAGATTTACATCTTCATTTAAAAACATTGATGTATTCTTATTGAAATCTTAGCCTTTGGAGGCACATTCTAAGAACATATAATGACTCCACTGATCTAAAATTACCCATTTTATGAGTTACATTCCTCCCCTTTCATCCATTTCCATCCATTTTTCTTTCCATATATTTCCATTTTTCTTCCATCCATGAAGTTGTACAATCATGAATTCATTCCCATAATGGAATTCTCATATTCATCACCATCAATGCCTTTTAAATTCATCTCTAGGTTATTTCAATCCACCTCTAGATCAGTTCTATGATCAAAATCAATAGTATGCATATTCACATGACAAAAATGAAAATCCGTTTGGTTATCCAAAAATTCTTGAGCTATTCAAGAGCAGAGGTATGTAGATTTCAGAGGCCATCCCACACATAGATATGCTATGTTCCAGATGAAGACTTAAATAATGAATTAAAATATGGTGCGATAAAGAGGTACATCTCAGTTAAAACCATTCAATATTGGTTTTAGTGTCCCTTGTCCATGGGTTGGACCTATGCCAAGATATTACAACCATCTATAGATGCTTCCACAACTGGAAAATTAGATTTATAAGATAGAGGCTTATGAACTTAGTTTTAGGAGACCTTGTTGATGGGTAAGTCTTATAACACCACCTCATAACCCTCCCATTTCTCTTTCCCAACCTACATCATTTCATCCTGAGTGTCATGATTCTAGCTTCTTGCATGCTACCCCCATTGTGGAATCCATTTCTCCATCTTCTACCCTTCCATCTCATCTTGAATTATTTTCTATTTTCCTTTAAAACTCCTTCCCCTCTACATAAAAACAAGAAATTAAACCTTACCTTCCACCACAAAAAATGAAAATGATTCTTGAATCCCACCCCACCCCTCCTCCTCCATTCCCAATACCATTTTGGGAAGAATAGAACTAAAAATAAGTTAAGGAGGGAAGAAAACTGAGGATCCTAGAAAACAAGATCTTGCAAGAAACTTGAGAGAGTGGGCTGAAAAATTCAACATAAGAAAATTCCATTGATGACTAATCCTTTAGTTGGGATTGATATTTAAGAACCGGTGGTGAAAATTGATTTTTTACCAACAACAAAGAAAGAATAAGAGAATGATGATTATCAATTCATATATTTTGAGTGTAGTGTTCACATTGGCACTCTATTTTCAAAGATTGTTGATCCATCACCAGTTGAAAAATTATAAGATAATGAAGAATAAAATCCAAATATACAAGAAAATGATCGTAAGGAATCTCATATCCAAGAAGAGTTGAGCTTGACAGTAAGGAATTATATTTCCTATCAGACTTGGAAAACTACATTAGTGGAGAAGAGCCAATTTAGATCACCATATTTGCTACCCCACCACATATCTTCCAACCTATAAATCCTCTTGTTGAAAAATATTCCCAAAAATTGGCCATGGAGGAGATAGATGAGGAAGATATTGCTGCCCAAATCATTCTTCATAAGGAAAATCAAGATGATTTTGACCTTTCTAGCTTCTTATTTGAGCAAGCAATAGAGAATAGAAAAGAATGACAACCATTCCAAATTAGTAATCAAGGCATAGAATGGGTTGTTTAAAGATGAGAAACAAGTTCAAATAAGCTTGCAAATATTCACCTTTTCCAGAATGTCTATGAAATGACTCCATTAATTAATTTGAGCTTCAAAGATATGCAAAATCACGAGGATCTTCCCATTGGTTTCAAAGGTTATGTGTCCAATTAGATATCTTTCCAGTTCAGAGAAAAAACTAGAGTCACAACCAGTCATGTTCACTACATAGCATGAGGATGACCATTAAAGTACCAAAGATCAATAACAATGCTTCAAACCAAATACATAATAGCTTAAGGACGTATTCATCTTGTTTTTTCCTATACTTTGAATAATTTTGGAATGTAAGACATGTTTTCATTTTCACCATGTTATTTTGTTTCCAAACAGATCACATGGCTACATTTTCTTAGGAAAGTATTATACTTCTCACAACTTGTTACAATTTTTTTAGCATCCTTTGCCTCTAGCTAGAGTAGATTAGGTAGGTTTTATTTTAGAAAAATAATTTCTCGGGCACACTCTGCATGTTTCCACTTAGAAAATGTATGATTTTCCATTTTGTACATAGTTTTTGTGGGCGTTGTTTTTTATTGTACAATACTTTTTGGAAGGTAGAGTCGGTTTTTAAGAAAAATTAGAATATTTTTGGGCATTTTCAAGCTTTATTCAAAGCTCCAAAATATCATCTTCAAATTAGTGCTAAGTTATGTGGGTTTAGGGAAAAAATTAAATGTTTGAGATCGTATTTTCTTCGATATTATGATCGAATCCATGCCCAATGGATGCTTTAAGGCTACTAGTTTTCATAGTCTAGTAGGTAAATGTCCCTTAGAGGTCACCAAATTATTGACCAAAATGAGATCAAACTTCATTTCAAGAAACTGGTATCGATTTCCTCTTGAAGTGATTTAATTTATTATTTTTTACATGTTTTAAGTAGTTAGAAACCTTTGAATATATAAAAATCACTTGTTTTAATCATATTTGGGTTCACCTTTCTTTGAAAACCTCTTATGTTGGTTGAAAAATCCTCCTTTACCAAAAAATCTGAAAAAATCCTTCGAAATTTGCATTTTATGCATTTTTCTCAATCCAGGGAACTTTTTGCAAAGTAAACCGATTAAGGAAATTTTTTACAAAGTGCATCGGGCCAAGAATTGATTTTTGCAAAGTCCACCAAGCCAGGGAATGTTTTTACAAAGTGAATTGGGCTAGGGAATGTTTTTACAAAGTGTAAATTTTGGACTGGGAATGTTTTACACAATTGTAGTTTTTCATATACAATCTTCAAATGATCATAGCTTTTGATCCTGGTAAAAAATGAGGAAAACTTTATATCATCAGAAAGGTCTTAAAGACTACTAGATGATTAACAAATTTATTAGCCACATTAAAGTGACTTAATTGTGAGAAATTTCAAAAAACAACATCGAGGGCATTTTCAGTACGAGACTTTACAAAATTTAAAGACATCCATGTTGGGTTTGCTAACTTCAATGTTGATTGGTCCTAGGTGGTTGAAGAAGTGGTTGGGCTCTTTAATTTCATATTTACTCTCTATCTATCTCTCTCTCACTTCATCTATATATTGCAAAAAACTTCTCATTGGAGAGGTTTTTGGGGATATTTGGGCATGGGGAAACTCTGCCAAATTATTTTTTCAAATTCCTTGAGCTACAAGCCTTCCCATGGAGTCTGTAAATGAAATTTTTCCTCTCGTTATAAAAATATAATAGACTATGTATATTCCTGTAGCAATAATTTTTTTGTGTGGTGTTCTCTCAACCCATTACATTTATTTTCTTATATTCTCTTACCCCTCCATTACTTTGTTGTTATATTTTGTGCTTATTTCCTTTTGTTTCCGTGGATTACGATGTTGTGTTTCATGGAGATTTGGTGGTGAATGTAGCTCAATTTTATGTCACAGCTTTTCTTGACTTCTCTTGTGGCATTTTCCACTTCCATTATCCCTTAAGAAGGATACTCCACACCCCTTTTATTGGTGCTATCACCTCTCTTTAGCTTAGTATTTCCCTTTCATGCATCTTTCTAACCCTTTTTCTCTCCCTGGTCCATTGGAATGGTTATTTTAGGATTAGTTAGTTGCATTTCCTTTCTTAGGAGTAGTTTTAGTATTAGGATTAGGTAGAGGAACCAACCTTCTCTGGAGGTCCATCTCAAGTATGCAAGTCCCACAACTTGAGAGATGGTCCAATGTTAGCAAAAATTAGGGATTTTCCATTAGCATATCCCAGGGTGCTAGTTTTTGTGATAATAAGTCCTTCCTCAAACTCAATTTTTGGTGTTTGAAGACCTAGTTGTTCTTGTTTTCTCCTTGGTGTGTTTAATGGTGGAGATGAAACCTTCATATGTTATGGAGCTTTTGGTAATGTTTGAATGTTTTTATCATGTTGAATGATAATGGTGGAGCCATGAAAAATATTCCTTATGCCTTTGAGTAATCTTTTAGATTTTCTAGAGCTTGGAGAATGCATTTTGAGCTTATTTGGAAACCATTGTGCTTGTTCATGATGTCTTGATCCCATCCGATGCTTGTTGACTCTTGAAATGTTTTTTTTTTTGTTAGGAATGTTTAGAGTTGAGTTGTGTATATCATAAAGTAATACAAGCTCACTTTAACTAGTTGAAGTTATGGGGCTATGAGTGACCTATACGAGATTAAAGAAGAGTGTAGAGGGGTTATGGACAGATCTTAGAAGAAGTATGAATACCTGAGAAATTTTTATGATCATATGTGCAAGGTAAATTTCTATATTGTACCCATAAGAGGACATATTTGAGTGAGTGG
Organism: Taxus wallichiana var. yunnanensis; assembly: GCA_018340775.1. Taxonomy (NCBI): domain Eukaryota; kingdom Viridiplantae; phylum Streptophyta; class Pinopsida; order Cupressales; family Taxaceae; genus Taxus; species Taxus wallichiana. Next base: position 97,851,232 of record CM031234.1, on the reverse strand, counting down.
AAGAAGAGGTTGTTTTAAAGATGGTTTGATGTGTTTAGAGATGAAATTTGATCATAATCAGTTGCATGAGAAAAATAACATCTGTTGTAATTTATTTGTAAAATGTCTTAGCATTTGTGATGAATAAAGATAAAACATGACAACATGAGGATCATAAAGGATAACACTAACATCGATCAAGTTACACTTTCGAAGCGTGACTAGGATTCATGGGGAAAGAGCATCAAGAGTGAATGTGCATGTAAGGAAAATAAAGGGTCACATCTCATTCACCATATCATAGATCTGAAAATGAAAGGTGTTGATGTAGTGTAGAATTTACCATTAAAAGCCCAAGAAAGATGACACATCACTTAGCCTAGACTGAATGCTCACCAAGTGTGCCAAGGTACTAGGAACCTCTTTAGGGTTGTTGTTGTAGGATGTTAGCATGATGAAGAATAAATACATTCATATCCAAAATTAATACAACATTGTACAAAGCATGTTCAGATCTAGATCTAAAGAGTAAAAATTTAAATGATAACCATAATGAAGTCAAGCATGCAAGAACCAATTATAGTTGGGATTAATACTCTGATTTAGCCAATACAATCCATTATATTAAACACAGTAAATACATAGAAGCTCATTACAATAGATAATACCATAGCTTATGTGTGCATCATATTTGGCAACATAACTTCATAGTAATTTAGTTCTCACATCATTCTTCTATTCTACGTAGATCATTACATATTTATAAGGGTGGGGACTTTCCCTTCACCACTTACATAACTCAAAAAATAGGTCACATGCTAAAAATAGTCACATGCCTTTACAATCATAGCCACATAGGAAAGTGTGCTAACAACGGACTTCTTCTAGTTAACTAGCGAATAATTTTATTCTTATCCCGTACCCATGAAAATGCTTATTCGTCACTCTTTTGAAAATACGAGCATGCAAGAACCAATTATACTTGGGATTAATACTTTTATTTAGCCAACACACTCCATTATATTAAACACAAGTAAATACATAGAAGCTCATTACAATAGATAATACCGTAGCTTATGTTTGCATCATATTTGGCAAAGCATAACTTCATAGTAATTTAGTTCTCACATCATTCTTCTATTCTATATAGATCATTACATATTTATAAGGGTGGGGAATTTCCTTCACCTCTTACATAACTCAAAAATAGGTCACATGCTAAAAATAGCCACATGCCTTTACAATCATAGCCACATAGGAAAGTGCGCTAACAATGGACTTCTTCTAGTTAACTAGTAGTAACAATTTTATTCTTATCCCGTACTCCATGAAAAATTCTTATTCATCACTCTTTTGAAAATATCCGATGCGCTTGCGTGCAAGTATTTACCCAGGTTTGTGTGCTCTACACGCTATCTCCCAAAATAGCCCACTCATATGAAACTAGCTAGGTATTGAATCTTCCCTTTTATTTTGCATGCATTTTCTTCCCTATCCTTCTCGTGCCTTTGATTACACCCTCTTCTCATGTGTGATCCTTCTTTTTATTTCTTCTAAGTATCCCAATTTTATTCGCACGAGTATTACCCCATACTAAACTACATTTCCACCTCGGCAATGGCTACTCCTCAAAAAATAAATAATAAGGAAATGGAAAGAACATAAAAAAATTTCTATCGAGAAGAATAACTATTTACTATGCACCACCCTCTGTTTCAACTCAAAGAATAAGTTCGAGATATTCTTCCTTTATTTCTCCCTCTAATGTCTCGCCACTCACCGAGCATGGCCTCTTTGTTTTTTGAATATTCACTTCAATAGATTCCAGAGTTCATCCTGGGAAATTTCTCCCTTTTCATTCTGTAATACTAACATAATGTTATCTATTGTAGACATTCTCCCCTCCAACAGATCCATCTTCTGCACTATAAGTTTTCCCAGTTCATCTAGCCTATTCTTATGCAGCTCCCGGGCCATTGCGAGGGCCTAGCACTTTTCCTCTACTAGTTCAAGTCTCTCTCGTGCACCCCAAATTTTCATCCTTCATTGCTTTTAGGAATTCATTTTCCTCTACCATTGTCCTTAATCTAATGAATACATCTAGAGCTATAAATATATTAAATGCTTGATCTGATTTCTTAAGCTTCTTCCGCAGGATTTGAAGCAATGCCTCATATGATGAAATATTTCTAATTACCGCAACCTTTTCCCTCTTTGCCTCATGCTCAGGGTCCTTTTGTGTTGGCATCTTAACTAGTCCTTCCTCAAGCACCAAATTTACTAATCTATGCACATAGTGCATAGCCGAAGGTAACTTTCTAGGTAGCTTAGGTACTAAGTGTGGTCTTGTTAGGAGGACATGATCCCTGATCTTCTCTACCATGCTGATAAGGACCCCATTCTTCTTCTGCTCTAGGTACTTCTCTCATTTTAAGCACATGATCTATGCATCCTTGGCCTTTATCTCTTCTCTTAGCGCTTTGATAGTGGAATATTTTTCTATGTTCCTCTACACCACCTTTGTAGATACTTTGACCAAGGCATTACTTACCTACTCATCAGACACAATAGTGGGTTTTATTGTTATATTTATTTCCTGAGGTTCCTTTTTCAACCTTCTTGACACACAGGATTATTTGCATACGTCGAAGTCTGGCTCATCCATGTGTGTGTGCATAGACCAAGATAGTTACTTCCTTGTGCGCATGGTGGCCATGTCTTCATCCATCAGCTCCCATCCATATAACTCCTTAGGGCTCACTAGTCTCTGGAAATGGGCATGGAAAATTTTACTTGTTTCCTTAGCATATCCCAAAGATAGAACAGTAAACTCTCCACTTGTTCTTTTACTTCTTGGCCCCTTAGGAACTGGTGCACCAAGATTTGGAGTTGGATCTTCTATGTCTTAAGCATTATCTGGTCCTACCTCTTCTTCCTTTACCCCTTCTCCTTCATTCTTCACATCTTCATCTTTCATTTCTTCATCTTTCAGCTCTTCCACATCCTCTCTACCGATGTAGGAGATTGAGCACGCTCTCCTCAAAATATTCTTCCTCCTTGTTCAGCTTCAATTTTTTCCTTCTCTTCTCAGCTATCTCCTTCTCTGGAGAGAGTTATGGTGATCTCTACACTAACTAGGGAGTAGCACCTTGAGTCCTTTTTTTCTAAACACCTTCTTAAAGTGGAGTTCCTCAGGGTCTTCTCCTACCTCCAATTATTCATCCCCTTCTTCTTGTGTCTGAGGTGGAGTACTTGTGCTCTCAGATTCTACCTTGTATGAGGGTTGCCTTTTTCCTCTATGCACCATGCCACCACTATATTCACACTCTTCCTCTTCATCATCTACTTCTATGGTTTCAGTGGGATTTGGAGATGGCGTATTCTTCACTATATGCTTTCCTTAGGAAGCCCTTGAAGCATGAACTCATTCTCCACATATTTGTTACCCTCTAACTTAGGCTTGAGTTGAAGGTAGATAAGCATGGCCCCACTATCTCCAATCACCAAACTCACGGGCTTCATACTTATCATGTTTGAAATTAGCCTCTCTATGTAGGTTTTTTTCCTTGAATAGACATAAGTCTTACACAATGTTTGGTAGTCACAGTCTACCTTTTTGCAACAAAATTCAAGTGTCATGCATTGTTGAACCAATGGAATAATGCCTACAAATAACACGTTGTGAAATCATATGGAATCTTACACTAGGGGATCTAAGTCCCATCCTTCATCACAAACCACGTGATGCAAAAGTTTTGATATATTGTGAACTCGACTACCTTTCCCACCAGCAAAGGTAACTCCTTGGGGATGTGCCACTCCTCTTCAAATGCCATGTAGAGCTTGTCAAACCACATCTCCACCCTATGCTTAAATGTCCCACTCATTGACCCTTCACACAAGTACTTCTAAAATATTTCCTTAAGGGACTTATTCTACATGGGGTACTCTCAGATCTTGTTCATTGGCCCATCGAGCACTCTAATCTCCAAAAACACCAAGGATAATAAGACAAAGTGCAAAAATTATTAACTCACTCGTGCATTCTTCCTCGATGATAGTGTTTGCAATGTAGCATGATATGTTGTATATTGTTCCTTTTGAAATTCTCCTTGTAATGTGTAACCACATTTTGTTCACCTGGGACCATCTCTCTTTATCATTTAATTTGGTGACCAAATGTGCAAACTACCTTTACTATTGGGTACTTCTTCAATTTTTTTGATATCCATTTTGTGCAAACCTTTGGTGTATCCTAACTCCTTCCCCATCTCCAAGATGGTTGCTTTATCTTTCAAGTCACTGTTCAGGTCCACTCTTGTGCCCCTCAATCCTATTATAGTTGAAATCATAGTGGTTGTAACCCTTACCTGTGTTTGGTGAAATAGAATAAATCTTATGTACCACTGCTCATCAGCCACTGGTACAAAGGTTCATACTTACTGAAATATGGAAGCTTGTATAATGTGTAGACTCCAATCTATTTTAGCATCTTTTCTCTAGTTTCATCATACACTCGGCATGTCCTATGTTATAAATTAGTTTTTCTTTGTATCCAACAACGCATCCTATTCCTTCTTGTTCTCTAATTTGTGGTGGTTGTAGGCACTAATCTTGCACTTTTAGACGTGAGAATCCCATTCTTGTCCTACTATTATGCCTTCTAGATATTGCATTTCTAAAAATTTCTCTCGGGAGAAATTTCAACCTCTGCTTCCACCTTATTCTTCCCTTTGGCTCCTACAATAGGTTGTTTCTTTGGTGCCATCTATAAATTGAAAATTCCTGTCCTCTAATGCTCCCCTTTTATCTTCTACAACATGCAAAATCAAACCCTAGCTTAAATCCACATGCCCTTGATGGAATCGCATGTCCTATGTCTTTCAAATGCTCGCTTCATTGAAACCCTTCACCAACGGGGACGTAAGATTCTCTTGTGTAAAAATATTCTCCTCACATCTGGTTTAACAATATTTGCACCTCAATACTCTTCATTCAACTTGTTCACAGTTAGCTCTTTCAAATTTTTGTGATTTACAATGGAAAAATGAACTCGTATCCCTTATTTATATATATTTTTAAAAAATTGGTGCATTTATTTCTCCTTCACCTACCAAAATTCCTCATTAATTGACCCTTTTCACAATTTTCCACATGGTACATCTACACACTCAGCTATAACCTTTTAGCATGCCTTCCTACCTTTTGGCTAAAATATTCTCTTAATTGTGCTTCCATGCACTGAGTACCTCATCACTGTGCCTTCTCATGGTAGTCTCCATGGTCCCCACTTACATCAAATTATAATGTTTCTTCATTTATCTCCATCTATGGTCCTCATTTGGAAGCAATATTCTATTCACAAACTCTTCAAACTTTGAATAGATCTCATACCATTTTGTTCCTTTATGTGTACCTATTTCTCAATAACCACCCAACACAAATGGTATGTGCAGTCCTTTATGCATAAAAATACTACAAATGGTAATTATCTTCTAGCGCGTAACCACGCTTATTTCACAAAATAACAACTAAATTGACAAAGCATAGCCACAAAGAATGAAATACATTAAGGGAATACATAATTGAAAACCTAATCTAAATGGAAATACTTCCTTATTACAAACACCATGAAGACTTATTTATAGTAGGGTTGCAGCCTACACCCATTGAAGTAATTAGGTAATCGTATTTCATCAATAATTTCTAATCTGAAAAGATCTTGTTTCAAGTATGTGATTGATAACATATGGTCCTAACCAATGTAGTTTGAGTTTTCTTGGATGGTAGAAAAACTTAGAATCATAAAGGAGCGTTGTTTGTCCCATCTCAATATTTTCTTCCATAATGTGCGTATCATGACATGCTTTCTACCTTCATTTTTCTTGCTTCTCATTCTCGGCATGTTATTTCTTTTCTCTCATCCAACTTAATCAAATTTTCAATCCATTATTCTAATGCTTTCGCATCAGCTAGACCTCCAAAACATGTAATACATAAATAAGGTAACATGAATTCCATAGGAATAAATGCTTCTACGCAAAACATCAATTAAAAATGTGTGGCCTTGTTTAACCACCTGTATGTTGTTCTATATGCCCAAAGTATTGCATAAAATTTATCATCCCAATCCATTCTTCCAACGTGACAATTTTTTTTAATATCTAGCTCAAAATCTTGTTAAAATCCTCAGCAATCCCATTTTCCCAAGGATGATATGGTGTATTCTTATGGTGTGCAATCATTAATTCATCCAATAAAATTCAGATTATCTCATTCTAAAAATGTGTTCCCCTATCACCGGTCAAACTCAACGGCCATCCATAACTTGTAATAATATTTTTCCATAGAAACATGGTGGTTATAATTACTGTAAAATCCTTTATAAGCACTACTTCGCGCCCACTTTTTCAAATATTATGTGCAATTAATTATATAAGCGCAACCAAATCATTTGTGCAGTTGGTGAAATAGGACCCACAAAATCTATAGCCCATTTCTAAAATAGTTCTACACGAGTAATAAGTCTTAGAGGCATTTGAGCTCGTTGACCTGGTTTCCCAAGGTGTTGAAAGTGATCACAAGCCTTGCAATATGCCTTACAATCATTATACAAGGTCTCCCAACATAATCTAGTGAGTAGAATATTATGCACAATGGCGTCACCTACATAGTGTCCACCTGCAATACCATAATGAGCTTCCTCCATGATATCGATGCACTCATGTTCCAGGTAAAAAATGATGTAATACTTCATCCCGGCCTAACTTGTACATGTCACCGCTAATCAACATAAAGGGTGTCATACATATAGAAAGTTGTTTCTTCTCTAAGGATTTCATCCCTTTACGGTGCCATACCTATTTGTAGAAAGATAACAATGTCCTCTAATTCTGATGGCACGCATTGTAACCTATATAACTGTGCATCGAGCATGGTATCTTCAATTTCCTATGCTTCTTCTCCCGACTATATTCTGGATAGATGATCTAGTCTAGAATTAATTTTCCCTGGTTTTTCTCAGAATCGTAAAATAAAATTCTTGGAATAAGAGTACCCATATACATATGTGCCCCTGTAAATTGAAATTTTTACCAAATACTTCAATTCCATGTGATCGATATAAAATTAAAATGGTGTTGCTAGCAAGTACTGTTTGAATTTGTGGAGTACATAGATCATCGACAAAGCTTCACACTCTATAGTTATATAATTTTGTTCTACATGATTCAACTTTCTGTTAGAAAAATAGATAGGATGATCTATAATACCTTCTCGAAGTTGATCCAACACCGTACAAATTGTCATGACAGATGTGTCCACATGTACATGAAATGGTTGGTCCCATGAAGGAAAGCACATAATAGGTGTTGTCATAAGTTTCTCCTTCAATGTATCAAATATGTGTTGCTACAGTTCTCCTCGAGAAAATCCCTATTCATTTTTGTAACTCCTCTAAAGGTGTGGCAACATTAATATACCCCTTTATAATTTTTATATAATACCCGGTGTGACCTAAGAATACACACACCTCACTTTGACTGTAGTAGGCTCTGTATGCTGTTGATAATGATTGCAACCCTAGGTGGATCAACCAATAAAACTTCTTTACGCAGATGATGTAACATTCCCAATTTAAGAATTTAGAAACAAGTGATTTTTTTTAATAATGTTCTTTGTTCTAAATAATCATAATGTAGAACACACATTCTAAGCTAATCAATCTCATAACTGAAAACCATATACAGCTGTAATGACTTAGTGGAACACCGATCTCTCATTCCATGACTCGATATCATACCGATCTCTCAAGTTAACTTAATAATTTGTTTAATGTGTATACTTGGTTCCCCTACCCTTTTTCATGGTATTAAGTGGTCTATTTAAGAGGCCTATCTAAATATTTGTTACCAATATTCATCTGAAATCTTACTTTCTTAAACTATGTGACTTAGGTCAACAACGAGTAGCTTGCAATACTCTAGCAAAATATTTTTAAACATATTGTTCATGTTTATATTCCTAGATAACATACTCATCAAATGGAATACATCCTTCACCCCACTTCATATGTTATCTAGAATGGTCTTCACTAACTCTTGTCAGTCCACTTGTTCAAGGTTTAACCCTAGCCAAGGTTAACAACATAGTCTCTCATGAGGACATCTCGCAGATGACTAAGGGTACATAGACATATACAATTGACCTAAGTCATCATGAGTTGACCTTGACACTAGATCATACCCATAATTCTACATAGGAAGAAATGTGACCCGAGTCAAATTTATGTAGATCTAGATGATTAAACTCTAAAGGGTGTTGTAACATGTCACCGCAACATATTATCCTCATAAAGACCAAATTCTTCATGAAGTCACTATACTACAATTGGCGTGTGCCAAGATCCGACTGAGTTCACCTCATCTAGATAAACATATCATAGAAAGAAGTTAAATATTTACTACTTTTTCCTTTTTGAAGGTTAATTACAATAGCCCCACTTGAACATCTAACCATTAGGGTTATGATTTAAAATGCAATAAGATTTGGTATGTAGATACATCTACCTCCTAACCATTTCATAAGTTTTGATTTTTAACCCATTAACATTTTAATTTATGTTTCACATAAAATTTTCAACAAACATAACAGTGTTGTTATTCACTCACCTACTCAAGCCTTAGTTTACATAAGTTTAGATCAAGTTCTTTTATATTAGACTTCAATAGAATGAATTCTAATCCTTTTTAATTCCCTTTCTCTACATTCCTAATCCAGTTAAGGAACTCTTCAAGAGAAATCACACCATCAACTAACCAAGGATAACATTCAAATTTAATTCCATGAGATCATAACATAGTCATTTATTCATTTCATGGAAGTTTTCTTCCCTATTTCTTATACAGGGTTAATGATTATTCATAACCCCCTTAGCATGTTATAAGTTATCATCATAGTTATATCCACCTATAACATTTTCTTTAAATATATTCAAAGTGAAATAATTGAGTATCCATGCAAGAATGTCACTTAGCGAGTTGCATTTTTACTAGAGGGGGTAGTATATCTTGTACCCCTACCTCTATCCATGTTATTCCAAGCCATAAAAGAGAGTTACTAAGTGAAAATTATAGAATTACATAACATTTCCATTCACATAATACCCAAAACAATACACATCATTTTCAAAAAGGCCACAAGTCTTTCATTCAACAAGGGGGATTCATACATGATAAAACAAAAGAGTTGAGATACTTCTATTGTCAAACAACAATGCATGAATCAATTTCAAATACAAATTTATTTTTATAAAATAGATTTAAGTCATGAACCATATTTTATCATAAAAAGATCCAATCTTTTTGGTAACAAATATAAGTTCCTAAATATCTTTTCTCCTTTCATCACTTACGAAGTCCATCTGCAAAAATTTCTAGCATGGGTAAGTTCATTGGGCCCGAGCATGATACAAACTAAGCATTAAAACAATGTGATTTTTGGTAACTGTATCATAAAGAGAACTCTACTTTTATGAAAAAATTTAAGCATTATAAAAAGACATACCAAAAAGAAATATGAGTCATAGATGAGAGAGAGAAGTAAGGTGATAAACTATATCATAATTAAGAATAGATCATGATATATATCAACTTCAACTTTCAACTATTGTTTTGCATGAAAATAATTCAAACATTAATCCAGATAAGAAATTATTTCAACAAATAAAAATTTTCCTTTCAATTGTCATTTTACATAATTCACTTCTCAATTAATCCTATTTATCAAGAGAAGATAACTATCCTTACTATCTCTTTGGAATAGATCAACATTTCAAATCACAATATTATTTCCATCTTAGCATTATTTCACCTAATTCTATCCTAGAATAAGGGATGCCAAGTTCAAATCAAACATAGGAATAAGTTTAGGATGAAACAACAACATAATAAGGAAAGAGTTTCTAATTAAAGAATCCTAAAACTCAAAACTAGAGTTAGAAACCAATCCAAGTTCAAGTTCAACACTAAACAGATTTTAATAAAGGATGAGATCAATTTGACATGTAATTGGAATCAACCACACAATCCCAAATGAGATACATCATTACTAAGGTTTAAGTCAAATATAAGAATGGAGAGATTTAACAATCAGCTACAACTCCTACAACCATTCAATGTTTTTTCCAACTAAAAGACTTAGAATATTTCCAACCAAAAAAATAATTCTTCAATACAACCTTTGCTTCAGCTAACTTGTCCTAGCACAATTGGAAGGAGAGACCACTTTCCAATTTTACCTTTGAATGATCAAAAGAGAATCAAGAATGAACAACATATACAAATATGGTCATTCATAAAATGTATCAACCCAAAATCCCAAAACAGAGATCAAATTAGGATTTGTGTTGAATGATCAAAAAATAGGAGAGAGGAAAGAATAAGGAGTAATACAATTCATCACCTTCCATCATTCCAGGAGACAGTACAAGTAACCAAGTTTTACATAATAATAAAAATATTTCCCACAAGATACAGGGATGCTAAGGAAAAATTCAATAGAAGAGCAAGTCATAACCCACCCTCCAACTCAGACCCAAAATAGATAAGGAAATGAATCAACATAGTAACATCCAAATAGGAGTAATCGATTCTTTTTCATCGATACATAATTATCTAAAATCATAGTGAGTTGAACCAAGTTCAACGGTAAAGGTAAAGAAACATGCAAACCAAATACATCAACCAATTCCATCAAGTTGTCCAACTTTAAAGTCGACAACAACAATAGAAAAATAGTACGCCAAAACCCAAAGACCATTTTCCTTCCTTTAGCAACAACTGTCTGAATTTCAGTGCTTACCCAAATACACAAAATAACATAACAAAATATCACTTCCCTTATGGATTTTTCAAGAAAATTATACTTCTGTTAAGAAATAATTCCTTTCAAGAAACCAGCAATATTACATTTATCAGATCCTCAATAAAATGACAGTGTTCTAGAAAGTCCAAACATATGTAAACTCCAATCCTAGTAAAATAAATTCAAAACAATTTATCTTTCCTCAAAATCATAGGGACAGATGACTACAATGGAAAATATAGAAGATATAACCCTAAATCATAACACAGAAGTTATAAGAACCCACATTACATTCCATATTTTGATCATTCCTTCATAACTTAGAAAAGTATGCTAAATCCAGGGTCATAGAATTTTAATCCCCTTAAAGATTCATACAAGATCCAACAATAGTCAAGAAAAACAAACAATTAATCCTCAAAAAGATGCTAAGTAAGTGATACAAGGTTTTCCCTAAATAAGTTCCACAAAATTTAGCATTCGAGCTACCTACAGTTCAACACTGTTTATCAAGAGAACATACAGTTTCAACTACACCTCAGGTTTAAGTAAAAGGAGCAAGGCATACTTAGCAAGTCAATCAAGAAGAATGAAGCCTAGATCAAACTCTCCTCACACCAGAGGAGTTGCAAACAACATTCAAATTAACAACACCATGAATCACACAAGTAGAGATAAACTAAACAACCATGCAAAACTAGTTTGTTCCCAAAAGGATTCATTCAAGTTCAAACATAAGTCAAGATATTCAAAATTTTAACACAACTTTAACAAGAGTACAATAGTTACAAATTCATATCAGGATTAAATTAAGGTTAAGGATAACTCAGTAATTCTAAACAAGGGAATCAAAACCCAAAAATAATCTTCCACCATAGTAGAGTCAAACAAGAAAACACACAGAAATAATGTAAGCATTGAAAGTAAAGATAAAAAATTAGAAAAAACTAATTAATCCCCAAGAGTAGAGTTCTTTTAATGAAAAATTTAAGTAAAAGAAAAACAACTTAATGGGAAGATCCTATCATGCCTGATAGCGCTTCTCCTTCACTGTTTTGCAAGAGATCTCTGAGAAAAACTTCAATAGCTTCTTCCTTTCCACGAATGTCAACAGAAACCTTCAAAACTTTCCCATTCCTTTTATAGTTTCCATAGTGCCCATTAAAATTCCAAAGCCATGCAAAAATTACAGTCATGCAAGAGTTACAGTTATGCAAATATCAAACTAGAGGTTTGAAGGATGAAACAACACCATGTAGAGCCCAAGCTCGAAACAAAAAAAGATAAAAACAACCAAAACTCCTCATGCACCTTCCTAGGAGATTTTTCACCAAATTCAAAAATGTTAAATACAAATGACAATCAGTTCCCTCAATTTTACACGCAACCTCCATCTCCACTTTTGGTGAAGACTACATTAAAATTTGCATGCAACTAAATTTAGTGGAGATGCCAACTCAACTCTCCCCAAATTTTCCAATGACCATGTAAGAGTTCACAGTAGGTAACAATAAGAATGAATTACTTCTCATTTCATTACCTTGAAACCAATGCCACTAACCACCTAATTTCCATGTGTTCCAGAGGCCTCCTTTAGGTTAGCCACATTTTAGCAAGGTTAACATAAGTTTAGGAAATCAACATAGGTCCATAGGTAGGTTTCTAGGTTAAGTCACAACATCCTAATTTAAAAATATCAAAGAGACATAGGTTAGACTTAGTTCTAGGACATAGTCACTTAGCATTAAACATATAGTTAAAATAGGTTATCCTTCGAGAAGCATAAAAATCCATTAAAGAACCATCCATGACATCAATATTCAACACACTGCGGGGTTTGAAGATATCATCAATTCTCTAGCACAGTCTAAATCCCGGGTCAACTGATCTAATAGACTTGGTCATTTTGACCACAATAATTATGAATTAAAAGCATACCTTGGATCAATGGAATTGATCCAAGGTAATGTTGTTCTGAAATAGGAAGAGTTTATAAAAACTAAACCCGGATTTCTCATTCAAGAAATGAACTAATTCTACATAAGGAGGTGGGTTATTCTTATTAAATACAGTAAAACATGATAAAATGTTCCTACGAAAAGGATGAATTATTATCTACTGTAATCACCATTTCCAAAGCCTTAAGATTAAAGCGTCTTCAGACCAAATCACCTGTCAATGTTTGCATCATTTTTTTCTAAGTAGAAGTCATCTTAGGTACTTGTTATGTTAGAGGCATTACATACCTCCATTCTAAAAATCATCAGCATAACAATGATTAACATAATCAATAATATATTCAATCAAGATATAATTTTTTCCTTTGTATTTTCATAAGACGATCCGATTTGAGAAATTCAAATTTTCATAATTATTCAGCCTAAAATAGTTTTTTCAATACTAAAAAATTTAGTTTCTACCCAAAACTTGTAGATGTATTGGTATACAAAGAATAAACTCTTAATGTAAAAGTAAATTTCATATCTTATAGGTTTTCCCAAATTTCACTTTCTTTGTTAAACTGGTCCCACTGGACCTTACATTGACTTATTTCATGAATTTCTTAAGTGCAAATGGAAATTTTCCAACACTTGAATGGGTTTAACCATGATTATTCCTGAATCTTTGACCTACAAGAGAATTCCATTTTAACACGTGATAAATCTGAAACATATTTCTTAAGTAAAGAAATATGGAAAAAATCATGCATTCATGATAAAGTAGGAGGTAAAGCTAAATGATAAGCTATAAGGTTGATTATTTCAATAATTTCAAAGGGTCCCACATAATGAGGTGATAACTTGGCAGCCTTGCCAAAAGTTATGGAACTCTTTTTCGGTTTAACCCACAAAAAAACCTTTTCACCAAGTTCAAATTTCTTGTCAACCCTTTTTAAGTTTGCATAACTTTTTTGCCTATATACTTCTTCCTTCAAACATTCATGAATAAATTTAACTTGTAGTTCCATTTCAGTATAGATTTCCGGTCCAATTACCTATTTTTTCTCTATGCTATCCCTAGTAACTGGAGTTCTACATTTCCTTCTGTATAATGCCTCAAAATGTTTCATTTTCAGAGAGCTATAATACATGTTATTATAATAAAATTCAACTACTATAAGGTAATCTTCCCATTTATACTGTTGATCCATGTAATACATTCATAACATATCTTCCAAAACTTGGTTAACTCTTTCAGTCTACCCATACATTTCCGGATGGTATGCAGAACTAAAATTATGTTTAGTCTTTAATGCTGCATTGAGCATTTGTCAAAATTGAGAATTCATTCTTGGATCTCTATCCGATATGATCAATTCAGTTACTCCATGCAATATGAAAATTTGATGCAAAAATCTTTTTGCTAAAATAGGTGAATCATCCTTAAGATTAGCAGAAATAAAATGTTATACCTTTGTTAGTTTATCCACCACAACTAAAATGACATCATGTTTATTTCTTCACATTGGCAACCATTGAACAAAATTCATGCTAATTATTTTCCATTTATACTACGGTATATTGTGAGGGTATAGTAAACTAGTGGATGCATATATTCATCTTTAGCATGCTAACATTACGAGTAGTGTGTCACAAAATCAATCACGCCCTTTTTCATCTTTTTCAAGAAATATTAGTGTTGTATGTCAAAAGTATTTTTGTAATGCTAATATGTCTAGGAAAAGGTGATTTATCAAATTCAATTAACAATTTCTTTCTTAACTCATTTAACAAAGGTATGTATAGTTTATTTTCAAGCCTCAAGATTCCTTCGTCATTAAATTGAAAACTTGTATATCTCACATTATTTGGATCTGCAGCAAGTGATGTTTTTACTTACTAAAAATAAGAATCAGATTCCATGACCATTTTTACTTCATCCTTAAACTGAGTTATTAATGTTATAAGAGCATAAATATGCTTCCTACGGATCAGTGCATCTACCACTCTTTTTTCCTTTCCTTTAATATAACTTATGTAGAAATCATATTAAGATATAAATTTGAACCATATTTAATATATTGCATTCAGATTTGGCTAATTGAAAATGTACTTCATCCCAAGATGATCAGTCTTTAGTTCAGAAGGTCTAACAAGAATATAATTCCTCCATACTTAAAATGCATGAACATTGACAACAAGCTCTAGGTCATGTGCAACATAGTTCGATTCATGTAATTTGATTTTTCTAATCTCATAGGCTATAACATCATCATTTTACAAAAAAATACCTCTGAGACCTTCCCCATAAGCATCTATTACTACAATACAGTCTCCATTAGGATCAGGTATAACCAAAATAAGTGTACATGTTAAGTGATCCTTTAGAGTCTTAAATGCATATTCACATTTTTCATTTCACACAAATTTTTTATCTTTCTTCTACAAATAAGTGATTGGTGCAACGACCTTCAAAAATTATTTAAAAAAATCCTATAATAACTAGAAAGACCCATGAAGATTCTAACTTCATTCACATTCTTAGGTTCAAGCCAATCACTTATTACAACAATTTTTGATGGGTCTACAACTATTCCATCTTTACTTATGACATGTCCCAAATAGTGCACTTTCATCTCGTAGAAGGAACATTTGGACAACTTACCATACAACCTTCTCTTTCTTAATATTTCTAGAACTATTTTCAAATGCTCATGATGCTCATCAATGCTTTTAGAATATATGAGAATATCATCCAAGAATACAAGCACAAATTTTTCCAAGTATTCTTGAAAAATATTATTCATTAAATTCATAAAAGTTGTAGGTGCATTCATTCAAACCAAATGGTAAAATTATGAATTCATAATGTTTGTACCTTGTTCTAAAATATTTTTATGAATATCTTCATCCTTGATTCTTAACTGATGATATCTAGATCGAATATCTATCTTAGAATACACTGATGCACCTCACATATGATCAAATAGATAATCAATTCTAGGAAGTGGATATTTGTTTCGACTATTGCCTTGTTTAACATCCTATAATTAATGCACAATATAAGTGTTCCATCTTTCTTTTTCACAAAAATTACCAGTGCTCCCTAAGGTGAGACACTTGGTCTTATTAATCCTTTAGACAATAGTTCTTATAACTATGCCTTAATCTCTACCAATTTAATGGTAGTCATTTGATATGGTGCCTTGGAAATAGGTTTCATTCCTGGTTTTATTTCAATTATGAAATCGAATTCCTGTTTGGGTGGAAGACCAGGTAGTTCTTCAAGAAACACATCCATGAAGTTCTCTAATAGCTAATATCTTTCTAAAAATTATCACTTTCCTCGGTTGTTTTAAATTTTTTTACCGTATAAAGTGGAGCCTTTGTTTTTATCCTTTTTAAGTTACATAACTGACAATTTCCTAACTGAAATCTCATGTTCTATCCCTTGAATGTTTGTTGTTTTCTGTAGATCATCCATAAAACTAATATGTTTTTCAAAACAATAAGCCTTTTCCTTATGTTCATTAACTAATTAACACCTATGATTACATCATAAGACACCAAACGAGAAACATAAATAAGAACTTCAAAGTGGAAAAACTAGGTAAGTCAAATACTTCTCCCAAAAGACACGTACTACTTTTGTGGACAACATTATTTCCATAATTTAAAGTCCATGATTTATCCATATTTCTTGTTTTTCTCTTCTATTTAGAAGTTAATTTAGTAGAAATAAATCATTCAATAGCTCCAGTATCAAAAATTATAGTTACAGGTATACCAAATAACTTACCTGGCACTTCTATAGGCATAACTTTCTTTTCAACTTGTTTGTTAGCTACTGCAGCATGAATCTTATGTTGTTGATTTCTATCATCCTTCCTCAAAGGACACTGATTTGCATAATGATCCTTGCCACAATTGTAACAACCTCCTATAGGTCCTTTCTTAGGCTCAAATTTATTTCCATCCTTAAATTTATTATTCTGAACCTCATAAGACATTTGTCTGTTATTATTGTTCTTGAGAAATTTGTTTTGTACATTAACAACAAGTTTATTTGCTGCAGTTTTATTCTTATTATCAGAAAAAAAATAGTTTTTCACACCAAAATTCTTCCATGGTCCCTTTTTGGGTGCAAGGGATGAAGAAGAATTTTTAACTTTCTTTCTGATTTCTTCCTTATGGGCAGAGATCACTTTAAATTTATACTCTGCCATATGGATTTTTAGCAATCCCTTCAATAGTGGTTGGGTTGTGAACATCCACTTCACCACCTATAATGGGATTTAATACCATAATGAATTTTTCATCCTGAACTTCTCATTAGTTTGATACTGAGGTACATACTTAAGGAGGTTAGTAAGTCTCTCCCAAGATCAGTATTACAATTACCTTTCCTTGAGATAAGTTCTGAAATTCAGTCATTTTATGATCAAAGTAAAGTTGTGGCAACCATCATTTCCTAAAATAATTTTTAAATTGATCCCAAGTGATGTTTGTTTCATCAATGTTTAACTTAGCCTTACGAATATTCCACCAAGAAGATGTCTCATAGGAAAGGCGATAAGCTCCTATATTGCTTTTTGTTTTTAGTGAAGTTACTTACCGAAAAGTAATTCTCCATTTCACTTAGGTAGTTTTCATCTCCATCTCCTATTGTAGTGCCATAAAATTGGGTGGACTTATCCTTTTTATGTCATTAGTGAGTTTAGTTTGTCAATCTAAAATTTTTATTCTCAGGTGATTCGGTGCTTTTGCATAAACATTGGCTACATTATTGTTATCAATGCCTAAATTCCCAATATTGTTGTGTTCAACAAGAGGTGGATGATTTTATTACCAACATCTTCTTCCTCCTCACCATTGTGCATTATTTGTTTTTCAAGTACATCTAAATGATCTCTTGATTCTAACAGGGAAACAAGGATCTCATCGAGTTTTTGGGAAGTATCTACTTCTGCACCTGGAAGTGGGTTGTTTGCAACATTTTATCTTTTTCTAACCATTTTATTATAATAGGAAAAATTAATTTTTATCGATTATAGACACAATAGGTCCAATAGTTACAACCTTCAACTCGATACCAAGATGTAACATTCCCATTTTAAGACATTAGAAACAAGGGATTTTTTTTTTAATAATGTATCTGTTTTAAATAATCATAATTTTGAACACACATTTTATGCTAATCAATATCATAAGAAAAAACCATATGCAGCTCTAATGACTCAGTGGAACATCGATCTCTCATTCCATGACTCGGTATCATACCAATCTCTCATGTTAACTTAATGATTTTTATATTATGTATACTTGGTTCCCTTACCATTTTTGGGGTATTAAGTGTTCTATTTAAGAGGCCTATCTAAATATCTATTACCAATATTCATATGAAGTCCCGCTTTCTTAAACTAGGTGACATAAGACAATGTAACCATGAGTTTGCGATACTTTAGCCAAAGATTTATAAAAATCTTATTCATGTTTATATTCCTAGATGACATACTCATCAAACAAAATACTTCCTTCACCCCACTTGATTTGTTATCTAGAATGGTCTTCACTGACTCCTGTTAGTCCAGTCTTTCAATGTTTAACCCTAGTCAAGGTTAGCAACATAGTCTAATGTTGATGACTATAGTGACTAAGGGTACATAGACATAACGAATAGATGTATGTAGATTGTGTGTTTTTAGTTACCCTAAGTCATCATGAGTTAACTTCGATACTAGATCATAGCCCTAACACTACCTAAGGAAGATTGTGACAAAGTCAAATTTATGTAGATTTGGATGATTAAACTTTGAAGGGTGTTGCAACATGTCAACTGCAACACAATATCCTCATGAATACCCAAGTATTCATGAAGGTATTGTACTGTAGTTGGCATGTGCCAACATTCGACTAAGTTCACCTCATTTGATGAACATATCACGAGAAAAAGTTAAAGATTTATTACTTTTTTCCTTTTCAAGGGTTAATTGCAGCAAGCCTACTAAACAACTAGGTTCGTTAACATTTAGGTTTATGAGTAAAAACTATAATAAGAGTTGGTATGTAGATACATCTTCCTCTTAACTATTTCATAAGTTTTGATTTATAACCCGTTAACATTTTAATTTATGTTCTTATTCACTCACGTACTCAAGCCTTAGTTTACATAAGTTCATATCAAGTTATTTTATATTAGAATTCATGTAGACACTTAAAATTGGTTACTCAATTTAGTGTCCCTCACATTCGTTTACCTGCTAGGTAACCTGGGGCACGTTTACGTCACCACTATCCCCTTGGGGATATTATCCGATTTGTGATTTAAACATCTATCCTAAGTTTAATTCACCCCATTGTATCTTACCAGTGAGTAATTAAATATTAAATATTTAATTACACCTCTTCCCATGTATCCTAATCACTTATCTACCCCAAATTTATTCTATCTATGTATCCCCCTATTTTTCCTTTTCCCCAAGCGGGATATTTCCCGTATTTGGGGTAATTCTCATCTTTCTAGAAATCAATCATTTTTGCCATCTCGGGAGTCTGTCTGCGATCGGCGCCGACCTATACGGTCGGCGCCGATTTTCTAGGAGTGGCGCCGATTATAAATACAAGTCCAAAACTTAGTTCTAAGGACCGAAAAGCACACACGACAAAAAAAGGTGAACAGAGAGAGAAAGAGACAGATCGCGAAAGAGACACAGGTTGTAAGAAAGAGAAATCTTTTAGCATCAAGTGTATCAAATGAGATCAATCTGTCTCGAATCAATCCTCGAGAGGAGCACCGTTACTCTGCTCCTATCACATCAACATCACACGTATCCATCGGTCCTCTGGTGACTCTGCTCCAAAGATCCTATCAACTTTCACACATCAACAGACGTTGATGATCCGTCCCTCACTTTCCAATCTCTAAATCTTCTCACTTGTCCCGATTGACCGATCTGCTCCCAGTCGACGCCGATCTGTTTCAGTCGACGCCGATCACATCAGTCGATGCCGATCGCATAAATCGACTCTGATTCTACATAATCGATGCCGATCATCCTGCAGACAGGTAAAAGGACACAGGTAACACAAATCCAGCTTTATTTCATAGTTTCTGATTTCTTTAGCTTTCTGTGTGCTGTTTAAATTCGGTTTCAAAACTATAATCAGAAAATCTAGTCTTACATGTACACCTTTTATCATGTATGCTTCTTTACTTAATTGAAAACATGGACTGACATCCGCCGAGGAAGCTTATCGCTTCCCGGACCCGCTTCTCAGGCAGTCCACCCAAATATCTTTTAACGCCATCTTTTTTCGCAAGCATCGGTGTCTTACAGGTGTTACTCGGATCTATTGTGTGAATTGCTCATGTGCGCCTGCCTTATCTACATCGACCTCCTTATCCGTCTACATCTTCGATCTTGTCCATCGTGTAATAATTTTATTAGAGTTTTTCGTGGTTTTTGTGTTTAGTTTGGTGCATTAACTTGGACAGGTAACAAGCGCGAAATTCTTGATCTACATTCTGGCACGCCCGGTGGGACCCAACCAAAGTCCCTTATTGGTAAGTTCATTTCTTTTCTAGTTTTGAGCTTTGTTCTTTTTCTTCACCGATTCTATCGCCCTGCTTGAGCATTTCCTTTCATCGTTTTAGTCTTGCTCTTTTTGTGAAATTTTTATTTCCTTGGAATTTTCCTAGTTCCTTGAAATAGAAATTTCTGTTTCACCATTATCTGGATATATCTTTCTGGGTTTTGTTTGGTGTTTGCTTAACCTCTTCTTGTGGAGCACTTTGCTTGTTCGTGGGATTATTCGAGGGGAAAAGCTCAACAACGCGCTTTTTGAAGTCCACACACCTTGGAGAGCTAAATCTACAGGTATTTCTCTTTTGCGGTGTTTTCTCCTTTTTAGGATTTCTTTGTTTGTTGTCTATCACATCCAAACATTTCAATTTTCGGTGCTTAAAAGGAATTTGATCACATTTGGGAAAGAATCTGTTTGACTTGTCTTCATCGAAATCAAACACTTCGTTTTTAAGTGCTTAAAAAGAACCTTTTCTTTGTCATTGCTGCATGTTTCTCATCTAGTTTTAATTAGGCTGGAAAATTGATCAAAATCGGTAGTGACACTATTTGATTTTTATTTTTCACCCTTGCACACAAAGCCAAAATCACTAGGTATAAAGCATTTAAACAAAACTCCTTCCCTGGCCTCACCTACTTGGAAGTGATATCCAAGAGGAAGAGCCTACGCGGTACTCAGGCAGCGCTATAAATTCACGGAAGATCCTGGTATATATTGGCAAAGCACCCGACTCCCTTATCGCAGCGGTGTGAAGTGCAGGGGTAGGCCCCTATATCAAGCCATGTACTGGTCTTTTATTGAAGTGCCTTCGGGACTCCTCACCAAAACATTCCCCAAACCATCCTTAGTTTGGCTATCTGAGTAGTTCCTATTCTAAAAATCCTTCCCTAACATTTTCTTTCTTAAAAGCATCAAAACTTAAAGGAGATAATCATCTGCATACGCTTGAATTGTCTGTGCATTAGTTAGGTCAATTTTCTTTTCGCGTGTTTATGACGGTCATCACTGGTTACAATCTATAAGAATGGCTCAACTGGCTCCTTCTTCTTCCGAGATTACCCCTAGTGTGGATGTTTCGGCACCACCCAAATCTTCCTCGGGACCGCTGTTAGTTGGTTCCCCATCCCGGTCATATAATCCTTTTTTTTCAAGCCAAAGCAACCCCATCACGTCCAAATTTCCCCTAGTCCTTCGTAAATATCATCTACTTCTGACTCCGAGTATGTTCCTCGTGGGGATCCTGAATTTCAAGCGTTCCTCAATCACAATCCGGTAGCCCTCATGGACTACCTAGTACACAAGTCTATTCAAATATCTGATCAAGGACCACCAATCCAGCAAGTGTACGATTATTCTCGTGAACCATCCCAGGCCTTTGTAGAACAGTTTGCATCATCTCTCTTGCCTCGAGTCACGGAGAAGGGCGGTGCCCCTGTGCCTCCTTTTTCTCTTCCACCAACCATATCGACTAGTTCTCAAATAGTCTTACCTATTCCTAACACCGCAGTTACCTCGAATATTCCACAACCTACTTCTGAGAGGTCCTCTGCCCTAGCTATAATGAATGCGTCTGCGCACCCGCATATTGCTGTTAATTCATCTATGCCCTCCATTGTGTCCCAAGGTCAATACCCCTTTATGAGCCAACCCCCTCCGAATAGTCAGTTGGTTCCTGCTTCCCGTCCTCTAGTGGGTCTTTCTTCCAATATTCCAGCAACAGTGACCTTCACCCATCCTTTAGCATCAGCACCCTTAATGCCTAATCTGGCAGTAGAAGGCCCCTTTCAGGTCTTGTTCCCCAATATGTCCAATCAAATCGGCACCCATATTCCTCTATCTATTCCGATTCAGTCAACAAGCATAGGAGTCCACCAATCACAGGCTCCGTCCATCATCCAACCTTCATTTTCTCAACCACTTATTATCTCACAGCCTACCTATACACAAGCTCCTTCACAACAAATACCCCACCAGGTGTCACCCAGAACGCCTGGTTACTCCTCTTATCATCCTATCAATCAACAGATGAATCCCCCATTGACACCTCAACAACATCCACCATTTACTTCTTATGTAGGACATGCCAGTCTGCCTCCTCCTCAATCTGACGTGGTTCAAATTCTTTTCAAGAAAATCGCAGACTTGGAAGCCTCCACCAAAGGGGCTCATCCTTCATATTCCTTTGAAGAAGTGTGTAATGAACCCATTCACCCCTCAGTGGCTTTTAAGCCTTATCCTCCCCAATGGGAACTTCCTAAGTTTTCAAAGTTTCATAGTCGAGAGGACCCTCAACAACATTTGCGAGCATTCAAACATGCTTGCTACCTCATAGTCTAGGATCAGGAGCTTATGCTCCGTACCTTTCCTATGTCTCTAGCAGGTCCTGCTTTAGACTGGTATAATAACATTCCTCAACATTCCTTGTTTTCTTTCTCTCAATTGGCCCAGATGTTTGTTGAAAACTTTTCAATAAATATCGCGCATAAGATCTCGATTACAGATCTTTATAACATTCGTCAATTCGATGATGAGTCTATTGTAGACTTTGTCACTCGTTGGAGAGGGATAATCAACCAATTGTCTTTCTCCCTTCCTCAATCCCAACAAATCGAGTTGTTTACTCGATCTTGTGCTAATCACATTTCTTCCACTTTAAGGATCCAAAATTTTCATACCTTTGAAGAAGCCTTTACAATGGCACGCAAACTTGAATCTCGCGCCATTGAACAAGGGAAGCTAAAACTTCGCTCTAAATCTAAACCCGATTTTTCTCGGTTTACCAAACCAAATTCTTCCCCTTCTAAAGACAAGAATCAGGGATCCACCAACGCTATTGTATTAAAAACATCACGAGCCGATAATACTTCTAATCAAACACCCCGAAGAGACTCCTCATCTTCTCGAAAAGGGACTTCATCATCTCGATCCTTCGCTCCATTGGGGGAATCATATGCCTCTATCTTAGAGAAAATGTTGGAAGTTCGCATGATCGAACTTCCCCCTATTAGGAATATTGATGAAAGCCAAGAACGTCCATTCTGGTATAGAGAAAATGATTTCTGTCATTATCATAGAACCAAAGGTCATGACATCGAATGATGTCAGACTTTCAAAATCTTGTCCAAAATTCATTGATAAAGGCGAGCTCATTCTAGATAACCCAAATGCTCCCCCAAATCAGGCAATGCATGTTTTTAAACAACCCTTTCCTAATCATTCCCCGAACCATAATGCTTCAGAGTCTCAAAAACCAAACACTCATACTATCAACTTCATCTCTACTGAAGAATCTTCTTCTGAAACCAAGCCATCCGCAAATACATCAACCGAATCAGAACCTCCTTCCACTTCGCCAATCACTAAAATTCCACCATCTTCCGATAGCCCGTCTTTGAATATTCCTACATTGCTAGATACGGGTTCATCCCTCTCCACTCCTTTGTCTAACCTTCCATCCATACCCGAGACATTGTCATCCTCATCTGTCTCATCATCGAACATTCTTTCAATGCTCGAGGCAATTACATCCCTTCGCTTTTTCCACTACAGATACATCTACTTCGCCGCTCCCATTCTCACGCAACTATGCCCCCGTGAACGTACCTATAATTGTGCCAACTCCGATGGAAGCTTCTTCGATTTTGACTCTTCCTGCTCTTTTCCAAAAGTAGTTCCACCCATAATTACTTTACTGTAAGTAGTCCTTCGCAAGGAACTGCTTCTTCATCACTCACTTCTTCCACCACTAGTGTTGCTTCGCCCATCAAAGAAAAATCAAAAGAAGTAGCACTAACACCTATACGCTCGGTTCCCGAACTTAAACCGAGACAACCAAAATCTAACATTACGCCATCAAGTACTCTCCCCACTTGCTTCCTCCGAAAAGGTTACAATCACCTTATGCCGTTGAAGTTGTCACCATCCCTGAAAAAGGAAAGCCCATATTTCGAACCATCAAGACCCTTGGTGCTTTCCCACAAAAATCTCTCTCTACGCCCCATAAAAGATTGGATTTATCCGCTGAGAAGGCATCTTCTTCTACACACTTATCAAAACCATCATCTTCTTCTACAACACATTCTTCGCCAACAGCCCGAAAAGCCGACTTACCTACTAAAAGGACGTCACCTCTTCTATCAGGATCATCATCTTCATTACCAAAAGCCGGGCGCCCTATGTCCCTCCAATTACACCTACTTTGGGAGCTTCTTCCTCATCTAAATCAACATCATCCAAATCATCAGTAAATTCGACCAAACAACCTCCTTCATTTTTGAAGACTACAACACTTGTCACATCTCCATCATCTTCGCAATCTATTTTAGGGGCTCCTCCCCCACCAAAATCAATCATGTCTCACTTACTTCCATCTCAAGTGCCCAAGACTACTCCTCCAAGTGTCCAAAAGAATAAGATGATCCCTAAAAAGACTGTCAAACCTAATATGCAGGTTCTTTTGCCTCGGCAGTCTGTTAAGGCAAAAGAGGCACCTTCATCGCCTCTATCCTCATCCTCATCTACCGGGTTCTACACCGAAATCCTTCATCAACTTATCCAATCTTCATCCATATCCCTTCCTCCAATTAAACCCTATAACCCTAAAGGAGTTAAACCTACCTGGTTTAACTCTGATCTAATTTGCGCTTACCACCGTACCCCGGGTCATGATACTGAGGGATGTAAAGCTCTTCAAGCTGTTGTCAACAACCTTTTGGAAGAAAGTGACCTTTTGCTGGAGGAGGAGGAACAAGTATCTCCTGCCATCTTAGCCCCATCTCGAGCCCCAACAATCCACTCAGACCTATAGTGATCTTCCACCTTCTCAAATTGACACAATCCATATCGCCACTAGAACTCAACACTATGATAATCCATCTTCATCTACAGCATCTCGACCACGAGTTGTCATTTCTGCACCCCCCGAAGGAGTTCCTCCTTCCTCATTAACCCCACGACCTAAGGTCTCTATCCGTGCTGCCCTCGGGCTCAAATTCCCGTGTCGGGCTTGAGGAGAGTGTTATGAAACAACTCACCAGTGCTTCGGTCAAAATGTCTCTTTTTGACCTCATCCAATCCTTCCACAACATCGCCAAAGCTCGATTGATAGTCTCGTCACATCGCAATAAATTCGGGATGAGCCCCACCTCTACGAGTTGGTTGTTGGATTGAATAGACCATCAACCGCCATTTCTTTTGAAGATTCGAAGTTCCTCCTCTTTTCTTCGAGAGGATTTGGAGGCTCCCTCTTTATCACAAATCCAAATCGACAACACCACGTTAAAACGCGTTATGATCGACAGTGGAGCTGCACTCAACGTCATCTCCTCGCACACATTCGAGCAACTTAAGTTACCAAAGAACGTAGTGTCACCCCCGCCTTTCGCCCTTTGATCATTTAACGATCAGCTAGCAGTTACTTTAGGAACTGTGGTCTTACCCATTCGAGTAGGTAAGAAGCTGCTTCATGAACTCTTCTACATTGTCGAAGGAAAATTCCACTATAATATGATCCTCGGACGCTCCTGGATTCGCGCGATGCATTGTGTCCCATCCACCCTCCATCGATGCTTAAAATATCAATATGAGGGTAAAATATATACTCATCCAGGAGATCCTTTTCCTTCCGCACAATGCGACATGACCACAAGGTCTGCCCCTCTAAAGGAAAATACTTCTTCTCCTAACGGGGCCTCATCTTCTTCCATACCTGCAACCAAACTACCGGATTTACAAAATCTAGAAGAGACATTGCAGCGTTTCTCACTGGGAGAGCTTCCTCTCTTTTCTTTCGACGCCCATCTCAACCCTAGTGAGTATGGTAGACCAGACAAACAACCTGAATATCAACCAGGTCTCGGTCGCATCGTCACCATTGGTCTGCCCCATCAAGCACTAATTTCATCTACGGTGGTCTTGATACGCCTCATTATCGCCCGATTCTCCTCCTAGGACCAAACCTTACTTAACAGGTTCGATTATCTCGTAATCCCACGTTTGCAAAAACTTATTTATATCGATGCGCGTGGAAGGGTTTTGGCCTAGGAAAATATGAACAAGGTGTGCATGACCTCACATCCATTCCTACTCTCATGCCACATCAAAAATTTGGTTTAGGATTTAAACCTCTTTCAAAAGCCACCATCACTATTCTCGATGAGCCTCTTCCTATTGAGGAACCATCTTCTCCCACTAAGTCAGAAGCATCACTCGATGTGGACGATGACATTTCCATCCCACCTAACTTTTTTTTTTTATCAATACCATTTCCTTAGGGCCGCTAGCCTATAAGACTAACAACCGGTCCACTTCCATACCGTTAATCTTCCCTGAAATAGTTGGAGACGACTCTCCTACTATCAACACTATCCACTGTGCGGATGATGATTCTGTCCTCACCTATCTGGGGGCAGAGGATTCATATCTTCCCAAGACTATTCCTTCTGACACGTCTACGCTTCTCAACGAAGCCACTGTCGACCTTAATATAGGGACTTCTGAAGACCCTCGCATCATTAAGGTCGGCCAATCCCTTAATCCACAGGAGTTAGGAGATTTTACCACTTTTCTTTCCAACCATCATCAAACCTTTGCTTGGTCATATGAGGATATGCCCAGACTCGATCCCGATATTGTGGTCCACAATATCGTTACTCTTCCTAACATCAAGCCAGTTAAACAAAAATTACGTAAAATGCACCCTAGAATAGCCCTTCTTGTTAAAGAAGAGTTACAACGCTTGCTCTCGGCTAACTTCATCCAACCCATTGATTATCCACAATGGGTTTCTAATGTAGTACCAGTAACTAAGGCTACTGGGAAAATTCGCATTTGTACCGACTTCCGGGATCTTAATCTTGCTTGTCCAAAAGATGATTTTCCTCTACCTAATATCGACCAACTCGTGGATTTAACTACGGGTCATGAGATGCTTTCTCTTATGGATGGTTTCTCTAGATATAATCAAATTCTCATCGCACTGAAGACCAACATAAGACTTCTTTCATAACTCCTTGGGGGCCCTTTTGCTATCGCGTCATGCCTTTTGGTCTTAAGAATGCAGGGGCAACCTATCAGCGAGTGATGACCTACATCTTCCATGATCTCTTACACAAAACTGTGGAAGATTACATTGACGATCTCCTCAGTAAGTCCAAACGCCGTCGTGGATCATCTTTTCATCCTTGCACTCTCTTTGAGAGGCTTATCTCGCTTTTGTCTTCGCTCTAAATCCATCTAAGTGCGTGTTTGGCGTTCTCACTAGTAAAATTTTAGGTTTTATCATTTCCATTAGGGGTATTGAAGTAGACCCCGCAAAAATAAAAGCTATCCTTGAGATGCCTCCCCCTTCTAACTTAAAACAACTCCATGAGTCTCCAAGGATGTCTTCAATCAAGTGCGTGCTTTTATCTCACAATTGTCGGACCGCTGTCACCTTTTCATCATCTCCTCCGTAAGAATGTTCATTTTGAATGGGATGAACATTGCGCTAAAAGGCCTTTGATGATCTCAAAGCTTATCTTCTTTCTCCACTGTGCTTACACCTCCACGCGAGGGGGAGCCTTTCTATCTTTATATCTCTATGGTCGACCATGCTCGGGAGCCATGATTTCACATCGGGACACTTGCATGGTAAAGAACAAGTCATCTATTACATCACCGTCACCCTCCATGAGTATGAAACACGTTACTCCGAAGCTGAAAAGCTATGTTGTGCTCTCTTCTTCGCAACTTCTAAGCTTCGTCATTACCTCCTTAATCACAAAACTTATATTGTCACAAGTGTCAATCCACTCAAGACAATTCATGCAAAGCCTTATCACAATGATCGTATCACTCGTTGGCTCATGCTTATGACAGAATTTGACCTCGAGTTTATCCCGCAAAAGTCTATCAAGGGTCAGGTTATTGCAGATCAATTAGCTGATGCTCCTCTTCCGGACACTCAAGACCCCCTTGCTCAATTCCCCGATGAATATATCCAACAAATTGATTTTGGTCTATCTCCATTTAAAGTAAAGCTCTTCTTTGATGGATCCAAATGCCAGCAAGGGGGAGGTGCGGGTTTCGTGATGATTCCTCCTTGGGGTACGCCTATCCTAGTCGCACACAAAATTGAACTTTGAGTGTACCAATAATATGGCTGAATACGAAGCTCTTGTCTTAGGTCTCCAAAATGCCATTAATCTCGGCGCTCGTCATATTGACATCTTTGGTGATTCTGAACTCATCGTTAATCAAGTCACGGGTGTCTATCAATGCAAGAATGATATCCTTCAAAAATATCGTGACATCGTTCTTGCTCAACTCCAATCTTTCGATAAATTCACTATCCAAGCTATTCCTCGCACTGCAAATCGATTCGCAGACACAATGGCTTCGTTAGCCTCACTTATCCCACCTTTTACCGAAGACTCACGACTTTATGTGGCTGTACAACGATTAGATCAACCATCTCATCTCGGGAAACTAACTTCAATCCATGCTGTCACAACCCATACTCAGGATGAGTGGTATCAACAGATTGTTGATTATCTATCTCATTCGGTGCTTCCTCCAGATCTGACTTCCAATGGTAGAAGATCTTTTATCCAACGCGCTAATCGCTATACTATTCTAGGCAGGATTCTCTACAAACGTGGCTTTGATGGTATTTTGCTTCGGTGCCTCAAAACCCATGAATCATCTAAAGCCATCCAGGAGGTCCATGACGGTATCTGTGGTGGAAATTTTAGTGGCTTGGCTATGGCTAAATGCATCTTACGTTTGGGATATTATTGGCCTTCTCTTAATCAAGATTGTTGTGAATACACTAAGAAATGCGTCAAGTGTCAACAACATTCCAATCTCACACACATCCCTAGTCAAGCTTTGCAACCTATGGCGGATTTGTGGCCTTTTTCGTAATGGGGTCTTGATCTTATTGGTCTCATCAATCCTCGTTCTTCACAACGTCATCATTCTATCATTACTGCCACTAAGTACTTTACTAAGTGGGTGGAGGCTATCCCTCTTTCTTCAACAAAGGCTAAACCCATAGTTGATTTCGTCTATCAACACATCATTTGTCGCCATGCGTTCCACACAAACTCATCATAGATAATGGCAAGTCTTTCAAGAATGTTGATTTGCAGAACCTCTGCAATGCTTTCAATATCAAACTCAATTTTTCTTCTCCATACTATCCTCAAGCTAATGGTCAAGCCGAAGCTTCCAATAAAACTTTACGTAATATCCTCGCAAAGGTAACTAGTCGAGCTGGTAGGGATTGGCATTTACATATCCCTTTTGCTCTTTAGGCTTATCGGACTAGCATCCATACTCCTACTGGTGCTACTCCCTTCTCTCTCATCTATGGGTCTGAAGTTGTTCTTCCTCTGGAAGTCCAAATCCCATCTCTCCGTGTTTCTCTTAGAGAATTCGTCTCTGATGAAGACTATCGTCAAAATCATCTAGCACAACTTGAATTATTAGATGAACGGCGTCTCAACGCTCTCAAACATCATCAAGTCTATCTCGAGCGTGTCAAACGTGCTTATAACAAGCACTTGCAGCACCGTGACTTCAAAATTGGGGATCTTGTTCTTAAAGAAAATCAAAATGTCACTACACTCGAAAGAAGTCAACGTGGTAAGTTTGCTCCCAACTGGATGGGCCCATACATTATCACTCATAAATATGGGTCTGGGGCTTATCATCTATCTTCCATGGATGGTATACCTGAAGCGGAGCCTCTTAATGCCTTGCATCTACAGCCCTTCTACTATTAAAATCTATCTTACACAAGCCTAGTCGCAACACAGATCTTTCATCCGTCTAAAACAACCAGTCATATACTTTCATGGTGATTCGAAACTATGTGGTTCTCCACCTACTGCCTCTTTTACCTTAAAATATGAGTATCGCGGCTCTACTCATTGCATTTTTCTTTTGGATATGTTCCTCCTCATGGTAGGAATACCTTAATCACCACTTCATCTATCCCAAGTGCTTATCTTAATCGGATCTACTCGGGGCATGAGTGCATGTTCTTCTATGTTCTCTTCCCCTCCATCTAATCTATCTAGGTCTAAACTCAGCTTCTTCCAAAAAGATTTTCAAAAAAAAAAAAAGATGCTATCCAAAAAGATAGACTGATCCCTCGAAGGACAGCTATCCCTACATTATCAAATGAATCAAAAAGAAAAAATATAGACCATACCCTCGAAGGATGGCTATCATTGAAATTCAAAATACAGACCGCTCCCTTGAAGGACGGCTGTTTCTCAAAGATATATTCAAGGCTTCTTGCAATTAATCAGCCTTTCAGTCAGTTTATACACTTTTTAGCATCACTGAAAGACTTCCCGCATCGATCAGTCTTTCCATATCAAGCAAACTTCCCGCATTGATCAGTTTGCTTTTCTGCCAAAATCATGAAGCTGAGATTTAAGACCTTTTGTAGATCATATGGAGAATCCTATTTTCCCACTATGGACATGTATTCTGTCCCTTGTAAATTCCGACAAGGTACGTACTTACTGTTCCTTTCGTTTCCCTCCTAGATCTGTTTTGCGGCTAGTTAGTGTCAGGTTCATTTTAACCTCATATAGGGCCTTACATGCATGATATTGTGATTTCCTATCTAGATTCTATCTATGGTCGGTTGGGAGTCCAACTTGTCATTTTCTTTCTTATCCGGGTATATTTTCTTTCTTCCTAGTCAAGGTCATTTTCATTACCTCCTTGGCTCTCGCAAAGAGTATTCCCCATTATTCTTTGTTTTTCATCTAGTCAAATTGACATTTCACATGTTAATTCAATCAAAATTTATCTTCTATCTAATTTCATCTTATCTACCAAAGCATTTATTATCAACACATGTGGCTCTGGCTATCTATTTTCATCAAAATTAAATTAACATCTCAACCATGCCGAGTACATCAATCACATCTATCTATCTATCCATCAAAATATTTAAAAACTTGTACATCCAAGTTACATTGCATCTATCTATCTCTATTTTTCATCAAAATTATATCCACATATCTATATCCATCAAATCACATCTATTTCTATCCTCTATCAGTCTATATCTAGCCAATCACATCTATTCATCATCTATCAGTCTATATTTAGATCCATCACAATTATGCTACATCTATCCATGTATATCAACATCAAACGCATGAGATCAATTATATGACAAATAAAATGATGAATCTATATATACATGTGTGTCTGTACAACAAAAAATGGGTGGCTTTCAATCAAGCCATCTATACAATGCCTTCCAATCGAGGCTACATCACTATACAGATACAAAATACATCAATCCCTATATGGTAAAGTCCGATGCATGGAGGACACTATCTCCTCCACCCTCCTCTCGGGTAGGTCAGTCTCTCCTAACCGCCACCTATCGAGTTGGATACACCTGCTGCTGGAGGTCTCTATCCACCTCGATCTCTCCCGGTGCTCCCTCTGCCTGAGGCCCCGCTCGCCGTGGCCGTCGCCGATCTCCTCCTCGCCCCGTACCGAGGCACATCTGGGGCATGCTGCGCTAAGGCATCCTCATAGTATCTCACCTCAGCAAGGAGAGACTGATATGTGCTCAGACTCACGGTACCTGGTGCTCGTAATGGTGCTTTGCTTTGGTGTTCTGGGGCTACTACGTGCTGCTGGTGGTGCTCCTCCTAGGGTCGTACCCTGTGTGCCGGACTCCGACATGGTGCCTGTCTCCCCATATTTGGCCCTGAGGGCCTCCCTGTGTCGAAGGTAGCGATCCCTCTGCTGGATCGCTATATCTCACTCCTGGCGAGTGGTGTCTCTCTCCAAAATTAGGGCATCCCTCTCCTCTGTCAAAGCCCTGATCTCCTCAAGAGCTACCTGATGTGTCTGTATCAGGGTGGCATGCTCTCCCTCCAGTCTATCCAGCATCGCAGCTATGTCATCCTCGTCGGCATCTATAGATGCCGGGAGATGTCGTGGAAGCTCTGTATCATACCATGCTGCGTAGCCCTCGTCTACCCCTGCGTCATCATCGCTGTCTGATGGAGGGTGGGGCCTCTCTCAGTGGATCTGCCGGGATCAAAATCGGTAGATCAGTCTCCCTGCTATCCCGCCTATAAGGCGTGTAGGTGGTCGGCACTGTCTGCACTAGGCCGAACTGTCTCAATACCCGCATAAACGGGACTCGCTCCCACATATCAGGCCTCGCGGCCCCTAACCACCCTGCTCCGTCTCAGTGCCACCAAGTGGGCATCTTGACCAGCCCATGTCGAAATGCCCGATATGGCCTCCAATGACTCGATCCGGTGTCGGCGCGTCTCAAATGCTCATGTACCAATCAGCCGATCTCCCTGTATCCCCAACGGCCATGTCAGCCCGCCATCACCGAATCCATAATCAACACCTCCCACTGCTGCTGGCATCCAAGGAAGCCCGGATGGCCTGATCACCGCTATATGCTCATAGGCCCAGCAATGGAGCACAAAACTGACATCTATACCTGTCCTCCGGCCTGTGGTGTACATCCATAGCTCATGGTATATCTGAGCTATCAGGGCATCAACAAAAGCAAACACTCGCTCAATCTGCGTAATGTCGCAAACACGGTTAATAACAACAAAGGGGAATCTCCCCCTTCGAATCTGGAAGAGCAAAGTAGGATATAGCCATCTCGACCAGCACTGTCTGCTGCTCCGGGACTATCTTGTATGCACTGTGAGGCTATCTCACCGCCCAACACTATCTCTCGAGTCATCTCGCCTGCCTCTCGTATAATCGAACTAGGGCGCTCTCTCACGCTTCGCGGTGTAATCTCGATCAGGTCCCAGGTGATCGGTAGTCTTAGAATCTCTATATATGTCCTCATGGGTGATGGTCATCTCACCTGCCCTAAACCAAAAAGTGCACATGTGGCTGTCCCACCGCCGCACTAGTACCCGCATCAGCTCCACATCCCACGGCACTCGCTCGTAGTATCTCGAAGCCCCGAGCCTAACTAACTCTAGATGCCGCCAATCTCATCTACCACATCCGGGAGAATAGTCTCCAGAACTCGGGAATAGCATCCCTCATGTGTAGAGCCTCTCGTGCCTACACCTACCCACGACGCCAAAGAAGAACAATATTAGTCCCAACTCACAACATCCAAAAGAACAACAAAAATCTAATCCATTCCAATCGGCGTCGATTGATAAAATCGGCGCGTTTATTTCCCGGTCGCGCCGACATTACTCAATCGACGCCGATTTACCAATCGACGCCGATCGATCGTCTGGCATAAATTGGACCATTGCCCCCTACAAACCAAAAAAAAATCAAACAAAAAAATAAACTAAGAACAATGAGTTCAAGAAGAACCACTTACCCCAGGTTGTGTCCTCCTGCGCTTCTGACCGCTCCCAGAGGCTTCCATGGTGCTCAAATTCAAATTCTGTCTCTCTCTGAATCAATCGTCACGATGAAAATAAATCATTTACGTTTTCCGTTCGCATATTTATATGCGCTACGTTTGGTCGGCGCCGATTTTTTTGGTCGACGCCGTTTATCTTGGTCGTCGCCGATTACTGTGATCGCCGTCAATTTTCCATGTCTATTTGCCATAGTGTTGATGCTTGGCTTATTTATCCATCTGATCATTGTTTTGTGCTGAATATTGCCTTTCGGCGCATCTTTTCGATATCACCGTCTATTTCGGTTTTGTTCCCTTTGCGGGGGACACTGGTACTTTTTGGTAGCTTGGAGTTAAACGAGTCTGTAGGCACTAACGTCGTCTGCTTTGTAGACCGTCTAGTTGTACCTACCAATGTGTCTCTCTTTAGATGCTGACTATTTTGCAGTTCTCCTTACACTCATGGGTCTGTAGGTACTAACGTCGTCTCATGACGAGACCGTCTAGTTTTTCCTACCAATGTGAGTTCCTTAGGTTGCTGCCTTTTTCTTTATTTTTATGCGTCATTAATGATCAGATCTACTCCAGACATCCGACTGGGGCATCCTGCATTTTCATCTACCTCTTTCAAACTTGGGATCGTCTGTTCTATCACCCATCCCATCCCTAGTTTGAGGGGGATCACATCATCACTCATTCTTCCCTTCTTCCATCTCTTTGTTTTTGTCTCATAACCTTGCTTATCGCAAGTTACTTGACAAAAAGGGGCAAAATGTAGACACTTAAAATTGGTTACTCAATTTAGTGTCCCTCACATTCGTTTACCTGCCTAGGTAACCTGGGGCACGTTTACGTCACCACTATCCCCTTGGGGATATTATCCGATTTGTGATTTAAACATCTATCCTAAGTCTAATTCACCCCATTGTATCTTATCAGTGAGTAATTAAATATTAAATATTTAATTACACCTCTTCCCATGCATCCTAATCACTTATCTACCCCAAATTTATTCTATCTATGTATCCCCAAATTTTTCCTTTTCCCCAAGCGGGATATTTCCCGTATTTGGGGTAATTCTCATCTTTCTAGAAATCAATCATTTTTGCCATCTCGGGAGTCTGTCCCGCGATCGGCGCCGACCTATACGGTCGGCGCCGATTTTCTAGGAGCGGCGCCGATTATAAATACAAGTCCAGAACTCAGTTCTAAGGACCGAAAAGCACACACGACGGAAAAAGGTGAACAGAGAGAGAGAAAGAGACAGATCGCGAAAGAGACACAGGTTATAAGAAAGAGAAATCTTTTAGCATCAAGTGTATCAAATGAGATCGGATCCTGTCCGAATCAATCCCTGAGAGGAGCACCGTTACTCGATCTATCACATCAACATCGCACGTATCCATCGGTCCTCTGGTGACTTTGTTCCAGTATCCTATCGAATTTCACACATCCAACAGATGTTGACGATCCGTCCTTCACTTTCCAATCTCCGAATCTTCTCGCACTGTCCCCAATTGACCGATCTGCTCCCCGACGCTGATCTGTTTTAGTCGACGCCGATCACATCAGTCGACGCCGATCACATAAATCGATGCCGATTCTACATAATCGACGCCGATCATCCTGCAGACAGGTAAAAGGACATAGGTAACACAAATCCAGCTTTATTTCATAGTTTCCTATTTTCTGTAGCTTTCTGTCTGCTGTTTAAATTCGGTTTCATTACTATAATCAAAAAATCTAGTCTTACATGTACACCTTTTATCATGTATGCTTCTTTACTTAATTGAAAATGTGGACTGACATTTGCCGAGGAAGCTTATCGCTTCCCGGACCCGCTTCTCGGGCAGTCCACCCAAATATCTTTTAACGCCATCTTTTTCTGTCAAGCATCGGTGTCTTGCAGGTTACTCGGATCTATTGTGCGAATTGCTCGTGTGCACCCGTCTTATCTACATCGACCTCCTTATCCGCCTACATCTTCGGATCTTGTCCATCAGGTATCAATTTTATTGGAGTTTTTCAGGGTTTTTGTGTTTAGTTTGGTGCATTAACTTGGACAGGTAACAAGCGCGAAATTCTTGATCTACACTTCAATAGAATGAAGTCTAATCCTTTTTAATTCCCTTTCTCTACATTCCTAATCCAATTAAGGAACTCTTCATGAGAAATCACACCATGAACTAACCAAGGATAATTTAGATTTAATTTCATGAGATCATAAAATAGTCATATATTCATTTCATGGAAATTTTATTCCATGTTTCTTATACGGGGTTAATGATTATCCATAACCCCCTTATAATGTTATAAGTTATCATCATAGTTATATCCACCTATAAAATTTTCTTTAAATATAGTCAAAGTGAAATAATTGAGTATCCATGCAAGAATGTCAACTTAGTGAGTTGCATTTTTACTAGAGAGGGTAGTACATCTAGTACCCCTACCTCTATCCATTTTATTCCAAGCCATAAAAGAGAGTTACTAACTGAAAAGTAGAGAATTACCTAACATTTCCATTCACAGAATACCCAAAATATTACACATCAGATTCAACAAGGCCACAAATCTTTCATTCAACAAGGGGATTCATACATGATAAAACCAAAGAGTTGAGACACTTTTATTGTCAAATAACAATGTGTGAATAAATTTCAAATACAACTTTATTTTCATAAAATACATTTCAGTCATGAACCATATTTCATCATAAAAAGATCCAATATTTTTGGTAAACAAATATAAGTTCCTAAATATCTTTTCTCCTTTCATCACTTATGAAGTCCATCTGCAAAACTTTCTAGCATGGGTCAGTTCATTGAACTAAGCATTAAAACAATCTTCTTTTAGCTAACTATTTCATAAATAAAACTCTACTTTTATGAACTAATTAAAGCATTACAAAAATACATACCAAAAACAAATACAAGTCACGTATGAGAGAGAGAGCTAAGGTGATAAACCATATCATAATTAAGAATAGATCATACTATATATCAAATTCAAATTTTAACTATTGTTTTACATAAAAGAATTAAAACATTAATCCAAATAAGAACTTATTTCATCAAATAAAAATTTTCCTTTCAATTGTCATTTTACATAATTCACTTCTTAATTAATCCTATTTATCATGAGAAGATAACTATCCTTACTATCTCTTCGGAATAGATCAGCATTTGATATCACAATAGTATTTCCATCTCAGCATTATTTCACCTAATTCCATCCTAGAATAAGGGATGCCAAGTTCAAATCAAAAATAGGAATAAGTTTAGGATGAAACAACAACATAATAAGGAAAGATTTTCTAATTAAAGAATCCTAAAACTCAAAACCAGAGTTAGAAACCAATCCAAGTTCAAGTTTAGCACTAAACAAATTTTAACAAAGGATGAGATCAATTTGACATGTAATTGGAATCAACCACACAATCCCAAATGAGATACATAATTATCAAGGTTTAATACAAATAGGAAAATGGAGAGATTCAACAATCAGCTACAGCTCTTACAACCATTCAAATATTTTTCACCAAATAAAATACTTACAATATTTCCAACTAAACAAAACAATTCTTCAATGTAAATTTTGCTTCACCTGACTTGTCCTAGCATAATTAGAAGGAGAGAACACTTTCCAATTTTACATTTGAATGATCAAAAGAGAAACAACAATTAAAAACGTATACAGATATGGTCATTCATAAAACATACCAAACCAAAATCCCAAAATAGATATCAAATTAGGATTCGTGTTGAATGATCAATAAACTAGGAGAGGAAAGAAAAAGGAGTAATGAAATTCATTACCTTCCATCATTCTAGGAGATAGTACAGGTAACAAGGTTTCTACATAATAATAAAAACCATTTCCCACAAGATAAAGAGATGCTAAGGAAAAATTCAACGAAGATATAGGCGAACCCACCCTCCAACTCAGACCCAAAATAGATAAGGAAATGAATCAATATAGTAACATCCAAACAAGAGCAATTGATTATTTTTCATTGATACATATCTATCTAAAATTAGAGTGATCTAAACTGAGTTTGATGGTCAAGGTAAAGAAACTTTCAAACCAAACACATCAACCAAGTCCATCAATATGTCCAACTTTAATATTGACAAAAACAATAGAAAAAAATGCCAAAACCTAATGACCATTTTCCTTCCTTTAGCAACATCCTGTCTCAATTTCGAGGTTACCCAAATACACAAAATAACAAAAACAATATTACTTCCCTTATGGATTTTTCAAGTAAATTATACTTTTGTTAAGAAATAATTCTTTTCAAGAAATAAGAAATATTATATTTACTGGACCCTCAATAAAATGAAAGAGTTTTATAAAGTATAAATAGATGTAAACTCCAATCCTAGTAAAATAAATTCAAAATAATTTATCATTCCTCAAAATCGTAGGGACAGACGACTACAACGGAAAATACATAAGATATAATCCTAATTCATAACACACAAGTTATAAGCACCCACATTTTATTCCATATTTGATCATTCCTTCTTAACTCATAAAAGGATGTTAAAGCCAAGGTCATAGAAGTTTAATCCTGTTAAAGATTCATACAAGATCAAACAATAGTCAAGAAAGAAAATAGTTAATGCTAAAAAGTATGCTAACTAAGTGATACAAGGTTTTCCCTAAATAAGTTCCACAAACTTAAGCATTCAAGCTACCTAGTGTTTAACATTGTTTATCAAGAGAACATACAGTTTCAACTGCACCTTATGTTTAAGTAGAAGGAGCATGGCATACTCAACAAGTCAATCAAGAATAATGAATCCTAGATCAAACTCTCCTCACACAAGAGGAGTTGCAAAGAGAATTCAAGTTAACAAAACAACAAATCCCACAAGCAGAGATTGAAAAAAAAAAACCCATGCAAAACTATTTTGTTCCCAAAAGGATTCATTCAAGTTCAAAAATAAGTTGAGTTACTTAAGATTCTAACACAACTTCAACATAGTACAAAAGTTAAAACTTAATATCAGGCTCAAACAAAATTTAATCATAACTCTTTAATTCCAAAGAAGGGAATCGATACCCAAAACATATCTTCCATCATAATAGTGGAGTCAAACAGTAAAACACAGTAAATAATACAAGCATCGAAAGTAGAGATCATAAAATTTAGGAAAAACCAATTTATCCCCAAGAGAAGAGTTATTTTAATGAAAACACTTTAGTAAAACTAAAACAACTTAATGGTAATATCCCTATCATGCCTGATAGCACTTCTCCTTCACCGATTCATAGGAGATCTCTGAGAAAAACTTCAATAGATTATTCCTTTCAATGAATGTCAACGAGATCCTTCCACACTTTCCCACTCTTTTTATAGTTTCGAAAAGATTGCCCATTAAATGTCCAAAGCCATGTAAAAATTACATTCATGCAAGAGTTAAAATTATGCAAATATCAAATTGGAGGTTCAAATGACTGAAACAACACCATGCAGAACCCAAGCCCAAAATAACAAAGATAAAAAACAATGAAAAATCCTCATGCACCTTCCTAGTGTTTTTCACCAAATTAAAAAACATTAAATGTAAAGGATTGTCAGTTCCCTCCATTTTCCATGCCACCACCATCTCCACTTTTGGCGAAGACTACATTAAAATTTGCATGCAACTAAATTCAGTGGAGATGCCAACTCAGCTTTCCCCAAATTTTCCAATTCCCATGCCAAAGTTGGTGGTAGGGAAGGATAAGAATGAATTAAATCTCATTTAATTACCTTAAAATCGATGCCACCGACCACCCAATGTCCATGTGTTCCATAGGCCCCCTCTAGGTTAGCCACATTTTAAGTTAGGTTAACATAAGTTTAGGAAATCAACATAGGTCCATAGGTAGGTCTCTAGTTTAAGTCACAACATCCTAATTTCAAAATATCAAAGAGACATAGGTTAGAATTAGTTCTAGGACATAGTCACTTAGCATTAAACATATAGTTAAAATAGGTTATCATTCAAGCAAGCATCAAAATCAATTAAACGAAGAACTAGCCATGACATCAATATTCAACATACCGGGTTTTGAAGACCTAATCAACTCTCTAGCACAATCTGAATCCAATGATCAACTAATCTACTAGACTTGGTCATTTTGAACACAATAATTATCAATTAAAAGCATACCTTGGATCAATGGAATTGATCCAAGGTAATGTTGTTCTGAAATAGGAACAGATTATAAAAACTTAAACCGTATTTATCATTCAAGCAGTGAACTAATTATGCATAAGGAGGTGGGTTATTCTTATTAAATACAATAAAACAAAAATAATGTACCTACACAAAGGATGAATTATTTTCTACTACAAACATGATTTCCAAAGCCACAAGAGTACACCGTCTTAAGACCAAATCACTTGTCAACGTTTGCATCATTTTAAGTATAATTCATCTTAGGTACCTATCATGTTAGAGGCGTTACATACCTCCCTCCTAAAAATTATCATCTTTTCAATGATTAACTTAGTCAATAATAGATTCAATCAAGATATAATTCTTTCCTTTGTATTTTCATAACAAAACCAAAATTGAGAAATTCAAATTTTCATAATTATTCAGCCTAAAATAGTTGTTTCAGTACTAAATAATTTAGTTTCTACCCAAAACTGGTAAATTTATTGATATATAAAGAATAAAATATTAATGTTTTATCAATCCACAAAATCAATTCTGTTCAAACAAATATGGAAAAACAACTTTCATATCTTCTAGGTTTTCCCACGTTGCAATTTCTTCGTCAAACCGGTCCCATTGGACCTTAGATTGCCTTATTTCACAATTTCTTAAGTGCAACTGACTTAGCTTGATTCCAAAACTTGAATGGGTTTAACCCGATTATTCCTAGGTCTTTGACCTACAAGGAATTCTAATTTAACACATGTGATAAATCAAACGTATTTCTTAAGAAAAGAAACATGGGAAACATCATGTATTTGTGATAAGCGGAGGTAAAACTAAATGATAAGCTACACAGTTGATTATTTCAATAATTTCAAAGGGTCCCACATAACGAGGTGATAACTTGGAAGCCTTGCCAAAAGTTATGGAACTCTTTTTCTATTTAACCCACAAAAATACCTTTTCACCAAGTTCAAATTTCTTTTCAACCCTTTTTAAGTTTGCATAACTTTTTTCCTATCTACTTGCTTCCTTCAAATGTTCACAAATCATTTTAACTTGTTATTCCATTTTAGTAAGGATTTTAGGTCCAATTACCTCTCTATCTTCTATGCTATCCTAGCTAACTAGAGTTCTACATTTCCTTCCGTATAATGCCTCGAAAGGTTCCATTTTTAGAGAGGTATGATACGTGTTATTATAAGAAATTTCAACTAATTGAAAGTAATCTTCTCATTTATATTGTTGATCCATGTAATACATTCATAACATATCTTCCAAAACTTTGTTAACTCTTTCAGTCTTCCCATCCATTTCTAGATGGTATGTGGAACTAAAATTATGTTTAGTCCCTAACACTTTGCATTGAGAGTTTTCGAAAATCTAGATGTCATTCTTGGATCTCTATCGGATATGATCAATTTAGGTACTCCATCCAATCTGAAAATTTGATGCAAAAATATTTTTGCTAAAGAAGGGGAATCATCCTTAAGATTACCAACAATAAAATTTGATACCTTTGTTAGTCTATCAACCACACCTAAAATAACATCATGTTTATTTCTTTACATTGGTAACCCTTGATCAAAATACATGCTAATTACTTTCCATTTATAATACAAGATCTTTGTGAGGGTATAATAAACTAGCTGAATGCATATGTTCAGCTTTAGGACACTTGACATTCTAAGAAATTTGTTATGAACTCAATCACGTCCTTTTTCACCCCTTTCAAAAAAAATTGTTGTTTTATGTCGACAAACATTTCCGTAATGCGGTATGTTCAGAAAAGGTGAATTATCAAATTCAATTAAAATTTTATTTCTTAACTCATTTAACGAAGGTATGTATACTTTATTTTCAAACCTCAATATTCCTTCTTCATCAAATTGAAAAGATTTATATCTCACATCATTTGGATCTTCAGCATGTGATGTTGTTACTTGCTTAAAATAAGAATCAAATTCCATGACCATTTTTACTTCATGCTTAAACTAAGTTATCAATGTTATAAGAGTAGAAATATGCTTCAAAGGACTCAAGACACATCTTTACTCTATTTTCCTTTCCTTTAATATAACTTATGTCAAAATCATACTAAGATAGAAATTCAAACCATCTTTGATGTATTGCATTCAGATTTGGATGAGTGAAAATGAAATTCATCCCAAGATTACCAGTCTTTAGTTCAAAAGGTTTACCAAGAAGATAATGCCTCCATAATTGAAGTGCATGAACAATGGCAATAAGCTCTAGGTCATGTGCAACATAGTTCATTCATGTAACTTGAGTTTTTACTCTCATAGGCTATTAAATTATCATTTTGCAACAAAATACCTCGATAACTTCCCCGAAGCATCTCATTACTACAAAATGTCTCCATTAGGACCAAGTATAGCAAAAATAGATGCAGATGTTAACTGATCCTTTAGAGTCTTAAATACATATTCACTTATTTCATTTCACAATAATTTCTTATCTTTCTTCTGTAACAAAGTGATTAGTGCAATGACCTTCAAATATTCTTTAACAAACTTCCTATACTAACTAGCAAGACCCATGAAGCTTCTAACTTCATGTACATTCTTAGGTGCAGACCACTTAGTCATTGCAACAATGTTTGATAGGTCTATAACTATTCCATCTTTACTTATGACTTGTCCCAAATAATGCACTTTCATCTTATAGAAGGATTATTTGGAAAACTTACCATACAACCTTTTCTTTCTTAAGATTTCCCGAACTATTTTTTAATTTCTCATGATGCTCTTCACTTCTTTTAGAATATATGAGAATATCGTCCAAGAATACAAGCACAAAATTTTCCAAGTATTCTTGAAAAATATTTTTATTAAATTCATAAATGTTGCAGGTGCATTCGTTAAACCAAATGGTAAAATTGTGAATTCATAATGTCTCAGTACCTTGTTCTAAATTTTTTTATGAATATATTCATCCTTTATTCTTAATCGATGATATCCGAGATCAAATATCTATCCTATAATACACTAATACAACTGGTATCCGATCATACAAATCATCAATTCTAGGATGTGGATATCTATTTTTGATTGTTGTTGTGTTTAACATCATATAATCAACACACAATATAAGTGTTCCATCTTTATTTTTCACAAAAATTATCAGTGCTCCCCAAGGAAAGACACTTGGTCTTACTAATCCTTTAGACAACAGCTTCTCATAACTATGCATTAATCTCTAGCAATTAAATGGTAGTCATTCGATTTGGTGCCTTGGAAATAGGTTTCATTCCTGGTTTGATTTCAATTGTGAAAATAGAGTTCTTGTTTGGGTGGAAGACCAAGTAGTTCTTCCGAAACACATCACCGAAGTTCTCAGAACAACAGATATCTT
This sequence comes from Taxus wallichiana var. yunnanensis, assembly GCA_018340775.1. Taxonomy (NCBI): domain Eukaryota; kingdom Viridiplantae; phylum Streptophyta; class Pinopsida; order Cupressales; family Taxaceae; genus Taxus; species Taxus wallichiana. Next base: position 97,807,955 of record CM031234.1, on the reverse strand, counting down.
TCCAAGAAATTATAACTTCCTCAAGTCGTTTCAAAAAAAATACTACATAAAAAGTGCAGCCTTTGTTTTTATCCTTTTCAAGTTACATATCTGATAATTTCCTAACTCGAATCTCACATTTTATCCCCTGAATATCTGTTGTTTTATGTAGATCATCCAGACAACTAATATGTGTTTCAAAACAATCAACATTTTCCTTATGATCAGCTAGCCAATTAACACCTATGATTACATCATAAGACCCCAAAGGAGCAACATAAAGATAAAATTTAGTGGAAAAACTAGGTAAGTCAAGGACTGCTCCAAAAAGACACATACTAACTGTGTGGACAACATTATTTCCATAATGTACAATCCATGATTTATACATTTTTCCAGCTTTTGTTTTTAAATTAGAAGCTAATTTAGGATAAATAAAGCATTCAGTAGCTCTAGTATCAAAAATATAGTTACAGGTATACCAAATAATTTACCTGGAACTTATATAGGTGCAACTTGCTTTTCAACTTGTTTGTGTGCATGCAAATGAATCTTATACTCGCTGATTTTTTTCATCCTTCCTCAAAAGACACTGATTTGCATAATGATCCTTACCATAATTGTAACATCCTCCAATAGGTCCCTTATTAGAATCAAATTTATTTCCAACCTTAAATTTATTATTCTGAACCCCATAGGACTTCTATTTGTTATTATTGTTTTGTACATTAGTAGCGGGTTTATTTGTTGTGGTTTTTTTATTATTATCAACACTTTGAATTTGTTTTTCATATCAAACTTCTTTCATGGCACATTTAAGGTGAAAGGGAAGAAGAAGAATTTGGAACTTTCTTTTCATTTATTCCTTATGGGCAGAGAATACTTTCAATTTTTGTCTTTACTTATGGATTTTTCAATAACCCTTTCCATAGTGGTTGGGCTGTGAACATCCACTTCACCACCTATAATGGGATTTAATCCCATAATGAATTTTTGTATCCTAAACTTCTCGTCATTTTTATATTGAGGTATGTACTTAAGGAGCTTAGTAAATATCTCCTAGTAATCCATTACAATTAATTTCCTTGAGCTAATTTCTGAAATTCAGTCATTGTTTGTTCATAGTAAACTTATGGTAGCCATAGTTGCCTAAAATAATTTTTAAATTGATCCCAAGTGATGTTTGTTTCATCAATGTTTAACTCAGCCTTACGACTCATTGTCCCACCAAGAATATGCCTCATGGGAAAGTTGATAAGCTCCCCATATTAATTTTTTTTCCTTAGAGAAGTTCCTTAGTTCAAAGTACTTCTCCATTTCATTGAGCTAGTTCTCAGCTCCATCTCCTAATGTAGTGCAATCAAACTTAGGTGGACTTATCCTTTTTATAGAATTACTAAGTTCAACTATCAATCTAACCTTTTTATTCTTAGTCTGATTAGGTGTATTTGCATTAACATTGGTTACATTATTGTTATCAACGCCCAAATTCCCAATATTGGCATTTTGCACAGGATGTGGCTGATTTTAATTACCAGGCATCTTCTTCCTCCTCATCATTGCCCATTACTTGTTCAATTACAACTAAATTATCTCTTGTGGATAATAGGGAAACATGGATCTCATTACATTTTATGGTAGTATATGCTTCTCCACTTGGTGGTGGATTTTTGTAGCATTTCCTCTTGTTCTAACCATTTTCTTATCATAGGAAAATTTAAGTTTTATTAGATTATGGCCAAAATAGGTCCAAGAGTTGTAGCCTTCAGCTTTGATACCAAGATGTAAAGTAAAGTTGTGGTAGCCATCGTTTCCTAAAATAAGTTTGAAATTGATCCAAAGTGATGTTTGTTTCATAAATGTTTAACTCTACCTTACTGCTATCCTACCAAGAAGATGCCTCATGCAAAAGTTAATAAGCTCCCCATATTACTTTTGTTTCCTCAGAGAAGTTCCTTATTGCAAAGTAATTCTCCATTTCGTTGAGCCAATTCTTAGCTCCATCTCCTAGTGTAGTGCCATCAAACTTGGGTGGACTTATCCTTTTTATGTCATTAATGAGTTCAGATGACAATCTAGCCTTTTTATTCTCAGGATGATTAGGTGCATTTTCATTAACATTGGCTACATTATTGTTATCAATGCCCAAATTCCCAATATTGGTGTTGTCCACAAGAGGTGGTTGATTGTTATTACCAGCATCTTCTTCCTCCTCATTTCCCATTACTTTTTGTTCAAGTACAACTAAATGATCTCTTGTGGCTAATAGGGAAGTAAGGATCTCATCAAGTTTTTTGAAGTATCTACTTCTCCACCTAGTGGTGGGTTATTTACAACATTTCCTCTTATTCTAACCATTTTTGTTAATAGGAAAATAAAAGTTTTATCATATTATGGACACAATAGGTCCAAGAGCTGTAACCTTTAGCTTTGATACCAAGATGTAACATTCCCATTTTAAGACTTTAGAAACAAGGTAATTTTTTTTGAATAATGTTCTCTTTTCTAAATAATCATAATTTAGAACACACATTCTAAGATAATCAATCTCATAACAGAAAAACAATATGCAGCTATAAATGACATGGTGGAACATCGATCTCTCATTCCATGACTCGGTATCATATCGATCTCTCATGTTAACTTAATGATTTGTATACTACATATACTTGGTTCCTGTTATCCAAAATTCACCCCCCAGGGTAATTTTGATAACATGCATCAGAATATCCGTCCCAGGCACATTGATTGATTCAGAGCAAACATCATGTTTCTGAGGTTCTCTCAGATTATTTTCTAACTCTCCTGTCCAGGCTGAAAAGAGCAAGCTCTGAGAAAATGCGGAAAAAAGTTGCAGAAGGCAAGTAGGCTGATCCAGAAAATTTGTAAAATTGGCTAAGTCCTAGTCCTAGGAGCAATTGGGACATTTGGGACGTCAAGGCGCGGATCAGACGAAAAGCCTCCAGGCGGCCTAAATAGCAACAGGGACATCTGGGATAGAAGTATGCGGCAGACACGGAAGGCTTGGATCGGCCGAAAGGAAGAACTTTCGCACTAACTGCTTTGGGACATCTAAAACAAAGATACCTGAACCGGCTAGTTTGGCCGAAATGGGAACATCTGAAACAGATTTTGGACATCGGGGCCGTGATGACGCAAAACCGGCCGGTTCGGCCGAAATCAGCACAAGGAGCACAAGGAAAAATGGGACATAGGGACGCGCGGAACGCGGATCGCCGAAGGAGCCGAAAGCCAATCAATGCATGCCACGTGTCATCGGCCGAATGAGGGACAAGGAAGCCCATTTCGGGCGGATCGGAAGTTTTTGTCCCAGACAGTTTGGGACATCCGGGACAAAAAGACGTGAAGGGCGCGAAAGAGCCGGCAGACCCGTCGACCAACCAGATCATGACACGTGTCTCAAGAGAAAAGTCAAAAAGTCAAAGGGTGAAGTCTCGAGCACTGGCCCGAACCAATGAAATAGCGCCACGTGTCCCAGCTAGGGCCCACAAGGAAATTTCAAAAGACAGCCCACCGAGAGGTGGAGGAGAGAGAGTTGCTCAGCGAATCAGAGCCTGCCACGTGTCGTCCAGATGGCGAAGCGCGGGAAAAGTTTTCAAAACACGTTTTGGCCCGTTTTTGTGCCCTAAATCTTCAGATCGCCATAACTTTCGATCCAGAGCTCGGATTGGCACATTCTTTATATCAATGGAAAGCTTGTGAGATTCTCTACACGATTCCAGGGTCAATCTTACATTTTGGTTCATTTTGGAGAGAGAAAATCAAGAAACACCTCTGGCACGAAATAACAAGCAGAAGTAATGCTTCAACAAACAACTTTAATGCAGCAGAGATACCAGCATCGCACATTAGGCACCCACCGTTTTTCCGGATCCACTTTATGCTTCTTGCCATGATGTGATGAATTGAATGCAACCTAGAGGTGGTTGGGGTAGATTTGGCTTTCCTTTCTCTCTTTCCTCTCTCTTTCTTTCTATATATTATAAAGAGGAGCTTCTTTTCAGGGTCGAACATTTTCTATTTTGCCTCTCCCTTCTTCTCCTCAGGTGAATTTGTGGAGTTCGAACCTCTCATTTGAACTGTAATACTATTCTACCTCATGGCATTCTGTAGTGTATTGTATCAATCTTTGGAGCAAGTAATGCATGTCTGTGGATGATTCTCAGCCCTCTCTGCGTTCTTTTTTGCATCCTCCTGGTCTTTCACTGCAGGTTTTGTTATCTGTGCATGATCTTATATCATATTCAAATGGTCTCGTGTTTACTTGGCAAAATAGGTGTTCTTCATTCCTCGGTGCATCACCTCTATTAGCTTAGATTTATTTTATGCATCTTCTTACCTTGTCTCCTTGGCAGATTAGATTAGGTTTTGAAAAAACCCTCTGCATATTTCGTGTGCATCTGAACAGAGGAATAGGAACCAGCCTTCTCTGGAGAATCCTTTCTCATTTTTTTAAGTCCCACACTTGGAGAAAGGATTCAATGTTATGTAATCACACTGGATGCCAAGTGATCAACCTAGAAGCCTGATCTGCATCCAGGGGTGCTGTGATTTTGCACTAATAGTTTTGGCACGCCCGGTGGGAGTAGAGGTCTCATTTTTATTGCAACAAAGTTGATATGCATCTGCTGCAATTTTCTTTCTTAAAAAGAGCTATTATTCACATATCTGGTGACTCCAAGGGGAAGAATCAACTGGTTTCAGCAGTGCAGGCCTAAAAGCTTATGAGAATAATCACAAGGTCAAGAGTTGGAGAAGAGGAAGTGTTGTTTGAATACCTGCAATTATCTCCAAGAAGAAGGCAAAGAGGAAGGAGGATTCAAAGGTCTCCATCTCCACCAAACAAGTAATCTCTCAACTCCTCCACCGATCAGCCTTTCATTCAAAGTATTCAAGAGTCCTTCGACCAATCGAATGGCACAACCACTAAATCCCTTTGTCAATTTCATGGCGAACCCACTTTCCCTCAATGCATAGAATCCGCCCAATCGCAGCGTTGAAGAACATTCCATTTTTTGGAGAAAATCATACCACTCCTTGTGATCATGTCAAAGACATTGCTAACATCTATGTAATCCATGAGATAAATGAAATGGATGTGGCTGTCAAATTACTGGCATCATCATTCAAAGGGAAGGCATTGCAATGGTTCAGAAGCCTCAAAGCTGGTTCTATCACAAACTGGAATCAGCTGTGTATTGCACTTCATGATCAATTTGGAGAGAAGGGAGACAACTTGTCTCTTTTGGAGCAGCTGACAACTATCAAGAGAGCCCCCAACGAGCAACTGACTGATTTCAACTTCAGATTTCAAAGGTCTTGGGATAGGATTCTAGTAGCAGTCAGGCCAACAGCAGAAGGTGCTTTTCTATATTACCTTAAAGCTTTAAATTCTGATATTTCTATGTTGGTTCAATCTATGGGAGGCACAACTATCCCTGCTGCTTATAGTATTGCCATTAGAGCTGAAAATTGTCTGATTCAAGCTGGCAAGCTAGCTCCTAGGCCTCCAATGCCATTATATCCAAGTTTAGAGAGCCCAAGTACTAGTCAAACACCTGTCTTAGCTCCTTCTCCCACTCCTAGAAATCAGAGTTCAAATGAAGCTTCCACTTCATCTCCAAGTGCCCCAAATGAGCTTCAAGAGGTCATGAAGCAACTGCAAAATTTAGGTAATGAGCTGGTTACACTCAAGAGACAGCAAGCTCATGGTTTTAGACCTTCGTATCAGCCTCAAGCTCAACCAAATAGGCAGCCATATCAGCCTCAAAGGCCACCCAATCCAGCTGCAAATATGAATCAAACAAGGCCTCCTGCCAATAGACCATTCCAGCCCTATAATCCAAATGCCATATCTACCTCTAAGGCATTAGTACCAGCACAAAACAACATTGCCCAGGAGTATGATTGGTGTTTTCCATGTAATGAGCCTCATAATCAATCCATGTGCTACAATGGTGCTTTGACTCAAGCTTTAATGGTAACAACTACTGGCGTGGAGGGGGAGAACAGTCAAGAAAACAGCCAACAACAAGAAACATTCCAATAGCAATCAGCACCAAATGACACCACATTGGTAAATTGGCAAGCAGAGGATTTCTGTGGCATGAATCAGGCAGTTTCTCAAGGTGTTGCAGCCAACACAAGGTCAAAAAGGAGAAATTTGGGTGAAGAACAGCCATTAGCCCCAGCCAATCCACAACCTTCCACAGCTCCACAAATGATTGGCAAGCAAAGTCCCGTTTCAAATGCATAAGGGCAGCCAAGAACAGCCCCTAGACCAACTCAAATGCCAGCTATTGCTGCCCACATACAAGGAGTAAATGTGCAAACCAAGGGACAACAGAGAGATCCTTCATCACCATTCAGTATCATTGATCAGATGAAGAAAACAAACGTCAATATATCTATGTGGGAATCCCTAGCTATCCCAGGCTAAAGAGATCTGCTGCAAGCTGCCATGAAGGACTCGCCAACTTTGAATCGGTGAGATACAAGACAAAGTGCTTACAAATGCTGCCCAATCTGAAGGAAATCATGGAGCACAACAAGGTAAAATGCTGAATCCTCCCCCTTTTTATGTTTCGTTAATCATTGGAAATCAGCTAGTGCATAATTGCATGATAGATTAAGGGCAAGTAGCTCGAATGCCTAAACAAATAGCTGATCAATTAGGGCTCCAGAGATGAAATAACATCTAAGGGAGTAGTGCGGTTGGATGGGACAGCAATAGCAATAGTTGGAGTAATTAGAAATTTGAGTCTTACCTTGCATGCATGTCCAAATGTTGTTGTCTTACAAGATGTATCAGTCATACCATTGAATTGGATTGGATCCAAATACTAAGCCTGTCAGGTAGAAACAGAGACCAGTCAATCCACACATGGAGCCTCTCATGAGGAAAGAATTGGACAAGCTGATTGAGTCAAGAATCATATTCCCAATCAAGCATTCTAGTTGGGTTGCCAACTTAGTTCCAGTCAGAAAGAAGAGTGGAGAGATCAGGCTATGTGTTGACTTTAGAGATTTGAATAGAGCCTCTCTCAAGGACCATTATCCACTCCCTTCCATGGAGCAAATATTGCAGGTCGTAGCTGGTTCAGAAAGGTTTTCACTACTTGATGGTTACTCAGGCTTCAATCAGATTATGGTAAAGGAGGAAGACCAGTTCAAGATAGCCTTCACAACCAAATGGGGCACATATGCTTACAAGAAGATGCCATTTGGACTGTCGAACGCCGAGCAACATTCCAGCGAGCTATGGATATGGCATTCAAAGGCTTGATCAACAAGATAGTGCTGGTATACCTAGATGATATTACTGTCTTCTCCAAGAATGCAACAGACCATTTCTTTCACCTCAGACAAGTGTTTCAGAGGTGTAGAAAGTTCAGAGTGTCTTTGAATCCTAAGAAGTGCATCTTTCTTGCACATGAAGGGAAGCTCCTTGGCCATATTGTCTCCAAGGAAGGATTAGCAATTGATCCAGAGAGGGTTGAAGCCATAAGAGCTCTACCACTGCCAAGCCACAAGAAATCCCTTCAGAGTTTCCTAGGAAGGATAAACTTTGTTCAGAGGTTTGTCCCAACTTTTGCAGCCCTTGTCAAGCCCATCACCAAAATGTTAAAGAAAAGCATGGCTTTCAAATGGACGGCAGAAAGCAAGGAGATTTTTGAAGCAATCAAAGAATCCATATCCCAGGCACCCTCTCATCAACCCATATTTTTCCAAGGATTTCATCCTCTATGCATTTGGAGGTGATGACATTATTTCTGCCATTCTAGTATAAAGCGGAACAAAGATAATGATGAACAGTGATTGCCTTCTTGGCAAAGAGCCTAGGTGACTACGAAGTGAGGTACTTTTTATTGAAAAGCATGTGCTTGCATAGAATCGAAGCTTGAAGAAATTCAAGCATTTAGTCTCAAACAACAAGGTCCAGTTATTGGTCTCACATGTTGGGGTTAAGGACTTCCTCCTCAACAAGGATTTGAATGAGAAAAGGGCAGGATGGATCACCCGTGTCATGGAGTATGACATTAAGATCAAGATCACCAAGCTGGTAAGAGGCAAAGGTTTGTGTGAGCAGCTCGCTTCCAAACAACAGTCAACCTAGAAGATGAAGAAGACGATGTCCTACTATTACAAGATGATCAAAGACAGGAAAATGATGATGTGTCCACTCCCTGTTGGACTCAGAATATGATACATTTCCTACAGACGGGCATGTGCCCTCCAGAAATGAGCAAAGCGAAGAGAAGATACTTCAGGTTGCAGGCTGTTCCATATACCATCATTGATGGAGTTTTGTTCAAGAAGGATGTGAATGGAGTGCTGCTGAGATGCATTAACACAGTTCAGATCCAAAGGGTATTAAAAGAGTTTCATGATGGACCAGCTGGTGGCCATTTTGCACCAAGAGTGACAGCTCTGAAAATCATGAAGGCTGGTTATTATTGGCCTAAAATCTTTAGTGATTTCTATGCATGGATCAATAGATGTAAGAATTGTGCATTCTTCATAGGAAAAGAGAGACTCGCTGCCCTTCCATTACATCCAATCTCAGTGGACCAGCCATTCATGCAATGGGGTTTAGACTTCATTGGAGCCATCAATCCCAATTCAAGCCAAGGGCACAAATGGATTTTGACAGCCACGGACTACTTCACCAGATGGACAGAAGCAGTAGCACTCAAAGAGGCGAATGAGTCTAGCATCTTGGACTTTTACGAGGGGATAACTACCAGATTTGGTGTACCTGCTACAATAGTCTCTAATAATGCATTGGCATTCATTGGATCTAAAGTGACTGAGTGGGCTATCAAGAACGAGATCTACCCGAGCACTTCATCAAACTATTACCCTCATGGGTCAGTTCATTGAACTAAGCATGGTAATAACTAAGTGTTAAAACAGTGTGCTTTTAGCTAACTATTTCATAAAGAGAACTTTACTTTTATGAAACAGTTTAAGCATTACAGAAATACATACCAAAAAGAAATACTAGTCATAAATGAGAGAGAGAGGTAAGGTGATAAACCATATCATAATTAAGAATAGATCATGATATATATCAACTTCAACTTTCAACTATTGTTTTACATAAAAATAATTAAAACATTAATCCAGATAAGTACTTATTTCATCAAATCACAATTTTCCTTTCAATTGTCATTTTACATAATTCACTTCTCAATTAATCCTATTTATCATGAGAAGATAACTATCCTTACTATCTCTTCGGAATAGATCAACATTTGATATCACAATAGTATTTCCATCTCAACATTATTTCACCTAATTCCATCCTAGAATAAGGGATGCTTGAATCAAACATAGGAATAAGTTTAGGATGAAACAACAACATAATAAGGAAAGAGTTTCTAATTAAAGAATCCTAAAACTCAAAACTAGAGTTAGAAACCAATCTAAGTTCAAGTTCAACACTAAACATATTTTAACAAAGGATGAGATCAATTTGACATGTAATTGGAATCAACCACACAATCCCAAATGAGATACATCATTACCAAGGTTTAAGTCAAATAGAATAATGGATATATTTAACAATTAGCTACAACTTCTACAACCATTCAAATATTTTTCACCAAATAAAATACTTACTCAGAATATTTCCAACCAAACAAAAAAATTCTTCAATGCAACCTTTGCTTCAACTAACCTGTCCTAGCACAATTGGAAGGAGAGACCACTTTCCAATTTTACCTTTGAATGATCAAAAGAAACTAGAATGAACAATGTATACAGATACAGTCATTCATAAAACGTACCAACCCAAAATACCAAAATAGATCAAATTAAGATTCGTGTTGAATGATCAATAAACCAGGAGAGAGGAAAGAACAACGAGTAATACAATTCACCACCATCCATCATTCCATGAGATAGTAAAAGAAACAAAGTTTCTACATAATAATAACCATTTACCAAAATATATAGGGATGTCAGGGAAAAATTCAATAGAAGAGCAAGTCTGAACCCACCCTCTAACTCATACCGAAAATAGATAGGGAAATGAATGAACATACTAACATCCAAATAGGAGTAATCAATTCTTTTTCATCTATAATTAATTATCTAAAATTAGAGTGACTGAACTCGAGTTTGACAAGAAAGGTAAATAAACATTCAAACCAAACACATCAACTAAGTCCATCGATTTTTCCAACTTTAAAGTCAACAACAGTAATAGAAAAACAGTACGTCAAAACCCAAAGACCATTTTCCTTCCTTTAGAATTTTTTTCAAAATTTCGAGATTACCTAAATACACAAAAGAACATAATAGAATATTACTTCACATACATATTTTTCAAGAAAAATCATACTTACATTAAGAAATAATTCCTTTCAAGAAACCAACAAGATTATATTTACCAGACCCTCAATAAAATGATGGAGTTCTAGAAAGTCCAAATAGATGTAAACTCCAATCCTAGTAAAAGAAATTAAAAATAATTTATCTTTCCTCAAATCACAGGACAGATGACTATAAAAAAATAGAGAATACATAACCCTATATCATAACACACGAAGTTATCGTAACCAACATTGCATTCCATATTTGATCATTCCTTCTTAACTTAGAAACATATGCTAAAGATATGGTCATATAAGTTTAATCCCCTTAATGATTCATACAAGATCCAACAAGTCAAGAAAAAAAAAGTTAATCCTCAAAAGTATGCTCACTAAGTGATACAAGGTTTTCCCTAAATAGGTTCAAAAACATTTAGCATTCAAGCTACCTACAATTCAACATTGTTTATCAAAAGAACATACAGTTTCAACTACACCTTAGGTTTTTGTAAAAGGAGCATGGAATACTCAGAAATTCAATCAATAATAATGAAGCCTAGATCACACTCTTTTCAGACAAAAGGAGTTGGAATGAGTATTCAAATTAACAACACATCAAATCCCACAAGAAGAGATAAAATAAATAACCATGCAAAACCAATTTGTTCCCAAAAGGCTTCATTCAATTTCAAATGTAAGTCAAGTTACTCACAAGTTTAACACAACTTCAATAGTAGTACAATAGTTACAACTTCATCTCAGGCTCAAACAGAAGTTAAGCATAACTTAGTAATTCCAAACAAGGGAATCAAAACCCAGAACATATCTTCCATCATAGTACTTAGACTCAAACAATAAAACATAGTAAATAATGTAAGCATCTAAAGTAGATATAATAACATTAGGGAAAACAAATTTATCCCAAAGAGAAAAGTTCTTTTGATGATAACACTTAAGTAAAAGAAAAAAACTTAATGAGAAGATCCTTTCATGCATGATAACACTTCTCCTTCACCGTTTCACAGAGATCTTTGAGAAAAATTCTATATTTTATTCCTTTCTAATAATGTCAACAGAACCTTCAAAACTTTCCCATTCATTTTATAGTTTCCATAGTGCCCATTAAAATTCCAAATCCATGCAAAAATTACAGTCATGTGAGAGTTACAGTTATGTAAATATCAAATTGGAGGTTAGAAGTATTGAAACAACACCATGAAGAGCCCAAGCACGAAAAAACAAAAGATCAAAAACAACCAAAACTCCTCATGCACCTTCCTAGGAGGTTTTTTGCCAAATTAAAAAACATTAAATGTAAAGGAATGTCATTTCCCTCCATTTTCCATGCCACCACCATCTCCACTTTTGGAAAAGACTACATTAAAATTTGCATGCAACTAAATTCAGTGGAGATGCCAACTCAACTTTCCCCAACTTTTCCAATTCCCATGCCAAAGTTAGTGTAGGAAGGATAAGAATGAATTAATTCTCATTTAATTACCTTGAAACTGATGCCACCGACCACCTAATGTCCATGTGTTCCATAGGCCCCCTTTAGGTTAGCCACATTTTAGTTAGGTTAACATAAGTTTAGGAAATCAACATAGGTCCATAGGTAGGTTTCTAGGTTAAGTCACAACATCCTAATTTCAAAAGATCAAAGAGACATAGGTTAGGCTTAGTTCTAGGACATAGTCCCTTACCATTAAAAATATAGTTAAAATAGGTTATCCTTCGAGAAATAATCAAAATCCATTAAAAGAAGAACCGACCATGACATCGCATTCAACATACTATAGGGTCTAAAGACCTCCTCAATCTTTAGCACAGTCCAAATCCAATGATCAACTGATCTAACAGACTTGGTTATTTTGACCACAATAATTATGAATTAAAAACATACCTTGGATCAATGGAATTGATCTAAGGTAATGTTGTTCTAAAATAGGAAGAGTTTATAAAAAATGAACCCGTATTTCTCATTGATACAATGAACTAATTCTACATAAGGAGGTGGGTTGTTCTTATTAAATACAATAAAACATGAAAAAATGTACCTACACAAAGGATGAATTATTTTCTACTACAAACATGATTTCCAAAGCCATAAGAGTACATCATCTTAAGACCAAATCACCTATCAAAATCTGCATCATTTTTATTTCTATGTAGAAGTCATCTTAGGTACTTGTCATGCTAGAGGCATTATACATGATGTGCCCGACAATGTTCCAAATGGTGTAGTAAATACACATTTCTTGATGTTTAAATAGATGCTTAACTAGAGACATATCTCAAACATTAGGCATAAATTGTCAAAATTATCCTTATCAAGTCCAATCACCGTCCATTCATCTAAATAAACCTGCAAGAAGTTGTGAATAAAATCCTTGAATGCTTGAACAATTATGTGTGTAAATATAATAGGTGCATTTTTCATACCAAAGGGCATCGCAATATAGGAAAAGATTCCCCATTTTGTAGTAAGATTAGTATTTTCTTAATCCTCCTATGAAATCCTAACTTTGATACCAGAGAACCCATCTATAAATAAATAGATTTTGCACCATGAAATGCCTTCTATTATTTCCTCGTGAATGACGTAGGAAAGGGATAAGTCACACATGCATCATTCAACTCCCTATAGTCCACATAGATCCTAATATGACCATCCTTCTTGATACTAATCACCATTGGGCTAACCCATTCGACTCATCCAGGGCTTGATGATTCCAAACTTCAACATTTTGTCAATTTCTTCCTTAACTTTTTCACACAAGTTAGGGTTTATCCTATAGGTTCTCTTTTTGACTAGGCACATACCCTCCTTAAGATTTATCTCCATCTCTCCTAATGATACTTGCACGCCTTTAAGTTCATGGTATCCAAGAGGGAATAAGTCTTGATAATATTGTAGTAACTCGAAGATTTTCACTATTTTAGAGTAAGATCAATAGTCCCTAATTATGGCCTCCTTAGACTCAACATCTTATCCAATATTAAATTTCTTAATCTTTATAGGTTCATGATACATATGCATGGTCTTAGCTACACTTTCTCAAACCTCACACCTACCTGTTGAAAAATCTACATCCAGATTTTCTATTTCCTCATCATCCATTAAGTAGACCATCTTTCTTTTCCTTAAGAAAAACACACCTAAGTAGTGTGGTATTTGTCTCTATTTATTCATAAAAATGTTCTCCTCATCTCCTTCATCAAATAAATCTTGAATGATTTCTTCCACTTTAGCACTATCTCCCTTTCTTAAATGCTTTCTAACCTTTAATTCCTCTTCTACTAGAGGTTTAGTAGAGAAAATTCAAATTTCTCTGGTCATTCCCGTAATTAAATCCTACCAATTTCCAGTCTCTATGGAGTTCCGCATATATATACCAAACACGTGCATAACCTTGTAAACTGGAATAAAATTTTACACCCAAAGAGAAGGTGGTAAATCTTCCTACCCCTCTTTCTAGAGTCTCTCACACTACCAATGCGGTGTTGAATAGGTTGATTACCATGATATGTGCAAATTTGAGTAGGTGCATTTATCCTAAGGAATCTAGTAGCAAGATAAATCCTAATTTCATTCCATCCTACAAGATTATCATTGTGAACCACCCACCAAAGGCACTATTGTCCCACGAGAGGTTGTATGCTAGCATATTCTATCTCTTCAATCGGTCTATCCACTACTCCTCCATGGCATGTAGGAATACCATAGTATCTCCTTCTCCAGTGTAATGAGGTACTTGAGTTGTTACCTTTTCTCCGATATAACAAGGTTTTCTTTCTCACACAAATGTGATCTTTACTTCATGCCCTACCAACTCATAAGTACTATGAGCCCAACTATCACAAGAAACACTTGTAGTATCCCTAACAGATTGTGCATCTTCCCACAAAATAATTCCTTCTTTATATGGCTCAAGCACCTCTTGGTCCAAGATGACACGTACATAAATCCTATTCAGGTCCTCCTCACTCAAAGGCTCAACATAGGGCACAAATTTTCCATCTCGTTAAAGGGATAGTAATTATTTCCTCCTTATTTTAAAAATTGATATAACCCTTGTTGAATCGAATATAGAAATTATTTTCATATAACCAAGGATGTCCAAGTAGAGCGAGGAAGCTATCTTCCTCTTCCAGTGCTAAAACCTAGAATTCTCCACCGAACTTGGCTTCATGTATGGTAATGGATGCATCTTTTAAAACTTCAATGAGAGTGGCCTTAATATGGTTAGCCATGAACAATGCATTTGAATATGGCTTCAATGGAGGTATCCCAATTTTTACCCATGCTTCTAAAGTAATATTTTCTTCCAAACCCATATCAATCAATATATTACTCAACAGAATCCATCCACAACAACAATCGAGTGATTTCCTTGTCATAATCTAGGCTATGAGGGGAATATTTCCATATGGGATTTATTTTCTAGTCTCAATACTTGCGTGTGGAGTGTTTCCTTTAACCAATTCCATAAAAATTGAATGATATTATCCTGGCGCAACATCTTACATGCCTCTTTTAATTTATCCATATCAAATTGGACCATTTATGTTGCTTTATTTTTCTCCATCTTCTCGTGATTGCTCCTTTAAATATTATATTTCAACCTGAAGATTTTTAATTACCTCCGTGGTTTCCTAATAAACATTCTTCGATGGAAAATATTTGGGTACCGTGCATGTAAAACCTCCTCCTTAGTGATGGTAGGCTTCTACCGCAATGCTTTTTTGGTGCGTGCCACTTCAGGCGGGTATTGATCTTTATAGGAAATTCCTCAAAGTCTAGTTCCAATTTGGGCATCCATTGATTTTCCATAGCACATTGTATCCTAACCATCCTTGCACCTTTTTTTTCTTATTTATGTTACTTACTAATATGCTCATACAATTATGGGCATTCCTCATAACTATGATTCTTTCCATAGAAAGAACATGTAATATTCTAAGGACATTCACACCTGTAGTGGTCAGGAGATCTGCATGTATAACATGTTCTGTGAGGGAAATCACCTCATCCACCACCATAGCCTCATCCTCCAAATCCACCATGGTATCCTTGACCCTTCCATAACCTCCTTCAAAATTCCCTTCATTCCGATCATAGTGCGCTTGATTGTGATCTTAATCTTGATGCTCATTATTTCCTTTAGAGTTATCTGATACTCTTGTCTATTGTACACCAATATCTATAGCATCATAGATCTGACAAATCAACCAGAAATATTCTATATCACGAGTCATAGACTTTTAAATCTTAGAGTAATAAGAGATGTTCTTCCTTATTGCATTTTGTAATAATGGGAAGCGGCTAGTATCATGGTTTAAATGACATATCTCATAGTCTAGCAATAAGGAGTATACTGATCTATGGGAAATACTATCTTTAGTGTGACCTTCCACCTTGCGATCTATACACCAAATCCCCATATGTGTCTCATGTGCTGAATTTTTCGATAGCTCCTCCAACTGCTTCGCCATGGCTGGGATCTATACTTCCAAAAATGGGCTCACCCTAGTGTCTATACTTCCAACTACCTTAGTGCATAAAGATCAGTGTATGTCTTATGTGATAGCTCCCTTATAAAATGTGTAATCATACCTCCAACAAACCATTTTGCATGTTGGCTCACATGAATCTCATAAGAAATCTTAGACAAAATCATTTTGAAATGGGAATTGTACTCTTTTACACTCTCACTAGTACTTTGTTTAGTATTCTTAAGCATGATTATACTCTTCTACTCGAACTCAGGGATGTGAAACTCTTTAAGGAAATCATATTTTAAAGCTGCATAGTCTACGCAAGTTTGATCAGGTCAAAAATTTTATACTAGTTATATGCGTGCCCTTGTAACGTAGTGGCGAATTGACTTGACCTATGCTCGAAGCCGTGATTCCATTTGTGTGCCACAAGATTTCACACATATGCATGTGTTCAACAACATCTTCTATTCCCTTATACTTTGGAAGATGAAGAGACATTTCCACATAAATATATTGGGTTTGGTACAGACTTTTCCACCTGATCTAGAACCTCCTATGTTTCCTCTTCCTCTAGAAAAACCAGATCCATTGGAACTCGAACCACCTATACCTCTTGACCTTGAACATGTAGCTGAATTCGAATGAAAAGATGTTCTTCCCTCGTGTCCCAAAGCATTAGTACTAAACTACACCCCTACATTCTGTGAAGTGTTTCCACTCCCAGAAATTAGCCCAAAATTTTGCACACTTGAATTTTTGTGGATGATACACCTAAAAGGTACCTCCAAAAAATAATGAATATTTTTATGCTACAATTGATGTGCTTGTTATATGACTTACTACTGCTCTCCCAATGACTAAATTAGCTTGATGACTATTTCTCATATTATATGATGGAATACCAAGTGCAAGGGAAATATTTTTAGGTAGATTCGGATGTGTTCCAATAGCCCAGTGCATGCGTCTCTACTAGTACACTTCTATGTGAGGCCAAAGGGGGTTCTCTGTCATGCTTTCCCAAATGGGGGAATTCTGATGCTCGGTTCAACTTCAAATCCTTCGCAATCCATCTCTCTCCACAACACCATTCACTCTACAACATCCTATTGCTTCTCTATCTCCCTCTTGTGTGCCTCATTATACTTAAGATGCCTTTCTTCTCTCTACATTTCGACGCTAGGTCTGCCATCTTTCACCAAACCTACACCTACCCTCATGCGTGGTGAGGATTAGTTAGCAATTGATTTTCTTTCCAATTTAATGGTTACCATCAAGATTTTGATCGCCAAGAAAATGCCTTACGAGTAAGTTCCCATGGGATATCATAAAAATAAAAATTTAGCCACCTCTCGTAAAGAATAAGTGGAAATTGAGTACTCCATAATATAGCTGTAAAGAACACCAAGAAAACAAGTATCCACAATGTGTGTCCAAATCAAATCAACATCATAGAGGGCCTGAAATTATTCATGGGTCCAAACAAGTGTGTGATACCTCCAATTCCTTTTAGATGCATAAGCAATAATCCACTTGTACATTTCTACTATAAAAATAAATAATAATCTCTCATATAAACTATCATATAGATTATGTTCCACCTATGTGTGTGTGTTAAAATTAGATCTTGTGATGAACCTCCATGTGTATTCTTCTTCTAGATCATGTATTCACTCCTTAAAACTTACTAGGGTCAACCAAAGATGTCTTCATAGCGATCAATCATAAAAACAATCTGAAAAGAGGTCCCACAAATGGAACTAATGATGCCCCATAGAATTTACCAAAGTGAAATCCTAGGCACACTCGCACATCACTCAACCTAGATTGAGTGCTCACCCAAAGCATGCAAAGGTACCAGCCCCTCTTTAGGGTTACTATTGTAGGATGTTAGCATGATGAAGAATTAATGCATTCAGATCCAAAATTAATACAACATTCTACAAAGCATGTTCAGATCTAGATCTAAAGAGTAAAAAATTTAAATGATAACCATACTAAAGTCAAGTATGCAAGAACCAATTATACTCAAGATTAATACTTTGATTCAGCCAATACACTCCATTATATTAAACATAGTAAATACACAGAATCTCATTACAATATATAATACCATAGCTTATGTGTGCATCATATTTGGCAGCATAACTTCACAGTAATTCAGTTCTCACACCATCCTTTTATTCTACACAGATCATTACATATTTAAAAGGGAGGGTCTTTCCTTTCACCACTTGCATAACTCTAAAAATAATGACGCATGCTAAAAATATCTATGCGCCTTTATAATCACTACCACACATGAAATTGTGCTAACAATAGACCTCTTCTAGTTATCTCGGTAGTAGCAATTTTATTCTTAGCTCGCACCCATGGAAAATGCTTAATATACACTCTTCCAAAAATATCCAATGCATGTAACAAAAGTATTTACTCTGGTTTGTGTGCTCTCCGCACGCTATCTCTACAAATATCCCACTCATGTGAAAATGGATAAGTCCATAATATGCCCTTGTCTTTGGCATGCATGTTCATACCTATCCTTCTACACCTTTGACCGCACTGTTCTCATACACAAAACTTTTGTGTGCCTTCTCCTAAGTATCCCACTTTTATTCGCTCAAAAATGTACAAATTGGTTCATTTGAACTAGTTGTGTAAGGCATAGTGCAAGTAATCATACCTCCTCAAGTGGAGAAGTGGAGTTACATTCCTGAAATGGAAAGTAACTCCCATATGATGCATTTACACACTAAATCTAATGACTCAAGAGAATAATATTCTTTCATAACCCCTATCACACCTAAGACATATGACCTCACCTAAGTGAGATGAATCACCAGTGATGTGGAAAATGGACACCCCTAAACCTCCATTCATCAAAATTTAGGATGAGTTGAAAATTCAGAAATGAGAAATGGGTCCCATAAATAAATCCTAATCGAGGCACCTATACACAATAAGGATCTCAAGAAAGTGAGGAAAAATAGTGGTAAAAAATCCACAAAAAGAGATGAAAAAAACTATCTAACAATCTAAGAAATATGCTACGATGGGTCTCAAAAACTCAGACCTAATAAGATACCCATGTAAATGATAATCTCTTTGGAAGAAGAAGAGAGGGGAAGAAGGAGACAAGAGGAACTGTAAAATAATACATAGACATATCTAAAATCAACATTTCTAGGAAGTATCCAAGAAGAGTGTTGATGACTTGGTCCTTAGCTAGTGGACTCAAGAAGAACCAGCCACATAAAATAGTGTTCCTACCCTTGGGAAGGATAGAAATGGAGTATTGAAAGTATTCTCACTTTGCAAAGTAAACAAAATATAGCAATATAAAGAACTCAATCTGTCTACAAAAATGTGACATAGGTCTAATAAATGAGTGCACAACAACCTAAGTGTTGGCGAGAAATTTTTTTGGGGAAAAATAATTGTATTTATGGCCAACACTATGGGATTATAAGTCCCTCTACTTAGCTAGTGTAACTACCATATATGCATGCATGAGTAAAAAGTTGGATTTTCTTGGTGGCCTTGCAGGTTTGGGATCCAACAAGGGCATGACACTAAACCTATGGCAAAGCTATCAATTTCTTGCTAGAGAGGACTTTGTTTATAAAGTGGGAAAGTGAAGTGAAAAATGAGCTATGAGAACTAATGTTGCAGTTATAAAATCATATTCCTACACACACACTAGTTAGAAATTTCAACACATGCATTTATGAGAAGAAACAAATCTATAAATAGCAACAAGACCAAATGGAATTTGATGAGCACAAAGTATCAAGAAATCCCTTAGTCAAAGAAAGCTAGAAACTCCTTCTTGTATTGATTTCTCAAACCAAAGTTGTACATAGTGGGGAAATGGAGGAAATTTGAGAATGAGGGGGAATGGAAGAATTTGGATATCTCCTTTGTTCTCTCAATGCACTCTTGAGTTTACAAAATCAATCACCAACCCTTTGAAATGGGAATGGATTTACAATTTATAGAATGAGAGGTGACTCATCATCTACCCCTCAATGCCTTTTCATATGCCCTCGCACAACTTGAAACTTTTTCAGCTTCCTAAGAAACTTCTAAGTCCCTTTTCATAACATAAAGGTGACTTATTACATTAGGAACATTAAGACATATGAAAAATTACAACCCCAATGTGGAATTAGATTATTGGAAAGTGAGAGAAATTTTGGGGAAGAAAGAAAAAGAGAGAGAGAAAGAGAGAGAAGAAGAGGAGATGTCATTCTTAATGAATTATGTTGATCCCCGTTGATGGAAAGCTCTAATGCAAAGAAAATCTGAATTTTTAAACACATGTGAAACTCCTTTAAATTGGCTCATAAATGTTTTGGAATGAGTATTTAAAAACACTTCTGAATGGTTC
Source organism: Taxus wallichiana var. yunnanensis (assembly GCA_018340775.1). NCBI lineage: Eukaryota > Viridiplantae > Streptophyta > Pinopsida > Cupressales > Taxaceae > Taxus > Taxus wallichiana. Next base: position 97,787,747 of record CM031234.1, on the reverse strand, counting down.
TAATGATCACCATAACTTCCACCCTGAACAAGATACTCCTACAACTCGAGCCACTTAGTGAGTGTCAAAAAAAACTTTCAAATTCCCGAGATGGATCACGAATGCTCTGTGAGAAATTACTATGATGATCCTAAAAATGATGCCCCTATGAATGATTATCCTTATATGTCATATTGTGCCAAAACTTCCCTTTGGGATTAACTTACTATTAATAGTAAGTGCCCAGATGGGAGATTTACTATTTGGGGTAAGAGGTGATTTTGTCACTTCTTAACCATCCCGATGCAATGAACTCCTCATTCACTCCTATGCACACTACCTTCACCTCAACAACTTCTTGGGGTGACATACTACTTTTAGTAAGCACCCATATAGAGGGCTTACTATTTTTATTAAGTGGTAATTTTAATTATTTTCTACTTTGGGAAACATTCTTGATTCCTAGTGATCTTCAGTGCACACTACCTTTTCTATAGCCACTTTTGATGGTCACTTCCCAAACATAACAAGTTTGTATAGGAAAAATTACTATTTTTAGAAAGTGGACTTCCACCGCTCGATTTGTGATGGAAGATTGTTTTTTTGGAATTGGCTCATCATCGTGATAACATCCTCCAAATTTCATGTGATATCTCTCACTATAATGCTTGGAATTAAAATATAAATTTTCACCGCAATGGCTTCAATCACGGAGCCACCTAGTGGCCATTAATGGAGCTCAAAATTTGTAGGTCTGGTTTTTGTCTCCATTTGTGACGAAAAAAATATGTTGTGATAGGTTTTTCATTTGGAGTCAGTTTGTAATTTTTTATCTCATTTCCGTTTCCAAATTGATGGGAAATTTGAAAAATGTGAGTTGGTGCATGAAATGGGGATTTTTATGGAAAAATTGTTTCGGGCACCATTTGACCTCTTGTTTATTGCATCTTGATCATCTTGAAAATTTTGAAAGTATGTAAAATATGTCACCTTAATAAAACTTTTATTTTGTAAGATATGAATATTTTTTGATTACGTGACTTCGTGGTTATCTACCGAAAACTCTTCATTTTTCTTCACTTCTCTATCGTTCTTCATTTTTTGACCCATTTTTTCTATGAGACCTATGAATTTTTATGGAGAGGATGTTATTTTGGCCATGTTGGAGCAGGTTTGGAGCAGTAATTTTTGACCGGGTGTCTGGACAAGCATGAACAAAGCTATGACAAGGTGTGAAGCTATGAAGAAGAAATGGTGGAGAAAAATGGCTAATCTGTTGGATTCAAATTATTCAAAAAATAATGCACAATAAGGGAGGGGAACATTTTTTTCCCTGTCATCCCTTACCTCAAAAATACATGAGGGACATAAAAATCTATGGTGAGAAAGGTGATGACACATGGTGGAGATCTAACGGAAGAGGATGAAAGCTCTACCACTCTTGGGGTTGAAAAAATTGTCTTGAAGAGGTCACATGCGTAACTAGAAGTCTCCTTGGGGATGGGCACATTTTTTTGACCCTAATTTCCTTCACCTCAAATTTATGTGAGGGACATCAAATTCCATGGTGAGCAAGGTGATGACATGTGGCAACGATCCAATGGTGAAGGTTTAGATTTCCCAAAGCACTCGAGGGATGAACCGGCAATCTTGGAGATCATATGTGGGTCCAGAGGGATTCATTAGGGCAAGGGGAATTTTTCCATGTCTGATGTCCCTAAAATTTAGGGACACAAAATCCTTCAAATATCTTGTAGCTAACACTTGTCCTTCCAAAATTTGACTAACTCCCAAACTCGCTTCAAGAGGGAAACTTGAAACGGTGATACCTTGAGCTCTTGATGGAGTTTTTGATGAAATTTTATATAATATTGATTGTAAATGATCTTATGAATCCAATGGTGGTAGTATCAGGTCTTAAATATTTCATCTAATCTTGGAAAAATCAGATTTAATTTTTATTACTCCACTTATGCACGAGAAACACTTAATTTAGACCCATTAGGACAAAGTGTTGTGAAAAAAATAATTTCACCATATTGTAGGTCTCTGAATTCCATTTATGAATATGTATTTTTGTTCTCCTAACTCCATCTAGAGCTCCTAGAATCACCTTATGAATCTCAATAATTATTTTTGCTTGTGCACTTTGCATAGGCTTGTGAACCCTAATTTTGATGAAACTACCCCAAATTCTTCGAGTCTTTTATGAATCTTCCAAATCACTTCCATGATGTCCCAAGGCATTTTACTCACCTCCATGTTTAGTTTGGATTTTATTTCCTGCTCCATGGGGTTGCTCTAGTCCTAATAAGGTTAGCAATAACCCTTCCCACAGTTGCCCGAAGCTTGCAATTTTCAATGAAATCCTAAATTCACCTAGGGGTGTATTTGAATTTCCTAAATCACCTAGGGAATGAGCTAACACAAATTTGGAGGTTACTTGGACTGACCGGGTAGACCTAGGGTGCCTCCGAATGATAAAATGTGAATTTTTTTACAGGGGTATCATTGTCATGCTTAATCATTTTCAATTTTCATGTTACACATTTTCACAACAACTGAATCTAGCTTGGGGATATGACATGGAGTGAGCGCAAAGTGAATACATGAAATGGGGAATCAAGAATATGAACTTTAGACCATATGATCCATTTATCTGTCTTATCCATTGGGCCCTGCAGAGTCATATATAACTTAAAACAAGAGAGAGAGAGAGAGAAAGAGAGAGAGAAGAAGGAAACAAACACACACCAAGAAAAATAGAATGAAACACACAAAAAAAGGAAAAAAACACACAAGATAAAGGGAAACATACCTAACAATCACCTATGTTACAAGACAGGGGACAATTTTTTTTTGCTGAAGTAATTTTCATTCCTCAAAATTTACCCATGAGTGGGAAATACTAAGTGATGTTGTTCTGTGAAGCCATTGATTGGTTATAGAAAGTAGCCCCTGTCCCTTAATTGTTTATGAAAGTTCGGGCACTTTCAGACCCTCTTTTTTTGTAGGAGTGATTCCATTTGAGCTTTTTGATGCTTAGGTATTCTCTTGGAAATTTCACTACCTTCATCCACTTTGAAATTAGTTTCATAGTAAAAGTTGTCTTCCATGTTTATCCACATAAGTGATTTTTCATTGAGCATCTCATCACTGCTACAAAGACGATTTTCATTCAAATTTCTTGAAAATTATGTGTTACTTTCTTTACGCTTATTTACATATTCTCCATGAGAAACCTTAGATTCATCCTTTATCTCTACTCCACTGTGAGGTATTTGAGTACTGTTAGGAGGATTAGAGGAAAACTCATACTTTTCTTATATGGCCATGGCACGAGTTAAGAGATCAAGAATCAGCTTGGGGTCTTCTAAAACTTCTACTACATCTAATAGTTCTTGTATGGAGATATCCTTTGTTTCTTCCTGTAGTTCATCTTTATACGCCTTCAAAGAATATTTATTTTACAGCTCAAGGAAACTATCCAAAGGGATTACTTCATCATCTTGGGAATCGCTTCATTCTATCACTCCTTTATCAAGAGGATCTTTAGCTTCAAAGGCCTCAAAACTCCTTGCTTCAATTTATTCATCATGGAAAGAGTCTTCCTCTTCAAATGGGAAAGAAAATACCTCAATTTCATCATTGCATCCATCAACCATCGGCTCAGAGGGGCATCATATTTATTTGTTTCAACATGGCCAACCTTCACATTGGTTAAGGCTCTCAAATTAGTTTCACACTTGTCTTGTATATTCATGGATTACATTAGGAGTTAAAGATTGAGCTCGGGTCTTCTATTTCTTCAACAACTCTTAGTAGTTATTGTACATATGGTTCTCTCCCACTATGTGAGGGCTCATTATATACTTGGCTTGGTCTCTTCCAGGGTGACATGATCAAGGGATTCCTCATCTACAACTGGGAATGATAATATCTCGTCATCATGGATAAGCACATAAGATGATTTTTTTGTTTGAAAATCACCAAGAACCATTTCCTATTCCTCATGGTTTGCATCATCTGATAATTTGTGGCTGCCCTCTTGTACTTCAAATCTCCTCAATGCTTCTTCAAGGTCCATACCTATCTCGAGAAGTAATTTATAGCCCTATCAAGATGGGAATATCATTTTCCTCCTTGGTTGTCACAACCTAATTCATATGCCTACTATCTTGATACAAGATGTTGGTTTCTGGGCTTCTAGTATTTTGCAATATGTACCACATTTTCTTCTCTATAATAAATTTATCCATGTATCCCTTCACCGGTGTGGCTATGGATGACTAATTAGTTTGAATTTTACAGCCCAAATGCTAACAAGAAACCCCTTAGAAAAATTCCAAATTAAGATGGAATGTTTTCTACCAAAAGTATCATTGAAACCTTCTTGTCTGAAATTTGGTGAGAGCCACTGTGCATCTATGACATTCCCTATAAGTGGGACATCCTTTTATTCCATAGAGTAACAAGAGCCATTGGGTGGAGTCATGGTGAATTTGAAAGACTTGGCGACCTTGATAGGAATTACATTGTTTGAGGCACCATAATATATTATGTAATTGTTCAATACGTAATATATAACAAGAAGAGAGGCATATAATGGTTCAACCATATCAGTCTTGGATGCAGTCATTGAAATAATGTTCTATGATGGAGGTGTAGATGGGTTTTTTAGTATTCCTTTTGAACTAGGAGATATAACATTGGCTGTTAAAATACCACTCTTGATGTATTGAACAAATCTCCCAAATTATTCGGGGTGAGTCTATAGATATTCACTTTCAGTAATCTTCACATTGGCTATGTTTGCATATTCTAAAAATTCAAAGGGATCATATGTGGACAAGGGGAATGAAGGGACTGATTTTGGAGTTGGGATAGGTTTAGAATCGGGAGTAGATTTTTGGGAAACATAGGGGATATTGAAAGGTACATTAGGATCTTTCAAAGTAGTAGATTTTATAGGAGCATATTTAGATTTAGAGTTATAAGAGACATCAAAATAATTACTTGTAATTGTTGGAGACTTATTATTTACTATAGGATCAGGCTTCAATAATGCAGACTCCATGGAGGGTGGGAACAAAGATCCTCTACTGATTTTTTTTGGAATCACCACAGGAGGATCTTCAATCTTCTTTTTCTTTGTAGCATTGGAGGGAGTTACTCCTTTCTCATAATGAGAATGAGTGAATACCACACATGAGAAATTGGGTGCATCTTCTTCATCTTATTCATCATCTCTAAAATACTCACAAAATCTGATTTTTGTATCACTCTTAAGCTCATCAAATTCTTGGATATCATCACCTTCACTTTTTTTTTTTCAAGATCTAATTCACTTTCCTAAATCCTAAAATTTGCGTTCAAGGGTAGGGATTCTAAGGAAAGCCTTGAAGGTGTTCTTTCAATTTGATTTTTGTTGTTTCTTTGAGAGGATACTCATTCAAATAATTCCCTTTTCAAAGATGCCATCTCATTTTCCAATTTTTACAGCAATGGATTAGTTCTCTCATCTCTATGATGTTGGGCCTTGACTTTTGATGGATTATTTATCTTACCTGATAGGATGAGATCATCATCAACTTCAATGGCCATACTTTGTGCTTTTACAATATTCCTTAGTTCAACTCTTCGTAGGAAAAATCCTACCTCCGGTGATTGAGCATTGATGAATAATATCTTGATATTGTTTTTAGATAGAGTATCTTCTTCTGGTATCCTACAAAGCAACCATTTGAAATGAGCTATGAAGTTTCTCAAAGTTTCACTTTCTTCTTTATTCATTTGAGCCAACTGCACCAATAGGTCCTAACAATCCTTAGTAAATTTAAATCTTCCTTTGAACTTCCTTTTGATGTCATTCCAATAAGTGATTGATCGGGTAGGTAGGAGGTAGGAGGGAATCCATGAACAATATTATGGAAACATCTTCATGTTCAACTGTAATAATCCCGCATGATGTGGCTAAAGTGGTGATGAGTTCTTCAGGATGTTGTGAGCTATCACCTTTGAACTTTAGAAACTTCTTGCACAAGCCTATTAGTAGATCATGAAGAGGTGGTTCAAGAGTGAGTGGGCTCTATATTTATTCCCTTGGAACAATGGGTTGAGGTGTTTCTTCTTCATCCACCATTATTTCTTGTTTATATTTTACTTCAACAAAATCTTCTTCAAATTCTAGAAATGAAAATTTTTGTAATAGGAATAAGAAAAGAAACTGTGAGTACGAAATGTCACTCGCAAGAAATTGACAAGTGTATCCTTCAACAATTAATTTTCATGAACTCTTTTTTTTTTAAATATTTGATTTTTTTTTAATTTTGGGACCTTGCGGTGGTATTTTGGGTGCAGATGCTACCAAGTCTTCCCCATGGTGGGTGCAAAAAAATTGTTGGTGTGAAAAATTTTCGAGGATACATTGGTGAATTTTTGGCCAATGCTCTAGGATTCTAAGTCCCTCTACTTAACTAGGCATATTTAGTCTATGCATGTGTGAGTAAAAAGGTGGATTTTCCTAGTGGCCTTGTGGCCAAGCATCCAACAAGGGAACTCCACCGCCCCTACGAAAAGCTATAAATTTCTTTCTAGACAGGACTTTGTTTCTAAAGTAGGAAAGGGGAGTGAGAAACAAAATAGGAGAACTAATTTTGTAAGTTAAAAATCATATTCCTGCACACACATACACACTAGTCAGAAATTTCAACACATGTATTTATGAGAAGAAACAACTTTGTAAATAGTAATAAGACCAACTTGAATTTGATGAGCACAAAATATCTAGAAATCCTTGAGTCAAATAAATCTAGAAATTCCTTATTCTTGTATTGATTTCTCAAAACAAATTCATACAAAGTGGGGAAATGGAGGAAATTTTAGAATGAGTGGGAATGGAAGAATCTAGATATATCCTTTGTTCTCTCAATGCAAACTTGAGTTGAAAAAATCAATCACCAACCCTTTGAAATTGAAATGGATTTAAAATTTATAGAATGAGAAGTGACTCATCATCTACCCTTCAATACCTTTTCATATGCTCTCACACAACTTAAAACTTTTCAACTTCCTAGGAAACTTTTCTGTCTATTTTATAACATAAAGGTGACTTATTACATCAGGAAAATTAAGACATATGAAAAAGTGCAACCCCAATGCAAAATTAGAATATTGGAAAGTGTGAGAAATTTGGGGAAGAGGAGATGTCATTCTTGATGAAGTCTGTTGATCCTCAATGATGGAAATCTCCAATGGGATGAAACTATGAATCTTAAAACTCATGTAAAACTACTTCAAATTGGCTCACAGATGCTTTGGAATGAGTGCTTAAAATCATTTCTTAATGGTTCAATCGATGACCATAACTTCCACCATGCACAATATAATCCTACAACTCAAGCCATGAAGTGGGCGTCAACAAACATTGTTGAGTTCCTCAGATGGATCTTCAATGCCTTGTGAAAAATTCCTATGAGGATCCAAAACAATGATGTCCCCATGAATGTTTATCCTTATGCGTCATATTGTGCAAAAATTTCCCTATGAGTGTATCTTACTTTTAATATTAAATTCCCATATGGGAGACTTACTACTTTTGTTAAGAGGTAATTTTTACCTCTTCTTAACCATCCTAATGCGATGAATTCCTTCATTCACTCTTGTGCACACTACCTCAACCTCGGCGGCTTCTTGGGGTGACTTACTATTTTTAGTCAACACCCATATAGGGCTTACTATGTTTAGTAAGTGGTCATTTTCACTATTTTCTGCTGTAGGAAATCATTTTGGATTCCTAGTGATCTTTAGTGCACACTACCTTTGTCATATCCACTTTTGATGGTCGCTTCCCAAACATAGCAAGTCTGTATAGGAAAACTTACTATTTTTAGAAAGTGGACTTCCACTACTCATTTTGCAATGGAACATATTTTTTTGGAATCATCTTGTCATTACAATCACATCCTCTAAATTTCATATGATTTCACACACTAGAATGCTTGGAAATAAAATTTAAAATTTTCACATGGCAGTGGCTTCAAGCAGAGAGATGTCATGGTGGCCATTAATGGAGATCAAATTTTTAGTTCTGGTTTTTTTCTCCATTCACAATGAATATAACTCCATTGTGATAAGTTTTTCATTTGGAGTCTTTGTTCAAGTTTTTAGCTCATTTCCATTGTCGAATTGATGGGAAATTTGAAAAGTGGGAGTCGGTGCATGGAATGGGGATTTTGTTGGAAAAAAAGTTTCATGGCACCATTTGACCTCCCGTTTATTACATCTTTATCTTCATGAAAAATTTAGAAGTATATAAAAGGTGAAACTTCAATATGACTTGTATTTTGAATATTTTTCGATTAGGTGACATTATGGTTATCCGCAAAAAGTATTCATTTTTTCATTTATTTTTCATTAATTAGTTTTTAAAACCATTTTTTCTCTTATAACTATGCATTTTAATAGAGTGGGGGATTTTTAAGCCATGGTGGAGCTGTTTTAGAGAAACGATGGTGCACCGGGTGTCTAGACAAGCATGAACAGAGCTATGGCAAGGTGTGAAGTTATGAAGAAGAAATTAAGCAGGAAAATGGCTAAGTTCCAAATTTAAATTATTCAAAAAAAATGCACAACAAGGGAGGGGTGAATTTTTATGTCCCTCACATCCCTCACCTCAAATGGAAATTAGGGACATCAAATTCCATTGTGAGTAAGGTGATGAAACGTGGCGGAGATCTGACGGCAGTGGATGAAAGCTCCACAAGCTCCTCGGGGCTAAAAAATTGGGCTTGAAGAGGTCACATGGGTGACAAGGAATCTCCTTGAGGGGTGGGAGAATTTTTTTGACCCTGATGTCCCTAAAATCAAAGGGACATGAGGGAAATCAAATTCCATGGTGAACAATGTGATTACATGTGGCAACGATCCAACTGTGAAGGCTTTGAGCTCCATAAAGCATCTAGGGGTTGAATCGAAATATTTAAGGTTGTATATGGGTCTAGAGGGATTCATGGGGGTTGAGTGTATTTTTCCATGTATGATTTAATTGACCTTTAGGAAATTAAGGAACACAAAATCCCACTAGGATCCTTGATATGACACATGTCCTTCAATCAATTGATTAACTCCAAAACTCGCTCGAAGAGTGCAACTTGAAATGGTGATAAATTGATCTCTCGGTGGATTTTTTGATGAAATTTTATATTATCCTAATTAGAAATGTCTTTTTAATCTAATAGTTGCAGTCTTAGGTCTAAATTTCTTCATTTGATCCCCTAAATGGTGGATTGGTGATTTGGTACTCCACTTGTGCATGAGAAAAACTACTTGCGTAAAAATTGCGCAAAAGTACTATGAAAAAAATTAATCTCACCATATTATAGGGCTTGGAATTACCTTTTCAAAAATGCTTTGTTTTTCTCTTAAATCCATCCAAAGATCCTAAAATCACCTTTTAAAGCTTAAAAATCATTTTGGCACATGCATTGTCGAGGCCTCAGAACCCTAATTTTGGTGAAACTGCCCCAACTTCTCTGAGTCCTTCTTAAATATTCCTAAATCACTTCCATGATGTCCCAAGGACTTTTACTCACCTTTGTGTTTTTGGCTTTACTTTTTCACTCCATGGGGTTTCTATTGTCTTATGAAGGCCAACGATAACCCTTCACACAATTACCCGAAGCTTGCAATTTTCAATGAACTCCTAAAATCACCTAGGGATGTTGATTTTACTTTCCTAAATAACCTATGGGAATGAATTAAAAATAATTAGGAGGTTACTGGACTGACTGGGTAGACTCGGGGTGCCTTAGAATGATAAAACATGCAAATTCTAGTACAGGGGTATCATTATCATGTTTAGAAATTATCAATTTCCCCATTGCACATTTGCATGAAAACATGAAGGTAATGTCATGATTTTAGAAATGTTAGAGTGACAGAGAGGAACATCGATTGAAAGTATTCCTAAGTGAAGTGAAGTAAATACAACCCCCCACAATAATAGAAAGAGGATCCAAAAGTAATGGTGGATCAATAATGATCTCCGAAAAGGTAACAGTTATAAGATTCCCTGAAAGGGGACTCTCAAAAAATGAGATGATAGAATTCTTCAAAATATCTATAGAAGAATGAAAAAAATCCATGTACTCTATCACAAGTAGGAACTGTGAAGAGATGATGAAGGCATAACGTATACTCATCCCAAGAAGGGGGCTTGAAAAACTCAATAGCAATGTCCGATGGTATGAAAAATCACATGAAGGAGGAGGATAGGAAAGGTCCTTATATACAAGAAGTGGAAAGGAGGATCATTTAATGATTATATGAGGTTGGGACTAGGAATGTACTATATTATGGGAAGTGAGGAATGTCAAAATACTCTAGAATTTGGTCCAGAGGAGGAAATGAGTCCTAAATAGTACCACGGATAGTTTTAGAGATGTATATTTGTAATTCAAATAATATTAGGAATTATAGAATATGAATTTGGCTAATTTTTAGGACCATAGCAGTGTCCACATTTCACTCAAAAATTCCACAAACAATAATTTTTCCCATGTGAATAGTCACAGATCTCCAATCCCAACATATTATTTTTATTAAATCATCGTGCGATGGATTATGATTTTAAAACATTCTTGGATATAAAAAATCTATAAAACCTTCCTCATCATTTGATATAATATTCGACATCTTTGAGAATGTTTTTGAAATTTGAATAAATTCATCATATATATATATATATATATATATATATATATATACATACATACATACACACACACACATACATAGAGCTAGATTGTAGAAACTAAGCTTAAGTTAAACATAATAACTTTAAAGAGTGTTCAAATTATACACATGTACCTTTTTATGCTCTTGTTCTCGCTTCATGTGTGTCCTTAAAAACCATGTGTCCACCATTGACATCTCGACCCAAGACCTGACCCCACTTGAGAACCAACATTTATATTAACTCTAGCTTATTGTATAGGCTTTAAATATGTCATAAGCCTTTGGTTGGGAGATCACCGAAATGGTGACATGTGTCATGTCTTTGGTGGGATTTTGGATATTTGGTAGAGTCTCTAGAAATGGAGGGTCTTTTAAAGTTTACATCTTTTTAAATGTAAAGTTGTCATTTTATTTCAAAGAATGGTTAAGTCCATATTATGATAATTTATCCTTCATTTTCCACTCTATCCAAAATTTCCTTCAAAAAATATATTCGATTTCACCAATGCCACAAATGCTGATTTTAGATAACTATCCAACCCAAAAATCTAGTTCCGGTCATATTTGACATGATTTCTATAAGTTTTTTCAGGTGGGTTACTTAAAATTTTCCTTGGGTAGTACTATCATCATCGTAACTAGAAGTACAATCCTCATCATTAGGGATAGGAACAAGAAATTATGTGTTAGTAGAATAGTCATCACATGAACAACAAGAGGAGATAACTATATCAACAAAATAAGTAGTAGAAGTAACTAAAGGGTCTCCAAAAAGGACTGAAATAGGATCCAGATGGTGTGGGGAGGATATTAGTCTTCCACATTAAGGTAGAGAGGTCTACTTGCACACACTGTAATGTACTCCAAAACTAGAAAAAACCATAAAACATGAACCGAAAACCTCTAACAAAACCAAACAAGATGTAAAACGCAAGTAAATTCATTTAAGGAATAGAAATAATTATTATTATGAAACTTGCACACGAAACCTGTAAAACACAAAAATGAGAGAAACAAAATACAAAAACCAGAGAGTAATATGGATGCAAACAATATGCTCTAATACCATGAAATAAAAGGGAAAACATAATAACATGAGGATCATGTTGTATAAGAAAACATCGACCGAGTTGCACTTCAAGAGTGTGATGAGGTTTCATGGGGGGTGAACATCAACCATGAATATGCATGCAAATATAAGAAATGGTCACATATCATTCACCATCTCGATAGATATAAAAATGAAATGGGTATGAATAGGGGTATTGTGTAACCCCGGTTCAAGTAATAATACTTCCTCAAGTGGAGAAGGTGAGTTACATTCTTAAAATAGAAAGTAACTCTCATATGATGCACTAACGCACTAACACATATGATGTAGTGGAATTAAAATCTATCACAATCCATATGACACCTAACACTTATGACCTCATCTCAATGAGCTGACTCCCAACGTAATGTGGAAAAATTAACACACCAATAATGTTTAATATTCTTTGGATTCCTTTTTGTGACTCATATTAGCAAGGTTTTAGGTATTAATGCTTCTTGTAAAGTGGGTGCTTTACTAAAAAATATTGGAAGATATGTAAAAAAATTCAAGTCTTTTGTTTTTTGTAATATAAGCAGATGTTTTTAGCAGGTTTTCTTCCCCTTAAGGGTTTCCTAGTGACATTTGGTATTTTTTGTTCTCTCTCTTTTTATATGCAATTTTGAATGTCTAATACACACATAATAATCTAAAATTGTTCATGGATGATTGGATAAATGGTTTGAATATCTGCATATATGTTATGGAAAATGAAATGAAATTTTTATAGCACTGATTCATCCCCTCTTGGTCCATTATGATTTTAATTTTTTTATTTGGATATTGATTTATATAGGGATTATAACATTGATTGAATCCTTGGTTAGAAGAAATCCCTTGGTAAGGATTTGAGTAATTTTTATAATATTGGGTTTCTTGTTTCTCCAAGGATATAACTTTGTTTGACAAATTTCTTATCAAGGATGATTTTTCATCATCATCCTTTTCTCTTTTAGGAGGAGTAAGATGTGGAGGGAGTATATTGGGGACTTTTCTCGGGATGGGAGTAATGGAGGGATGTGAAGTTTGAATAAATTTAGGAAAAAAAGGCATATGTAATCTAGGGGCTATTTTTCCAGCTTGTATTAAACAATTTTCATCCCTAATGGCTATTGGATATGCATCAAGTAATTGGAAAACACCCATAGAGTGTATCATATCAGAAATATATAGATTTATGGCTCTTAATAAGTAAAGTAAAGAACCTTCGACTTGGTATTAAGAGAATTGGAGGTTTGTCCCATATCTTATGAAATGTGAAATTGAAATAAGCCACGAGCTGACTGGAAGTCTTTTGATAGCTAGGATTTTCTCTAGCAAAGATATTTTTATTCCTTCTCCTTAAAATATTGATACATAAATGTACCAAGTTCATCTTAGATGTGAATAGAAGTATACCTTAAAATGCTATACCATTTAAGTGTTTTACCCTTGAAAGAATATGCAAGAATCCTAACTATAAAATCCTCCTCGGTAAAAAAATGAACTAAAAAAACATTAACAATATCTTGAATATGATCAACTAGGGTAGTCTAGTTTTCACCAATGAAGAAAGGAATAATTTTAAATGTAGACATTGGTATATCATGTTGTGCATTTAGAGCCAAGGGACTACCACCATTAAAGATGAAAAAGGAAAATTTCTTTGTTGTGTCATGATTGGAATGGGTCTTAAAACTCTAGTGGAGAGAAAGAAGAGCATACCAAAAGGAAGAATATAAAGAGTTCTATTTGGAGGAGATGGTGATCTCTCGAACTATTCTTGCTCTTCTCCTTTTCCTTCGTGACAACCGTAAATACTCAACATATTTACCACCTACCGCACTTTGTATTATTTGTATTCTTCTCATGAAAATAGGAAATTTTAATGTTAAATCATTATATATAATGATTGGAGTCACTAGATTTGTTGAAATAAGCCTCCCGATGTTAGAAATCAATAAATTATGTACCAAAAATTAGATTTTTTTATAAATTACATTTAATTGTCCCAACGGGAATTCCTAAACCGTTGGAGCAAAATGAAGGAAACAAAGTAGATAAAATTTTGGAATGGAACCAATAAAAATGATTTCAATACTCATCCCACTAAGCATGCCAAAACTACTAAAGTAGTCAAGGCACCAAGGTGGCTAAAATGTTGTAATGAAACCACTAAAAATAAAGCTTAAAATACTCATCCCAATGGGTCTTCCGAAAATGGTGGAGGAGTGAAGGCACCAAGGTGGATAAAATTTTACAAAAAAACCACTGAAAAATAAATCTTTAAATACTTGTCCCAATGGGCATGCCATAACTGTTACAGATCAAAATTGTACCCTTCCCCATGAAAACATGAGAGACATAGTATTTTAAGGTAACGTGGGATTATATCCAAGTTGTGGTACTTTCTCATGAGACAAAACTCCAAAGAAGGGTTGTTCTTATACCTATTCCTAATGTTAAAACTACTCCTACTTTGTTAGAAATGCAACTATATAATCTTACTCTATTAATCCAAAGGAATAGGGGAAGAGAGAGATGAATGAAAAGGGAAATCCAAAGCTAATATAGGTGATAATACCAAGAAAAGAGGGAAAGAATCTCTCAAACAAGGGAAAATGAGAGTAAAATGAAGGAGGAGAGGGTAAACATGAGTTCAATAGTCCGAAGACCATTCAAACTTCCATTTAGAATAGATAGTAGCTGGAAAAACTATTTGATTTTGTTAAAAAGATGCAGAGTGCATTATAGTGGAGGAAGAAGGCAAAAACACCTTATAGAGGCCCAAATATGGGTCCTATAACTTAAAACACTTAGTAAACACTCTGAATGAAGCCCTTGCTTTTTGAGAGGCTGAAACCTTTCCAAATTAACATAATTTTACAATTTATAGAAAAATAGAGAGAGAAAGGGGAGGGAGATGAGAGGGAAATTCAAATTTTTACCTTCAATGACCAATAACATGAATTAACTCTCTGAAACAATGATGGACACCCCTTCAAGACCCTTCGTTCACGTCATTTTACTTACAAGACAAGAAAAGAGAATCATAATTCATCAATTTAAGTGGTTGAGACGTATCTAACTACACATTAAATTATCAAAGGTATTTTCCTCTATTTCACCTTGAAAATCTTAGCAAAATAATATTTTTTTGATGTAAAATCAAAGGCTTGAGGATACCTTACCAACAACACATATTTTTCATGTTTTGGAGCCATGGAGTGAAATTTATGGCTTTTAAAGTTTTTTAGGTCAAGAGGAACACCTGATTAACACATGTTAATGTTTTATTTATTGTTGGGATTTCCTTGCCACATATGCATATACCTACATATCTGTCATAGATCCTCCATTGATTACTTTCTCACCCACATTGACCTAACACCAACCAAAAATTATATTAAATATTTCGATTACATGAGCTATAGTCCGCGGGATGATTTTTGTTAAGAGGCCCATAGAAATATGACATGTGTCCTTTTTCTAAATGGTAGTGGGATCTGACCTTTGATTATAGGGGATACTCATTTTCCACCTTGTATCACATTTAGAGGCATGATGGGACAAAGGGCTTCAACCGAAAGTGTAGGGAGTCAAGTGAGAGTGCATTCTTTCCCGAGCATGAAAATTGTGAGGGGAAGCCCATGATCCCATGAAAGAATATGATGGGGCTCAAGGTAAAAATTACAAGCATGCATGTAGTGTGGCAAAGTGTGAAGGAAGCCCAAAATGTGATGGAAAAGGGTGGGGTCTCAAGTGAAATATACATGAAAGAAGGATATTCCAAGATGCATGATGAGACCGAGGACCCAAAAAGGAAGGTCATGGGGCTCGGGGATTCAAATGCATGCATGTATCCTACAAATACAAAAAATAAAACAATTCCCTCTCTAGCATTCCTTTATTTTTTGGGAATGAACATTTTGAAAAAAATTTGTAATGATAAGGTATCCTCAAAAATATTGAAAATATGCATTTTTCCTCTAATATTTTTGGACATGTGTGAATATAGGTATTTTCATTGATGTAAAAGACCATTAATTATAAATAGGATGTTAGTATAATGCTAGAAGGTTCCTAATATGATAGTGACATGAAGATCTATTTTTATTCATAATTACATAAATGGATTCATTGAGATTGGCTTGGTCTAGTGATTAAGTTAAAATGTGAAATATGACCTAATCTGATGTTATTGTATTAGTAAATAAATAATCAAGTAAATACATAAATTAACACAAGTAAACTAAAAATGAATTGTGAAACCTCAAGTGTAAATAGAATAAAGAGATCCTTAGCTGATTTGTAGTAAAATCTAGACTATGTTAAAGTGTTGATTGAGTGAGCACAGAGGGAGAAGTTTCACATAGAGGCTTAGAAAACTATGTAAGATGAAGATCTACCTAGACTCGACGCATAGAGAGAGATAGGGGTGTCTGAGGGTGCCGTAGATCTAATTTTGGGCACCTATGTCTTTGGAAATTTCTCAAAAAATTCCTCTAATGGTATCAAGGTGTTTATTGTTAGTCTTATTTAGTCATTATGAGGTCACACATTGATCACCGAAGTTTCTAGAGACCTGAAATGAAATAATGTCATACAAAACCCTCAAATAGATATCATACTCTAAAATATAAAGATGAAAAATGAGGGTTTAGATTATCCTATGTTGTCACAATCATGAACTTATGATCACAAGACCGCACTACATCTCGAGACCTAGTTTATTTATGTGTGTGTGTGTATTCGAATTATTCCTAGGTGTCTCTTTTGTGTGTCACATTTGATAGTGATAAAATTGAGCAATATTTACAAAAATATAGTAGATATGTGCATGGAATATAATTAATTCCCCTCCTATGAAGTGTATGCAAAATAACTAGCCCTTGATGTCCCTTGGATGGTGGTAGATAGATGTAATGGAACTCTTATATGCTTGATGGATGAAACCTTAGGTGGTGATAGCTAATGCTTAGAGGTTGGTTCCTTATTATGATCACATAAATTTATGTTTATATGATACCCTTGCTTTAATTTGATAAGTAACCCCAAAAATGTTGAAAACCAAAAAGACAAGATGATAAAATGGCTAAAAAACCCCAAAAAAGTGTTAACAAATTCTAAAGGGGCTAGGGACACCCAGAGGGGACGAGGCACTTGACACTAACATCTTACCTAGGTAATAGTGTGCAGGGTGAAAAATGTAGAGCTATAAGAAGGAAGAATGATAAATTAACCGTAAAGACCAAAAGTTGAAATAAAAAGGAAAGAAAGGTGGTCAAATATATGGGTTAATTAGTACTATTCTTATTTAACAATCATATGAATAGTAGTATGTAATCGTGACTAGGTAATTACCCAAATTGCATGATTGTGTGTCTACATTTTCCCAAACTTAATGTTAGTGAGCTGAAATATTGGTAACATAAAGTAGATACATATTCGTACCTAGTAACCATGTAGATCAATGAAGAGATTTTTGTGAAGGACAAGATAAAATGTGGATTGATAAACATGTGAAGCATGGGTGTTAAGGAGTAAAACATGTAAATACTGATAATGAAAATGAACCTAGGGATGAAACACATGTGTAGATGTAACAATTGTTCCTTTTTTGGTGTTAATTGTTATTATCGATCATTTTTTGAATGATGTTGATGAATTTTACTACCGCTTCCCACATGGATAGACTCGCAAAAAAGAAGAACGAATGTAATAAAATATGCATGTATATGATGAAAACGTGTAAAAATAATGTAAGGAAAAAATATAAAATGTGAAAAATAAAAAAGCAACATGTGCACCTGATCCGTTTGAGAAATGAGTGTAGAATGGATCCTGTATGAATAATTTTTTTCAGCGATCTCATGCCAATTGCGCCTTGGTTGTGATCTTTTGGGAGATCCCATGTTAAGTCATGGAGGAAGTGTAGGGAGAAAATTCCAGTGTTAGCCTCAAACCTTTAAATGCTTAAAAAATTAGGACACCACTAAAGATGGTGTGAAAAATAGGAAAAATTCAATCCAATATGAAAATTTGTAGTGCATGCATGCTAAAGTGCTATGGAATATATTCCCTGTAAAATCCGTTGTATAGAGTTGTATAAATTGTGATGAACTACCAAAAAGCATGTAATGTCCCCCTAGTTATAGGCACCAATGAAGGGTTATCTTGTGCTAAGGACCCAATTCTGATTATGATCCCTTTCCAAAACAAAAATATGTGTTGTATCGGTATTGTGTTCTACTATGTGATGACTATATAAAGTTGTATGGTGTGACTATTTCACCTAAATGATTCCCCCTTTTTGGGTTTCATGAGATGTAGTTGAAGGAGTATGTGGCAAAAAGGAGGAATGACCACTCTGCTGAAACCGTACCATGTTGTGGGAGGGGAATGTGCTTGGTTGAAACCAAGGCACACGTAAAAAAGGTGGCTAAGAGATAAATGTTATTATAAGTAAAAACACGCATGTACAAGACAAGATGCAGACAATGTGTGTAGTGCCCACTTCCTAGGACATTATTTAAGTAGATATTTCCTTCTATATTATATTATTTTCATTATGTGACTCATTAGATATGTTGTATCATCATGGGGTGCCTAGATTTATAGTTTACTTTGACTATGTTTCTTTGGTGACATTGAGTTGGTATAGGGTGACAACCCTATATTCTAACTAGTATTGTTATATCATGGCACATTGATATATTATTTATTATGATAGATGCAAATGATTGATATTTTATGATTATGTATTTCTTATATTTTTATTGTGATGATGATGACGGTTATAATTGAGTATGTTTTAAATTATAATGAGATTATGAAATGTATGTGTGATTGGTGCATTTTATCTTGAATTAAATAGATGTTATTTGGTTAATCTATTTTGGTAGATATGATGTGTGCATTGAGTGTGCAGATGATGAACATGTACCGAAAGATACACACAAATAACCAAATATATACACAAAAAACACCTAAGAGGATGGAGGGGGACTAACTCCCGCGAAGCTCCCTAGCCAACACGAGTCACCCAGGACATGGATATTTGTGGGATGGGATCATGTGTAAGGTGATAAGTGTGTGTTTTATAATTTTCACTATATTAGCTTGTTGCTAACCCCATTTCTTGACCTTATCCAATTTTAAATTTCATTGATTATCTTTTTTTTTTATTTAATATTTGTATAATTGGAGGGGTGGGTGTTTTAATTTATGGTTAATTTTACCTCGATGGGGTGGTTTGAATCTTTCCCCTTTTATAGTAATTTCGAATTTTCCCTTTGGGGCCATTTTTGAGTGATGTTTGGGACAACTAAACCTTGTCCCACACTCACAAAAACCATCCTTACACCTACCCATGGGATAGGTGTACTTGTTTTGAATCTTTAAGCCTTTTTGGACTCATTATGACCCTTAAATGTGCCTTGAAAGAATACCTACCTAACTTTATTTAATTTTTATGTGAGTTGATTTGGAATGGCTCTTGGAATAAGGGATATTTATTTTGAGTTGTTGGAATTCTTCCCATTTTGACCCCTCTTATCTTTTCCTTGTAAGAGCATTAATTTTTATGGTTGAATTTAGATTTTGAATTTATTTGGCCCATGTGGGCATGGATTTTAATTTAATGTATTTTTTTGGGATTTGATTTTCCTTGGGAACATAGGATGTTTCCACTTGGCATCATTCTCGAGGAGCATGAACCTTGAAAAATATTATATATAAGTGGGCTTATTTTTCCATTTTGGGGGGAATCCTTTGTCTTAAGTTTATGTTATTGGATTGCTTTTAGATTGCATTTGGAGTACTTTTGGACTGATTGAAGCTTGGTTTGGAAAGAGGACAAGATGAGTAAGAGGTGGGTACCTTCCACGTTATTCTTGCTTTATATTGATTTATTTTTCCATCCTTCGATGGAATGTTGTGTTTTATATGCTCTCTTGAGTAGTGTGTGACTTCATTATGTGTTGTGTAACTTTATTTCACCCAATGTGTGGCTATAAAGTGTGATGTATGTGTGGGGGAAGGTAGGGAATTTAGGAGTCATAAGTACCTTTAGAACTGAATTAAATTGTTGTTTTTATTTTGGAGGAACCAAGGGGGTTTGTGACTTGTCGTAGTGCTTGGATATGTGGATTTCATTTTAGAAAAACTAGGTGGAGGGATAAGTGGCATGCACATTTTCTTCTTTGGAGGAACCAAAGACTTGTACCCAACCCCTTAGTGGAGCGATAAGTGGTATGGGAGTGCCCCTAGTTCCTCTTACAAGTTGGTAAATATGGGTAGTTTGTGATGGATTTGAATGTACCCCCTTTCGCTCATAATTCCTGTTGTATTTGTGTTTTTTTCTTTGGATTGTTGTTATTGTGTTTTGGGATTGTTGGGGAAAGTTTGATATCCTTGTCTTGGTGTTGGATTTTGAGTTATTCTCGGGAGTTAGGGGT
The DNA here is from genome assembly GCA_018340775.1 of Taxus wallichiana var. yunnanensis. Taxonomy (NCBI): domain Eukaryota; kingdom Viridiplantae; phylum Streptophyta; class Pinopsida; order Cupressales; family Taxaceae; genus Taxus; species Taxus wallichiana. Next base: position 97,767,503 of record CM031234.1, on the reverse strand, counting down.
TTTGTCGGGCAATGGGATGAGACTTTCCCCATTGTATGGCTGGGAGGTGAATTTCACCTCCACCTCTATTTTTTTGGTGTTAGGAATGCCTTTTTTAGTGGATGAAGTGTTAAAAATGGGAAAAATTGGTATTTGTTGTATTTGATATTTGAATTAAAGTGGCTTGTTAAACAAAAATTAACCTAATTCTAGATTTGTATTCAAGTTAATTTGATCTTTCAATGCATTCCAAATATAAATGAAGGTCAAAGTGAATGATTTTATGAATGGAAACGTAGTGATTATGTATAAAATACTACTTGTTTTGAATAAAATAAATTATTGTTTTATGGGTGGTTTAATGGTTTTACAAGTATTACAAGTTGGCTATGTTCTTACTTAATGATTGTTTTATAAATTGATCTTTTGAGAAGTTGGAAACATATTTTGTTTTCTTATTTAACATTGAATAGTTCTTATAGAATGATTTGTTGACATAAACCCTACTTAATCTCTTGTGAGATCAAGACGACTTCTAATAAATTTGCCATTTTTTTATAATAACTTGGATTGAGAATGTGTTTCATTTCTTTGCATCTATCACCGATTTAAATGGGTTGAAGAACATATTTCTTATAGTAAACTAAAATTGGTTAAATTATAATTTCTATTAGATGAAATACTAGTTAAAGTGTCCACTAAAATAAAATATCTAAATTCATTCATTACATTTATTATTACTTATATCATCATATAGTTATTTTATTTGATAAGTGATATGCCACTTTTCTTGGTTGGTAACATACATGTGTTTATAAAATAAATAAGTGCATTGTAATGAACTAGTCTATTGATGTTGGGTTATATCTTATATTAAAAAGCATATTAAAATATATATTAATATCATATATATAATTAAGAAACAAAAATTTAAAAATTAAAAATATAAAGAATAAACATTTTGGGCCCACGCTCATCTTGGCCACGACCCATCCCTACACTTCCTCACTACGCACCCCTTCCTCTTTCTATTTATGCCCTCCACCAATACTCCTCTTTCCCTACTCCCATTACCTCCCTCACTCCGGCCACTTCTACCCATGTCATCCACTCTTCCTTCCTCCGTCTTCATTCCCTTAAGTCACCAACCTAGACAAAAAGAGAGCCTACATAATAAAAGAAACCTAACTCTTTTTGCATGGCGGTTGAGTATTTTAGGGCTTAGGCTAGGATTTATTTTATAGTAAAAGAACAATAAAAAGTCCCACTTTTTGGTATGTTTTGTACCTTTATAAACATAAATTTTCAATTTCATTGATTTTATAAAGGTAATAGCCAAAAACCATACACATTCATGAAATTCCAAAACTAATGAAATGTTGTGTTTAGAGTGTAGAATACATTTTTATTTTTTATTTTATTTTTGGCAAAAAATATGGTATTTTTCTTAATTTTATTCATACGTTGTTTCTTATGTTATAAAAGAGGAATGACTTTCCCCCAGTGGGTTTTTAAATGAAAATTTATTTTTCACCATGAAATTTTAGATATATGTTCAAGATTTGAATTTTGAGGTCCTGGCAAAATTACAATGTTATCACAAGGGCTATAATATTTGCAAAAGTTAACTTTTTAAATGTTTAAAACTTCATAATGTTGTGACATTTTATAATATAACATTGTAAGGATGGTAATGTACTAGTGCAAGAATACAATTAAGTAGATTAATAAGATAAAAATATGATTTTCCATGTCATTAAATAAGTAGTAAAGTAATTCAACGTACGTAAAGTAACGACTATGAATATGTCCTCGATAGGAGGTCAAATGCCCTAATTAAAATCTAGACAAGGAAATATATTAATGTACCTATGACTTAAAGAAATTTTACTATAAGAACTACCTTACAAATTGAAGTATTTGGATGGTTATTGGCTTGCCAATTTAACCATCTACCACTCACATACACAAAAGAGCAATAACTCATAAGTGTGGAAAATTTTTTGGCATCACACAGCAGTGCAGTCCTTGAATAATAACATAACTTGAAAAATTATTCCTATCAATTCTATCTTCTATTAACAAAAAAATTATTCCATAATTTTACCCACTTACATTTTTTTTTTGTGTGTTAAATTTATGGGCATCACATTTTGGTATCATAACTTGTGGTTGAAACAGTAGGACTTTGGGTAATAATAAATTATGTTTATAAACCCCTCTATTATTGTTCTAATTCATGACATGGGCCTATCTAGGATTAAGTGCGTGGGCATAGGTAGAGACAACATTTATTGGACCATCCACAACATGTAAGCGAGAATCGATGATGTTATGGGATCAGATCCTATAGCCTTTGTAGGAGGTTTTGATGACCCTCCATGATCAGTTCTAATGATAGTGGGTGTAGGAAAATTCACCACCCTCATCAAAGGAGGGATGCTAGTCTCCAGCTCCTTCGTAGATAGAGAGGTTGTGTTAGAGATTAGAGAGAGTTCTATGATCATGCCACCTCGGTGATAGGAAAAGAGACATCCATGAGAGGAGATACTTAGGTCCAAGCCATTAGATGCAACTGATGATATCAAGGACATTTTAAGATTCCATCCACCCACTTATTCAAGATACACTAATGTATTCCATGCCGAGGCATGGCTAGTGAGATTGATTAGTTGTTTCAATATTTTTCCCTACATGAGTAACACAAAATATAATGTAGTTATCCATTTACAGAGAGATGGTTCTAGATTTCGGAGAGGAAAGCGGAGTAGAAGCTCCTTATAGATTCGATTAAGTCACCTTGGAGTTGTTTGAGGAGAGATTCAGTCGATATATATTTTGAGGCACTTCGTGCAACATCATATTGATGAGTTTCATGATTTGAGGTAAGGGACTAGTAAAGTGATAGACTACGAAAGGGAAGTTACTTGATCTCCTATGGTATGTGTACTATATGTAGGATGAGAAGTTTTAGATTCATTGATTTATTAGGGTCTGAAACTAAATATTGGCTGAGTAGTACATATGCATTTCCCACAAACCCTCTCCAATGAAGTGGAAAATGCATGTATCACCAAGGAGAACAGAGGAAAGACCTAGGCAAGGGAAAAGGTTAGAGAACACATTCACGTTATGTAGAACAACCAATCAAGAGGTGTACCTCATCCTCCCAAGGGTGGATTTAGAACACCAGTACATACACCATGACCCTAGTAGTAGCAACAAAAACAACATTCGAGCATTTTTATGGGCCACATAGAGATAGAGGCATGATTCAAAGTTTCATGGGAATGATAGGGTTCAGGTCAACATGGACAAAACACTAGGACAACACACTCACAACACTCATATAGGATAGGGCCTATATGGTCCAATCCACTAAGATCATGAGGTACAATTTGTATAGGTATCGATCGGAGATAGGAAGGACATTGTTTTACTTGTGGGGATCCTACACACCACAAGAAGGATTACCCACATTTTAAAAAAAAACATGGGGAAATACCCCACATCTAAGACTATAATTGGTGACATGGGAAGACCATAGAGAGTATATGTGGTGGTAGATAACCTCTAAGAAGAGCACTAGGAAACAATGACGGAGGTGATAGGTAGTATTAGAGGAGTCCCTATCTCTATTTTGTTTGACTCGGGGTCTTTTGACTCTTTCATATCACCTAGATTTGTGGATGGATGTAAGTCGATGAAATTCGGGCATGGTTTCCGATTGGGAGGTCGAGTTGGCTTCAGTGTTTCAAGATGCCAAAGTGAGTATAATGAGTAAGGGGTTAGTCCTACATTTAGGATATTTCCAAACCACATTTGACCTATGAGTCCTTCCCCTAGGTTCATATGAGGTAATTTTGGGGATCGATTAGCTTGTGGCACATTGAGAAAAATTATATTTCTACCATAAGATTGTTTAAATTCATAATGATCTTGGTGTAGAGGAAGTGGTGATAGGGATTCAAAGACCACTTTCCATATGTACTATCTCCACCATGTAGCTTAAGCTGAGTATGCAAAAGGGATGCGATTTAGTTTCCATCAAAGTTAGTTATATATATCCGAGGATGATTCTTCAAGACCTCACTGGATAACCACCATATCCTTTGTGAATTTCCATATGTGTTCCCTAATGATTTTTTAGGCATGCCACCGCAAAGAGATATTGACTTCCATATTGAATTAGTACATGGAGTAGAGCCCATATCTTAAACACCTTATAGGATGAGCACACCTAAGCTTTATGATCTCAAGATGTAGCTAGAGGTCCTTCTTGAGAATCACTTAATTCATCCTAGTGTGTCCTCTTAGGGGTAATCTGGTTATATTTGTTAAGAATAAGGACCAATATTTAAGGATTTACATTGATTATAGACAATCTGAATAAGGTTATAGTAAAGAATCAATATCTCCTTCCAAGGATTAATGATCTATTTGACCAAATACATGGTGCCACCATTTTCTCAAATATTTATTTGAAGTCTTGATATCATCACTAGATGATTGCGGAGGCGAGACATCCGTAATACAAATTTTTCAAGAGGTATGACCATTATGATTTTAGAGTAGTTCCTTTTGGGCTCACCAACGCCCTAGCCGTATTTATGCATTTGATGAATGGGGTGTTCAAAAATTGCTTAGACCATTTTTTACTTGTGTTTCTAGAAAATGTTTATACTCTCATGTATGGTGGAGGAACATGAGGACTATCTTTGTCAAGTTTTACGGTGTTTGTAGGAGCATCAATTGTAAATGAACTCGCTAAATGTCATTATTTTAGACTATTATATAGTACCTAAGAAACATCATCTCAAGAGAGGGAAATGTTGTTAATATCTCTAAGATCGGGTAGATATATATTTTCCTACACCCACTAGTGTTACTGAGGTGCATAGTTTCATGAGTTTAATGGGGTATTATCACATATTTTTACATGAATTCTCCCATATAGCTAACTCTATTACTTCTCTTCATTAAAAGGGGAAGAAATTTGAGTGGACAGTAGTGTGATCATGCCTTCGAAAGATTAAAAAAATCTCATTACTGCTCCTATTTTAGCATTTCTAGATCCACATCAGACTTTACATTATTTATAGATGATTCTTTGGAAGGTTTGGAGGAAGATATTATGAAGGAAGGCCATGTGATAACTTCTTAGTCACATAAGTTCAAGTACTATGAGTTTAATTATCCTACTCATGACCTTGAGCTCATGGCAATAGTTCATGCCTTAGTTTGTTGGTGTCATTTACTTTTGGGAAATGATTTGTGTCGAGGACACATCACTTGATATTTCGTCACATTTTTACTCAGCCCAATCTCAACGCCCATCAAGAACGTTGGATGGAGCTCATTTTTGAGTATGAGATGGATATTGAGCATGTGAAAGGAAAGGAAAATGTTGCTACAAATGCTCTAAGACACATGCGATGAAAATTGATGGCCTTGACCCTTCAGACAGACTTGAGAGGATTGATTCTAACACAAATTCCTAGAGATAGATTCTATTTGATTCTTTAGAGGGAGTTTGAGGCCCATCATGACCTTAAGGGAAAATTTTTGGTTATAATTTGGAGGTAGATGGACTCTTGAGGCATATGGGTCACATATACATACGTAAAGAGGGTGATTTACACAGATTAATTTTATCTAAGGCCGATCATCTACTCTATTCATCCCACCCAGGGGTGAAGAAGATACACACAATTTTTTTATAATTGTATCATTGGATAGGAATGTGGAGAGATATTTCTTATTTTGTTGCATGTTTCTTACACCATCAAAGAGTTAATTTCAAGCATCAACATCTATCTCACAGTTTATATATCTGCATAAAATTTTGGAGTGGAAAGGGGACACCATTTCTATGGATTTTTTTGTTGCTATAACCACCTTGGCATAACATCATGAAGCAAACATGGTCACAATATAAAAATTGACCGAGAGAAGCACACTTTTCGTCAGTGAAGACCACCTATATAGCTAGATCCATAACTAGAGTCTACTTGGATGACATTATCGGGTTATATGGGGTTCCATGCAAAATCATTTGTGATCATGATCCCTTATATAAATCCAACTTTTAGAGCACGATGCAATAAACCTTTAGAAAAAAATTAATTTTATCACTTCTTACCACCCTCGGACATATGGCTAGAATGAGTGATTTAATAATGTGTGAGAAGACATGCTCTACATGTATCTTATGGATCATCAGTCTCATTGGGAGTGTAACACCCTCGACAATGGTTATATTCCTCCTTTGCATTTCAAGTGTTCGAATGTTATTTTCTTGATAAAGGTGTGTTCTTTTGACTTCTGAAGATCATGATTGAAATGGATAAATAAATTATTCTCTTTGATTGAAGGGATGGTATGTTATTTCTTGCAATAATCTATTTCACTCTCTTTGGATAAGCTACAATCTGGTTTTAAGAGTTATAACTTACCTTTCACCATTGGACTCATCCTTGGATCAATTCCATTGATCCAAGGTATGTTTTAAATCCTCTTATCAGAACTGAATGAAACTAACATTCATCGATTGGGAGGCTTAACGGAATGAACTTGTGTTTGTGGAAAATTCTTTATTATCTTGGAAACAATGCTTGCATTCTATTTTGTGTTGAGCTCGGCTCTTCTTGGTTGACCCTTGCAGGGTGCTTATGGCGTCAAGGGAAATAGGAACCCTGCTTTTGGATTCTTGAGATAAATAGATGGTTGTGTACCCTAATAAATACGGGATTCAGGTAAGTTACCTAACTACTGTTACTATACCCCTTTACGAGGGATGACATTCTAACCTAAGTTGTTAGCTTGTAAGGAAGTAACCTAGGGGATGTTAAGTTATTTCTAAACCTATAGTTTTTGGTTAAAACTACATCCTATCCTAGGGTGGAAAACTATTATTGGGGGTTATATCCTAAGGTTATTTATTTAAACTAACCTAAGATCTAACCTAAGAAAATTCTATCTATCCTAAACTAATGGGATATGAAAGGGGACCTAGGGGCCATTGGAAATGGGAACTAAGTGGTGGTTCTAAAGATTTTTATTGGGATTTGTTTTGATTTGGTTTTTAATACATGAAAGGATTGCTAGTGTGGTAGGGGTTAGTGAAAGTTAGAGGAATCTACGTGGAGGCATCTCTAAGTTTGGAAATGCATTATGAATTACAATTGGGTCTCACCAACTATGAATGGTGGTGGCAAGGAAAGATAAGTGGGAAAATTGGTTTTAATGGCATTAATGTGCCTCGGGTTTGGTGAGCAAGCCATCTTGGAAGGAATGTTGGCAGATTTGTTGGGGGTTGTTTAGCTTTGCATGCTTCACAATTTTCGCTCCACATGGAGCTATCTGAGTTCTTCGAACCAGTAGTTTGATCTCCACCTTGTGGTTATTTTTGAACTCTCTGAGCTATTTTCGGTTCGAGGAATGTATAAGTGGGATTGTGGAAAAATAATATGGTTGTTTGATCTTGTTTGGAGAAGAAGAGGTCTTGGAAACTCAGCTGGAAGTATTCTTCGAATCGGCAGAGGAACTATCAGGCATGATAGGCTCTACCCATTAAGATTTCTTACTTTCTTCTAAATGATTCATTAAAACAATTTTACTCACTGGAAATTTTATATTTGCTTGATGTATGTGGTTATTTACTTGCATGTAAGCTTGGAAAATATGTGGGTTTTTGAATTCGAATCCTTTGTTGTTATTGACAATTTTTGGAAAAATTCTCTGTTCTGGTTGTTAGAGGTTTGCATGTAATTGTTTTGGAACTCTACAATCTGTACTAGAAGCTCTTTTGACCTCTGTAACTTGAACTAGTAGTTATGTTATTGTATTTAAGCTTGTAGCTTGTTTTCAAAGCTTGTTTTCTTGCATTTGAAAATAAGGTGAAAAGAGTTGGCTTATTACTTGTTGGGTTCTGAATTCATTATTGGGTTGTCACGTTTTGATCTATACTTAAGTTTATTGAGCTTGAATTAGAATCTCCTTGGCTGTTTTTAACTTGAACTGACAGTGTTGTTGGGATGGTCTTGTATCTCTATTTATGATTGTGTTTGGGTAGTTGTAGTAGCACTCCATGAATATTCTAAACTTGTATTGAAGCCATGATTGGTTTTAGCTTTATTTGGACCAAGTGGTTGTTTGAACTGTGCCAAACTTATTGAGGTTTTGAACCTTGAAACTTATATATAGTTCTTATGAATTTTGTACTCATTGTTGAGTTATTGCATTGTGCTTTGTACTTGAGTTCTATACTGAGATTTTATTCTTCCTTATGAAAATGGAAGGCTTGAACCCATAATAGGGTGTTGGTATTATTATGAGCTTTTACTAGAGCCATGTTATTCCATTTTAAATTCATATTTGAACTTAAGTGGTTTGAACTTGTGATCTGTGCATGAATTTATGCAACATAGGTATTCCTTGTTGGTCATTTTGATTCTGTATGGGGAAATCAATGAGTTGTATGCTTACTGGTTTTTCTTTGAATTGAAAACTATAGTTTCCTTTAGTACTGTTTGATGGAAGGGGTCTTGTGAGTTTTTGGTCGAATTTTACCGTGTAACTTATTTAAGACCTACTTTTATTTAACGATTGAAGGAATGGTTGTTTTACTTCTACCTCTAGACTACATTGTGTTTTCAAACTTAACGGGCATGTGAATCTTAGAGTGTATTTTATTCATATCTTCTCTGAGTGTATTCTTGTCTTATGGGAAATCTTGACTTGCTTTGTTCTTAGAAATAATTGGAACTGAACTGTGTTCCATTAAGGAACAGACTTATCAGTTGTAGAGGTTCTTGGAAAGAGTTACTTCTTCCTTTCTATCTTTTAAGTGAAACAAACCCTACCTAGCCGTATGATTTTTAAGGAACTAGAGAGGTTTGTGGTTATCTTGTTTAGATGAGTTGGAAGAAGGTAGGACAGGACTAGTCTTATCGAATCACTTAAATATTTACTTCCATCTGAGTAGTGGGTTTTGGTTGAATGCTAAGTTCAAACCTGTTATTCTGTTTGTGGTATGAAAATTTTCAGTACCACTTACATGGATGTTGACAATGTGAATCTTGCTTGGAAATTTGAACTACCTTCTCATTAGCAGTTTGTTACTAATGTTTGTAATGGTGATTCAGTTTTCAGTTGTTGTGACTTCCCTATATTTTTCAATTAGAGGACTTTTACTCAACTGTTATACTCTTGTTGAACCACCTTGTATTAAAGAGAGAGATTTATACTCTCTTGGGAGGGGGTAGTCTATAGTTTGAGACTGTATTATGTTTTCTTCTTAGAATTGATTTGAATTTGAGCTAGGTGATGAGGTTAGGTCTTCTTAGGAAGGTTGCATGGAAAATTGGAGGTATACGGGCTTGACTGTGCATTTGGTTTTGAGCTCTCTTTTGGAAACTAACTTAAGAGTTTCTAAGTTGTATTAGATGTTGGATTTCATTTCATAGTATAAATGAAATGAAATATGGTTTGGGTCCTTATGGGTATGTGATCCTTTTCTGTTGACTGATAAGATTATGGATTGAACTTCTCATTATTCGTTCTCTTCTTTGTCTTTATTGAGGGATGGAACTTACTAATATCATTTATGTTGTAACTAACCCTTTTCTTAGATTGGGAAAAGTTAAATGTGCTCTTCTATCTTTATGAATTTAAGAGATAAATTAATGTTAAGACTTGTTTATTGATCCAAAACTAAATTGATAGGATCTATTAAGTCTTGTGGTATAATTTTGAAGTTGTAGATTATAAAATGTTACTTCCTTAGAAGTAATCTAGATTTCTTAATTGTACTTCTTACTTGATGTTATTACTTATGATTACTTGCTTGATGTTTTACAATTGATTCATGAAAGAAAATTTGTTTAATGAAGCAATTAGTGGAATGCACTTTACTTTAATTCTTAGTGCTTATCATGCTTAGTTCATTGAACTAACCCGTGCTAGAAATTTTACTTGATGGACATCGTAAGTGATTAAGGAAGATAGGAACTTTCATGTTGTATTGGGTTATTTGATTTTGAACCTTATGTAAAGAGTTTTGATTCATTCTTTAATTGTATTGAAAAAGTAAAAGTTGTATTCTTTTTGGATTGAAGGTTGTTTGTCATACAACATGCCTAAAATACTTAGTCTTGTAAATGAAAAGGTTTTAAATGAGGAATTTGAATGTTGGAGATTTACTTGTATGGGTTGTGTAATCTATCTTATATTTATAAAGAAGATGGAATTTCTATCTTGATGACATTATTCATATCTGTTATATGCATAATTCAGATGAACTTGATAAGTTAGATAAAAAGGGAATTAGTGTAATCTCCCTTAATAAGATGCAGCTGGTTAAGTTGCATAAGTTATCAATCTTATCTAAACAATTCTAATATAATATTTAAATGAGTAATGAATATGTGATGGAATGTTAGGGTTTGTGAAAGATAAGAAGGGTTGATAAACCCTAACACTTAATAAAATAGAGGAAGGTTCTTCCTTGCTAAATGAATCATAACCCAAAGAAGGGTGACACGGTCGTTAAATATAGAATTCATTTCTTATAAAGTCTACCTTGGTTGAACCTATTTGGTTGTCACACCTTCTTGAATGATTTAGAAGTATGTATTGGAACTTATGATATTGTTGTACTATTTTGGTTAATAGTTGTTAAAATAAATAAACGATCGTGAAAAGAAGTCATGAGTTAAAGGAAGTTCTTTATTGCTTACTTGATTCAAGTATAGAACAAGGAATTAAGGAGTGTTGGATTATGGTTTAGCATAGACACGATAATCTATTTTAAAATCCAAATTAACTTAACATTAATAACCTCCTTGGTGTATGTACATTGTGATAAGGTAGTTTTACGTAGTATCTTTGACACATGCCAACTATGAGAATGTACCTTCAAGAAGACTTGGGTCTTCTCAAGGATACAACATTGCAGTTGACATGTGGAAAAACCCTTCTACATTGATCATCTAGATCTACACACAATAAGGACTTGAACTTAGTTTTTCTCTAGGTCAAGTTAGCAACATGTTTAGGATAGGGAGTAACTTTCAATAACTCAGGGTACTTTGGCACATCCAGTTGACTTAGGTCAACCGAGTATGCCCTTTTACCCTAAGTCATCGAAAGTGTCTTCCTATAATAGACTATGTTCCTAACCCTGGGCTAGGGTTAAACCTTGAACAAGTGGACTGATGGTAGTCAGTAAAGACCATTCATGATAACAAAAGAGTGGGGTGAAGGATGTATTCCAAAATGATGAGTATGTCATCTAGGAATAGCGACATACACAGTATGTTGTAAAATCTTTGGCCAAAGTATCACAAGCTGACTGGTTACATTTTCCTATGTCACCTAGTTTAAAGCCATGTGATACCAGATGAATATTGGTAACAAATATTCAGGTATGTTCTTTAAACAAGATCACTCAGTACCAGTTTAAGGTGAAAACCAAGTATACAAAGTATATAATAAGTATTCAATACTTAAGGTGAAACATGAATAGATCGGTAGGTAACCGAGTCATGGAATGAATAGATCGGTGTATCACCGAGTCATTACAACTGCATATGGTTATCTGTTATGAGATTGATTGGCATTGAATGTGTGTTCTAAATAAATTTTTATTTAGAATAGTGAACATTATGTAAAAAAAAAAATTCCCTTGTTTCTAAAGTCTTAAAATGGGAATGTGATAAGGAGGGGTATCTATACATGGTAGAGTTTACTTATAACAACAATTACAAAATTTCTATTGGGATGGCGCTTTAGAAGGAGTTTTATGGATGATATTTTTGGACTCCTTTGAGTTGGGATCATATTGAGGATAGAGTTGTTGTAGGTCTTACCATGGTTCATGATATGGAGTAACAATTTGTTTTTATCAGACAACTTCATGAGGCACAAGATAGGAAGAATAATTATGTAGATGCCCATAGGATTGATTGCATTTTGAGGTCATCACAAAGGTATTCTTGTGGGTTAAATCACATAAGAGTCCTATTTTTATGTGAAAGACTCTAATAGTACACCACAATTAGTGGGACTTTTTGGACTCTAGAGCAGGTTCGACCAAGAGAGCATACCTCCTTTCTTTGCCACCTAACTCATTGCACATCCATGATGTTTTTAATGTTATTATTTTTAAGAGATATATAGAGGATCCTTATCGCATTCTATATTATATATCCTTGTAAGTACAGGAGGATGAAAGTGTGATGTTAGAGCCTCATGCACATTTTAAAATGTAGGACCCTAGGCCTTTGAGGTCATGACCTAGATTAGGTGCAAGTGTAAACACCTATAATTACGCCCACGTAATTTAAATACTTAAATTGCGCTAATTATCCCCTTTCTCGCAAATCAATGACATATCATCAAAAGCACTCATTTTCCCTCATATCATCATTAATTAATTACACTAAGCTAATTAATTAAGTTTCCTATCCAACAAATACCCTAATTAACGACCTTCATTAATAAATCACCCCTTCTACCTAGACTAATTAATTATTATTAATTAATTAGCTTTCCCTTCCATTTAACCAATAAATCAATATTTAATTGATTTAATCCCCTTATAATAGCCTAAATCGTACTAATATTCCTCTAATTATCTTCTATAAGCTTACATCTACCTATTAGTTAATCACATTTGATTAATTAAAACACCCCCAACTCCCATGACTTGCTAAGCATAAATTAAACCCTTCTAAAGTAAGGTTACCTTTAATAAAGCAACCTTATCCATTCATAATCATGTTTTACCTTTATCCCACATTCATGAGAATGTGTTGAATCCTTTATCCTTTGGGCTATATAAAGAGCCCTCCACCTACCTTTTTACTTACACCTAAACTCCTAAGAGAGAAAATGCAAAGCATATAGAAAAGAGATTAAGAGCTTGCCTTTTGTTTTCTTGAGAGGTCACCATTGTTAAGAGCTAAAGCTTCCTATTCTTGTATTCTTTAAGGATCAAAGAAAGTAATTTTTTATTGCCATTGGAGCTGAATAGGTCCATTCATTCTTAATGGTAATCTAGGAGAGTAGAGATGTTAAAATAGCATGCATAGTTTTGATCTTATGTTTTCAAAGTTATAATGTTAGTTTAGATCTTGCTTAGTTCTCTATCTTGATGGTGTTTATGCTTTGTTTTAGCTAAATTATAGAACTATTTTAGGTGGTAGTTCTTGCTTCATTTGATTTAGCATTAAGTAAAGTATATATGCACACATTTGGCATGCCTAAAGGGACTTACTCCATTGTTCTTTGCACTTAATTTCAAGTTTTTGTCGTAAGTTTCACTTTTGATTACTAACCCTCTTTTACACATGTTGATCTAACTTGTTTTTCTTAACTTGTTTTATTGAGTTTGTATGTGTTGAGTCTTCCTTGCAGGTATAAAGGAGGTGAAGTGCTGAAAAAATTGGAATTGATGGGAAAATTTCAAGATTTCTCCATGTTTTCATTTTTAGAGCTTACTTTTTCAAAATTCCACATGCTAGTTTTGTCAATTTCTTGAAAATTTTAAATTCTTGAGCGTGTAGGTTAGTGTTTGATAGTGTTGAGTCCTCTATTTACATAATAATGTGGTGGGTTGCTTTCAAAATTTAATCTTGGTGAGAAAATTTCAAGATTTCATAATGTTTTCATTTTTAGAGCTTACTTTTTCATCATTCTACATGCTTGTTTTGTCAATTTCTTTAAAATTTCAAATTCTTGAGCATGTATGTTAATGTTTGATAGCATTGAGTCTTCTATTCATATATTGATGTGATGGGTTGTTGTCAAAATTGAATCTTGGGTGGAAAAAGTTACCTATTTTACATATTACGAGACATTTATTTTTGACATTTTTTGAGTGCATGTCAAGTGCATACCCATGAGCATAAGAGCATATGCGTAACCCATCTTCCGAAGGCCATAAATTTTACTCCCGAACTTGAAATGACTCCATGTTTTTTGTGTTGGAAACGTATTGAATTTAAATATGCAATTAAAATATAAATTTGGGATTCATACTTATATAAATTGTAGGTTTTTCTCTTATTTTAAAACTAGTCATTTTCTAACATGTCTAACATTTTGATGAATGTTGTATTGCCATGCTTCTTCAATTTATACCAAATCATGTGTATTCTCTTATCTTTAACCTTTTGGTGATATTGAGAATCAAAAACAACTTTGAACTATATATTTTTAACATTGGGATTAAACTTGGAAATTTGATTATTCATTTTGCTTAAGGAAATGAACCTTTTACAAAGCATTTTTCAATGGTCCTTTGATTTGAATTTTTCCATTTCTATATAGTTGGGATAAATTTTGTGTATGCTCTTATCTTACACCTTAGGGTGATCTTGAGAATCAAAAGTAACTTTAGTCTTCATTTTATAACATTTGGTAAATTAGAAACTTCATCTTTCACTTTTGGTTTAAGGGAATGAACCTTTTACAAAGCATTTTTCAATAGTCCTTTGATTTGAAGTTTTCCATTTCTATATAGTTGGGATAAAGTTTGTGTATTATCTACTCTTGCACCTTAGGGTGATCTTGAGAGTCGAAACAACTTTAGTCTTCATTTTATAACATTTGGTAAATTGGAAACTTCATCTTACACTTTTGGTTTAGGGAATGAACATTTATTAAGAATTTTGTATTGTTCATTGATTGAAAAGATTTTATTTACTTTTTAGTTGGATTATTTGTTGTGTATGCTCTTCTCTTGCATCCTTGGATGATCTTCTTAATCAAAAGAAACTCTTAATCCTCTTTTAAATAATGTTATTTTTGGAGAACTACTAACAATAGAGTGCAAGACCTAAAAACACTTGTCAAAGAAAGGAGGAATAAAAAGAAATAAAAAACTACTAATACAGTTGTTATACAGGTTGCCAAAAGGTATTCAAGCAAATCACACCTAATTAAAAAGATAAAAGAACAACATATTCAAAACACTGTATTACAGGTTTTGGAAAAGGGTACATCCCTCTCCACTCAACTAGAACATAGCCCCTTTGGCATAATGCCTTAAGCTACAACAATAGGGGTGGTTCCATAAACCCCAAAGTAGTCCATGCAAGAGGAAACCTTGTGGACGAAATGGGAAGTGCTTTGCACTACCTACTTGACTAGTGATTCCTTTGTGAGATAACGTTATAGGTTATCCATTATGGTGACCCGAGTTATAGTACATGTAGATGCACTAGTTGCCTACTATTCTTGAAGGGGGTAAAGTAAAACCGAGATACTCCCAAACTAGTCAGTGTGACTTTTTGGGTAAATCACGCTCACTCGTGGAAAATTTGTAACACCTAGGGCAAGAGAACCACCTAGGAGAATATACTTTGGCTTGGAGTCCACTTTGACCATTTTAAAATAGTGTTGAGTTGTGAACCTTCTTTTTGAGAAACGTGTGATGTATTACTTTCACCTAGTTTTTACTTGCCTTAGGGTGAGGTGAAACTCTGCCGAAGTGAGGCTAGCATTTTTTGTCATTTTTCTTCATTTATTTCCTTCATATTATTTTGACACTTTGTTGATGAAAAGAGGTGTGATTACCTTTGTGCTTCCATTTGACTATTTCTCTCACTTTTATGTCTGTTTACGCCCATCCATGTTTGCAGCTGGGTTAGTTAAATGTCTAAAGTGAGTGGAGGCATTTTCACATCATTTGGTAGCCATTATGATCTTGATACCCACATCAAGATCGTCATTGTAGTTAGGAGTGGTTCATCACTGTGGAATTCCATAGAGGAGTTAGCTTGTTTTTCTTGTATAATTACAATTTCTATATTTACGTCTTGTTTCTTGTAAACTTGACATAAATACCTATATTGTACAGGATTACGCTACACACATTTTTAACTATTCCTAGCTATACTTTGAGATTTTTAGTTTGGTTCTATTATTACCTTGATTTCAAAGAGTGCTAGGTGTTACCATTTGTGCGTGTTATATCAATAACACCTTGATATCAATACTTCACTTTCTAGCAAAGTGGGTTAACATATCTTGGTGATATTGTTGTGTCATTCATGAATTATAATTGGCACTTTTTGAGATATAGGTCTTAATCAAGTTTGAGCTCACTCATCGTATATCTTGATTGGGAGATTGCATTGAATTCTTGTATTTACTTACGTTTTGTTCATTTCCTTGAACTTGGCATAAGTGAAAACATCTTGTTGATCATCTTGCGACGCAAACTACTTTTTGAAACGTAGTCTAGGAAGTACTTCCTTTGATCAAGTTTTAATACCAAATGCTTGTATCATGGGTGATTTATCACTCTATCATATTGGTATTCTCACATTGTTGACATATTCATACTCTTAGCAATTTCATTTTACATTTCACTTAGGGGTAGTCACTAAGCTTTGCACATATCTACAACTCACCCTAGTGAAACTATCACAAAAACATGGCTCCCAAAACACATCTAGGGTTGAAGAAATAGACATATGAGGAACAAAAAGTGCATGCTTGGGAGACCTCTAATAGACAAGGGTCAAACCCCTTCATTGGACATGACTTAGGGCCATTATTTTCTGTAGAAAAGGAAACTGAAGAGATGGTCGATCATAGTGGAAATGAATTAGAATCACCACATGCAGACTTTGATTTTGACCCCACTCTACTAGATGATTTTCTCCTTAGAAACAAAGATAGAGTTTTGGCACGGGTTATGGAATTAGGGGCCAAATTTCCCACCGAGAATGAACCAATATTACCTATAAATGACACTGCTAAGGAAGAACTCCCCTTATCAATATGGAAGATATTTTAACAGTGGGGCATGCTTCCACTTCTTACGTAGAAAATGATAAAGTGGTAGGGAATAAAATACCCCTCATCAAAGTGCCATGAAGAAACAAGATAGAACATGAGACAGGAAAGAACCTCCATAATACAAAGAGGAGGAACCTTTAGAAGAAGAAGACATAAACTAAGTCACAATCCAACAATAACTCAAGAACCTAAGCCGACAACTAGGTTTGCTTACTTTCCGTGCACAAAGACATAAACAAGAACGTTCAAAAGTCAAGGCCTAAGTTTAGGATCCACGAAATCCATGGAGAAAACCAAGGAGAAGAAGACATGGGGTATCATCATGTACACGTCCCCACTTCTCCCACTAGAGAACAATTTCTCGCACAAGAAGTGCAATATATGAAAGCAACACTTTCAAGTATACAAGAAAGAAATATAGGGAGTATTAGGAAATACCAATATGAAGAACTATGCCCCTATCCTTTTACAAGATAATGACCCTTCAACCCTTTCCAAAGAATTTTGATATGCCAAATTTCAACAAATACAAGGGAAAGGAAGACCCAAGGATCATGTTAAAGATTTCTACGGGGTATGTCAAGAGGTGTCTTATAGTGATAACTACCTCATCAAAATTTGTCCTAAGAGTCTCGGAGGTCAAGCATTGGAATGGTTTACGCGCTTACCATGAGGATCAATTTTCACCTAGCTCTGAATTGGTGGAAATATTTTTGCATCATTTCTTGTATAACATAGAGAGTGACGTCACCATGACAGACTTGTGTGGCGTAAAACAATGCCCAAATGAGACCTTCACCAGCTTCCTCCAATGATGGAGAGGGATAGCTAGTCGTTTCCCTTGCACTTTCCTTGAGAAGCAACTGGTCAGTATTTTCATCCCTAATCTCAACCAAAATATATCTTTCCACCTCCAAATGCATTGTGTCCACACCTATGAGGAGGTTGTCGAGAAAGGGATTCAAATAGAAAAGACTCTCATTGCCAAAGGCACCCTCAAAACCCAATCTAAAGACAAACAAAGTGTCAAACCCACTGAAAAGCCTAAGATCTTAAAAAAAAACAAAAACATGGTGGGAGATGAGAATCACTAATTCCAAACGTGTTCAAATGGTCCAAACCACCAAACTTTTAAACCCACCAAGGGCCCAATTCAACCACCACCAAAGCGACGAACATTCACCTCCCTCAATGAACAGCTTGTCCGTCATACTAAAATAGTTGGATGCGGCCCACATGATGACCTATCCTAAAATGTAACCATTTGATGACAACAATCCTAAACCTTCATGGTATAAGGAGCAATCCTAAACCTTCATGGTATAAGGAGCATGAATACTATGAAATGCATCGCGTTAAAGGTCATAAGATAGAAAAATGTCTACAGCTTCGCCACTATATTCAGGACCTCATTGATAATGGGGAGATAGAGGTGGATAACCCTGGAAAAATGTAAACACCTAATGAGAAAATGGGGATTTATAAGGAACCATTCCCTAAGCATGATAAGTTAGAAAAGACAAAGCCGGATCGGGGAGACTCATCCCAAACCTATAAAGTTGTGAATTACTTGTATACCAAAAGAGATAACAATCATTACGATTCACTTATCGGATGTATTCACTCCCCTGCTGACCGTGTCAATACCATCCAGATCAAGGGAAAGGACTTCACTATGGTAGCAAGGCATGCCTGCCTTGTGATTATGGAACCCTCTCTGTTGACACCATAAATTGGTAAATATAACCTTTTAGAACAACATGAGAGGACACCTACTAATATTTCAATCTTAGAGCTTCTCAAGATTTCCAATGTGCATAAGGAAATCTTATATCAAACTCTTCGGGGGTCGGGAGTGCCATTAGAAGTCAATCCTGCACACCTTCAAGCTGTGGTGGCAACCATTACCCTAAGTGAGCATCTTACTTTCAAGCATAGGGAAATCCCTGCCATGAATCCTACACATAATCTTCCCTTGTACATCAAGGTAATTGTCACCCGCAAGAAAATAAAATGGGTGCTTGTGAACAACAGATCGGAATTGAACATCTACACGCTTAAGTTGGTCAAACAATTGGGACATATGGAGGAAGATCTTGAGTCCCATATTATTACTATCACCGCATACGACAACGCAGAAAGAGAGTCAGCAGGCACCATTATGCTTCCCATGGAGGTGGACCCCACTTGTCATCAGACAAAGTTTCACATCCTAGACTTGGAACTTCCATATAATATGCTTCTAGGCCAACCATGGATTCATGTAATGTAGGCTGTGCCATCAATGTTTCATCAATGCATCAAGTTGAAGCATGAGGAACATAAAATCAAAATACCAGGAGATTCAGAGCCCTTTGCTCATTGTAGAGCTCTCAATAGCTTTGCACGAAAGGGTACATATGCATGTCCCTCTGTAGATATAGTTGTTCCTCTTCAGTCTGAGGCTATGGAATCCTGCATGGATTCGATTCACTTAGTTCTTGTGCTCATGGGGTGTCTACTTCAACCTCTCCATTTGATTCATGGGAGATGAAAATCCTAGAATATGGTTGCGGGGAGTATAATGTACAATAAGTGCTCCTGGTGTCAGATCTCTCTTTGTCACCCAAGACTAGAGGTCGACCCAACTACCACTTTAAGAGACCTAGAGAAGAACACACTATTGGGTCATTCCTTCCTGGAGGCTTGTTAGCTGAGGAGAAGTTGCTTGATCCACCTACTACTTGGGTCCCTGAGGACACTCAGCCATCCTGTTACCAAACTCGGAATATGAAAAATCTAGCAGAATGATGTACTCCATGGGCTACAAAGGCCTAGGATGTGGGAGGAATGAACAAGGACAAAGAGAACCAGTCCCTCTTCCACATTTCAAAATAGAAAGATACAACATTGGGATTCTTCCTTATAGAGTGCACCCCAATGATCAAGACGTAACTTGTTCTGAGCATGAGGATAGTTCCGATTACCTAGATAGTGATACGGATTCTTGTTGTAGCCAATATGAGGATCTGCCTCCATGAACCTTTTTATGAATAACACTATCCTAACCATCACCCCCACTGAACCAACCCTTGACCTTGTATACCCTTCCCTTGTTGAATGGGACCAACAACATCACATGCCACTAGATTTATTTGAGAACAACGAGGCTATTGTAGATTTTATGGGCATAAGGGATACAATCCCCATTGGAGATCATAAGAAAGGTTTCTTTATCAACTTAGACACCTGCGCCTACTTTAGTGAGGAGGCTGAACTTTGTGGTCAACAAAATTTAAAGAAAATTAAGGGAAAGAGTTCTAAAGAAAAGCCTCGGCAAAAATTGAAGTCCAAGTCACACAAAGAAAACTCTTTAAGGCACAATCGCTAACAAAAAATAAGAAAATCAAAGGACAAACAAAGTGACCATGCCAAGGATGAAAATCTCGTAGAGATATCCTTGGATGAAGATCTCAACCTACCTCCTGATCCTACGCATATGGAGGATTTTTCAAAATTGTTAGTTGAATAAACCATCGATGTCATTATTGGTACCGAAGAAGATCCTAAGATAGTAAAATTGGGAGCATCACTCTCGGCCAGAGAACAAAAGATGTTCACTATGCTATTGCAATATTTTATTGATGTGTTCGCATGGTCTTACAAAGACATGCCCGGCTTAGATCCAACTTTGGTCATGCACAACTTTGTTGTACACGCAGACGCTAAGCCTATCAAATAGAAGCTCTAAAAGATGCACCTAAGAGTGGCCTTGTTAGTTAAAGAAGAGTTGGAAAGGTTGCTTGCAGCAGGATTCATCAGGCCAATTGATTATTCTGAATGGATATCAAACATTGTTCTTGTCTAGAAGAAACCTATCGGTATCCAAATCTACACAGATTTTAGGGACATCAATAAAGCTTTCCCTAAAGATGACTTTCCATTGCCCAACATTGACATGATTGTTGACTCAACCACAGGGTACGAAATGCTATCACTCATGGATGGCTTTTTGGGTTATAATCAAATTAATATTACTGAGGAAGCAACTCCTTGGGGCACCTTCTGTTATCAAGTGATGCCATTTGGCCTTAAGAATGTGGGAGTAACTTATTAGCGGGCCATGACAAGTAACATTTCATGATATGATTCATGACATCATGGAAGACTACGTAGACGAAATCCTGGAAAGTCCAAAACAAGAGAGGATCATCCTATCATTTTGCGGCATATCTTTAAACACCTGTGTGAATACAAAGTTAGGCTAAATCCAAAGAAGTGTGTTTTTGGTGTGCTATCTGGGAAACTATTAGGCTTCATCGTGTCAAGACGAGGTATTGAGGTAGACCCTGCTAAAGTGTCTGCCATCACAGAAATGCCTCCACCTGAGAATATCAAGCAACTGCGTAGCTTGCAAGGGAAAATTCAAGCCATTCGCCACTTTATCTCCCAACTTGCAGATAAATGTCACTCATTTGCTTAAGAAGGACATCGCTTTCATCTGGGGACCCGAGCAACAACAAGCCTTTGCTTTGCTTAAACAGTACCTGGCTAATCCACCTGTCCTCATGCCTCCCACTCCAGGAGAACCACTTTTTCTCTATATTTCCGCTACGCAATATGCTATTGGTGCACTACTAACCTAATACGACCTTAGCCATAAAGAGAAAGTAGTGTACTATCTGAGTCACACCCTCATCACCTATGAACTTAATTGAAAAGGCTTGCTTGGCCATTGGTTTTACCATTCGAAACTTCTCCATTACCTGCTAAATACTAAGACCAATCTCATATCCAAGGTTGACCCACTGAAGTATTTGTTGTCTAAACCCTCCCTCACAAGTAGAATGGATAAATGGATCATTCTACTCAGTGAGTTTGATATAGAATTTTTCCATCAAAAATTAGTTAAAGGACAAGTACTTACCGACCAGCTAGTAGAAGCACCTTTGCAAAGCAAAGAACCTTTGAGTCTAGATCTGCTAGATGCATATTTTCTCTACATTGAAAAATATATCGTATGGTAGATACATTTTTATGGATCTTTTATGTTTCATGGTTCAGGTGTAGGAGTGGTCCTTATTACTCCTTTGGGTGATCCTATACCGCAAGCTTTTCTCCTAGCCTTCCCTTGCACGAACAACATTATGGAATATGAAGCACTCATTGTAGGGATGAAGCTAGCCATCAAGTGGAATATTCAACATGTTAAGGTTATAGGTGATTCACAGCTAATCATCAAATAGGTTAATGATGAGTATAAAGTTAAGGATGACAAGCTCATACCTTACAAGAAGTTGGTGGAAACTCTGAAGGAGTATTTTGTGTGCATTACCTTTGAGCGATTCTAGGAGCGCAGAAGTTTGGCACATGCCATGGCAATGGTGGGATCTATGCTTTGTATTCCACCAAGGAATAATGATATGCCATTTTTTGTAGAAAATCTACACCAGCCCACGTATGATGTGCCGAATCTTACCTGGCTTGTGAGGTTGTTGGTCCCTATTCCCCATGGTATGAACCCATTTTCACCTATCTTAAGGATAGTACTTTCCCTCCCAATATCTCCCGTTCTAAAAAGAAAAGCCTGATTCACCAGATAGCCCGTTACACCCTTTTAGGAGGTACACTTTATCTTCATGGCTATGACGAGAATCATTACGTTGTTTGGATGTGACGAGTCAATCCAGAAATTAAAGAAGTACATGAAGGATTATGTGGAGCACATACAAATGGAATGGTCTTGGCTAAGAAACTATTAAGAGTAGGTTACTATTGGCCCACCATGGAAACTGATTGTTGTAATTATGTTAGAAAATGTGTGCTTTGCCAAAAGTATGGAAATTTCATCCATGCTCCATCGTAACCATTGTAACCAATCAATACCCCATGACCATTCTCCAAGTGGGGACTTGATCTAATTGGGAAGCTTACTCCTACCTCATCTAATGGTCATACACATATCATCATAGCTACGAGAATACTTTAGAAAATGGGTGGAGGGACAATTTTCTAAATTCATCATGAATCACATTATTTTCCAATATGGTATCTTGCAGCCATTATCACAAATAATGGGAAGTCATTTAAGAACAAAATCAGAAAGGTCTTTGCTAACGGTTCCAAATCAGATTGAAATGGTCCACGCCATATTACCCTCGGGGTAATGGACAAGATGAGGCAACAAACAAGACTTTGGTAAGGATACTGGAGAAGATGGTTAGCAAAACTGGTTGAAACTGGCACCTATAAATCCACCCAGCCCTCTGGGCCTACTGAACATCAATTCACACTCCTATGGGTACGACGCCATATTCTCTAGTGTTCAGGATAGAATATATCATCCCTTTAGAGATCAAACTCCCATCCCTGTGAATTTCTCTTTGAGACTATGTGGATAAGGATGAAGATTATCGAGTGGAAAGATTGGATGAGTTAGAGCTCCTAGATGAGAGGTGCATTCATGCTCTTAATCACTGAAGGTATATCAAAAAGAATCTCCCGCAACTACAACAAGAGAATCATCCTTTGCCAGTTTGAGGTGGGTGATATAGTTATGAAGGAGAACCTATTCAACACTAGAGAAGAGCAAGAAAAGAAAGGGAAGTTTGAACCACACTTTGTTAGGACCCTATGTCATAGTTTCCAAGTACGACACTCGGGAATACAAACCTGCTCACCCCCTAATGGTGATGAGCTCCAAGAGCCGATGAATGCCATACATCTTAATAAGTTCTATGATTGAACATAGCACAAAAATTAAAAAAATTAAAAAACATAAAAAAAAAATCAGAAGAAGAAAAAGAGAAAACAAGTCATCCACTAGTGAAAACCATGTAATTGTGGCACTTTGGACAAGTCATTCGGTGAAAACCATTTTCCAAAGCACTTCGGGAGGATTCGTTGTTCACAAGCATTTTGTATTAGAAGGGTAGTTATCATTGGCCTGGACTTGGTTCTACCTTCAAGTTTCCTTATGCACACCATCTTGTCCAGCCTTGATTTGGCTTTTCCTTCTTCTATTCATATGTAAGGGATGTGGTCTTTCATTATTTCCCATCTTACGCTGGGGGAAACTCAATGAGTTCACCTTCTTGTTTATAAGTGCGTGGCTTCCTCCCTTGTATATTCCCCACCTAATGCTGGGGCATCCATGCTTTCTTGGTTACCTGCACATAGCTTTGGAAAACTATTAAAAACATAAAAACAATATAAAATTGTTTTGAGAAAAACACAAAAACGATAGAAAATAGTTTCAAGAAAAACACAAAAAAATAGAAAATTGTTTCGAGAAAACAGAAAAACAATAGAACATTGTTTACATCATATATAAACAAAAATGCTAAGTTTTACATCATGCATGTATGATAATCTAATCATCACATATCATATCATCAATGGGGAAAGAGGGGTTTTGCATAGTAAAAATATATCCCCCGCACCAATATCATCATATCATCCCGTCCATATACATCAAAATAACACTTGAAAACAACATTTGATATTGTCTACAGATCTATCATCTACAATCTACAACATGCCTCAAACGATCACGTGTGATCACCATCTCTCCCCAGTGTCGAGCCTCATGGTAAGTTTTCTAAACTGAGCGGTTAAAATGAACTGATTGCGATGTTTTTACCCCCCAGGGGTATATTAACATGTTTTTCACCGATCGGACGGCCGGGACACCCGTTTAGCTCACCGTTTTCTCCTCTCTGTTACATTTGTGGAATAATTATTTCTACTTAAATAATTATTTTTCACCATATTAGCGCATTTTTTTCTAATAACCCTTTCTTCTCCCTAGAAAATTTTATTGCTCCCTGGTAATTTTTATTCTTCTTCACACCCTCGTAAATAATTATTTTTTCTTAATTTTTCCACTAAACAAGGACATTATTTGTCATTTGTTTCTCTTTTCTTCCACCTAGGGCACTTTCTGTTGCCCCTAGGCCCTTCTTTTTCTTCTTCTCCTTTCTTCTATTGTTTATCACGGTTCAGAAAGCCAAAACAATACAAACATTTACTATATCAAAAAATCCAAAAACAAGGCAAAAATTTTCAAAAAATTCCTAAAAAGTAAAACACCCTACAAAATGGTAACTTGCTTCTTACGACTGAAACTTGTGTCTCACACATGTTATTTTATCCACATCTATTTGGTTTGTCTCACATCTTCCCCAATTCATATGACTCGTGGATCACCGGATTCACAACCATTCACAAAAGCTAGTTGCTTGCTTCGTCTGTACTCTGGGGCACTTTTGGTTGCCTGGTGTTGTTTCATTGTGCACAAACACTTTTCATGGACCCCGTGTCCATTTTCATTTCCCCTTGCATGTATCCTTGCTTAGGGCATCATTTTTTAACCCTTTTCATCAATCATGAACTTGTGGATCTCTCCAGCACTGATAACAAAACATTTGTACAACTGTCTTGACCGTTGTTGGGTTGGATATGTGTGTTCGTACTTGTTTTCCCTATTAGATGAGCTTGTTTCCTTCTCGTATTGCATTGAATTTTTGTATGTTGCATGGATTTGGTATTTTCAACAATGGAAATTTTTTGTATTATGGCTTTTCATGTCATTCTACCTTTGTCGTATGCTTATATTTTTCATAAGGACCAATGACGTAGTTCCTATGGCAATATGATGACATCCAAATTGTTTCAAACAAATATGCAGCTAGAGGCTGAGATCTTCTCCCCCCTCATCCATATTTCTTCTACACCACTTTCCTTTCACCCCTAATTCTCCCTCTCATCGAGGCATCCTACCTCGTCCCCCTTCTCCTACCTATATCTCACCTTTTTTGATTATCGATCAGCTTCTTCCATCACCCCATCGACACGCGAGGTATCTCTCCCTCCTACTAATTTTTCTTCTATCCCTTCAAAATATATTCCATCTACTATCTTTTAATTGGCATCACTTACGCCACCCCAAAGAGGGGAAAATGTAGACACCTATAATTACGCCTAAGCAATTTAAATACTTAAATTGCGCTAATTATCCCTTTTCTCACAAATCAATGACATATCATCAAAAGCACTCATTTTCCCTCATATCATCATTAATTAATTACAATAAGCTACTTAATTAATTTTCTTATCCAACAAATACCTAATTAACAACCTTCCATTAATAAATCGCTCCTTCTACCTAGACTAATTAATTATTATTAATTAATTATCTTTCCCTTCCATTTAACCAATAAATAAATATTTAATTGATTTAATCCCCTTATAATAGCCTAAATCGTACTAATATTTCTCTAATTATATTCTATAAGCTTACATCTACCTATTAGTTAATCATCTTTGATTAATTAAAACACCCCCAACTCCCATGACTTGCTAAGAATAAATTAAACCCTTCTAAAGTAAGATTACCTTTAATAAAGCAACCTTATCCATTCCTAATCATGTTTTACCTTTATCCCACATTCATGAGAATATGTTGAATCCTTTATCCTTTGGGCTATATAAAGAGCCCTCCACCTACCTTTTTACTTACACCTAAACTCCTAAGAGAGCAAATGCAAAGCATATAGCAAAGAGACTAAGAGCTTGCCTTTTGTTTTCTTGAGAGGTCACCATTGTTAAGAGCTAAAGCTTCCTATTCTTGCATTATTTAAGGATCAAACAAAGTAATTTTTGATTGCCATTGGAGCTAAATAGGTCCATTCATTCTTGTTGGTAATCTAGGAGAGTAGAGATGTTAAAATATCATGCATAGTTTTGATCTCATGTTTTCAAAGTTATAATTTTAGTTTAGATCTTGCTTAATTCTCTATCTTGATGGTGTTTATGCTTTGTTTTAGCTAAATTGTAGAACTATTTTAGGTGGTAGTTCTTGCTTCATTTGATTTAGCATTAAGCAAAGTATACATGCACACAACAAGTACATGAGATTTATATGATTATACTGTTAACTATTTTTTAGCCTTGTGATTTGTCTCGAATTAAAAAAATTTCTTGCCATAATGACTATCAAAGTCAATTTTCAAGTTGTGATCTAGGAGGTGACTAGCTGAAAAAAAAATTTAATCAACCTAGGGACATATAGTACATATGATAATCTACGATTGCATGAACCAAGGGGTAGAGAAATTTTCCTAATCCCCTAAACTTTGAATGAAGAAGCATCACCTAATGAAACATGGTTTTTCAAAGGTGTGTACCTCATTAAAGTAAACCAGTCTATGTGGTTGTTCATGTGTCAAGTGGCTCCTGAATCAACATACCATACATCACTATATGACATAGAGGGTTCACGTGATCAAGAATTGTACAAGTAGTCTTCAGTATCTTAATGTTCTTGCTCGAGTAATATTACCTTCCCGATGGGGTTTTATTTTCTAGTTCCCCTTTTTCTAGCCTTGATTGTAGTTAGAATGTCCCTTATGATATTTCTGGTGTTGATTTCAAGAGTTGTTTGATGAACCTTTCTTATAAGTATTATACCAATAATATTTCAACTCATGTCCTCTTTTATAGATAGGAAATTTCTTCTTCTTTTGTTTCTCCCCTTGCTGATGATTCTGATTTTGGGACTTTTGATAGGAATGAGGTTTTCCTTTTCCTTTTCCTTTCCATTTTGATGAGAAGATAGTGCCTTCTCCTCTTCCTCATATTTATTGTACATTGCTTCCTCTTGTTGCAATAGGTTTACCATATTGTCAAAACTCACTGCTTGATCTGACAAGTTGAGTGTTGTCAAAAATGCAGGTATGAAGGAGGGAGTGATCTCAAAATAATGGGAATGAGAGCTTCATGAGTGACCTCCTCTCCTAGGGTTAAAAGTGAATCCCTTAATTCTAAAAATATTCTTAAGAAAGATTATATTTTCTAATTTTGTTTGAAATTTAGTGTGTGTAATTGACTCAGTAAATTCAAGATTACATTCTTGTTCTTGTCCTCGTAAACCGTGCTCAACTTATCCCAAGCTTATTTGGTTGTTTTAGCATCTCGAATGTGGGGTTACATGTTTTCAGACACTACAAACAAGATTATTAGCTTTGAGTTTTGATCAGATCTATCAAATTATTTCTATTGTGTTGTAGTAGTTGCTGATTTGGTTAGAATACCATTAACAAGAGTCCAAATCTCTTCAAAATCAACATGTGTCTTGAATCTTGTCTTCCATGTTGCATACTTATTTCCTCTAAGTAGTTGTTAATATGGAAGAAAGAAATTAGGGGCGTTGGTTCCCATTATACGAATCAAATGAAAAAGTGTAAGGCTCTTATCACTCCATATATACGAGTTTCCCGATCTATATACCATCATTCCGATGTAGTGAACCTTTCTATATACACGCCCTTTCTATATACCCATTGGTACATGGAAGAATATCAACATTTCTATATACTTGATAGTCCGTGAAAGATGAGATAACATGCATTAAATAATATGATACGTGGTACCAAGATATTACTGAAAGGATGTCGTATGATTAGTGACATCTTCTAAAAAATATCCTCATATGCGCGTGTAACTTTGCTATATACTTAGATAATTTCTCAGTTTGGATTTAAGTCGAGTAATCATTCATAGACAGATGGGAGGGCTCAAAGTGTGTGCATTGTGTCCTTATTACTCCCTATCGATTTA
Source organism: Taxus wallichiana var. yunnanensis (assembly GCA_018340775.1). Lineage (NCBI taxonomy): Eukaryota > Viridiplantae > Streptophyta > Pinopsida > Cupressales > Taxaceae > Taxus > Taxus wallichiana. Next base: position 97,739,114 of record CM031234.1, on the reverse strand, counting down.
AAGGGTCGATGCCTAGATGACATTGTTGCAACTATATTAGGGACTAAATGTAGTAGTAGTCACGAAGGCTTTACCCGTAAGTGTTTCGGAGACATTGTTTATACCGAATGTTGCGAATGAGATCCAAGATCTCATGAATGATACATAACCAAATTTTAATATTTTTTAGTACAAATCTTTTCCAATTTTATAGTAGTTATAATGGTTTATGGTTGAATATGGAAACCTTCAAATTAGTACAATACACTCAAATATGCAATTACATATAAAAATTCTAAAAAATTGAATGTAAGGCATTTTTGTTTTTTGCGGCCCTAGTTGCCTCGGGAGCACTATGTGGCTCTCTCAAAAAAAAAATCGTGATAAAAATGGCTCAAAATTTAGTTTTTAGGTACCCCTCCTTTGGTTAAAAATTCTCGAATAAAAAATTAAGCTAAGTGGGAGAATTTTTTTACCCTATTTTAGGGTTTCTCCACTATTTTTAGTAGCTTGTTTTATTATGACTAGGAGTTTGACAATTTTTTTGCCTCTAAGTTTGGTATTTTGTGTTATTTTCACTGCTAAACTTCAATATTGTACAAAATATGTAAAAAAACTTTTTGGTGGTCGACCCAAAACCTCCCACACCTAAGGTGCTGCCACTATCCACAATAACACCATATGCACTTATGAGATGAAATCAATTAACTTCTATTTAAACATGGTTAAAATTTGAATTGTAGTCAAGGAACCACTTGAGGAGACCATTTGGCTATTTTTTTTATGATGATAGATTAGGGATTCCTCAAAATGAGGATATGTTGCTTCTATCCTTGTCTATTCTATCGTTGTTTTATTAGATTTTATTTGTCTCCATTTTTCTTGTTACCACGACTTATTTGTTTGCAAGGTTTGATGGTTAGAGCTTGGCTCAAAAACATAGGGGTCACTAGCTCAACTCTAGGTGTATTTCTCAACGAGAGACTTGGCCTTGGAGTGGAGGATGGATAGGACTCGGTAAGTTTAAAACATAACTCACTACACAATGTAGAAAGGAGCTCGATCTAGGATAGAATAGTTCCAAATCTAAGCATGTTGATCCTTCAATGCAAAAAAGAACTCACCTAGTACATGATAAATATAACTTAGCCTCGTAGAAGATGGTTTGGTTGAATCTTTTACACTTTGTCAATAAATTTAAATCTTAGCCTTTGAAAATACTTGACTCGTAGCCGGGATGTAACTTGATTACAACAATAGGTAAATAATATCGGTCCTATCCAATACAACCTCACAAGGGGATACTAGCTCGAGGATGTCTATATATGCATGGTTAATGTGGACTCGCTAGTTCAATGTAGAGCTCATTAAATGAAGTTTTGACTTAGAACCAATTCATGCAGAGAGAAAAAATAGAGCACATGTAATGTGGGCCAAAAAAGCTCGACAAAATTTGAAATTTGACAGTCCCCTCTAAATACAGAGGTCTACTACAATTAGTAGAGAGAATAATATCCACTAATTTTAGTGGTGAAACCCCTATTGGGGAATACAAATTATTTATTTATTGGATTTATGAAGAAAAATTTCTGGTGCCCCTATACCAAGGCAAAAAGAAATTTCCTTAAAAAAACCGAATAATGATAGGAGGTTGTGGGGATGTAAGGCATTCGTGGGAAGTTCTTTGGGAAACACAGACTCTCCTAGAGTGCAGAATCTTCTCTAAAAACTTTTTCTTCCTTATGTAACCTCTCTCCAACTTTCTCTACTCACTGGTCTAGATCAACCACTCACGTACCAAATGAAAGTATCGAACATGGGTAGAAGCCTGATATTTTTATTAATAATTGATCAAATAAAAATACAATGAATGTTTTGCAATTCTTAAAGCAATTAAAAACCATGTGTAGACAAATGGAATTTTTAAATAATGAAACAATATACAATCTCATGCACATATAATTGCAAATATATGGTTTTAAACAATATAACCATATAACAAATACAATAGAGACAAAAGACTTGTACGGGAATACTATTCCCAATTACAAACAATAAATGGTTAATAAAAACTTACCACTAATAAATAATTAAATAAGGTAAATTCATAATTAACCTAGGTAAACTAAGTTTTACCTAACAAGGGGACTTAATTTTTTCCTAAGAATGTGAAAATTTTAAAGGCATATGAAGCGTCAATGGGGATAGGCGAAGAGAGACATCCAAAAATCTTTAAATTGTAATGATCCCCTCATTCGGGATTCTTTTTAGCTATTTTTGTAAATTCATGAGAGAGATATCCTCATGAAAAGTCAAAGAGAGAAAATTATTCCACTCCCCCATTCTCAAATTTCCTCTATTCTCACACTATGTGCAATTTTTTTAAGAATCAATACAAGAAGAAGGAGTTTCTAGCCCTCCTTGGACTAAGGGATTTATTGATACTTTGTGCTCATAAATTATTATCAATCTTGTTGTTATTTGTATATTTATTCTTTTTAATTTTGATGCATGTGACGAAAATTCTAACTGATGTCTGCGAAGAATCTAATTTTATACTTGAAACATTTGTCCTCTTATCTAACATTCTCACTCCTTTTCACACTCTCCTATAAAAATCTTCTCTTACAGTATCTACAAGCATTTCTTGCGGGTCATTGGAGTTCCCATATTGTATCCTTGGCCACAAGGCTAATATAGATAAAACTCACCTTACTCATGCATGTATATATGGAAGTTACACCATTTAAGTAGAGGTAATTAGATTCCTAGGGCGTTGGCATGAAATCCAAAAATTTGCCCCTTGAAAATTTTTTTCACGACGGTAGGAAAAAGGGAGTGGGTCAACATGTGGAGGAAAAGAGTCGATATGGGAGATGCATTAGACATGGGTGCTTCATAAAATTATTCTTAGATAACTTGGTCTTTAATTACTTTTTTTGGTATAAATTTTAAATCAAATTCAATAAGGAACATGACACAAAATGTTAGACGTATCGAATGGTGTGTACATGATAGTAGATATAACAATGGATCTAACTTAGAAATGATCTACACCTCATTATTAAGAAGGTAATGATGTAATTTGTTAGTGAAAAAGATAATGTAGTGCCCACTTCCCTTTGGCACCTTTTATTACTGATCATGATATTGTAGACTATATGATGGACATCCTTATAGTTTGGATTTAGTATGGTGTTAGATGTTAGATCCTGGATTATTGTTGGATCTGATTCATATATGATGCATGATGATTGTTGGAGACATTTTATATAGATGTTGACATGTTGTCAGACATGGTTATATTGTAGATGTTGTTTGGACATGTGATATTTGATATTTGGAGTAAACCTAGAAAATGGAAATTATTTGATGATGATATAGTTGTTGATTAAAAATGCAAATGATGTAGTTACTTCGATGTTGTTGTGATTCATTTATATAGTTGGTTTTGTGATTTTATTTATATTCATTTTGAATGTTCTGATATGGCCATGAGGCCAAAGGGAGGTTTTTTTTTCAGTAGGTTAAATATCACAACAAACATCGGGGATCGAGACCAACTACAATAGAATTCTAGGTGAATTCAACAAGGTCACCATAAAGAACATGTCTTATGTGTGTGTGTTGTATTTTATTAGGGATTCCCATGGGGGATTTCCTTTATATGTCACCATGGGTTTGTGTATTTTATTAATGTGTTTCTTTTATTATTGTTGTATGTATTTTATTAGTAATGTGTTTCCTTATTTTAATTAATTAAATTACGATGGATTAATGTGAGAATCATATGGTTAAAATTTAAATAAATTAAATTGGGATATGAGAATGTAGTTATTGAAGTTTTGGCTCTTTGTAATAAATTTGTAAGGGATGCGTAAGTCGTGTCAAAGCTTGTGTAAGTCATATTTTGGAGTAACAAATACTCCACCTCCATGGAAATTTGAATTTGTCCTTGGGGATATTTTTGTAGAGCTTGTGGGACAATTAAAACTTGTCCCATTTCACTAAATTTAATTTTCCAACCATACCTATGGTGGAAGGCTGATTTTGGACTTTTATAATGAATTTTATTCATCATGTTTCTTGTTTTGGATAACAATTCTTACATTTCATTTAATTGTTGTCCCTTGAGGTGTGGGATTTTGGAGTGTGCAAGTAACTTGTCATTTTTCACCCACCTCTTTATTTTTCTTGGGAGAATGGATTGTGTCTTTTGTGTTAGATTTGAGGATGTGTGATGTGGCATCATACTTGGATCCACATCATCCTCTTCTCTTACATCTTCTATATAATTCAAACTCTCTTCTTGTTTTGGGGTTGTTGAATCATTTGACAACTTTCTTGCGGTGAATTTTTCTTGTGGGAGCTCTATTTTTTGGAGGAATTTTTGGGGAAAGATTTTCATGCTTGGGATATTTTTGTATTGGATTGTGTTCTTAGATTTGAGAGGTTGTTGTTGGAAACAAAAGCTATCATGGAAAGGTAAGAATTTATTTCTTCCTTATTGCTGTTATTTTCTTGTTGTGTCGTGTGTATGGAGAATGATTTATTTATTTTGTTGGCTGGTTGGGTAGACTGCCTTAGGGAAGGTGTAGAAGAAGGCTATGGGGAATTCATGTGGGGGGAAAAAGGAATGCCATTGGCATAAGATTTTTTTGAGGGAGTTTGTGTTTGGGATCCATCATGGAAAATAAATAGCTTCCATTTCTTACTTTGGGGTGGTCATAAGGAAATATGTGGTGGGGGCATAAGGAGAAACTTATGGGGGCATAAGGATGTGTGTGGGATAAATTATTTTATCAGGTTGTTCTGGTGGATGCCCAAATCCTAATTAGGAGGCATAAGTAGCTTCCCCATAGGATTTTCTCCTTAGGCTTGCATGATCAAACCTGAGTTCTATTTGGAAATTATTTTATATGTAGTTGTGGATTGTTTTTTTGTGTTGAATTGTGTTTTTTAAAAGGAAATGTGTATGTGAAAGAATGTTGTGTTGTGGAAGCTAGTTGTTCCATGGTGGAATTACACCTTTGATTGTATTTTTATTGGGGCTTGGGGCCAATGATGAAGGAAGGATTCTCCTTTCATTGGATGTCTTGGTTGGGTGGAGAGCGTTGCCTTTCCCCCTCTTTTGTTGTGATCAATTTGGAGAAAGAGAAAATGTGCATGTTATTTTCCTAGAGAAAAGAAAAATACAATTTGATAGTCCCCTTTGAAAATACATTCATTTGTAATCCTTGCCCACATGTTGTGGATGAAATTGTAATAGTTATGTCATGGAGAAATGATGTTGTCATTGATTATGAGAATGTATCTTTGAATTGAGAAAGACTTTTGCTTTCTGCTCTGTACATTGGAAGGAAACAAATAGAATTTTGTTAAATGTATTCAAGAAATGGAAGAATGTGAAGATGTAAAGTTTTATAAATGAAGTCAATAAAGAATTGCAAGTTCATCTCTTAATTGCATTGTTGTGTTGAATTGGAATGTTAAATTGTGATTGAAATCCTTGTTTAGAAAATGGAAGAAAAAGAAACACATGTGTAAGAATTATATTGCATTGTCTCTTATGAAATACATTAAATTGGAAATCAGATTTTACCATTTAACTTGGAAATGATTTTTTTAGAAACAAATGATTGTATTGGTTTATTTTAGGAATGAAGTATCACACTTAAATGATAAAATTGATAAATAGATCCTTTAAAAATCGATCACTGGCATTGTGACTTTTAAAATTGAAAAATTTAATCAAATCGTACAGATTCGTACCTGCACACATTAATCAACTTGAAAATGATATATTTTAGCATGCTAAGATATTAAGAAGCTAAAATTGACAAAGAACACTTAATAAGAAAAGTAAAATTAATGCAAAATCGAATCCAATCCCTCTAACAGTCATTTTTCTGTCAATTGATGCAAAAATGCAAATTGAAATCAATTGAATAAATTTACCTCCCTAAAACACTTTAAAATCTCCCTAGATTAATTCTCCATGCATGCTTGGCATGTTGAGTGATAGAGGATAACCAATTTAATCAATTGGGAAAGTTGGAAATTTCCAGGTTGGCTTTTTAAAATCCTATAGATCCTTTTTGCAAAATTTACCCCTTAAACATTATCAAATGGCAAAATTTATGTTTTTGTGCAAAGGGGGCATTGAGAGATTTTCAAAAGTCCTTGTTTTCCCAAAACCGAGCTTTCTCACTCAAGCTATGGAACTTTGAATTTTTACGCCTTGTTGGGAAAATTTGGGAAAATTTTCCCTAATGGGCCCGCATCCCAAAAATTTCTGTTAAATTACGTTAGAAATGTTTTTTGAAAAATTTTGGGTCGGGAAAAATTTCATATTTTTCTCCACTGCCCGTAACATATCAATGGCTATCATGTGTCCACACAGGGGTAGTGGCGTAAGCACAACATCCTTTTTCCCTTTGAATTTTTTGAAAAGGTTTGAAAAATTTCCTTTTAGCCTTGTTGGCCCATGGACAATCATAAACGCCACGTGGCAATTTTAGGTGCTAGTGGAGGGGGCAGACCCTTTGTTTCTTTTTAGTTTTTTCCTTTGGAAATTTTTGAAAATTTTCCGCGAGGCCCCACACCCATGCCCTCACCTTAGGTTTTTCTCTCGTGCACGTGCGAGACCCACATGTGTCGTTCACCCCGTTTGTTTTTCCCCTTCAACGAAATTCACCAAATCTCCCTTCCACTCCATGCCCTCCTTCCCTCTTCTCCCGTAAATAATTGTGGAGTTCAATGTGTCCCTAGGCAGATTCACAAGCATGCAAACACCGTTTGGTTTTCTCTCCCCTTGGGTGAAATGCCCCAAATTCTTTCACCGCTCCGCCTTTCCCCTTTTCCCGGTGATGTCTCGAGGCCCCCACATGTCCCCTGGAGGACCCATAGAGGCACAAACGTAAATGGGAAATTTCTCCAATGTCAAGTAAAAATTTCTTAAGCTGCCCCGTGACCCACCAACCCACCAGAGGGGTTTTCCTCTCCTCTTGACACGTGTCCCCTTAGAGAAAATTTGACTCCAAAACTTCACCTAACCATATCTTGAGTTTCTGAAGGAGTTAGGAGGACTTCTTTATATCACCGAGAAAGGTGAGAAAATTTCCTATCCAATGGGAATGATTTTAGGAAATTTTGAATACATTAAATATGAGAAAATTAAGTTGAAACTCTAATCTTGTTAGAGAGTGGGTAAGGTGATAAAATACCCCCTTAACCTAACCGAAACTTCTAACCCTAAAATTTGAACCATGTGAACTTGAGAATTGTCAAGAAAATGGAAGTATGTTCTAGGAAACTAGAACTGCTTACTGGAGTTTGTTAGTGGTATTTGTTTCCTTGCAACCTGTTTGTAGACACTCCTAATCAAGTTCTGGGAGTGGGTAAGTGGGACTTTACTCTAGTGTTTTAAATAGGTATTCCTTTCCTCACTGTAATTTAACCCTGCTCTTGTCTTGATCTTGTGGAATTAAATACCTTGGGTATTTAATTGTTTTGGGTCCCTTAACCCTAAAATTTTTAATCAGGGAATATTTAGCTAAAATTTCAGTGTAATCAATATTTAAATTAATCCCTAGGGAGATTTGAGCTAGGTGTGGACTTATTACACTTGTTGCTTTATAATGGGAAAATTTATCAGTTGAATTTAATTGTCTTTGAGACTTTGGTCGTTAACTCCTAATAAAAAAATTATTCCTTAATTTTCTAACTAAACCTAGGTTGTTCATGGGTCTCAAGTGGGTTGTTTTAACCGGGCATCACACTTGGTATCAGAGTAGTGGTTCAAAGTTTGGACCATTGGGCACACTATAAAAATTGAGACATGAATGGTAAACTTAGCACACTTTTGAATCTAAGAAAACAAACTTGTTTGAAAATTGAAGAAGAAATGAGTATGAATAAATATTACATTACTCTGTTCATTTGAACTACCGAATTAAAATTATAATAAAATAACAAGTTGTTTGAGATGTTGTGCTTACTTAGTGGTGTTTTGGATACACCTGTAACTAAGAATGTCACAGATTAAATTGATTTTTTGAACGTCTAGTATAATGGAAACTTGGTTCCCCTTTGAAAATGTGTTGTTTTACAAGTCCTAAAACTTGATTTAATTGTATGATGCATTAAGCCCTTTGTTGAGACCCTTCCTTATTAGATTTGTTGGAATGATGAGTTGTATGATGTGATTCTTGTGGTTGGGAAGTAGTGGTTGTGTTCTGGGTTGGGAAGAGCTGATTAGAAGTTGTTTAGAGCTTCCTTCCTTCAGTGGTTAGGAAAGAGGGTCTGGTTGTCAGTTTTCTAGTTTGTTACCCATATGAGAGAGTGGACACTAAGTCTGGGTGTCATTTAGGACCCAATCCTGTGTATGTGTTTTTGGAACTAACCTCGAGACAGAGTACCCCTATTAGCAGCCATGAAGGGCTACAGAGTGAATGTGGTGTTAAATTTTGTGTTTTACATTTGTAATCTTGTGTATTTTATCAAGGACCAACATCTTATTTTATGATTGGATTGAGAAGCTCTGAGGATCTTTTATTTATTTATAATTCTTTCTAGAATTTTCAAACTTTGCAATGTAGCTACTTAGCCACTTTTATTGATTTCTAATATTTCTTGGACTTATTTGATTAGTGACTTGGAGCTCATTATGTTGTTGGCTACTTAGCCAAGTGTTACATGATTCTCACTTGCATGTTGTTGAGTTGGTTCTATGTTGTTTGTCTCATAATATTTTTTCATATGGGGGTACACCCTAGGTGCCTAGAATGTCTTCTTAGGTGTGTTAAGTCATGCCTTGGCTATGGATGCACGGAACCTTAAGTGTGTCTAAGATCTTAGAGTGACCCTTTCATTTCTTGACCTTGCTAGAAAGAAATTTTGTTGTGTAGTGCATTCTAGAGGGTAGTTTGACAGCTGGTAGTGGTGGTTCTCTTACAATCTGTAAGAGCTTGACCTCGTTGGAGTAGGAGTGTTTTATTATGGGCTTTTAGATTTTGTTAGGATTGGATTTCCTTTTGGTTGACTATAAATGTTGGTGGAAAAGTGTTGTTTCATCAATGGCATGTTAAATTGTATCATGGGTTCCTGGTTGCATCATAGAAAGTGTTGACTCATGGAATGTATGCATCTTGGTAATTATGGAAAGATTTAAGCCCTTTTAGGCAGTGATTTATTTAAGTGTACTTGTTTTTCTCTTGACTTATAAATAGGTCTACCCTTACCTTAAATTTCCTTTACTATGGATAACATTCTATGACCTATTAATCTTTGGGTTACTTGGAAACACTTATGGATGCTTTGGGTCTTTTGGATCTTCCTCTTAGAAATGTTAGTTTGGTAGATCTTAATAGTTAATTTCGATGGTGCTTATATTGTACTTCCTCTTTACAAAAAAAAAAACTGTAACTCTTGGTTATAAAGTCCATGATTTGGTAAATTATTTGGTTGCCCCATTGCATTTGATGCTTTCTAGTGTGGATGTGGTGTCCTTGGAGTAAAGTTGCATTGCCATCTGGTTGCTTGGCTAGTGGTATCTTGTGGGGACATGAGGATTGATTGGAAAACCTTCTTGGGTTATTAGGGGAGTAAAATGTTACCACCCTAAACAACAAAAATTGTTAAACCTTAATAGATTCGTAAAAGTAAGATTATACCTCTTTAATGAGCCTTCCTTGAAAATTTCTTGTGAGACTTGTGGAGACCCACTAAGAATGTGTAATGCTACTTGAAATTATTCAGTGAATCTTTAAAATCTTGGTGTGATTCATGTTGGCTCATTGTTTCCTAGTTCTTACAAAAATTAATAGTGTGTTTTCTATGTTGAATGTCTCTTGTTCCTTTAGAATTAAAAATGTTGTGTGTTTATTTATATCTCTTTCCCATAAAAGTAATATTGTGATATGTTTGAACCTTCCTTCTCATTAAAATTTAATTGATAAGAAAACTCAACCAGAATGCCATGAAACTATGATTAAAGAGATTTGACCTTGGAACTTAACCAATAAACTTGGGCATAGGAAAAGGGAAGTGATCCTTGTTGTACCCCTGGTAGATTAATAGAAGAAATAAAAACCATGTAGAAGAATAGAAAGTAAACCTTGTCCATCCACCTTCCTTATGAGTAAGAAAAAATGCTCTCTTCCTATACGAGAATGGTGAGACACTATACTCACCTTAGCGGTGCTCTTTATAATGTAAACTAGTGATGTCATAATAGAAGGAAGTTTGTAACTAAAGAAGAATGAAGGGATTGTTATTAACAAGCAAAGCTATAAATATTTACTTGATAAGTTGATTTATAAAAAAGGTAATATTTATGTGTATTGAATGCAATGTATAGTTGAACTGTAGTTTTGTCACCTACCTAAAATTGTGAAACTCCTGGAGGATATTAATGTGTTCTAGTTGCTTATTACTTCTTTTCTGTAAATGTATGTTCCTTTCTTGTGGGAGTCTTGGGTCATCATACCCTTACCGTCCTATAGCTTGATGAATGTGAGTTGTGGTCCTTTTGGATTGAGACTTATCTATTTTTTGAGAAAGCAACCTCCTTGCATGTTATCTTGTCCTTGGGGACCTAAGTATTGTAATTTTTAAGGAAAAATATGGTAAGGATATAAAATAACTTTGGGAAGTCTTCTTTGCCTAATATTTTATTGGATTCACCTTGTTGTTGTATCCCTTTTTCCCATTAGAATGAAAACTGCAAGATGATATTATTCACCCTTGGATTTGATTGGACCCCGTGTTACTTGTTCTTCTCCCTAGTGACCTCGAGTGGTCCTTTGTGTTTCTTGTGCTCCCTTTATGATTATTATGAGCTTGAGTAGGAAATAAGATAAATAAATCTCATTGTGATATAAGGTATGGTACTTGTATTGTTATGTTAGTTGTTAGGGGAGATATAAATGTATATGTATATATTTTCTTTTGCTAAATGGTTGACTTATTTAGTTTGGTTGTTTGGTGTGTTCGATTCTTAAAACAAAAGTGTAAAAATCAGACTATAGGAAACCTTGTGGTCATGAATTTGCTTAGTATTACCATGAAAAGTTAATTGTGCCCTCTCGAGTTATAGAAGTTCTTTCCTTGAATAGTTCCTTGTTTTTAAATGCTTGCTGATTTAGGTGTCCTTGTTGGTTAACCTCATCTTGTGTGATCTCAATTTGTGGGACCTTGAGTAGACTTGTTCCTCATACAAATTTGGTCATAGTTGATTTTTCTAGCCTTGTCTAAACAACGAACCTTGAAATCATGGCTTAGACGTGTAGAAACCTTAACTTCTATTAATGTGGTATGTGTATCATGAGGAAACTGTGTGGTCATCTCAAGTTATGGAAATTCTCCCTGAAATTATCTTACTTGGTGGTTACTCTTAATAATCTTTTGGAACTCTTCATGTTATATTGTTATGTGTTGTATCTTGTTTGATAGCGTAAAGTTACTCCTTAGATTTAAATGTTCGTAGCCTTGCATGTAGAAAGTTTAGAACTCATCCCTTGCAATCTCCCTTCTCCTTGTTAAAATACATTGGACCAACCTAGATTTCTATAGACCCAATCCCATATGGGAGTGATCCTTTTTGTTGTAGTTATTCCTATCTCTCTTTCCCGTAACTTCTAGGAGGAAGTCAATTCTAAGAGGAGGGGGATGTCCTACCCACTTCCGTTTCGCAACTTTTATTACTAATCATGATATTGTAGACTATATGAGGGACATCCTTATAGTTTGGATTTAGTATGGTGTTAGATGTCAGATCCTAGATTATTGTTGGATCTGATTCATATATGATGCATGATGATTGTTGGAGACATTTTATATAGATGTTGACATGTTGTCGGACATGGTTATATTGTAGATGTTGTTCGAAATGTGATATTTGATATTTGGAGTAAACGAGAAAATGGAAATTATTTGATGATGTAGTTGTTGATTAAAAATGCAAATGATGTAGTTCTAGTTCGATGTTGTTTTGATTCATTTATATAGTTGGTTTTGTGATATTAATTATATTCATTTTGAATGTTTTGATATGGCCACGAGGCCAAATGAGGTATTTGTGTTTTGAAGGTTTAATATCACAACAAACATCAGGGGATCGGAGACCAACCACAATAGAATTTTAGGTGAATTTAACAAGGTCACAATGGCAACATGTATTATGTGTGTGTGTTGTATTTTGTTAGGGATTCCAATAGGGGGGGTTTTCCTTTATATGTGACCATGGGTTTGTGTATTTTATTAATGTATTTATTTTATTATTGTTGTATGTATTTTATTAGTAATGTGTTCCCTTATTTTAATTAATTAAAATTTTGATGGATTAATGTGAGAATCATATGGTTAAAATTTAAATAAATTAAATTGGGATATGGGAATGTAATTATGGAAGTTGTTGGCTCTTTGTAATAAATTTGTAAGGGATGCGTAAGTTGTGTCGAGCTTGTGTAAGTCATATTTTGGAGTAACAAATACTCCACCTCCATGGAAATTGAATTTGTCCTTGGGGATGTTTTTGGAGGCTTATGGGACAAGTAAAACTTATATCATGCCTCTCAATTTAATTTTCCAACCATACCTATAGTTGGAAGGTTGATTTTAGACTTTTATAATTAATTTTATTCATCATGTTGCTTGTTTTGGATTGCACTCTCTTACATTTCATTTAATTTTTGTCCCTTGAGGTGTGGGCTCTTTGGATTGTGCAAGTAAGTTGTCATTTTTCACCCACCTCTTTATTGTGCTTGGGAGAATGGATTTTGTATTTTGTGTTAGATTTGAGGATGTGTGATGTGGCATCCTACATGGATCCACATCATCCTCTTCTCTTCCCTCTTCTATATAATTCAAACTCTCTTCTTGTTTTGGGGTTGTTGAATCATTTGGAAAATTTCTTGGGGGCGCATTTTTCTTGTGGGAGCTCTGGTTTTTGGAGGAAGTTTTGGGGAAAGCTTTGCATGCTTGGGAGATTGTTGTTTTGGAATGTGTTCTTGGCTTTGAGAGCTTGCTAGTTGGAAACAAAAGCTATCATGGAAAGGTAAAAATTTATTTCTTTTTTATTGTTGTTATTTCCTTGTTGTGTTGTGTGTATGGAGAATGTTTTATTACTTTTGTTGGCTAGTTGGGTAGACTTACTTAGGGAAGGTGTAGGAGAAAGATATGATGAATCCATGTGGGGGGTATAAGGAATGTCATTGGCATCAAAGTTTTGTGGAGGGATTTTTGGTTTGGGATCCACCATGGAAAATAAATAGCTTGCATTTCTTACTTTGGGGTGGGCATAAGGAAATTTGTGGGGGGGCATAAAGATGTGTGTGGAATGAATTATTTTGGTGGGTTATTCTAGTGGATGCCTAATTCCCAATTGGGAGGCATAAGTTGCTTCTCCCATAGAGTTTTCTCCTTTGGCTTGCATGATCAAGCATGAGTTCTATTTGGAAATGATTTTAAATGCAGTTGTGAACTGTTGTTTTTGTGTTGAATTGTGTTCTTTTAAAAAGGAAATGTGTATGTGAAATAATATGTTGTGTTCTTGGAAGCTATTTATTACCACGGTTGAATTAAACCTTTGATTGTATTTTAGTTGGGGCTCGGGGGCCAATGATGAAGGAAGGCTTCTCCTTTCATTGGATGTCTTGGTTGGGTGGAGAGCCTTTCCCTTCCCCCTCTTTTGTTGTGATCTATTTGGAGAAAGAGAAAATGTGCATGTTGTTGTCTTGGAGCAAAGGAAAAATACAGTTTGACAGTCCCCTTTGAAAAAACAATCATTTGTAATCCTTTAGCACATGATGTGGATGAAATTGTAATAGTTATGTTATGGAGAAATGATGTTGTAATTTATTATGAGAATGTATATTTGAATTGAGAAAGACTTTTTCTTTCTGCTCTATACATTGGAAGGAAATAAATAGAATTTTGTTAAATGTATTCATGAAATGGAAGAATGTGAAGATGTAAAGTTTTATAAATGAAGTCAATAAAGAATTGCAAGTTCATCTCTCAATTGCTTTATTATGTTGAACTAGAATGTTAAATTTTGATTGGAATCCTTGTTCGTAAAATGGAAGAAGAAGAAATACATGTGTAAGAATTATATTGCATTGTCTTTTATGAAATACATTAAATTGGAAATCATATTTTACCATTTAACTTGGAAATGATTTGTTTAGAAACAAATGATTATAGTGGTTTAGTTTAGGAATGAAGTATCACACTTAAATGATAAAATTGATAAATAGATCCTTTAAAAATTTGATCACTAGCATTGTGACTTTTAAAAATGAAAAATTTAATCAAATTGTACAGTTCGGACCTGCACACATTAATCAACTTGAAAATGATATATTTTAGCATGCTAAGATATTAAGAAACTCAAATTGACAAAGAACACTTAAGAAGACAAGTTAAATTAATGCAAAATCGAATCCAATCCCTCTAACAGTCATTTTTCTGTCAATTGATGGAAAAATGCAAATTGAAATCAATGGAATAAATTTACCTTCCTAAAACACTTTAAACTCTCCCTAGATCAATTCTCCATGCATGTTTGGCATGTTGAGTGAAGGAGGAGACCCAATTTAATCAAATGGGAAAGTTGGAAATTTCCAGCTTGGATTTTTAAAATCCTATAGATCCTTTTTACAGAATTGACCAATTAAACTTTATCAAAATGTAAAATTTATGTCTTTTGTGAAAGGAGGACATCGAGAGATTTCCAAAAGTCCTCATTTTCTTAAAATTGAGCTTTCTAGCTCAAGTTATGGAACTTTGAAGTTTTTGTACCTTAGCTGGAAAATTTAGGAAAATTTTCCCTGGTGGGCCTGTAACCCAAAAATTTCCCATCAAATTGCCTTAGAAATTTTATAGGAAAATTTTGGCTTGGGAAAAATTTCATCTTTTCCTTCATTTGCCCATAGCCAATAATATTTTCCACGTGTCCTCATGGGGCAGCGACGGAGGCGCGACATCCTTTTGCCCTTTGAATTTTTTTAAAAGTTTGGAAAATTTTCCTTTTAGCCTGTCGGCTGCGGCCAATCATAAGCTGCCACGTGGCATCTTCGGAGTTCTATCAGAGGGGTGGAACCTTTGTTTCTTTTTAGTTTTTTCCTTTGGAAATTTTTGAAAAATTTCCCCATGGCCCCGCACCCCCCCTCGCCTTGGGTATTTCTCTCCCGCGGGCATGTGGACTGCGCGCATGCCTTTCACCCCGTTTTTTTCCCTTTGATGAAAATTTCCAAATCTCCTTGCTGCTCCATGCCCTCCTTCTCTCTTCTCTCCATAGTGAATCATGGAGTGCCACATGTCCCTAAACGGACCTACAGGAGCGTGGACGCCATTTGGTTTTCTCTCCCCTTGGGAAAAATGCCCCAAATTTTTCCACCACTCCGCCTTTCCCCTTTTCCCCGGTGATGTCTCAGAGGCTGCCACGTGTCCTTGGAGAACCCATGGAGATGTAAGCACAAATGGGAAATTTATCCCACACAAGGAAAAATTTATTAAGCTTCCTCGCGACCCACCAACCCACCGTAAATGGTTTTCCTCTCCTCTTGACAAATGTCCCCCTGGGGAAAATTTGACTCCAAAACTTCGCCTGACCATATCTTGAGTTTCTAAAGGAGTTAGGAGGACTTATTTATATCACTGGAAAGGTGAGGAAATTTCTTATCCCATGGAAATGATTTAGTTAAATTTTGAATACATTAAGTATGAGAAAAATCAAGTTAAAAATCTGAGCTTGTTAGAGAGTGGGTATGGTGATAAATTACCCTTGAACCTAATCAAACTTGTAACCCTAAAATTTGAACCATGTGAACTTGAGAATTGTTAGTAAAAGGGAAGTATGTTCTAGAAAACTAGAATTATTCTGGAGTCTCATTAGTGGTAGTTGTTGCCTTACAACACAGTTGTAGACACTCCTCCTAATCAAGTTATGGGAGTGGGTAAGTTGGAATTTACTCTGATGTTTTAAATAGGTATTCCTTTCCTCACTATAATTTAACCTTGCTCTTGTCTTGATCTTGTGGAATTAAATACCTTGAGTATTTAATTGTTTTGGGTCCCTTAACCCTTAGTTTTTTAATTAGGGAATATTTAGCTAAAATGTCAATGTAATCAGTATTTAAATTAATCCCTAGGGAGATTTGAGCTAGGTGTGGACTTATTACACTTGTTGCTTTATAATGGGAAATTATTAATTATTATAATGGGAAAATTTATCAGTTGAATTTAATTGTATTTGATACTTTGGTCATTAACTCCTAATAAAAAAAAATTATTCCTTAATTTTCTAACTAAACCTAGGTTTTTCATGGGTCTCAAGTGGGTTGTTTTAACCGGGCATCACATACAAGGCCAAGGAATAGATTTTTGATATAGCTATAATTACATTCACAAGAGAGTAATGTCTGAATAATGTAATATATTTCCATTTCATATGAGAATCATCATTTAAGTTTATGTACGTATAGAAACTACAAGAATAAGGAATCTAGGTTGAATTGTGGTTTAATACAAGCCTGTCTATCTTAAGGAAAAAGGATTGAAACATTTTTCGGTTTTTGTATTCTTATTTTGGGATCGACTTGAGGACTTGAATTAAGGGTCTTGTCGCTATATGTTGTACTCCTTGTGGTCATTTTGGACCGGGTTCTTTCTATAAAACAAACCAGTAGCATGTTCCATTGGTTCTTATGATGAGGGTGGACCTAGGTTGGCTTGAATGTATATTCCGACTGTTAAATCTTGTTTTCACTTTCTTTCCCATTTTTCCATCAAGGGATGGGTAAGCTTGTGTGAGTTGAACTTGAAAGAAAACTATGGCCGCATAAGGGTAACCACTTTCAAATTTTCTCTGTCTCTGTTTATTTAGGAAAACCCGTGGAACTTATCAGTTGATGGTACTAACATTTGTAATGAATTTGTATGTTTTGTTATTGGTTTGATGATATCAGATATTGTTTTAACTAAAGGCATTGAAATAACATTTGCAATTTGTAGCTTTTGTGCTATAGTTGTTGTTCTCATTTATAGGATGGGAAAAAAAATTGGTTTCTAAATTTCTTGTGCTATCGTAAATACCGATTCAGTATGTCGAATAGTTATTTGTGTTTTCAATGGTTTTTAGAGTTGAATGTTCTCTTGGTGAGATCTGTCTCAGTTATTTTTAAACCCGATATGTATTCCTCTTTTTAGGAAGGAATAAGGAGATCTTATCTCATCTTTACTTGTTGTCATCCCTTCTCTCTATTCTGAGTTAAGGTATTCAATATTGTTCTCTTTGAACTTTGAAGGAAGATATAAGTTGTCTCTCTCTCTTTTCATTCATTCTTTCATCTATTTTACTCCTATGTAAGGAGCTGACCTGTTCGGTTACATTAGTTTGAAGGAATTACAGAGTGGGTAGTTGGAGGATAAATATTACTTTCTTCTCCTTGACTAATGCTTTGATAGGGATGTAATTATTGTTACGTGTGACCAATTCCAAGTGCATGTAAATTAAATATATATCCTTTATCAAACCTATTGATGCTAATCCTAAAACTTAGGCTAGAGTTGGCCTTAAATTTGGATTTAGTTTCTTAAATAAGAAACTCTTACTTGAGGTGTTGTTGGTTCATCCTAAAGTTCATCATTAAGTTAAATGAGCTTGGCATTAGATATTCTAGGATGGGGTAAATTAATTCTAAGTATCTTAGATAATTTTTATTTAAAAAATAATCCTATTTCTATGAATTATAAGAGTTAGTATCTTTTCATTTTTGGTTAGATAGAATGAATCAAGAGATGAACCATCAATACCTGTAGTTGAAATGCATGAAGTGATATGGATGAAATATTACTTATAGGAAATAATTCTTTTATGAAATCATCAGTTGAACATTGATTTGATTACTCCATGATATTTTCTTAATGTTAATATGGTTTATCACTTTGTTTCTTCCTCTCATGATTGTTATTTCTTTATGATGTATCTTTCTATAATGCTTTAATTATTTCATAAAAGAAGAGTTCTTTTTATGAAATAGTTAGTTGAAAGCACATCATTTTAATGCTTAGCACTTATCATGCTTAGTTCAATGAGCTAACTTGTGCTAGAAAATTTTACAAATATAATTAGTAAGTGATAAAAGGAGACAAGATCCTTTTATGATGCACTTATGTTTACCCAAAGACTGGATCTTTTATGAGGAAAAATGATTCATTATTGAGATGTATTTATAAGAGAAAAGTTGTATTTTAAATTGAGTTGATTGATGTTGTTTGACTTTGAAGACGTCTAAAATGTTGTACTTGTAAAGTATGTATTCCACTCAAATGAAAGGAAAATATTGTGCTTTATCTATACTCAATGTTTCATTCTCTTTGTATATTCTAGGAAGGGAATGTAAGTTTATTTTAATTCTCTCTTATACATATCTGTAATGAACCATTTTAGTTTGACTTAAAATGAACTATGTGGTAAGGAAATTAGATACACTACCCATTTATTATAATGCAACTTATCAAGTTGGAATTATCACCATGGTTTATTAAAATGATGTTAATGGAAGTAAAAATCCAATATGATATCTTGTATAATGTAAGAGGTTGCATTAAATCCTAATTCTTAATAAGAAAAAGGAAGACAACTATTCCAAAATGATAATTAGGATTGTTTTAAAATCCTTTTATCTAAGCCTAATGTCGTATGTGAAATAGGAAGATGTAATTCCTCTTCTCCAATACCTTCATTGGGATTAAATGAATGAAAAGTAAACCTGAATAATATAGCAGCTGAATTCGTCCCAAAGAAGTCTAAAATAAAAGAATTTGATTCAAAAGCTAAACAAGCCAAGTAATGATTAAATAAAATAAGTGAACCATAATGTCAGTAGGTTGAATTCTATTTTAAAGAGCTGTATCCTAAAGTAGGATGTTAATGATTAAAAATCAATCTTGACATTTCTATAAAGTAATTACTACTTGTTTATGGATGGAAACCTTAACGGTTAATGAGAATAGGGATTTAACAAGGTTGTTGTAATTAGACCTTAATTGTAGAAAATAATTAAGTAATTAATCTCTTTCTAGGATATGTACTTCCGTGATGGGATGACTCGATGTATGTTAGCACACGCTAATCGCAATACACAAACCTTTGTGAAGAATTGGGTCTTCACAAGGATACTGTGTTGAAATTAACATGTTACAACACCATTAAGAGTTGAATCATCTAGAATTACATAAACCAGACTTGTACTTAGTTATATTCTAGGTTAGGTTAGAATAATGACTTATTTTTGGGGATATCTCGATGACTTAGGATAATTAGACACACATGAATGACTTAGGTCGATTGAGTATGCCTATGTATCCTTATTTCTCTTAATTAGTCCTCTACACTAAATGATGTTTTTATCCTTTATTAGGGTAAAGTCTTGAAAAAGTGGAATGACAGGAGTTAGTAAAGACCATTCTAGATTATAGATGAAGTGGGGTGAGGGATGTATTTTGTTTGATGGGTATTCCATCTAGGAATAGTAATATGAATAGTATGTTGGAAATATTTGGCCAAATTATCACAAGCTTTTGGTTGCGTTGTCCTATGTCACCTAGTTTAAAAGTGATATTTCATATGAATATTGGTAACAAACATTCAGATAGGCCTCTTAAACAGAACACTTAATACTTAGAAAGGGTAAGAGAACTGAGTATACCTAGTATATAATTCAATGAGTTAATATGAGAGATCGGTGTTTCACCGAGTAATTACAGTGCATATGGTTATCTTTAATGAAATCGATTGGCATGGAATGTGTGTTCTAAATTTTGATTATTTAGAACTGATAACATTATTATAAAAAAAAAATCTCTTATTTCTAAAGTCTTAAAAATGGGAATATTACATCTTGGTATCGAGTTGAAGGTTATAACTCTTAGACCTATTATGTCTATAATATGCTAAAACTTAATTTTTCTTGTTAACAAAAAATGGTTAGAAATAGAGGAAATGCTGCAAACAACCCACCACCAGGTGGAGAAGTAGCTACTGCCCAAAAACTTGATGAGATCCTTGTTGCCTTGTTGGACACAAGATATCATTTAGCTGTACTTGAATAACAAGTAATGGGAAATGAGGAGGAGGAAGAATATGCTAGTAACAACAATCAGCCACCTCATGTGGACAACACTAATATTGGACAATAATAATCAACCTAAAAATAAAAAGGAAAGACTGACAGCTGAACTCGCTAATGATATAAAAAGGATAAGTTAACCCAAGTTTGATGGCACTACTTTAGGTGATGGATCTAAGAACTGGATCAACAAAATGGAGAAGTACTTTGTAATAAGTAACTTCTCGGAAAAAACAAAAGAAATATGGGGAGGTTATCAGCTTTCTCATGAAGCATCTTCATGGTGGGATAGCCACAATGTTGAGTTAAACATTGATGAAACAAATATTACTTGGGATCTATTTAAAAGTTATTTTAGGCAATGATGGCTACCACAACTTTAATATGATCAGAAAATGACTAAATTTCATAAATTATTTCAGGAAAACTTACCATAACGAGTAATAGGAGAGGTTTACTAAGCTCCTTAGGTACGTCCTCAATACCAAACTAACAAGAAATTCAAAATATGAAAATTTATCATGGTATTAAATCCCATTATAGGTGGTGAAGTGGATGTTCACATCCCAACCACTATGGAAGGGGTTGTTGAAAAATCCATAAGGAAGGAATAGAAATTGAGAGTAATCTCTTCCCATAAGGAGGAAATTAGAAAGAAAATTCCAAACTCTTCTTCGTATCTTACACCCAAAAAAGGGCCATGAAAGAAGTTTGGTATGAAAAATAAAATTGTAGCTAAAAAAAAAAGAAGACACAAAAATAAACCTATTGCTAATGTGCAAAATAACTTTTTCAAGAACAATAATAATGGACAGAAGTCCTATGGGGTTCAAAATAATAACTTTAAGGCTGGAAATAAATTTGAGCCTAAAAAGGACTTGTAGGAGGTTGCTACAATTTTGGAAAGGATCATTACACAAATCAATTTTCTTTGAAGAAGGATGGTCGTAATTAGTGGCACAAGATACACGCTGCATGCACTGACAAACAGGATGAAAAATAAGTCACACCCCGTAAGTCCCACGTAAGTTATTTGGTATACACCGTGACTATATTTTTTGATCTTTGAGCTACTAAATGTTTCATTTCTACTAAATTAGCATCTAAATTAAAAATAAATCTATAAAAATGGATAAGTCGTGGGTTGTACATTATGATAATAATGTTGTTTTTATAGTTAGTATGTGTCTTTTTGGAGAAGTCCTTAACTTACCAAGTTTTTCCACTGAAGTTGACCTTTATGTTGCTCCTTTGGGGTCTTATGATGTAATCATAGGTGTTAATTGGATAGCTGAGCATAAGGAAAAGGTTGACTATTTTGAGAAACATATTAGTTGTTTGGATGATCTGCAGAAAACAATAGACATTCAGGGTGTAAAACATGAGATTTTAGTTAGGAAATTATCAGCTATGCAACTTAAAAAGGCCAAAAACAAAGGTTGCACCTTGTATGTAGTAAAAATTTATGAAACAATTGATGAAAGTGGTGACTTCATGGAAAAATACCCACTATTAAGAAATTTCAGTGATGTGTTTCCGAAAGAGTTACTTGGTCTTCCACCCAAATGGGAGTTTGAATTCACAATTGAGATCAAACCAGGAACCAAACCCATTTCCAAGGCACCATATAGAATGACTACCATTGAATTAGTAGATCTTAAGGCACAGTTGCAATAAATTTTTTCTAAAGGTTTGATAAGACCAAGTGTCTTTCCTTGGGGAGGACCGATATTTTTTGTGAAAAATAAAGATGAAACACTTAGATTATGCATCGATTATAGGATGTTAAAAAAGAAAAAATTAAGAATAGATATCCACTTCCAAGAATTGATGAGTTGTTTGATTAGAAGTGTGGTGAATTAATGTATTCTAAAATAGATCTTTGATTTCGATATCATCGATTATGAATAAAGGATGAGGATATTCATAAAAAACTTGTAGGAAAATGTATAAACAAAGTATGAATTCACGCTTTTACCTTTTGGATTAACGAATGTACCTATAAATTTTATGAATTTAATGAATAATATTTTTCAAGAATACTTGGACAATTTTTTGCTTGTATTCTTGGATGATATTCTCATATACTCTAAAATCATCAAAGAACATCATGAGCATTTGAAAGTAGTTCTGGAAATCTTGAGAAAGAGAAGGTTGTATGGTAAGTTGTCCAAATGTTCTTTCTATGATACGAAAGTGCACTATTTGGGTCATGTCATAAGCAAAGATGGAATAGTGGTAGATCCCTCAAAAATTGTTGTAATAACTGAGTGTCCTGCACCAAAGAATGTACATGAAGTTAGAAGCTTCATGGGTCTTCTGGTTACTATAGGAAGTTTGTTAAATACTTATCTAAGGTTACTACACCAATAACTTCATTGCAAAAGAAGGATAAGAAATTTTTATGGAATGAAAAATGTGAATCTACATTTAAGACTCTAAAGGATCAATTAACTTCAACACCTATTTTGGTTGTACCTGATCCTAATGGAGACTTCACTTTTATAACAGATGAATCTAGGGAATGTCTCAAAGGTATTTTGTTACAAAATGATCATGTTATAGCATATGAAAGTAGAAAACTCAAGTTACATGAATTGAATTATGCTCCACATGACCTAGAGCTTGCTTCCATTGTTCATGCAATTCAGGTATGGAGGCATTATCTTCTTGGTATAAATTTTTAACTAAAAACTGATCATCTTGAGTTGAAGTATATTTTTACTCAGCCAAATCTGAATGCAAGACAATGAAGATGCCTAGAATTTCTATCTCAGTATGATTTTGACATAAGTTATATTATAGGTAAAGAAAATAGAGTATAAGATGTTCTAAGTCGTAGGAAGCACATTTCTGCTCTTATAATGTTGAGAACTCATTTTAAAGATGAAGAAAAAGTGTCATGGAGTCTGATTCTTATTTTTAGCAAGTAAAGACAACAATTGTTGCATATCAAAATGATGTGAGATATAAAGGTTTTCACTTTGACAATGAAGGAATCATGCGGTTTGAAAATAGGGTATACATACCCTTGTCAAATGATTTAAGAAATAAATTGTTATCTGAATTTCATATTTCACCTTTTTATGAACAGCCTGACATTACAAAAATGCTTTCTGATATAAAACAACAATATATCTAGAAAGGGATGAAAAAGGATGTGATAGAATTTGTGACACACTGCTTAGAGTTTCAACATGTTAAAGTTGAGAATATGCATCCACCTAGTTTACGTTATAATCATAGCATACCACAGTAAAAATGGCAAGTAATAAGCATGGATTTTGTACAAGGGTTGCCTATGTTAAGAAATAAACATGATGTTATTCTAGTGGTTGTTGATAAACTAACAAAGGTAGCTCATTTTATTGTTGGTAATCTTAAGGATGATTCACCTGTTTTAGCAAAAATATTCATGCATGAAATTTTCAGATTACATGGAGTACCTGAATTGATCATATCTGATAGAGACCCAAGGATGACATCTATATTTTGGAAAACACTTAATGCAACCCTAGGGACTAAGTTAAATTTCAATTCTACATACCAAATGAAATAGATGGAAAACTGAAAGAGTTAATAAGGTTTTAGAGGATATGTTACGAATGTATTACATGGATCAACAATATAAATGGGAAGAGTACCTTCCATTAGTGGAGTTTTCTTATAATAACATGTATCACACCTCTCTAAAAATGGCACCTTTCGAAGCATTATACAAAAGGAAATGCGTAACTCCTATTAGCTAAGAAAACATTGAGTATAGAGAGGTTATTAGACCTGAAATCATTACGGAAATGGAAAAACAAGTTAAAATGATTCATGAAATATTGAAAGAAGAAGCGAGATAGAAAAAATCATTATGCAGAATTAAAATGGGTTGATAATAAGTTTTAACTTGGTGAGAAGGTATTTCTTCAAGTTAAACCAGAAAATATCTCTATAACTTTTAGCAAGGCTACCAAGTTATCACCTTGTTATGTGGGACCCTTTGAAATTGTTGAAGTAATCAACCCTGTAGCTTATCATTTAGCTTTACCTCCTGCTTTATCACAAATGCATGATGTTTTCCATATTTCTCTAGTTAAGAAATACGTTTTAGATTTATCACATGTGTTAAATTGGAATTCCTTGTAGGTCCAAGTTGCATTTAAGAAATCATGAAGTAAGCCAATGTATGGTCTAGTGGGATTAATTAAATGAAGAAAGTGCAACTGGAAAATATGGAAGATAAGAAAATGCTTTTCCGTATTTGTTTGAAAAGAATTAATTTTGTTGACTGATATATTTTTAATATTTTATTCATGTTATGTCAATAAATGTACCAATTCTCGAGAAGATACTACTCTATTCAAAAAGGAAAACTACTTTAATGTTGATTATGGAATTTGAAAGTCCAGTTATGTTATGAACATATGAATGGAAGTATAATAATTTGATTTTGTCCTAAATACAAATTGTTTGACTGAGTTAATCATCGGGATGATGATTCTTTTTAGGAGGGAGGTATGTAACATCTTGGAAAAAACTATTACTATGATTAATTTCCCTCTTGACATTGCAAACATCGACATGTGATTTATCTTAGGAAGGATTATCTTATGAATTTTGTAAATCATGTTGTAATGGATAATTCGTTATTGTGAAAAGGTTCACTTTGTTGAGATTTCTGCATACTTAAAAATGAGACCATTCATCTCTTTGTTTAGCTTATATTCATTTTAAAAAAGGGGTTATGAACTTGTATTGTTGTTGTCTTAACCCATTATGTGTTGACAACAAGACCTTGGATCAATTCCATTGATCTAAGGTATGCTACTACTGATCATTCTTACATGTTCGTCTTATCAACATGGCATTCTCAAATAGAAGGTGAACTAGGATCGAGTATTTTTTATTTATAAAATGAATGACCGTACTTAAGGTGTCCTTGCTTTGCATCATGCTATGGTTAATAAGCCCGAGTCTTCTTTAAAAAAATGTTGAATAGCATAAGAGAACCTAGGACCTATTACTAAACTATTAAGGTAAATACCTTAACGTAAGATGGAATGTTCTATAGTATTTGGATTTTAACCTAAGGTATTAATACCTACCTAGAAACTAAGTTTGATAATATAACCTAAACTATTACTAACCTAAGGGGTACCTATGGACTACTTGGCAAGTGGTAAGGACGGTGGCGTTGGTTTTCAAGGCATTAATGAGAATTTATTTTTGGTTTTAATGACTTTTGAACTGCCAGTTTTGGCGAGAGGCATGGGGAGTTAGGGGATGCCTAGTTGGCATCACCACTAAATGGAAATTACATGCATATTTGAATTAAGAGGCTCACCAAATTTGGATGGTGGTGGCAAGGAGAGATAAGAGGGAAAATTGACAGTCCTTCACATTAATTGGTCTCGGTTATGGCAAAGAAACTACCTAGGAGAAAGGCATGGTGGATTTTGGAAAGGTTATTTGATCTTTGGTTCATTTCAATTTTTTCTCTGCATGGGGTTTTGATTCTTCAAACCAGTAGTTCTATTTTTGATCTTGCTATATTTTTGGCATACTTGAGCTATTTTTGGATCCTGTGGAAGTATATGAAGAAGAAGTAGAAAGGTTGGAGTTATTGACGTCACTTGGAAAAAGAAGAGATTGTGGAGGCTCAACTAGAAATCTTCTGAAAATCGATAAGAATCTCTATCAAGCATGATAGGATCTACCCATTAAGTTATTTTTCTTTTTCCTAATTGTTTTCATTAAAACAACTCTACTCTTGGGGAACAAGTGGGTTTTTTGTGTAAGGTTTATCTTGCATTCATGCTTATATTTTTATTGTATACACCTACTTGGATTCATTGTTTGATAAAAATATGAGTTGGGTTTGTTTCCTTTGTTGGGTGAAGGTATGAAATATGTTTTACTTTTGTTGAGCTTGAGATGTTATCAAATCTTGTTATGTCTATTTGAACTATGCTAAAATGGATAGTTGGATTCAATGTTTTGGGATTTGTTCTTGTTGGAAAACAATAGTAAACATGTTTTACTTTTTCTGAGCTTGAGATATTTTGAATCTGTGAAATTATGTTGGACTATTCTAAAGCTAAATAGTAGAATTCACTACTATGGAAGAATTATGTTTCGGGTTTTGTTCTCCCTTGCTTGAAATTTGATAAAATCATGTTTAGCTTCTTCTTGAACTTAAATGAAGTTGATTTTTGTTGCTTGCACCTATAAGTTGTGAGAATATTTGTTAATGAATTATCTAATTTTGGGTCTGAACGAATCTCCTTGATATAATCTTCTTGTTAGCAAGGTTGATAGTTATCCTATTGTCATGATCCAAGTAAAGGAATAACGGATGTATTTACAACTTCTTGAAATGAGTTTAAGTGTTTGCGAGCCACCTTATTGGATCATCTTGTTAGGATTAACTAGTTCTATTCATTTAAGGTTATGTATAGTTGATACTACAAGAAAAGGGTATTTAGGATAAATTGTCGTTTAATACAAGACTTTCTATCTTAAGGAAAAAGGATTGAAATGTTTTTGGTTTTAATATTTTTATTTTGGGCTTGAATTCGAGCACCCGCCTTCGAGGGTCTTATCGTGTTTTTTTTTTCCTTGTGGTTGTTTTGGGTTGGGTTCTTTATTTGAAACAAAAATAGTATCTTGTTCCATTGGTTCTTGTGATGAGGGTGGACTGGGTTGGCTTGATGTATATTCCGACTATTGAATATTGTTTTCACTTTCTTTCCCATTTTTCCATCAAGGGATGGGTAAGCTTGTGTGAGTTGAAATTGAAAGGAAATTGTGGCCACATAAGGGTAATCAATTTCAATTGTGTCTCTATCTCCATTTATTTGGGGAAACCCAAGGAAATTCTTAGTTGATGCTATTAACGTTTGTAAAGAATTTATATGTTTTGTTATTGGTTCGATGGTTTTAGATACTAGTTTTGACTAAAGGAATTGAAATAACATTTGTAGTTATTAGCTTTTTTTCTACATTTGTTGTTCTCATTTGTAGGATGGGAAAACTTTTTTCCAGTTTGTGACTTTCTTGTGCAGTCATAAATACCGATTCAATATCGAATATTTATTTGTGTTTTCAATGGTTATTAGAGTTGAATGTTATCTTGGTCACATCTATCTCATTTATTTTTAAAATCGATATACATTCCTCTTTTTAGGAAGGAATAAGGAGATCTTATCTCATCTTTCCTTGTTGTCATCCCTTTTCTCTAATGAGTTAAGGTATTCAATATTGTTCTCTTCGAACTCTGAAGGAAGATATAAGTTCTCTCTCTCTCTCTCTCTCTCTCTCTCTCTCTCTCATTCATTCTTTCATTTTTTTTTACTTCTATGTAAGGAGTTGACTGTTTGATTACATTAGTTTGAAGGAATTGCAGTAGGTAGTTGGAGGATAAATCTTACTTTCTTCTCCTTGACTAATGCTTTATAGGGATGTAATTATTGTTACATGTGACCAATTCCAAGTGCATGTAAATTGAATGTATATCCTTTATCAAACATGTTTATGCTAATCCTAAAACTTAGGCTAGAGTTGGCCTTAAATTTGGATTTAGTTTCTTAAATAAGAAAATCTTACTTAAGGTGTTGTTGGTTCATCCTAATGTTTTTCATTGAGTTAAATGAGCTTGGCATTAGATATTCTAGGATGGGGTAAATTAATGCTAAGTATTTTGGATCATTGTTTATTTAAAATAATTCTATTTCTATGAATTATAAGAGTTAGTATCTTTTCCTTTTTGGTTATATAGAATGAAATGGATGAAATATTACTTATAGGAAATAATTGTTGTATGAAATCATCAGTTTAACATGGATTTGATTACTCCATGATCTTATCTTAATGATTAATATGATTTATCACTTTGTTCTTCATGTCATTACTATTATTACTTTATGATGTATCTTTATATAATGCTTTAACTGTTTCATAAAAGTAGAGTTCTTTTTATGAAACAATTACTTGAAAGCACATTGTTTTAATGCTTATTGCTTATCATGCTCAGTTCAATGAACTTACCTGTGCTAGAAATTTTTGCAGATGGACTTCATAAGTGATAAAAGGAGACAAGATATTTTATGATGTACTTATGTTTACCTAAAGACTAGATCTTTTATGAGGAAAAATGATTCATTATTGAGATGTATTTGTAAGAGAAAAGTTGTATTTTTAATTGAGCTTATTGATGTTGTTTGACTCTAAAGATGTCTGAAATGTTGTACTTGTAAAGTATGTATTCCACTTAGATGAATGGAAATATTGTGGTTTATCTATACTTAATGTGTCATTCTCTTTGTATATTCTAGGAAGGGAATTGTAAGTTTATTTTAATTCTCTCTTATACATATCTGTAATGAACCCTTTCAGTTTGACTTAAAATGAACTATGTGGTAAGGGAATTAGATACACTATCCCTTTATTGTAATGCAACTTATCAAGTTGGCATTCATGGCTGATCAATTAACTAATCACTATGGTTTATTAAAATGATGATAATGGAAGTAAAAATCCAATATGATATCTTGTATAATGTAAGAGGTTGCATTGAATCCTAATTCTTAATAAGAAAAAGAAGACAACTATTTCAAAATGATAATCAGGATTGTTTTAAAATCCTTTGAATTTAAGCCTAATGTCATCTGGGAAAGAGGAAGATGTACTTCCTCTTGACCAATACCTTCATTGGGATAAAAAAAATGAAAAGTAAACATGAATATATATAGTGACAGACTTCATCTCAAAGAAGTCAAAAATAAAGGAATCTAATTCATAACTTAAACAAGGTAAGTAATGACTAAATAAAATAAGTGAGCCATAATGTCGGTATGCTGAATTATGTTTTAAAGAGCTATATCCTTAAGTAGGAAGTTATTTATTAAAATAAATCTTGACGTTTCTTTAAAGTAATTGTTACTCATTTATGGCTGAAACCTTAAGGGTTCATGAGAATAGGGATTCAACAGGGGTTGCTGTAATTAGACCTTAATTACAGGAAATAGTTAAGTAATTAATCTCTTTCTAGGATATTTCCATCCAAATGGGATGACTCTGATGGATGTTGGCACATGCCAACTGCATTCTGATACATTTGTGAAGACTTATGTCTTAACAATGATATTGTGTTGCAATCAACATGTTGCATCACCTTTCAGATTTGAATCACTTGGACTTAATAACTCGGACTTGTACTTAGTTATAATCTAGGTCAGTTAGAAGAATGACTTAGTTTTGGGGATATCTTGATGACTTAGAATAATTAGACATACACAAATGACTTAGGTCGATCGAGTGTTCCTATGTATCCTTATTTATCGCAAGTAGTCCTCTACACTAAATGATTTTTTATCCTTGGTTAGTGTAAAACATTGAACAAGTGGAATAACAAGATTCATTAAAGACCATTATAGATAGCGGATGAAGTGGGGTGAGGGAAATATTCCATTTGACGAGTATGCCATCTAGGAATAGTGATATGAAAATTATGTTGTAAATCTTTGGCCAAACTATCGCAAGCTATTGGTTGTTGTTGTCTATGTCACCTAGTTAAAGAAGGGATATTTCAGATGAATATTAGTAAAAAAATATTCGGACATGCCTCTAAAACAGAACACTTAATAATTAGAAAAGGGTAAGATAACCAAGTATACCTAGTATACAATTCAATGAGTTAACATGAGAGATTGGTGTTTCACCGAGTCATGAAATGAGAGATCGGTGTTTCACCGAGTCATTACTGACTACATATGATTATCTCATTATGAGATTTATTGGCATGGAATGTGTGTTCTAACTTTTGATTATTTAAAATAGAGAACATTATTATAAAAAAATTTCCCTTGTTTCTAAAGTCTTAAAAATGGGAATGTTACAAGAAAGGATGATCAAGCATGGGAAGGACTAAGATAGGTGGATTTAGAATGTATTATTTTATAGCATTAAATACTTTTTGGAAATTCTCATCCCATACAAAATTAGCATATTTCTTCATCAAACACATGAATGGTTGGGTTTTATCAGAAATTTACATAATAAATTATCTGATAGCTTTAATTTTACCTTGTAAGGATCGTAATTGATGTAAATTTCAAGGTGGAGGCATGTAAAAATGGCCTTTGTAGTCATTTTTATACCCTTATAACAAGTCTAATCCCATACGTGTCGGCCTATCACCCGAGGCGTTGGGTGCTCATAAGAGGCATACGTTAGTTTCGAGCCCCTCCTTTATGTGAGTCTTGTGAGAATACATTGATTAATGACAGAAACTTAGAAAAAAGGTAAAGAAACATGCATTCATTCTGAGAACTTAAGATGAGGCATTATATTAATGCATCCATTCGAGACAACAAGAGAAATATCAAATAGATAACATATCTAATTCATAATATAAAGAAGATGCACTAGGGTTTACACCCATGAAAAATGTATATTTAGAACATAACCATATATTCCTCATTGATCTTAGTTCAGTAACCACATTACATTCCTTAATATTATAATAGACCAATCCATCAATACATATAAGAATCATGCATAAGAAATCCTAACTATGCTTCCCATATTACCAAAATGATCACAGACCCATCCATTTAGATATGCCATCTCTCATATATCCCTAATAATGAGAATCCATAAAATCCATTATTATTTATGCAGATATTTTCCTCTTCAATATCTATATGATGCTAGTGACCACACACTCTTCTCTAAAAGTTGTGCCTCCTTTCTACCCAAGCATCTCTATATATAACGTTAGCATCCACCACCATGTATTCCTGAAGTAAGAGATCAGTTGCCTAGTTTCCATGTGGTCCTTCAATGGAACATGCTTCTTCCCAGCTGAGCTCTCCACTTTCTTTAATTATGTGTTTTTGGATCCTTCCATCACATGGAATATTCCTTCCTTCACCATCGAGTTGTCAGGATGACACCTTATCCACACCGCATGCTCATTCGGGTTACACTTTTCTCATGTGCTGCTAGGGATGCCAAATATGGATAAATCCTAAAACCATTTTCTTTTCTTAGTGCATGCCATGGATTTTAATAAATGCTTCTAAAACCCTTGTCCTACACACCTTCATCCTACACACACTTTTTTATATAGGTCCCACGCACCCACGTGCCTTCTTGTACTTAGCCAATATTCTGAGTCCCAACATCACCACACATTAAGTATGCTCTCCATCCATTGGAACACCTTCCTTCAATGAATAAAGAATGAAAAAATATAAATAGTTGGAATAAAGAATGAAGGAATGAAGAATGAGGAAATAATGAATTAAAGAATGGGGGAACACCGAAGAATTTCTTTACGACTGAACGAAGAGTGGGAAATCCTTTCCAATATCTTCCTCGAGCTTCTCCCATGCATCTACCTCATTTTGCACTTGCTAACAGAGGTCACCTACTAGGGTGTTCACATCCTCAAAACTTAGATCCTCCCCTTATCAATTATCATATCGATAATACCCTCCAGTTTTTTTCCAATGTCATCAAGTGTGTCCATTATGTGGGTGATCTAGGGATATAACTCCTTTAGTTGGTTTTTGATCGAGCCCTACAAGGTCTCAATAGATTCTAATTTATTTTCCACTTTGGCCAGGATCTTATCCCTCTCTTCTTTGTTTCCCTTATTCTTCTCTTGAAATTCCTTGAGCTCTACTTCATGTGTAGTAACTAAAATTCTTTCTACCCTATCCCTATTAGCACAATTATCATAAGTGGCCTCGAAACTTACATGGAGGCCTTTACATTAGCGAGAGATTTATATACCGATAAATAATATCTACCACCTTCATATTCTCCTCCATTTACTGGTGTGCCAATGCCTCTTATGTGGATTCTAAGGTAAGTGTTCACCTCTCCATTGTGAGGATGCGAGTCAAATCCTCCAGAACTGCAAGGTTGATTCATATTTTTTCTCAGGTGGTGCTAGGTCGGGATGCTTTAAGATAATAACATCCATAATCATCTCAATTTTATTATATAATTCACACACCCTTGCCTTCTCCTCCTTCAGTTCATGCCTTAGTTATGCATTGATTAGTTCTTCTTGTTTCAGGTCCTTACTTTTCTTGAGAAGTTCCTCCTCTTTTTCTCTAATTCTACCTCTAGGAATCTCACCCTATCATTCCTTCCAAAAATTCTTGCCTCAACCTCAACTAAAACCTTATTGAATGTGTTACAAAATTTCTCATCTAACAATCGTTGAGCATCAATAAAGGGGTTTATTCCTTTTGTCTCTGGCATCTTCATTAGCGCCCCTTGGATTACTTCGAACTCAGGTTCATCGACATGGGATTCAAATGCCCAAGATAATATTTTCCTGGTTCGTGGGTATGCACCTTCTACGTCAAATGAGGGCATGGATAGGAGTTTTTGTTAGCACAATGC
Source organism: Taxus wallichiana var. yunnanensis (assembly GCA_018340775.1). Lineage (NCBI taxonomy): Eukaryota > Viridiplantae > Streptophyta > Pinopsida > Cupressales > Taxaceae > Taxus > Taxus wallichiana. The sequence goes on along the minus strand of CM031234.1, from coordinate 97,706,589 downwards.
TCTAGAAGTGCACGTGTAACACCTTTCTTGGATCATTGATGTAACCCATTCCTTGCCTCTATCCTACAACTACGCTCTTCCACATGTTCACATGAACCTTTGGAAATTTTACTATTAGGTTGGGGTCTCTGTAAATGTTACCATATTATTTTCTAATGATCTCCTCTTCTATCTCCTTGAGGATTTCATCCACATTGTACTTTACCTACTGCTCTACTAAATCTTTGATAATGCCTACCACTTCTCTCTCTAGGGCTCTTCTATTTGTTCCTTAGTGAGGCTTGGGGTCCTCTAATCTCTTGTGTTCACTTATTCACTCACCCCTTTGTCTTGAGCATTTTCTTCTTCCTTTCCATTATTCTCTTCACTTCCTTCTTCTTATGAATTGTGTATATCATACATGGGATGATTATGAACTTATTCATCCTCATCATCATCCTTCTTGCTCTTATAGGCCTCCAAGCCCTCTGTTTACTTTGAGTTTTCCCTATATGCTACCTTTTGTTTCTTCCTAACTAGTGATTCTAGTATAGGAGACTCTTCCCTCTCTCTCTCTAGCAGGAAACTCCTTCCTTGGTGACTCTTCTTATGTGGGAGGATCCTCTTGCTCTGGTACCTCTTCTTCTAGGTTCTTCTCCTTAACTAGGGACTTCTTCCTATGTGTGTAAGTGCTTGGCTTAGTGCTTACTTTTGGCATGCCCACAGATTGTGTTGTTTGCACACTAGGTGCTTTCTTCTCCTGCACTTCTCTCTCCCTTTTCTTTGGCACGACCTTCTTCCTTCCTATGGGGTCCTCGGAATGGAGACATCATTTTCTAGGTAGGCACCCTTTTCAAACTTTGGCCTGATGTGCAAGTATACCCTTGTTACATTCCTCTCGGTGATTGGCAGTGTCAATGGCTTCATCATCTGCACTTTGTGGGAGACATACTTCTCCACATATTCATGCTTCTTCGGATATATGAGCTTTCAATGCAACTCATGGTGGTCTTGGTCTACCTCACTAAGTTCAAACCTTAGTCTTTTGGCCTCCTTAAAATGATGGCCCCTACTTAGAAGTATTGCATGGTGAAGGAAAATGGAAATTTGCACCATGGACTCTCAGTCCCATCCATCAAAGTGAATCTTCCAATGTAGAAGTGCTGATATACAACAAACTTAGCCTCTTCACCTACAAGTGCAGGAATTTTCTCATGCATTCTCCACTCTACCCCGAATGTGTCATGTATTTTCTTGTACCATTTTTCCTAGCGTGCCTTCGAGTGGTTGTTGTGGTTTCATAGGTACATTTATCAAATATCTTTGTGGGTGAGGGATCCTCTTCTGGGTATTCCCATACAAAATTACCATCCCATCAAGAACTTGGATCTCGAGAGGATGATGCTTTGAGGAGAATGTTTCCAAACATTATATTTTCTCCCTCCTATGTGATGCTAATGATTTCATCTGTAATGAAGGAAGATAAGTTGTAGATGGTTCTGTTGAGATCTTTTGGCATATGTTTAGCCATTCCTTGTTCACCTAGGTCCATCTTTCTCTACTATTCAACATTTTAACAAATAGTATGGCCATCCTCATTACAGGGTCAGGGATATCTACGATATCAAAGTAGCATGAACCCTTCTTATAGTCATAGGCCTCTATTGTCTCCTTTATGGCCTCCTTATCCTCCAAGTCGTCATCTATGGAGTCTCCTTCACAAATCGGATAGTGAACTCTGATATGATTTGAGGATTTATGTGCATTTTGTGGCCTACAAAATAGAAGCGATCTTCATGCATGTGTGACATCAACCACTGGTATAAATACTCAGCTTGTAAAAGAGGGGAACTCATATAGTTGCAGCAACCTAGCCTTACCCAACTTTACCTTCACCTCATCACTATAGATCAAGATACCTTCTAATTTCCTTGTATCAATTGCTATGGTACTTGTGCAATGGTTTTAGTCACTCACAACCATCTTCTTAACATGTGATACCCATTATTTCCCTAGCAATACTCCATCTGGGTACTACATCTCTACATACCACTCATTAAAACTTGTTGCGACAGTTTTCTTTCCCTTTCCCTTCTTCTTTGGTGAAACGATCACCTTCTTTGGTGCCATTTTTACTTATCAGCCAAACCCTAAACTCATCTTCCTTGCTCTACTTCCTAACTCTTCCCAATCTTATGGCTCAACTCCATGAAATAATCCTTTTATCTTCATGCCCTAGCTGTAGAACCCTAACTTGGAAAAACTCTTCCACAAGACAATGTATTCCACTGAAACTTTCTCCCTATGCCCATGTACTCCTTCCACTCTGGTTTGTAGATCAACCCTAGTCGGTACTCGGATATATATGATTAATTCTTCACACATATATATCTTCACATTCCCTAGTTTACAAGAGCTCTTCAATTTCATAATCAAAAGGTAAATAATAATGTTCTCAACTTCATACTTATAGATTTTTCCTCCTTTCTAGCAATAAATGTTACACCACCTACTAATGTACTTAACATTAAATGTAGATTTTTCCACTAAATCTGACCTTAAGCACCCTTACCCACATGCCCAAACCTATGTGAAAATATTTTACAACCTTCGGCATGTAAAAATATCCTAACTGACTCAAGACTCTTACGCACATGCCTACAAAGCTGAAGGAACTTCTTCTGTTCTTAACCTATTTTTTTCCCTTACCTACCTCATGTTGTTCTTGCACTTTTCCTTCTCTATATGTGGTTTTTGTAAAGCCTTATCCTGACACCAAAATTCTTATCCACCATTTCCACACACGTTCTTCTATTTTTCACGCCTTTAATCCTTTCATCTAGGCCTTACAACTTTCACTACCATCTTGTATCACACTTCACACTACTCCACATTACTCCACCCCACACTAAATCAGATGCACGGTCCTCTACGCATACATAATATTTTGGAAGTAATAAGTGGTTACTGGCACACAAGGTGCAAAACAAAAAAATAAAGGAACAAGCAACAAGAAAGGGAAACATAAGAAAATAAAATGCATAAAGGGAAATCCTAAGCTAACTAGAAATACTACCTTATTTACAAACACAAGGAAGGATTATTTATAGTAGGGATTCAACCTACTCCCATTGAAATTCCCAGGTAGATTCGTCCCATCCAGTTCTTATAATTTACATACACCTAAATCAAGGATGTACGAGATGATGTAAGGGCCCACCAATGGAACTTAAACATCCCAGGATGGCATAGAAACTTTGAATGATATAAAACAACCTTCCTGCCCAACCTCAAACTAATTTTTCTTGATATGACAATCATGCCATGCCTTTTTTGGCCTTTTTAGTCTTCCGACTCCATCTAACAAGTAATCATGTCTTGTCTAACTTCATCAACTTATCGATCCTTTCCTTGATAGCTTGTCCATCATCCAATCCTCCTGTGTGTGTTATACTCGAGTTATGGTAACATGAATTCAACTAGAAAAACAAACTCCACACCAAACACCAATTAAAAGGGCATGGAATTATTCAACCTCTTTTAGGTTTTCTTGTATTACCATAGAATGGTTGATACTTTGTCATCCCAGTCTTATCTTCCAACATCACAAATCTTGGTCAATGTGTGACTCAATATCTTGTTGAATGCCTCAACAATTCCATTTTCCTGAGGATGATAGGGGTTAGTCTTGTGATGGGCCACCATAAACTCTACTAATATAATCCTCGACCATTTCAAATAGAATGTGTACCCCTATCACTAGTCAAGCTCAAAGGAAATCCATACATGCTGATTATGTTTTCCTATGAGAATTTAGTATTTTTCGTTGTAGTGAAATCCTTTATAGGTGTTGCCTCTACCCATCTTGTCAAGTAATCAGTGTAAGTAATGATATACCGCAAACAAGTCCTTCGTGTGGTTGGTGAAATTCATCCTAAAAAGTTGATTTCCCACTTTTTAAATGGCTTTTCATTGGCTATCTACTTTGATGGAATATCATCTCTCTTTCCATGTCTCCTTGCAAGGTGTTCGGAATCTAGAAAGGCTCACTAAGTATATGCTTGTATCCCACATGCCCCACTCAGCCTCCACATGCTTTGTTTTTCCCTTTTCCCCCTTTCTTCTTGTGTTTTGTCTTCAATGATGGAACCACCACCTTGCTTGGGTGGCGGTCCCATGACCACCACCCAGGATAGGTGGCGGTCCTCAGAATGTTGCACCCCACATAGGGCGGTTTTTTTCATGTTTTCCAGATTCCTCCGACGATCGTGTCAAACGTAAATCTTCAAATTTACACGCTTTCTTCAACCACTTTGGCTTGCATTAATGTTTTCTGCCCTATGAATAGTGTTTTTCCTTTGTTTATAGTAAAAGAGATCAAATGGGAGTTACCCTCTGGTAAATGCATTGGTTATAAATAGCCAGCTTGTTTTCAAGCAAATGGCCCCTCATCCTCTTAATTCTCTTGTTCATTTTTTCAATTCCTTGCTTAGAATTCTATTAGTTTCATGTTTTGCTTCCATTATTGGCATTTTGGAGGTCATATCATCTTCTTGTTTCAAGTCTTATTTCATTGCTACTACATGTACAAATAGTTTAACATAGAATAGCTTCATTTCTAGACTAGAATCCATTAAAGTTACAGGTTTTGTTTTGTCACAAGGATAGTTTCTGAAGCTCTCGAGTACACTTGTGTTGTATTCCCACAATAAATCCCACTAGGAATTACATAGTCAAGCTCTGTTCACTTGCGCTATCCCTCTCCTACTTGCATTGTATTCGGTCTATATCCAAAGCTACCATTGTTTGATTGTTATGTTTTATTGATACTATATCATATACACACTTTCTGGATTCACGAGAACACGAAGGAATGAGGAGATCACACTGAGGGGATGAAATCACACACAACTAGATTTACCACTGTTATGTAAACGCCAGGTTTGAGCTATCAAAGTTCTAATTACAAACATATCAAATAGAGTAGTGAATTATTTCATTTCAGTTAAAATTTTCACTCTCGATATCACTAGGGAAGTTGTGGGGATTGATAGTTTCTGAGAAACTGTGATTCATTCCTCACTTCTGAGGTAGGATCGAGAGCCTTTCAAATTAATATGTTTAGTTGCTTAGATATTTAGGATAAAATCACAACTACACAGGAAAATAGCCATACCAGGCTACTTTGTTTGTTTTCATTCTGTTTCTAGATTAATTGTCCATTTTATAAATATACTAGAGTAGCTGCTCTTCAATTTCATTGAAATACGTCATTGAAAAATACAAAAATAGCAGGATGCTTGCATAGTGTAAATACCTCTTTTTGTAATCAGTTTATTAAATGTTAGTTAAAAGTTGAATCATTTTGTATGACAATCACAGGACCTAGAGAGCCTAGAGAATATATATTTGAACCCATAATACCTCAACCAAATTTACCCATGACATTAGCTGATATAGATCAGGACCTTAGGATACAGGTCTTTCGAGCAACAACAAACCTACAAGCAATTAGTGAACAACTAAGAGGATTAAACATTGAAGATGACAAAGCTTACAACTTTTGGTCAAATCATCCTAATTATAGATTGCCTTGATAAAACATCTGAATGACCGTACAAGGATTCAAATGAGAACAAGCATTTGGTTGCGATCCTTTGGTTCCATAACCTAACGCAGGAGACCTCCTCATTGACATAGACACTAGCTTACGTATCCAAGTTGCCAGAACACTTGTTAGGTATTCTAAGAAAATCATACAACTTCTAGTTCTAAATATAGAAGTTGAAAAGGCATACGATTACTAGATAATTAGGAGAAGGGATTGATTCTTCACATGACCATAATAGGTCCACAACAACCATGAACTCATGGTTGTGATCCCCAAGTCCCACAACCCAATGGGCCTACAAATCAGTCAAGTATTGACACTAGCTTACGAACACTGGTGTTTAGATCTTCACCACTCCCACTAGATATTATAGCACAGTTTTCCATATATTAAACATAGAAGCCAACCAATCTAATATTTTCTGGGCTAGACTAGAAAACCACCCATAGTTAACTATAAATCCACTAAATCACCCATCACCATTTTATGACCTTGTCTAGAGATACATACGAAGCTCCCACAGGTCACTTCCCACGTATCCAACAACCAAGAAATAGGATCTCGGTAGAGCTCAACATCGATTGGAGCCTCCGAGCAGCCATTATATCCGAATGAGCCATTACACCAATCCAGGTTAGGAGGGCCTTCTTTGCCTTAGATTCATAGATTCCATTATTACGTATTGAGGATTTAAGATTACCCGATTAGCTTATCCATATCCATTCACCTTCAACATTCACCGGCTATCTCGACATGACCTCGGAGGTCGGGTATGAGGAAAAGGTACTTGTAGATTCCCATACTCACATGTCACTTTTCCATCGTACAAAATTGGTGAACCCGACATGAACAAACAAATCTTCCTCTTTTATTTTTCATTTCTTTCATCCACCTTCACTCTTTCCCATTATTCTGCGGGTATTCATATACCCCTCAATATGTCAGGATATGATGCATATGGCAGACCTCTCTCAGGTCTCGAAGCAAGCTATGGTCAAACAAATAGACAACCATCGCCCTCACTTTCTACATGGGCTGATAACTATTTGAGTAATTACTTGTCATCTCAAACTCCCCCTCACAGGACTAGCTCTAGTTCTTCATTCCAAATCGAGGAATTTGATCAGTTTGCACAAACACAATAGCTAGATCCATCAGGCTCTAACAATATGACGTTTACTAGGAGAATCCACTTCATCTCCTCGGGTCTTGTTTAGACCACAGATCAGTAGACAGTCAGACCCACTCCCCTTTTTGGATGAGGAGTACTTAGCATGCTTTTAAAAAGTGAACAACGCTTCCAAAATATGTATCCACCTATAGGGAACCTACAAATATAGTCTGATGCCCTATTCCAGAAAACACCCCCATAACTCCACCTATGGGAAATACCCTCAGTGAAGCTTGGCAGGGTAACGATCAATTCATAGCAGGGTATCATACCCCTTTACAACCTCAAGCTATACAACAAACACCCTTAAGGAAAAGCACTACGTCTTCACCGATGGAGGTCATTTCAGCCTTAGCTGAGAAGGTTAGAGGGCTGGAGCTTGCTCAAGCAAACCAAAATTCATATTTTGGGCAAGCAAGAATCCCCAACCCTCTACATCACCCCAGTTAGGTCGACCTCCTTACAGGAATAGGCACATTAGGCATGCCTCCTCAAAATCCTTATAGTTACCCATAACAAACACCAACTAGGACCGTGTTTTCAAACACCACTCCAGTTGAAAACATGACACCCCGGCTTGGCACCAAACAGCCCATACCACAACAATGCTCCTCCTTATTTAAACATTTATTCAAAATCACCACAAGGAGACATGTTCTCTTCTCCCAGGATGTTTGTTCAACCACAGGATTCCCTTATGTTCCTACAAATGCATATGTTATGCCATATCAACAACCCATTCCACCTCAACCCCCTCAGCAAGCCCCATCGATGGTTGAGGCCTACGCAGTAGGGACTTATTCGAATATTTAAAAGAACCCCTAGACTTCACCATACGAAGTGTTATGCTTCCAAGACCTCTTCCTGATTTTCCCAAATACAAAGGGGAAGGAGACCCGAACGCACACATTAAGGCTTATGCCACAGCCATACGGGAGTTACTCCCTTGGGATGGGGTTGTCACTAAAATATTCCCTAAAACCTTAGAAGGTATTTCCCTTGATTGGTATTACAGAATACCTGAAGCCTCGATACACTCATTTAAACAACTCGTGTCAGAATTCATCAAAGCTTTCGACATGAACAAATTGTTAAGAATGGGAATCAGGGAGTTCTTGCATATCAAACAAGAACATAATGAGTCCACTACTCATTTTATTCAAAGATGGCATATGGTTCTCTACTCATCAGTGAGTGCTCCAAATATGGATCAAATGGAGCTATGTGATTTATTCCTTAATTCACTCAATAGAGAGATAAAGGAAGAAGTCTAGAAGTTCCCACTAAGAACTTACGATGAAGTACTTGAGAGTGCTCTCCGAATCGACCAAGAAAAATAGATAGTGGTCGTAAGACATATGGGACAAATGGGAAATTAACCACTCCCAATCAAAACACCATGCCTATCCTAATACCGAACGCTAATCAAGGACCTAAGATCCTTAACAAGAACCGGGGTTACAACAGATGGAGTAACTGACCAAGTTAAAAGGGAAAATGTTGTAAACATTTCACCACCTATTAATAATCAACGAAATAACAACTTTACTCCAACAATCAACATGGTGGATTTTAATCGTCCACCATGGCAAACAACAACAAAAAAAATGAAAAATTCAAACACAAAGTCCAAATCAAAACCCAACTGGATATCAGAATCAAAACCAAAGGCAACAACCTCAAAATTTTAACTCTAACAACCAACAACCTTATCAAAATTTTGGGCCACAATAGGTTTTAAATCAACAACCTCAAAATTATAATCCCAATCTATATTGTGGCTTCCACAAGATTCAAGGCCACGATACTAGGACTTGTCGTGAATACAATAAATTCATGCAACGTTTTCCAGAAGATCAAAAACAACTCTTTATAGATATGTTTTTAGCAAATTTTGTAGTACCCACGCCAAACACTTGTGCAGGGGTAGTTTCCCCTCAAAATGCATCCCTCAAAATCTTTAACGATCCACTCCCAAACCATTCTAATAATAGGTTAGATCCTAATGGAACAAACAAAGGTGTCATGAAAGAAACAATGATCATGAAGCTTCAACTTCATTAAATCCACCAGTCACACCTCAATTAGGAACTCGACCCCAAACTAAGATAGTTGGTTTAGTAGAGTTAGACACCGAACTACCCATAGAAACCATAACAAGAACATGGGATTATTCATCCCAACCTACTCCAAGTTATCCATTGGAGCCAAACAATAGTCAACAAATGTTGGTAAAACCCATAGGTGCCTATGACTTAATTAATGATTTGACTAAAACCTTCTCTCACATCTCCTTTTTGGATTTGTTAAAAACTCTCCCACCCACAGAGCTTCCCTCTTAGAAGCATTAGGCCTTGGCCATTTAATTAACATCACTCCTCCCCCGAAAATGCAAGTAAACCATGTGGATTTTGACATTTATCCTCCGGGGCAGCCGGATAGGGATACTGAGTTTATATTCGATATAAGCAAAATGCCGACAGATGCTGAAATTGCACGAAGAGGTGACCCAACTTTACATTTACAAGTTTGGGTCTACAATAATTATGTTAAACGTGCAATGGTTGATGATGGAGCAAGCAATTAACATAGTCCCCTTCACTTTCCTTCAAAAGTTAGGATATGGAGAGACAAATTGTTCCACTACGTGAAATACGCTAAGAGGTTATGATAGCCTCAAAGCCACTTTGATTGGAACCATAGTTTTACTAGTCACTTTAGGACCCAAGACGGTCCTCACCGAAGTTTTATATTATAGATCGGAAACCAATTATAATATGATCCTTGGTCGGCCATGGATACACCGCATGAAGGCAATCCCTTCCACGCTATTCCAAGAAATAAGATTTCTACACTTAGGGAAAATATTCATGGCACAAGGTGACCCAAAACCCTTTGATATACACCTAGCTGATTTGAAGAAAAGACTAGGTATCCACTCTGAGTTTGAACTTCCAGCAAACCAGCTTGTCAAACCAACTAATTCACAACCAAAAGAAAAGTTGATACCCACCACTGAGTTGGAAATTTCAAATCCAGCTGAGGACGTTCCAGTACTCAAAAGTGAGACCAATGCTATAAAAGTAGTATCACTAGGGACTACCACAAAAATTTTGAGTTGCTGGAGAAAGACTTACCTATTCTCCTACCATTTGATTCCATGGGTATGGGACACACCCTAGGAATCACTTCTCTTCCATCAGACAAAGTTTTTATGGTAGAGGTAACCAAAGAAAAAGAAACTAGCTATGATAGATATCCCAACATCCATTTTTCCAAGCAAGTATTGGACTCTCCACTTCGATGGAGCTAGATGTCACTTTGGAGCTGGGGCGGGGTGATCTTTACTTCACTTGAGGGAAAGATCCTACCTTTCACCTTTAAATTAAACTTTGAATGTACAAACAATGGAGCTGAGTACAAAGCTCTCCTCCTTGGCCTCATCCTAGCTAAAAGAATGGGTGTCAATGACATTAGAGTGCTAGGAGACTCACAACTAGTTGCAAACCAAGTCTCCGAGGTATATGAAACTAGGGCTGAAACATTTACAACTATACAAAATAGCCATGTTAGATCTAAGCAAGGGATTCAACTTCATATCAATTGAAGCAATCCCACGAGAGCAGAACCTTCTCGCAGACTCAATAGCAACCTCAACTTCCCATTTCACCCCAAACAATGAGTTGGAGGACACAAATTTCATGGTATCACTTCATACCAAGCCATTAGTGCGTAAAATACCAACAAACTCACTCCTAACTCATGGAGAAGCCAGGATGATTTTTCTATCATGGATCACTTTGATGATGATAGAGTCACTCTCGAAATATCTAAACACCTATGCGGAGCTACATCTTGCTCATCGTATAGTTGATCTTTCCCTAATACCACATTCCTCTTCCTATTTTGGAAATCCCACGGTAGAGTCTCCTCCATAGAAGGATCTCGATATCTATGAGGTAGAAAATGGAGAGAGCTTGGAATTACCTCCAGCCCCACCTAAATTTGAAGAAGGTAACACTTCTTTAATAGAAGAAACCATTGACATAAACATTGGAATGGAGGAAGAACCAAGAATTTTGAAGTTGGGATCCTCGTTAACTCTAGAGGAGATAGAAATACATACCCAAATCCTCAAATAACATCAAAAATATTTTGCATTTAATTATAAAGAAATGATGGGCATTGCACCACAAGTCATGGTACATAATCTTGTCACTAAACCAGATGTGAAGCCAATCAAATAGAAGTCAAGACCAATGAAGCCAAAAGTGGCTCTCATGGTAAAAGAGGAAGTAATAAAACTTCTCCAAGTGGGATTCATCAAACCCATTGACTATTCACAATGGGTATCTAATATCATCCCTATTCTCAAAAAAGAATGGGAAGATATGCATTTGCATAGATTTTCGGATATTAACAAAGCTTGTCCCAAGGATGACTTCCCATTACCATCCATTGACATTATCATTGATGCAACAACTAGATTTGAACTGCTATCCCTCATGGATGGGTTCTCAGGGTACAATCAGATTAAAATATCTGAATAGGATCAAGCCAAAACCACATTCATAACTCCTTGGGGAACATATTGCTACGTTGTCATGCCATTTGGTCTTAAGAACACCGGCTACATATCAGCTGGGAAATGACTTATATATTCCATGATCTTATCCATAAAATTGTGGAATCCTATGTGGATGACTTGTTGGCCAAAGCCAAGAAATGTTGTGATCATCCGGAAGTGCTCTGTATCATCCTCTCACGACTAATCAAATATGGTGTCACATTAAACCCAGAGAAGTGCATGTTTGGTGTGACCGAGGCAAACTTCTGGGCTACATTATATCTTCACGAGGGATTGATGTTGATCCAGCCAAAATACGGGTTGTTCTCAAATGATCCCACCATCGGATGAGTCTAGAATCAGGTCATTTCTTGGGAAACTCGTGCAATCCGAAGGTTCATCCTAGACTTAAGTTTTTCCATTCATCCAATCAACAATCTACTGAAGAAAGATTATAGCGTCGATTGGACTAAAGAATGCAACGAGGCCTTCAAAGCATAGTTAAACACTTCTTGTCTCCACCCATGCTAATGCCTCCCAAACTAGACCACCCTTTGATCCTATATTCACAAGCCACTCATGTCTCGCTAGCCTACATGCTGGCTCAAGAAGACAATGATAAACGAGAACGCGCGGTCTATTTCATTAGCCGAATGTTTCTCGATTATGAAACACGTTACACATAGGCAGAGAGAGAATGCCTTGCCATAATTTTTACAACAAAACATTTGAGACATTACATGTTAAACCAGGAAACAAGGGTCATTGTAAAGATAGACCATTTACGAACATTTCTCACACAAGGATCTTTATCTAAAAAGGTTGGCCATTTCATAACCTTAATGGGAGAATTTGAGTTAACGTTCATGAACCAGAAATCTGTTAAGGGACAAATCATTGCAGACTGGTTAGCTGACAATCCACTAGATGGAGGCGAGCTAGTAAATCTAGACTTTCCCGATGAGTGTGTATACTTCATCAAAACCAGGCCCCCCATTTCTACATGCCCCTGGTATACTGATATCATCAATTTTATCATGGACCATACATACCCGAAAGGTGCCACATCACAAAAGAAGGTGGTTACATTATTACCGCTAAGTATGTTGTTTTAGACCAAGTACTCTATCGTAAAGCCTTTAACGGCATGCTTCTAAGATGCGTCGACATAGAAGAATCCAAGAAGATTCTTCATGAATCCCATAGTGGGATATGTGGAGGCCACTTCGGTGGTCACGCCACCACTCATAAAATACATCGGATGGGCTATTTTTGGCCCACTCTCGAGCATGATGTAGTGGAATTTGTGCGTAAGTGCCACAAATGCCAAGAATTCTCTCACGAGATTCACATGCCAGCACAATCCCTATAACCAATAGTGACCCCATGGCCCTTCTCCACGTGGGGGCTAGACTTGATAGGGAAATTCTCTCCCTCATCAACCGATGGTCATAATTTTATAATTATAGCCACGATAATACTTTACCAAATGGGTGGAGGCCATGCCTCTCACCATAGTACCAGGTTCGGTAATTTCCAAATTCATTCTGAACCAAATTATCTGTAGGTATGGCATCCCACAAGTCATTATCTCAGATAATGGCACGTCCTTTAAAAATGATGAAGTCCATGAGTTATGTAGCAAATTCAAGATAAACCATCATACGGCCTCTCTTTACTACCCTCAAGCCAATGGGCAGGCCGAAGCGACAAACAAAATGTTGAAAGCTATTCTCCTCAAAACAGTCAAGGAGAACAAATGAGATTGGCATTTAAAACTATATCCGGCCTTGTGGGCCCATCAACCTCAATAAGAACACCAACAGGAGCAACTCCTTTCTCACTGGTATTCGGAGTAGAAGTAGTTCTCCCACTTGAGGTTGAAATACCCAGTCTCTGCATCTCATTACAAGGGATTCTGGATGAAGAAGCTTATAGGGAGGCACGCCTCTCTCAACTAGAAAGCCTTGACGAGGCCAGGTTAAATGTTGAAAACAGCATAGAGCCTATGCTATGGATGTGCTAACAGTACAACAAAAAGTCTATGAGTGAGAAATATATGAAGGAGATCTAGTTCTAAGACTAGACAATGGATCGATAAGAAAACCGGTGAAGGAAGAAAGTTTCGGCCCAAATGGTTGGGCCCATACCGAGTCATGAAGGACTACGGAAATGGTGCATATCTTTTGTGCACACTAGAAGGTGAGGAATTCGGTGAAACTATTAATTCCTTGCATCTTAAGTGGTTTTACGCATAAAACATCAAAGTCATTACTTGTACATTATAGCTACCTACATTGCATTAGTCTTTTAGCTACTTCATTCTATCCATTTCATAAAAATGGTAGTCCAGGAGCTTACTCTTAAACAATCTGTTACAAATTTCTGAAAATATTGGCAAAAGCATTCACATCACATCTCTTCGAACATCATCAACTATTTTCAAATCTTCTCATCAAGTTTGATAGACAAGTATTGATGAAAACCATACCAAGGCCTGCATACTTGGCTTTGCTCTTTCTTTCTACTAGGTAAAGTTGTCCTTGCCTACGGTCTATTCTAGAAGCTTCTTGGTGTCACATCTATCCCTCTTAAATCTCTTTGAATGAAAGGATATCCCAAAGTCATAGATCAGAAATGTCAAAATCAAATGAAATCAAAAGCACCAAGAAAAAAAATATTTTATTTTACACACTTCTTTGCCCCATCAACCTTCGGTGATAAGCCCACATTTCTTACTAGTGGTGTGAGGTTGGGAAAGGAAAGAAGTGCCCTTACTCACCTATATCCTGCCTTTGGTGATGAACCCATGCTTCTTACTAGTGGCATGAGGCAGGGTGTGGGGGTCCAGTCACACAAATTAACAAATCTTGGTATGCTAAAAACACAAATTCACCTCTATTAAGAGAAAGCAAATATCCAAATATCCAAATTCCAAAGAGATCAAATCCTCAAAACCAGATTTTGTCAACCAGGTTGCCATTCATGAATCTAAGTCTAGATAAACTAGAAAGTAAGTGGCTTTCTAAGCGTGGTAGTAGTTCTGAGTAGGGTGGGTGTGTAGGTCCAAATTTGGTTCTTGTTACTGGTTTGTCTGTCTCTCATCATTCCATTCAATCAAGCTCATACAACTTGTGCCCTTCCTAATTCTTGGTGTTGAGCCCTCACGTCTTACTAGTTGCGTGGATTTGGGATTGGGGCAAGTTCATCTCTTTATCACTATACATTCATCACATTTTTCCAACATAAGAAGAAATTACAAACATCGCCCAAAGAGTTCAAAAGTTCAGTACTACCATATGTTAGTATCATCTCATATCAACATTACAAAAAAACATACAAAGTAAAACATTCTGTTTACTATCATTTGTTATCCATTGCATACATTCTTGAAAACATGAAAAATAAATATTCTAAAAACATCTAAGTACACATGTGGAAATGAGTCACAAAATTCTAGGCACCAAGAGTCTAGATCCAAAAAGATATATATATATATATATATATATATAAATCAAGTTTCAGTATATAATGCCATCATGCACTAGGCATGGTCAAAACGCTCAATGAGCCCAAAAATACAAAAGCACTCATACAAATATCTAACAAAATACTACAAAAGTGGCCTCTCAATCCCTATGGGATCCCTCAGAGGGTGCATGGCCACGCCTAGGACTCCGGCTACGCCGGCGCTCCGAATGCACTGAGGGCTCATGGTCACACCTAGTAGCTGTCGTCTCGCTATGAGAATGGCTCCTCCTCATCAAGCGCTCATCCATCCTATATCCAACTACCTCGGTGGAGAGAAGTCATGATCTTCACCATGTGCCAGATAGAGGAAAAACATCGGTGTGCCTACTAGCTGCTTGAGGGCTCCCCCACATCCACGAAAAGCTCAGCATGAGTCTTCTCCGAGGGGAGAAGCAAGGTATCAGTGCATACTTGGTGAATCAAGTCTCGCCACTCATCAAATCACTACAAACAAAAGAGAAAACAAGTTAGAAAACAATCAATGATAGAACCAAGAGTAAACAAAACAAAAGAAATAACAAACTAAGATGAGTCTAACTAAAACAAATGTCAAGAAAAGAGTGACAACTCACTAGGATCACCAAGCCTCCAAGAAGGATCTCTAGGATCCACACTTCCACTGATGACACGCCACCGACTGGTGCCCCTCTCCCACATCTGGGGCAATGTGATGGCCTACAATAGACTCACCATCTCCACCTGGGTCCCGAGAGAGTAACTCCTCTGAAACCAGAGTCACCCTCTCTATGCTCCGCTCCGCCCTCTCGGCCTGTAGGATCTCCTGGGTATCATGCCACTCAGGATCACTATCATCCCCCCACCGCCCATCTCACTGATCTCCATCTCCTCTATGTCTCCTCCTCGGTCTCTCCCCTAGTGAACTCCTCAGACTCGGAGTCCACATCAATGGGCTCATCACTGCTATGAGTGGGACCAACAGCAATCCAAAGTAAGGGTGCCTGAGGAGCACCGGCTCTCCCTCGTGCATGTACCACCCTCCTAGCCACAATAGGAGTACCAGAGTAACAATAGTCCAACCCCGGCCTCTAGGACCTCCCCGAGCCTCACGGATAGACCTATACACTGGCATCACCGGAGGGAGCATGTCACTATAGGGAGGCCAAACTGCTATGGAACTCTGTCAAAGGGGTGTATCTCCAACTTCCCACCCTATCTATCAACTGGTTGGTGGTCGACGATTGAGGAAATCAAAGTGACGGTCTCCTCTCCCCATACCCCTACCATGGCCTGATAAGGAGTGGCCTCCATGTCTGCAGTAGTCGGGAAGCCACTGGCTGGTGGGGTGCTCTAAGAACTGTCATCCCCATCCACCTCGCTACTCTGATAGCCCGGATCCTCCACCTCTACACCTCTCCCATATGGGATGATATGCTCATACACCCAACTCATGACAAGAGTCGGTGGCTCAGTGATTTCCCTATAAATGGACTACCCTGTATAAGTCATGGTAGGTAGTCCCGAGGATATCTGCTCCCCAAGCATAGACACGTCCATGGCCCTCAATCTGTGCAATAATGGGGCCTAACAATATAAGAGGGTATCCCCTCCCTTGTCCCCAATCAGTCTGGATGCAAGGATGCCCATGATGGCCTTGCAAAGTAAGGGAATGTCTGACTCAATAATAGAGTGGATCCTCATGCCCTTCTTCGATCCCATCGATACAACCACATCTCCCATATAGGTGGCCCACTGAACCACCTATGATCTAGATATTGTTGTCTTAAGAGACAACCACCGCCCAAGGATCGGAACCCCCAGTATATGGTAAACATCCTCCAGGGTGATGGACCACTCACCCCTAACTCCTAAAATCGGAAGGTGTTCTGATCCACATCCCAATATGAGAACAAGTCACACAAGTATGTGACTGAGTAGGTGCAACATGAGGAACCTGTGCAATCCTCCATATACCAACCCTCTGGAGAGTATCCCGCTCTACCTGGGAGAGTGCCTCTAACACTACCGAGAGCCAATCACACTCCCTCTCCCAGCTCCATCTAATGTACTCCTCCTTCTTCTACATACACCCAAAAACACAAAAAAGAAGTGAGTTAGTACTGAAATCCAGTTAAAAACTAGTAAAAACACGTAAAAATTCTATACATGCAAAAACAAGTTAAACTCTATATTATTTTTGTCCTCTGTCATCACGGACCGCCACCCTGTGCAGAGCGGCGGTTCCATAACCCACCTTCTAAGGTGGCGGTCCCATAACCGCCACCCTACACAGGGTGGCGGTCCTGTCCCACAAAACCAAATGGGCCATAAGCCCTAAAAAGGCCCAAAAACAAACAAATACACCTTTTAACGAAAAAAGAAACCTACCCTATGGGCGCCCCCTAAAGACACATTTAAAACTAACATTTTCAAAAATAATCCCCCGAGTAAAAGATTTCATCATTTCCACATTTTAGGTCTAAAAATGATAAATCGAGAAGAACTAACCTGAGACTTCGTGGGTCGATGTTCCACTCTCGAGGCATGATCACTATCTCACCATGAACATTTTGACTATACTCTCATCGAAAACCATCACCGTGGGTCCTAGAGCTCAAAAACTATCAAATCAATCCATGTAAATGAATAGTAAAATGACCTCATTTTATATAAATAGCCCTCTTAATTTGATTTTGAATGTCTTTCACAGGGTCGGAGCACCGACGGAGGTAAGTTCTAAACCTCGCATAGATGGTAAGTCCTCTTTTCTTATCAATTCAGCCTTATTTCTCAATTTGTTTTATCTATCTACACTTGAGTCCCCTTTTTCATTTTACAGGTAGCGGAATCTTGGATGGTGACTTTCCAGCACACGGGCATGTCAGGTATAGCTCCTAACTCCCCATTTCGGGACCGCCATACTCGGATCCACCATTTTACGCCTCTTCATGGCTAAAACACTTCTTTGAGGGGGCAATATGTACGTACCTAAAATTGTAGGGTACTTGCACCACCGAACGATGTTACACATACCCCAATGATGATACAGGTCTCCTTGCAAGGTGTTCGAGAATCTAGAAAGGCTCACCATGTATACGCTTGTATCCCGCATGCCCCGCTCAGCCTCTACATGCTTTGTTTTTCCCTTTCCCCCTTTTCTTCTTGCATTTTGTCTTCAGTGATGGAACTACCACCGCCTACCTGCTGGCAACGGTCCCATGACCCCGCCTGGGGGGGCGGTCCCATTTGCCGCCACACACAGGTGGTTTTTTTGTTCGTATTTTCCAAATTCCTCCGATGATCATGTCAAACATAAATCTTCAAATTTACATGCTTTCTTCAACCACTTTGGCTTGCATTAATGTTTTCTGCTCCCTATGAATAGTGTTTTTCCTTTGTTTATAGTAAAAGAGATCAAATGGGAGTTACCCTCTGTAAATGCATTGGTTATAAATAGCTAGCTTGTTTTCAAGAAAATGGCCCCTCATCCTCTCAATTCTCTTGTTCAGTTTTTCAATTCCTTGCTTAGAATTCTATTAGTTTCATGTTTTTCTTCCATTATTGGCATTTTGGAGGTCATATCATCTTCTTGTTTCAAGTCTTATTCCATTGCTACTCCATACAAATTAGTTTAACATAGAATAGCTTCATTTCTAGACTAGAATCCATTAAAGTTGTAGGTTTTGTTTTGTCACAAGGATAGTTTCTAAAGCTCTCGGTACACTTGTGTTGTATTCCCACAATAAATCCCACTAGGAATTACATAGTCAAGCTCTGTTCACTTGTGCTATCCCTCTCCTACTCGCATTGTATTCGGTCTATATCCAAAGTTGCCATTGTTCGATTGCTATCTTCTATTGATACTATCATATACACACTTTCTGGATTCATGAGAACACAAAGGAATGAGGAGATCACACTGAGGGGATGAAATCACACACAACTAGATTTACCACTGTTCTGTAAATGCCAGGTTTGAGCTATCAAAGTTCTAATTACAAACATATCAAATAGAGTAGTGAATTATTTCATTTCAGTTAAAATTTTCACTCTCGATATCACCAGGGAAGCTATGGGGATTGATAGTTTTTGAGAAACTGTGATTCATTCCTCACTTCTGAGGTAGGATCGAGAGCCTTTCAAATTAATATGTTTAGTTGCTTAGATATTTAGGATAAAATCACAATCTGCACAGGAAAATAGCCATACCAGGCTACTTTGTTTGTTTTCATTCTATTTTCTAGATTAATTGTCCATTTTATAAATATACTAGAGTAGTGCTCTTCAATTTCATTGAAATACGTCATTGAAAAATACAAAAATAGCAAGATGCTTGCATAGTGTAAATACCTCTTTTTGTAATCAGTTTATTAAATGTTAGTTAAAAGTTGAATCATTTTGTATGACAATCACAGGACCTAGAGAGCCTAGAGAATATATATTTGAACCCATAATACCTCAACCAAATTTACCCATGACATTAGCTGATATAGATCAGGACCTTAGGATACAGGTCTTTCGAGCAACAACAAACCTACAAGTAATTAGTGAACAACTGAGAGGATTAAACATTGAAGACGACAAAGCTTACAACTTTTGGTCAAATCATCCTAATTATAGATTTCCTTGATAAAACATCTGAATGACCATACAAGGATTCAAATGAGAACAAGCATTTGGTTGTGATCCTTTGGTTCCATAGCCTAACGCAGGAGACCTCCTCATTGACATAGACACTAGCTTACGTATCCAAGTTTCTAGAACACCTGTTAGGTATTCTGAGAAAATCATACAACTTCTAGTTCTAAATATAGAAGCTGAAAGGCATACGATTACTGGATAATTGGGAGAAGGGATTGATTCTTCACATGACCATAATAGGTCCACAACAACCACAACTCATGGTTGTGATCCCCAAGTCCCACAACCCAACGGGCCTACAAATCAGTCAAGTATTGACACCGGCTTACAAATGCTGGTGTTTAGATCTTCACCACTCCCACCAGATATTATAGCACAGTTTTCCATATTAAACATAGAAGCCAATAATCTAATATTTTCTAGGCTAGACCAGAAAACCACCCATAGTTAACTATAAATCCACTAAATCGCCCATCACCATTTTATGACCTTGTCTAGAGATATATAAAAGCTCCCACAGTCACTTCCCACGTATCCAACAACCAAGAAATAGGATCTCGAGAGCTCGACATCGATTGGAGCCTCCGAGCAGCCATTATATCCAAATGAGCCATTACACCAATCCAGGTTAGGAGGGCCTTCTTCACCTTAGATTCATAGATTCCATTATTGCGTATTGAGGATTTAAGATTACCCGATTAGCTTATCCATGTAGGGCACAATGCGTATTGCTAACTATTTTCTCTCCAAATCCTTCATCCCATCCAATGCCACACCTATTTTAAGGAATACTGCAATATATTCTAAGTCTGAGGGTGCACACCAAAACCTAAAAATTTGTGCATCCGGGATAGTATCCTCAATACTCTATGTGTCCTCTCATGAGTCAATCCTTGATAAGTGGTTAGGTCCTAAATTACTTTTTCCTAGTTTTACAACCACCGTGAACTCAAACTCTTAAAATAATAAGACCCAACAACATATGTGCCCTTACAAACCGGCTTGTTTACCAAGTACTTTAGTGCCATGTGATCTGTGTAGAATATAAATGGTGTTGCTTTATGCAGAGATCTTGCTTAAGATTATGTAGTACATAGATCATTGAAAATGCCTTGTGCTCGATAGTTGTGTAATTTTGTTTTTCTTGGTGTCGACTTCTTACTTGTAAAAACACAAGGGTGATCAACAATCCCTCTCACCAGGGTTGTTCTATTATTGATCCAATGGTTATTCTGATGCATCAACATGTACATGGAAATGCTTATCCCAAGAAGGAAAGTGTAGTATGGGCACAATGTCAAGTCTATCCTTTAAAGCGTCAAATGCCTTCTACTACGAATCTCCTAATGAAAGGAACTCTTGTTCTTTAGAAATTCATCCAAGGGCATGGATATCTTGGCATATCCTTTGAATAACTTCCTATACTACCCCGTATGCCCAAAAATCTATGCACTCCGCTTAGACTAGTAGGCTCTCCCGATCCCACAATAACAAAAACTTTGCGGGATCCACTAATAATCCTTCCTTGCATATAATATATCCCAACAAGGTTCCAAATGAAGTAGCAAAAGAAATATTTCTTAATTTTGAGGATATCCTCAACTACCAACATCTCTCAAACATCAGCCTAAAATTTTCACAATGGTCTTTCAATAGCCCATACACCGTCCAGTCATCTAGGTATACTTGAAGAAACTTATGGATAAAGTCCTGGAATGCTTGTAACATGATGCGCAAAAACACAACAGACACATTCTTTAATACAAAAGGAATCATAGTGTAGGAAAATCCTCCCCATTCAGTGGTGAAAGTTGTCTTTCTCTACTCTTCCTTTGCAATCCTGACCTGGTGATACCATGAGAACCCATCTGTGAAAGAATAGACCTCGCACATGGGTACTCCCTCCAGAATCTCTTCATTGAATGGGATTTAAAAAGGGTCAATGAGACACACTGCATTCAAGTCCCTCTAGTCAACACAAATCCTTATCCTTCCATCCTACTTAATGCTTATCACCATTGGGCTTACCCATTTTTATTTTTTCTACAGACTCAATGATACGGATGAAACCAGATGATATCATCTTGTCTATCTCCTCCTTGACTCTTACGTGCAAGTTTAGATTCATCCAATAGGATCTCTTCTGAATTGGGCATGCACCTTCCTTCAACTTGATCCTCATCTCCCCTAAGGAATGGTGAAAAATTTAAGCTCATGGTTTTGTACGGACCAAAAATTGCATGTGCTACATTGGCGGGAAAATGGTTGTAAAAGTCTCCAAAGATGATTCAAAATCCTTTCGAGAAGTTGTTTGAGCTCCAAAAAAACCATTCCCAGTATATATTTGTGGTATGAATAGCCTTACATAGCTTCTCCATGCATTTCTCCAATTTTTACTTTCATTCTATGCTTACTTTGGCCTTAAGTGTCAAAACCAACACTCTACCTAGGTAGCGCTTTATAAACCGCTACCCGAGGCGGTGGTGATCCGATTGATTTTTCCATAATCATCACATGAGAAATTGTATGTGATGATTCACTTAAGTTTATCTTTTGAATGCATCCATGAGTCAAATTTTCTAAAAATAGCTTCGTTTGCTTGGTTCTCCTAGTTCCTTCTATTTTTAAATAGATTTAATGAGTGGAACTACCTCTTCAATTCCTTGTACATGAAGTAACCTTCTATCCTCCATTCCTATATATTCCATGCTTGTATTCAAGCAAAGGGCTTGAGAATTTTTTGTATCTTGCATTGTTGTGCTGCAATAATCTTGTTAGGAATTGCATAGCCAAGTTCAGATCTCTTGTGCTATCTTTCTTCTACCTACATTACGCCCAAATTTCTTCCAAGATGCCATCGCTCAAGTGCCATCCTCTTGTTGTTGTTCTTTTCATTCCCATCCTTGGACTCACATGAACGCTCAAAGAAAGAAAGGAAATAACGAAGGGACAGAGATACTCATACTTCTAGATTTGCCAAAGCTCTTGCTCTTCTAGGTTGGAGTTGTGTATTTGTTTTCTTTGTTTTGTCAAATTGCATATCAAATAGAGTAGAGAAACAATTCATTTCAATTAATCAGATAGTTACAAGTAGATCAAGTCAATAGGAAGTTTTCTCTTCAATATTACTAGGGAAATAGTGGGTGAATGATAGCTCTGTTAGAGTCATGATTTATTCTTCACTTTTGAGGTAGAGTTGGAGAGATTTTATTTGAATTAGAGTAGATATTAGATTTAGATTCACACATCTACACAGATAGCTAGCTACATCGGCCAGCTATTTGTTTTCTTTAAATTGTTGGTTAGATTAGATGCATTGTCTGAAAATTTAGAAAAGCACAAAAATATTTATTTCCATAGATTAGCTTGTTTTATTGTTTCATTCTTATAAATTGAGAAAACACCAAAAAAATAGTTTTTATTTCATTTGATAGATAGTTTATTCACTAAAAACAAATCAAATTCACTTTGTATGACCATTAACCATCCGCAAGAAGAAAAGACCTACGGTTGTGATCCTCTAGTCCCACAACCCAACGAGCCTAGCCTTAGCCTCAACAAGTCTTTGGTTGTGATCTACAGGTCCTGTAACCCAACGAACTACTAGTTAGTTATATATCAACACTACCCTATGCACGCAGGTATTCATATCCTTCTTTGCTTCCACCTGATATCATCACACAACTTTCATCATTAAACATAGTAGCCAATCAGGATAATACTTTCTGGATGAGACCAAAGAATCTCCCTTAGTTCATGAATCTCTTGTCTCGATTTCCATGACCTTTTCTGGAAACCCATACGAGGCACCTACAGGCTACTTTCCACGTATTCCACAACCTACCAATATAATATCGACTGAGATATACATCAATTGGAGTCTCTGAGTAGCTATCATATCGGACCCCGCCATCACACCACTTCAAGTTAGGAGAAAATTCTTTGCCTTAGATTCGTAGATTTCATTATTATGTGTCAAAGACATAAGGTTTCCCAATTATCTTTTTCATCACCATCACTTTCACTCCCATTTAATATTCCACACCGATTTTCTTGGCATGACCTCGAGAGGTCGGGTGTAAATAAGGTCACGTGTTGATTATTTGTCATACAAATTGGTGAACCCAACGTGAAGGACTAGTCTCTAAGCGTTTCCACTTCTCCCATCATTTATTCTATGGGTATTCTTATACCCCCTGAATATGTCGGGATATGACGAGTAAGGTTGACCCATTCCAAGTTCCGACATGTACCGGTACCAATCAAACATACCACAATAGTCACCTTTTCTTTCAGCGTGGGTGGAAAAATGCTCATCCAATCAAAACCCTCGGCTTCATGGAACCAATGTTGGTTCTTACGTGTGCATCGAACAATGGATCGAGATCACTCAGACTTACCCCATTGAATAATCAATTTCAAATAACATGACATTTACTGGA
Source organism: Taxus wallichiana var. yunnanensis (assembly GCA_018340775.1). Lineage (NCBI taxonomy): Eukaryota > Viridiplantae > Streptophyta > Pinopsida > Cupressales > Taxaceae > Taxus > Taxus wallichiana. The sequence goes on along the minus strand of CM031234.1, from coordinate 97,682,689 downwards.
GAAACTAGTTCATCTCCTTGGGTATTGTTTCGACATCCCATGACCATGTAATCTGATCCACTCCCCCATATTGATTAGGAGTATCTAGCATGATATGCTAGGAGTGAGCAGAAATTCCAACAAATGAACCAATATTTTGATAGGTTACAAGGAAAGGTAGTGTCCCACTTCAAAACAATAACACTACCCTACCACCAACTGACAATACAACTAATGAGGGGTGGCAGCATCGTGATCAATTCATAGCGGGACACCATATTCCTCAACAACCATCAAGGGCTCAACCAAAGGATTCTAAGCAAGGCACCTCCCTATCAATGGGTGATGTCATTTCAGCTTTGGTTGATAAAGTCAGGGAGTTAGAGCTTGCCTAGAATACACAAAATTCATACGCAGGGCAAGCATGGACTCCCTCTTACCCATAGATTCATGGGAAAATTTTGACTACCCAAAACATGCCGAGTCTACATGAATATTCTGAACCATGTAGACTTGTTAACTGGGATAGGTACCTTGGGTATGCCTCCTCAAGCCACATATGGTCATCTACAATAGGTGCCAGCCAAAAGTGCATTCTCAAACACTATACCAGCTAGAAATGTGACATTCCCTGGCTTTGCACCTTCAGCTCCATATCAAGGAAGTCAACCCCCATATATACACATGTATTCCAAATCTCCACAAGGGGACATGTACACCTACCCAGGTCCATATGGAAAAACGTAAGGGATGTCATACACCCCACCAAATATTTATGCTATCCCATTTCAGCAGCCAATGCAGCCCCCACCTCCCCAATAAGGGTCTTCAATGGTGGAAACATATGCAATGGGGACTTATTCAGAATATCTCAAAGAACCCTAGATTTCTCCATTCGGGTAGTCATGCTCCCGAGACCCTTGCCTGATCTCCTGAAGTTCAAGGGGGAGGGTGATCCAAATGCTCACATCAAAGCTTATGCAATGGCCATTCAAGAGCTACTCCCATGGGATGTAGTCATTGCAAATATTTTCCCTAAGACACTTGAAGGTATTTCTCTCGACTAGTATTATAGGATATCGAAGGCTTTGATACACTCGTTCAAATAACTAGTGTCATATTTTATCAAAGCCTTTGATATGAACAAGATTTTATGAATAGGAATCAGAGAATTTATTCATATCAAACAAGAACATAATGAGTCTACACTCACTTCATTCAGAGGTGGCGACATGTTCTCTACTCTTCCGCAAGTGCTCCAAACATATGGAACTTTGTGATTTATTTCTCCACTCCCTCAACAGAGAGATGAAGGAAGAGGTTTGAAAGTTCCAACTAAGGAGCTATGAAGAGGTGCTAGAGGGTGCTCTTCAGATCGACCAAGTGGCCATTGATAGTGGTCGTAAGACCTACGAAGAAAATGGGAAGTTAGTTACCCCTTCTCAAAATACTCCCAGCTACTCCAACAATACAAATAACAAGCAAGGACTAAGGATTCTTAACAAGAATCTTGGATTCATGATTGATGATGTAATGGACTAGCCCAAAAGCCTAATGTTGTTAGTCCCACTAGTATAGGTACAATGAATAACAACAACAATGGGAATAACAATGAAAACAATCAAAGGAGCAACAATTTCTCACCCTCAGTAAACATTATGGATTTTAATCATCCCCAACAACAACAACAACCTCAACCATAAAGACAAATGCTAACCCCAAGCCCTAGTCAATACCCCAACCAATTCCAAAACTAGGGGCAAGGGTTCCAAAGTGTTAACTATAACAGTCAACAACCAAACAATAACCGTGGTTTTGGACCACAACAAGGAACCAACCAAAGGCCTTGGGATTATGATCCTGACTTTTACTTTGTGGTTTCCATAGGGTTTGTGGGAATCACGCAAGAACTTGCTATGATTGTAATAAGTTTTTGCAATGTTTTCCAGAAGACAAAAGATAATTATTTTTTGACATGTTTTTTTTCAATCCAATTTCACCTAATAAAAACATGGATATGGGACCAATGTCTCCACAAAACACGCCACTGGGAATATTCAATGATCCTCTCCCCATGAATCCAAATGATAGAAGACTAGATCCCAATGGTTTGAATAAAGGCATTGTAATAGGAACTCATGATCATGAAGCCTCAACTTTGTCAAACCCATAGGTGGCACCTCCTTTGGATGGTCACCAACAAATGAAGATTGTAGGTTTGGTTGAGTTGGACGTTGAACTCTAGATTAACACTATAATAAGAGCTAGAGACTATTCATCACAGTTGATCCCGATTTACCCAGTTGTCTCAAATAATGCTCATGACATGCTAAGCAAGCCAGTAGGGGCTTATGACTTGATCAGTGATCTAACCAAGACCTTTTCACACATTTCCTTCTTAGATCTACTAAAGAATTATCCCACTCATCAAGCCACTCTCTTGGAAGTGCTCGGTCTTGGCCATTTGGCTAACATTACCCCACCACTGGAGGCATAGATAAACCATATAGACTTTGACGTTTTCCCTCCAGGACAGCCCAAAAGGGATATTGGGTTTGTATTTGACATAAGCAAGATGCCTACAGATGTCGAAATAGCTCGTAGAGGTGATCCAACCTGTTTTTGCAAGTTTGGATCTATAACAACTATGTGAAGTGTGTGATGATTGATGATGGGGTAGTAGTTAACATCGTCCCCTTCTCTTTTCTTCAGAAGTTAGGATATGGGGAGACTAATTGCTCCTCAACGCAAAACACATTAAGAGGCTATGATAGTCTCAAGGTGACCTCGATTGGGACCATAGTATTACCGGTCACTCTTGGACCCAAGATGATGCTTACTGAGTTTTATATTATAGATTGGGAAACCAACTATAATATGATTCTTGGTCACCCTTGGATACACCGCATGAAAGCAATCCCATCCACCCTATTCCAAGAAGTCAGATTCCTACATTTAGGGAAAGTCTTTTTCACTTAGGGTGATCCAAATCCCTTTGACATACACCTAGCCAACTTGAAGAAAAGGCCAAGGGTCCACTCTGAATTCGAGCTTCCCACCAACTAGTTAAATAAACTGGTAAGCATGTTACCAGAAGAAAATTTGGTTCCCACGATGGAATTAGAGATTACGAGGTTTGAAGGGTATTACGGCCTTCAGGATGAAAACATTGTTGTATAGATAGTTTCAATATGAACTATAACAAATATTATTGATCTATTAGAAAAGGATTTTCCTATCCTTCTTCCTTTCGATTCCTTGGGTATGGGACATGCTCGGGACCTGGTTCCCTTCCAATGATGAGGTTTACATGGTATATGTAACCAAAATAAAAGAAGAAGTTACAAAGTATGACTCAACATATGTATTTTTGAATGATTTTTGGACTCTCCACTTTGATGGGGCCAAGTATCGCTTCGATGTCGGGGAAGGTGCAATCCTTACCTCACCCAAAGAAAGGATTTTACCTTTTTCTTTCAAAGTGAATTTTTAATGCACAAACAATGGGGCTGAGTATGAAGCTCTTCTATTAGGTCTCATTATAGCAAAGAGAATGGTCATCTTCAATATTAGGGTGTTAGTTGATTCACACCTAGTCACAAATCAGGTATCAGGTATACACGACTAGGGATGAACAATTAAAACTCTATAAAACTACCGTGTTGGACCTAACCAAGTGATTTGATTTCATATCAATCGAGGCGATTCCACATGAAAAAAACCTTCTAACAGACTCTATAGTAACATCCACCTCACGTTTCACCCCAAGTAATAATTTAGAGGACACCAACTTTACGGTTTCACTCCGCATTGAATCCTTGATTCGCAAAGTGCCAGTGACATCTTTGTTGACATACTTGGAAGCTGAGGGCCAGTTTGACTCTTTGGACCCTATCGATGGGGATGAGTCAACCTTAACTTATTTATACACTTTTGTGGAATTGCATCTTACTTTTTGAGAGGTAGAATTTTCCTTAATTCTGTGTTCCTCCTCTTATTTTACAAATCCAATGATTGAGTTATCTCTGGAAGAGATCTTGAAATTTACTAGGTAGAAGAGGAAGGGGACTTGGAGTTTCCGCCACCCTACTGAGTTTTGAGGAGGGTAATGCCTCCTTAATTGAGGGAATGATTGATATAAACATCAAAATGGAGGAGGAACCACAAATCTTAAAACTAGGGTCCTCTTTAACTCTAGAGGAAGTAGAAATTCATACCCAAGTCCTTAAGGAACATCGGAAGGCCTTCGCATTTAGTTATAAGGAAATGATGGGAATCACACCACACATTGCAGTTCACAATCTTGTTACTAAGCCAAAAACCAAACCAATTAAGCAAAAATAAATACCTATGAAGCCAAAGGTAGCCCTTATGGTAAAAGAAGAAGTAACGAAGCTTCTCCAAGTAGGATTTATCAAGCCAATTGATTATTCACAATGGGTATCTAACATTGTCCCGTTATCAAAAAAATGGAAAGATCCGTATTTGCATGGAGACTTCCAAGACATCAACAAGGATTTTATTAAAGATGATTTCCCACTACCATCCATTAATGTTATCATCAATGCAAAGGATGGATTTGAGTTTTGTCCCTCATGGATGGGTTTTGGGATACAATCAAATCAATATATTTACCGAGGATCAATCTAACACTACATTTATAACTCCTTGAAGAAATTATTGTTATTTCATCATGCCATTTGGTCTTAAGAATGTTGGTGCTAAATAACAATGAGAAATGACCTATATATTACATCATCTTATTCATAAGATTGTGGAATCCTACGTGGATGATGTGCTGGCCAAGGCCAGGAAGTGCTGCAACCATCCAGAGGTGCTTCATATCATTCTCTCATGCTTGATTGAGTATGGAGTCACATTGAATCTAGAGAAATGTGTATTCGGTGTAACAGGACAAAAAATATTGGGCTACATTATATCTTCATGAGGAATTAATGTTTACCTAGTAAAATTATAGGCTATGTTAGAAATGGTTCCACCATCAGATGAGTCTGGTATTAGATATTTCCTTGGGAAACTCAGTGCAAGCCAAAGGTTCATCCCTGAATTGACCTTTGTCATTCATCCAATCAACAATTTGTTAAAGAAATATTATAGCCTAGATTGGACGAGAGGAATGTGATGAGGCCTTCAAGGAAGTTAAGAAATTTTTTTATCCCCTCCCATGCTAATGCCACCAAGGTCATATCACCCTTTGATCTTATATTCACTGGGCTACATATGTTTTGCTAGCCTGTATGTTGGCACAAGAAGACATTGACAAGCGATAATGGGATTTTTATTTTATTAGTCGAATGTTACTCAATTATGAGACATGCTACATGTAGGCAAAAAGGAATGCCTTGCCATAGTTTTTGCAACCAAGTGCTTAAGACATTACATGCTTAATCAAGAGACAAGGGTCATCGTCAAGTCAGACCACTTATGAACATTCCTCATGCAAGGATCCTTGTCTAAAAAGGTTGGGCATTTCATTACATTAATGGGCAAGTTCGAGCTAACGTTTTTCAATAAAAAAATAAGTTAAGGGTCAAATCATCACAGATTGGTTGGCTAATAATCCATTAGACGGGGTGATTTGGTAGATTTGGACTTTCTCGACGAGTGCGTATACTTCATTGAAACCAGGCCCCCTATCTTTGTATGTCCTTAGTACACTGACATCATCAATTTCATCATGGACCACATATACCTAGAAGGGGCAATGTCACAACAAAGAAGGCAATTACACCTAATTGCCACCAAGTATGTCATCCTGGAACAAGTGCTTTATTATAGAGCCTTTGACATAATGCTGTTGAGATGTGTTGATTATTAAGAGTCTGAAAAGATTCTTTATGAATCACATAGCAGGGTATGTGGTGGTCATTTCGGCGGTCATGCTACTTTGCCTAAAAGATACATCAAATGGGTTATTTCTGGCCCACCCTTGAACATGATGCGGTAGAGTTTGTGCATAGATTCCACAAGTTTCAAGAGTTTTCCCATGAAATCCACATACCAGCACAAGCTTTACAATCGATCGTAATTCCATGGACCTTCTCCACGTGGGGCCTAGATCTGATAGGGAAATTCTCTCCTTCATCAACAGATGGACATAATTTCATAATTACAGCCACGAAGTAATTTACCAATTGGGTAGAGGCTATTCCCTTTACCACTTGTCCCCGGCTCGTAATTACTAAGTTCATCTTGAACCGGACCATTTGTAGGTACAGTCTGAGGTGCCTTAGGTCATTATTTCTAATAATGACACGTATTTTAAAAATGATGAGGTGTGTGATTTGTGTGCAAAATTCAAAATAATTCATCACACAACTTCTCTCTATTACCCTCAAGCTAATGGACAAGCTGAGGTTACCAATAAGACTTTAAAGTCCATTCTTCTAAAAATTGTTAAGGAGAATAAACGAGATTGGCATCTAAAACATTTTCCAGCCTTGTGGGCCTACTTTGGACTTTGGTTAGAACACTAATAGGAGTGACTCCCTTTCTTTAGTTTTCGGTGTTGAGGCTATTCTACCACTGGAGGTCGAACTACCCAGCCTCCGCATTTTGTTACATGGGATTCTAGGAGAAGAGGGTTATCGAGAAGCTCGTCTCTCCCAATTAGAAATCCTTAATGAAGTTAGATTGAATACTAAGCAACGATACAATGTATACGCTGACTGCATGGCTTAGAAATACAATAAAAAGGTATATGAACGTGATATCTATGAAGGATATTTGGTGTTAAGGCTCGATAGTTGAATTGATAAGAATACTGGTGAGGGAATAAAGTTCAAACCTAGGTGGATAGGTCCATATCGAGTGGTGGAAGATTATAAAAATGGTGCATTCCGTTTGTGTACTCTAGAAGGTGAGGATTTTAGTGAATCCATGAACTCCTTTCACCTAAAGAGATACTACGCATGATCCATCAACATTCTCATATGTACATTCTGCATCTGCAGTGCATTTTCATTTGCCAATTCATTTCATAAATTTTTGATCAAGGGACTTATTATTATAGCAATTCCTAATTTTTTTTTAAAACATTGGCAAAACATTCAAATCATATCTCTTCAAATTTTCATGGTGTCATCAAATGTTTTTGAATCATTTATCAATCCAAACAAGACAAGACAAAGTTTTGACAGTAACCATACCAAGGCCTGCATACTTGGTTCTACTTTTGGTCTCTTCTTAGGATAGGTGTCTTTTGTTCATGGTCTATTCTAGAAGCTTCATGGTGTCACATCTATCCCACATACATCTCCTTGGAAATAAGAACATTCTAAACATTTTTCCCAAATAAGTAAGTCAAATGCAAATCAATAGAAATTTTTTATTTTACACATTTATTTTCCCTACCAACCTTCAGGTGTTGAGCTTGCATCTCTTACTAGTGACATATGGTTGGGAAAGGAAGGAAATTCCCTTACTCACCTATGCTTTTTCCATGGTGATAAGCCCGTGCTTCCTATTGGTAGTATGGGGCAAGGTGTAGGGGGTCTCTTTGAAAAACCTGAAATTCATAAACAATTAAATCAATTACTGTGAAATCTTAAGTCAAAACAAAGTGAATTAGATGTTCAAAATTCCAAGAAGAATTCAAAACCCTAAAACCATATTTTGTCAACCAAGTGGCCATCTACGGATCCAAGTCTAGATAAACTGTAGAGCAATTCACATTCTAAACTATGAGGTAGCATTAGTGGGGTAAGGTTGTAGTGTCCCAATTTGGCTCTGTCAAACCTCTGTCTTCGTCTCACCATTACCATTCAACAAATTTCATGGCTTGTTCCCTTTCTAACTCTCGGTGTTGAGCCCTTGCATCTTACTAGTTGTGTGGGGTTAGGAGTGGGGAAGCATATCTATTCATCATATCATTATGTCATCATGTTTTTTCAAGACAAATATGAAGTACCGAAGATTGCAAAAGAAACTAAGTTTAAGATCACATTGTGTTTGCATCATCATATATCAACATTATGAAATAAAAAAAGAAATCATTTTGTTATCATTTCACATCCACTTTGCATACATTTTGAAAAGCATAGAAAATTAGAAATTCTAAACATCTAAGAGTACACACATGAATCAAATCATCAATGTAAGACAACTCTATGCAAGGAATAACCAATCCAAAAGAGATATATGTACATATCATGGTGTGTCATAGTTTTGTACAATTCCATCGTGCACTATTGTGGTCAAAACACTCGCAATGAACATGAAATACCAAAACATCACATATGCCTCGACAAAATGGAGACTAAGCAATAAAAGCACTCTGCCTATCCACCCTTTGAGGCCCCTTATGTAGTCAATTTTACTCCCACTATAAAAGGAAGGAATACCATGCGTGCTAGCCTATCACCCAGCAAAATCTGAGTGCTCACCCGAGGCACGCGCGGGTGATGAGTCTCTCTTTTATGTGAGTTTTAGTGGGAAGAATTTATCTATGATTAGTGTAAGAGTATTTAGGAAAGAAGTTTAGACATACAAGAATCATAGGGCTTAGAAAAACCTCCAGATCCTTGTAGCTTCTTCAGACCGGATGTTTTAACAGACTCCATAACATATATTATAATAGAAAGGAAGATACAATCATTCATTCATAGGATGTAAGTAAAGAAAACTCCTATGAAAGAAATATACATTAAAGCTATTGATATCCATGTCTATTTGCAATAGGTAACCTCATTGTATTCATTGTTTCATTACAAAGAGCCATAGAGGGCAGACCGTAGTCATGCACATCACTAGGCTTGTATAACTATGCCAAAAGAAAAATAAATTACAATACTAAGCCTAGTACATTCCTTTCTACATCAAATTTCCACTCACAGCAATCCTCTGAGCTTCACCCATGTTATCTCTCTCTCTCTCTGTATATCTCTTCCTCTATCTCTATATCCCCATCTGTATGTTATCTCGGTCTTGATCTTAGTCTCCTTTTCTGTTCCATGGGCACTTGTATTTATCATCTTCCCACACTACCAACTCACCTTGATGCACCCTTAGATCCATCACCAAGTGTCGAATGTGGTCCTCCAAGTGAGCATGTTCCTTCAGGCTTGAGCTCTCCACTCCATCTCATGATGATCTTCTAGAAGATTCCATCACTAGCATGCTCTTTCTTGGGCCACCTTTTTCCAAAAGCCGGCATCTTATCTATGTGCAACCGATCATGCATTTCACCTTTTTCTGCCTTTGTTGCATAAATTAGCTAAGTCTTGAACCTCCTTTCATGCATCGCATGAACCATGTGCCTTCTTAACTCTTCCTCCTATGCACTTTTGCCTTGTGCGCCATTCTATAACTCGGGTCCCATGCACCCACGTGCCTTCATAGTTAGTCAATTTTCCAGGGGCCCAACATCACCCCACACTACGCTTTGTTCTCGCCCTCGAAACATTCTAATTGACCAAGGTGCAAGTTGGTTCAATGGAACCAAGATGTAGATATATTTTACAAAATTAATAAGGGATGAAAGAATAGGGGAAATATTGTTGAAGAATGGGGTGGAACATTAATTCAAAATGCTAGGAAAGTCTCATCACAAATCTGCCTCTAGCTTTTTCTACATCTCAACCTCATCCTTAACCTTTTAGCATAGGTCGCCCACCGGGATTCTCACTTCATCAAAGCTTAGGCCAGCTCCTGGGCACCCAAATTGTCTGTAATTTTTTCTATTTCCTTACCCAAGTCCATAAGCTTTTTCATTCTCCTAGTAATCTGGGGTTATAGTTCCTTCAGATGGGCCTTGATTGAGCTTCTCAAAGCCTCGGTTTCCTCGATTTATTTTCTACCTCAACTAGAACCTTCTCCCTCTTTGTCTTGTTCCCCTTGTTTTTTCCTAGAACTATTTAAGCTCTACTTCAAGCATGGCAACAAAGGAGCTTACCATCTTATCTCAATCGAACATGTGTTGTATGCGGCTTCTACGAGACTAGGCAAGTAAACTTTATCTCTGTGAGTACTTGGCTGTACTCTCAAGGCAACAAGTGCTATCACCTTTAACCGATCCTCCTCATTTAGGAAAGTGACCACTTCCTCCATAGATTCCAATGCCAAGGATCATCTCTCTATGGTGAGGATGCACATTAAGTATTGTAGGAATTTCAGCATCGATGCATACCTTAGGCGATTGGTGTTAGATCTGGGTGTGTTAAAATGATGGTGCTTTTTATAGATTCTACCTTTTATAGACCTCTGCACCATTTCCTTTACCTCCTTGAGCTCACGTTTCAGCTGCACACTGATTAATTCCTCCTGTTCAAGTTTCTTGCCACCTTATCCAACTCTTCTTCCTCCTTGGTCAACTTTCCCTTTAAAGCCCTTATGTTGTCATTCTGCGCAAATAGCCTCGCCTCTATTTCCACCACGACCTTGTTTAGAGCATTGCACACTTGCTCATCTGAGAGCTCCTAAGCATTTACTAAGGGGTTGTCTCCCTTAGACTCTGGCAACGTGATAAGCACCTTTTGGCAAACCTCAAAGTATGGCTTGTCAACGTGGGACTCGAATTCCCAAGAAACCATCTTCTTGGTCTTGGGGTACGTGCCCTCCTTCTCGAATGATCCCATGACTATAAGTCTCTCAGTGGGTATCATGCTCTGGAATGTTGCACGTAGCACCTTCCTTGAATCATCCACATAGCCCATTATCTACCTCTGTTCTGCATCCAGAGTTCTTCTACCCATGCACACACCTTTAGGGAAGCTAACTGTCAGAGTGGGGCCTCCTAGGCTGTCATGTTCCTTTTCAATGCTCTCCTCCTTCCTTTCCTTATGCACTATGTTTGTGCTACGCTCTAGCTCCTGGTCTACAAGGGCCTCGAGCATCTTCTTCACTTCTTGCTCTGTCACTTTGGTTATCTGCTCCTTGGTAAAACTTATGTCTCCCTACTTCTCCATGGCATCCTTCTCATCCATCTTTGTATCTTCAATTCCTTTGTCACCTTGTGCATCTTTTCATCATATGAATACGAACTCTTGATTTTCATTCCCACTCTCTTCCTCCGAGTCATAGACACTAAATACATGAGGTTCCAAAGGTTCCTGGTCTTTCTCTGGCTCTTCCTTCTCATCACCACCTCCTTCACTCTCATCCTCTCCTTCTCCTAGATATCTCTCCAAGTTGTCGGTCGCCTCTGAGTCAACTTCTTCATCCACCCTCTACTTCTTCCTAAGTGGTGTCTTCCAGTCAGGAGATTCTACCTTCTCTTCTTCCTCTTGTGACTCCTCCATGGTGGTGGGTTGTTTAGGCACCTCTACTTCTGGCGTCTTCTCCTTCACTGGAGACATCTTTCTCCAAACATAGGCACTTGGCTTGGTGCTTGTAGAAGGCATGCTCACTATTAAAACATTCATCACACTTGGTTCTCCTTCCTTTCCTCTTCCTCTCTTCTTAGACGCTAGATTCTTCTTTCCCAAGGGGTCCTTAGGTATTGAGATCTCATCCACCAATTATGTACCCTTTTTGAATTTTGGCCTTATGCACTTGTATACGCACGTCGTGGATCCTCCAAAGTGATGGGAAGAATTATTGGCATAGTCATATGGATTTTGTGTGACACATACTTCTCCACATATGCATGCTTACCTCTAGGGTAGTTTAATTTTTTTCCTCATATCCCCGAGCTCCCGGTCCAAATTTCCTAGCTGCAGCCTTATCTTCTTTGATTCTTCAAATCTGTTCACTCCTACTTGGAAGTATTGGGTAGTGAACATGAAAATGAGCTTGCACCAAGGGCTCCATGATTCATCAATAATATTGAATTTACCCAAGCAATAGTGTTGGATCTTGCACCCGATAAAGTGGAAGTAGTCCTCATGCACCCGAGACATCAACCACTAGTACAAGTGATCCAGTTTCCCAAAATAAGGCAACTCATAGAGTTGCAGTAACCCTTCCTTTGTCAGCTTGACCTTTACATCATCATTCTAGGCAGGAAAACCTTTAAGTGTTCACTTGTTGGTTGGGCATACCAATTCTAATGCCATTTCTTTCTCTATAGTGTTGGTGTGGTGATTATAGTCACTAACCGGTATGCTTCTCAAATGGGATTCCCATTCCTTCCCCATCATCACTCCATCTAGGTACTGCATTTCTACATACCATTCTTTGTTTGTATCTACCTCGGGTTCTAGTTGTTTAGCCTTAGCTTTGCCCTTTCCTTTCTTGGGTGCCATGGTCAAGGTAATTTTATCACTCTAATCCTCTCCTTGTTACTCTACTTTCCTTCTCCCAACCTTTGATCTCAGATCCGTGATACAATTCTTCTAAACCCGTGCCCTAGTTTGTTGAACCCTAACTTTGATAAATTCTTCACAAGACAATGTCTTTTTACTTCTTTCCATGCCCGTGTAATTCCTTCCTTCTGGTTCACAATCTCAAAATGGCTCTTCACATTTTTAATCACATAGATCTTCCACTTGATCTAATAAGAAAAACCTAGTTTATAACACTCACTTATATCTCCAACTCTTCATTTTCACAAAGTAAAATGAGAGTGGCCTGACTCTCTATTTATAATTTTTCCTTTTTCTGGTCATTAAAGGATACTTTACCTACCCCGTACTTTGTTCATTTAATGCAGATTTTTAAAACAAAGCCCATCTTCAGCACCTTCACTCATGTACCCTTCCTATGCGAAAACCCTCTTTAACTCGCATGCCCTTCCTGTGTGAAAACTCCTCCAACCTTTGTCACGCAACTAAACCAACTTTGATAGAAGACTCTTATGCGTACTTAACTCGTGCCGAAGGAACTTCTTCTATCCAGATTCTTGCTTTCACCTACCTCATGTTTCTTTAAATGCACTTCCTTTTCCTTTGTATATGGGATCTACAAGTAGCTTTACCCTGGCACCATTCTATCTTTTCTCTTCATTTCTCTTTTAACTGGGCTACTCAACAAGGCTCTTCAACACAACTTCCTTAGTACTTTTAATCACGCACTTCTTCACTTTTCTCCACCCCACACTTAAATGATGTGTGGTCCTCTGCGCACTCATAAATTATCCAAAAATAGTAATAAGGTTACCGGTGCCCAAGGTGCAAAAAAAAAAACAACAACGCAAAAGGGAAACACAAGGAAAGGAAAATGCATAAAGGAAAATTCTAAACTAACTGGAAAAACTACCTTATTTACAAACACCAAGAAGAATTATTTATAGTAGGGCTTCAGCCTACTACGCCATTGAAGTGTCCAAGAAACTTCATTCCATCTAGCACTTGTAACTGGCACCTACCTGAATCAAGGATGTATGAGATTGTGTAGGGACCTAACCAATGGACTTTCAACTTTCTAGGATGGCGCAAAAATTTAGAATCATACAGTAACACCATCTGCCCAACCTCAAACTTCTTTTTTCTGATATGGTGATCATGCCAAGCCTTTTGCTTTGCCTTTTCCATTGTTTTGCTCCAATGGGCAAGTGATCGTCTCTCATCCAGTTTCACTAGTTCATTAATTCTCTCTTCCAGCACTTGTTCATCAGCTAATCCTCATGTGTGCGCTATTAACAGAGAAGGTAACATAAATTCAACTGGTAAAAAACTTCCACACCAAACACCAATTGAAAAGGTGTGGCTTTATTTATTCTTTTATACGTAGTTCTATAAGCCCATAAAACTTCGATACCTTTTCATCCCAATCCTGTCTTCCAACATCACATATTTTGCTCAAGGTATGACTCAGTATTTTGTTGAATACTTCTACAGTTCCATTTTCTTGTGGGTGATAGGGCGTAGTCTTATGATGAGCCACCATGAACTCAGATAGCAGGATCCTCATGGTCTCATTTAGAAAATGCATACCCCTATCATTGGTCAAACTCAAAGGGCATTCATACCTTGTGATAATGTTCTCTCATAGGAACCTTGCCACTATTTTTGCCATGCAATCTTTAGTTAGGGACACTTCCACTCATCTTGTGAGATAATCCGTGTAAGTGATGACATAACGTGACCCCATCCTACGTACTACTGGTGTAATAGGTCCTACAAATTTTATCGTCCATTTTTCAAAAGGCTCCACGCTAGGAATAAGGCACGCAAAGGCATTTCATCCCTCCTTCCTAGTTTGCTAATGCATTAATAGTGTCCACATGCTTTACAATAATCCCTACAATCCTTGTACAAGGTTTCCCACCATAAATGTACCATTAATATTTTGCGCTCGGTGGAATCACCTACTTAATGCCCACCTACACTTCCTCCATGTGCTTCCTCTGTGATGGTCGATGCTCATGCTCAAACACACATCTATGTAAAACTTCATCACATCCCAATTTGTATAAGTCTCTACTAATCAACATGTATGACACAATGCGTATGGCCAACTACTTCTTTTCTAATGCCTTCATTCCATCTAGTGCCACACCTTCTTTTAAAAATACAAAAATCTCTTCCAAATCGAGGGTGCTCACCGATCTATCTGATTACACATGTCCGGCATTGCTTCCTCAATACTTTGCATGTCCTCTCTGAATCAATTCTTGACAGATGATCAGGTCCATAATTGCTTTTTCTGGGCTTCACTACAATGGTGAATTCAAAATCTTGAAACAACAACACCCATCGACATATGCACCCTTGAAGAATGGGCTTGTTCACTAAATAATTTAATGCCATATGGTCGGTGTAGAATACAAAGGGTGTCACCAGTAGATACTATCTAAATTTGAAAAGTGCATAGATCATTGAAAATGCCTCACACTTGGTTGTGGTATAATTCTACTCTGCTGGTGTTAACTTCACCTTTCATGAACAAAGAGGATGATAAAAATCCCTAACTTAGTTGTGCAAGAACTACTCTAATGGTGGTTCCTGAGGCATCCACATGGACATGGAAGGGCTTGTCCCAAGAGGAAAATCATAAAATAGGCATGGTAATAATCCTATCTTTTAATGTATCAAATGCCCTCTGTTGCACCTTTCCTAGTGGAAGGTACTTTTGTGTCAAAGCAACTCCTCGAAGGTGTGGCGATCTTAGCATACCCCTTAATGAATTTTCTGTAATACCCCTTATGCCCAAGGAATCCACACACTACACTTTGGCTAGTAGGCTCCTTAACACCACAATAAATGTAACTTTAGTGGTATCTACCAGCAAGGCCTCCTTACATATGATATGCCCCAATAAAGTTCTAAAGGGTGTAGCAAACACACACTTCTTAATGT
The DNA here is from genome assembly GCA_018340775.1 of Taxus wallichiana var. yunnanensis. NCBI lineage: Eukaryota > Viridiplantae > Streptophyta > Pinopsida > Cupressales > Taxaceae > Taxus > Taxus wallichiana. The sequence continues at coordinate 97,667,513 of CM031234.1, read as the reverse complement.
TGAGGGATATCCTCAACTGTCTACACCTTTGAAACATTAATCTCAAATTGTCACGGTGGTTCTTAACTAGACCATATCTTTGTCGAATCATCCAAAAAAACCTGGATAAACTTATGAATGAAGTCCTCGAATGCTTGCACCACTATGCATGAAAAAATAGCAGGTGCATTCTTCAACCCAAAGGGCATGACCGTATATGTAAAACTTCCCCACTTGGTGACAAAATTTTCTTCTCCTAGTCCTCCTTTGCAATCTGGATTTGGTGGTATCCGGAAAATCCATCTGTAAAGGAATAGATTTTGCACCCAGTGACTCCTTCAAAAATTTCTTCAGTGAAGGGGGTCAGAAGTGGATCAATGACACAAACTGCATTCAATTCCCTATAATCCACACAAATTCTAATCCACCCATCCTTCTTGATGCTAATTACCATCAGACTTATCCATTCTAATTCTTCTCCTGCCTCAATGATCCCAGAAGATATCATCTTGTCTACCTCCTCCTTAACCTTCACGCATAAATTGGGATTCATCTGGTAGGGCCTTTTTCTAACTGGGCTCGCACCCTCCTTTAGTTTTATCCTCATCTAACCCAAGGAATGGTGAATGCCTTTCATCTTATGGTACCCACGTGGGAATAAATCCTTGAATTCATGTAATAGATCAATGATCTTTGATAATTCCTCCTCCGTCCAATAATCTCTAATAATAGCTTCCTTAGGTTATTCTCTTGAATGAATGTTAAATTTCTTTGTCTTTAACATCTCATGGTAAGAACGCGCGCATGCATCTGCAATATCCACAACTTCACGTGTCCCTACGGAGAATGGTTAACATTTAAACTTTCCGATTCCTCTCCATTGATCACATATACTAACTTTCCCTTCTCGTTTTCCAAACATGCACGCTTAAGTGTAACTCTTTTGTTTCTTCAATCTCTTCAAAACATGCCTCCAATCTGGTTCACCTAATAGTTCCAACAAATTATCTTCCATTTTGGAACTATCCCCCATGGTAAGGAAATTTATACCTTGCGAGGCCTTATCACCGATGGTGTGGAACTCTGATACTCAAAGGCTTGAATAAGATCAGCCACGAGCTCTTGCCAATTCCTTTTCCGACATCATGTCTCTGAATGAATGTACCATGGACACGCACAAAATTGTAGTGTAGAATATATCTTATGCACCTAGAGGGATGGTGGCAAGGATTCCATGCCTTCTCTCTAGACCCATTCACAATCTTGAATATGGAAAGAGGTGGGTTCCTTCCCATGGTACTCCCTGATGATGGTGGGTATATTACTTCTAGAAAATCTGATAGAGAGAGTAATTCTTACTTCGCACCACTCTAAAAGGATCTCTGATGTGTGGCCCACCAACTGAGTTGTTGTGCCGAGTAAGACATAACTCAACATCTCCCTCTGTTCCTTCTCATTCTTCCATTGAGCTTCTATCTCCTATAGAAATATCTCAGGGAAGGCTCCTCCAGAGTACTTGGGTAGTTCTTTTACTTCAAAGCACCAAACCGTGTGGACCTTTGCTACCTTGGTCACCGATCCTCTCAACTACCATCTCATTAATTCATAAGTCCCATGCACCTAATTGTCACATGCCAGATTGGTGGTATCACTCACTGACTAAGCATCTTCAAACTGGATAACCCCGTTAATAGGGTGTACCATCTTAGGTTCTCTGATTGAGTGCACATAAATCTTGTCGAGAAATTCTTCTCCCAATGGTTCAATGTAGGGCACTGACTTCCCATCAACCAGGGGTATAATGACCCACTCCTCTTTGTTCTTGAAACTGATGTACCCTTTATTGAAATGAAGGTCCACATTGTTCTTATAACACCAAGGGCACCTAAGTAACGCTGCGAAATTGTCCACCTCGGTGAGCACCAAGACTTTAAAGTCCCTAGTAAACTTGGCTCCCTAAATAGTAATAGTTACATCCTTCAAATAACCAATGGGCATTGCCTTATTCTTGTTTTCCATATACAACACATTTGAAGATGGCTATAATGCAGGTTTCCCCATCTTATGCCATACATCCAAAGTCAAAACATTAACCTTTGTGTCAGCGTCAATGAGTATATTATTTAGGAGCCATCCATCTATAACTACATTCAATGTAATCTCCTTATCATAGTTGAGGCTGTGAGGGGGAAGGTTCATGTGCAAGACCTATCTCTCACACTCTTCTCCGGCATGTGGTACCTTCTCTCTGAACCAGGATCCTAGAAAAGGAATGATGTTCTCCTTCCTTAGCAATTTGCACACCTCCTTGACTTCATCCAATTCATCTTTCTACACCTCAATTCTCCTTCCTTGTTCATCCCTCCTAGATTTCTCCTTTAAACACTAGATCTCCCTTTGCAAGCTTCAAATAACATCCATGGTGTCTTGATATATCTCCTTTTGATGTTAAGGGGTCTGGATACTTTCCATGAATGATCTCTTCCCTTGAAACTAGGTTCTTCTGTCTTGGTATCTCCCTTGTGCATGTGGATTCTTCCCTTGTTGTTATAAAGATAGGATCCAAACCTTCATCCCGTGTTACCTAAGGCATCCACTATATGTCTAATTTCTTGATGTTGACCATCATAGCACCTTTGTCCTTCCAATGCTGTTTATTCATATGCTCAAATAATTCCGGGCACTCCTCATACTTATGCTTCTTACCACACCATGAGCACTACAACAAGTCCAGGCACTCACACTTGTAATGTTATGTAGATCCATAGTTAAAACATGTTCCTCATAGGAACTCACTCCTTCCTCCATGGTTACCTCATCCACAAAATCCTCCTCGAAAACCTCTTCCACACGTGCCTCCATCTGCACACTCTTCATAATGGTGATCATCATTTTTAGAACCACTGGCAATGCTAGTTTGGCACACCCCATGATCAATGGCCTCATGTATCTGATCAATGAGCCTACAGTATTTAGTATCATGGGTCATGGAGGTGAAAATCTTGCAATAACAAGATAAATTCTTCATGATTACGCACTCTGACAAAGCAGGGACATCTACTTGCATCATGGTCCATATGATAGATTTCATAGTCTAACGTCACAGCACGTACCATCCTCTGGTGGAAATTGTCCTTAATGTGCTCCTCTATTTAACAATTTGTGCACCACAAACCACTGCAAGTCTCATGGATTGAGTTTCCGGATAGATTTTCCAATCAAGCTTAGCCATAGAAGTAATCTGAGCCTCTAAGAATAGGCTAACACTAGTATCAATACTACCAACAGCTTCGGCATGCAAGGCAGCCTCCAATGCTTTGTGCAGATCTATAAAAGTCTTATGAGACAAGGCCCTTCTAAAAGGGGTGATCAATCCTCCAAAAAACCACTATGCATGCTGAGAAGGATGTATATCATATGATAATTTAGACAAGAGAGTCTTAAAGCATGCATCATACTCCCACACACTCTCTTCCATTCCTTGTTGTATCTCCTTCAAAGTGCTAATGATTTTTGCTCAAACTCATGAATGTGGAACTTTGCTAGGAATGCATTCTTTAAGGGAGGGTAATCCACCCCCGTTTGATGAGGGTCATACTTTCTATGCCAGCTATGCACACGCCCTTGCAACGTGGTTGTAAATTGACTAACCTTTCATTCTAGGGTTGTGATACCTTTCGCGTGCCATAGAAGTTCACACTTGTGAACATGTTCTGCAGCATCCTCAATGCCCCTATAATCTGGTAAATGTAGAGACATCTCAAATAAAACCTGAGGTGGTGTGATGTAGCCTAGAATTCTTAGTTAACACCTAGTCTTGTTGGCACATCACTCATCCTAGGCTGAGTGCTCCCCGAAGCATGAAAAGGTGTTGGGTCCCTCTTAAGAGTTGTTGTAGTGGAATGGTGGCATGATAAAGTAGTACACATATATTTTTAGTAGCTAATCCATCTATTCATCATTATACTGAACTAGATCTGTAAGCACTTAAATGTAAATCATCATGATAACAACAATATACATTGACAAAACACATCAGACACTATTATTCGGCCAATATTATTTATATATTCATTACACCAATAGTACAAAATATTCATACAATACCAAACATGTGTGCATGGATCTGTTACAATTATCCAGTCTCATATACTCATGTATCTCTCTTCCTTCAAAGCATGTGTTTTGGTATATCTCTCCTCTTTTTACTAAGTAATTCATTACATATATATAGGGTGGGGAATTATCCCTTCACCACTTAACTCTACCGAAATAGGTTGTATGCTAATAACAGCCACGCACCTTTACAACTATATCCATACATGTAAGTATGCTATCTATAGATCGCTGACAGTTAACTAAAGTGGTGGATCTATTCTTAGTATATGCCCATGCAAGAGTGAGTTGACATGTTCTTTAAAAATCTCCATGAAGAGTGGTGCACAAGTATCTACATCGTTTTGTGTGCTCCACATGCCAATCTCTAATAATAGACCTGATCTCTAAAATTGGCTAAAAACTGAAAGTTTGACTTTACACCTTCGTGCGTGACACCTACCTATACCTTCACACCTTTGCTCTTATGTTTTTCTTCTGCGTGGACTCTATGTGTAAGTTCAACTAAGTTTTTCTCCGATCAACATTACCCCAGGACTTAGCTCATTATCGTCCCGAGAATGGCGATGTCCAAAACTTACACAAAGAATGGATAAATAAAGAATGGTTGAATAAATAAAGAATGGATAAATTTTGAATAAGGTATACACAGCTAACAAAACTATTCAAGGCTCAGGCCCCTCCATTTCATCCTGAAGTAGCAACTCTGGATATTCTTCTTTGATATCAGCTTCTAGGTTCTCCCACACCGTCAATGCCACTCCTTCCACCTCAGGCATGTCTACAATGATAGACTACAACTCTTCCATAGTGAGTTTCCCTTGCTCATTTTGTATCACAAGCATTACGCTTGACATAGAGGTTTGCACCCCTTCTAGTACATCCATCTTTTGAGCAATGAGCTTTCCAAGCTCCTCTAACCTCTCCTTATGTGGTGCCTATGCCACAGCTAGTGCCTCACGCTTTTGCTTCACTAGAACCAACCGTTCAATGTGGCCAAGGGTAGCATCCTTCATAGCCTTGTGGACCTCATTTTTCTCCTCCAATTTTTTTCACCATGATCGGCACATCCGCACTTTGTGCATATTGTTAGCGCATGATCATATTTCTTTAGTTCATCGTGGGTGTCTTGTAGTAGGCCTTCATACACAGCAATCTTCCTCGCTCTTTAGCTTTGTGCTTTCTCTGAATTTTCCCGAGGGTCCTTGGAATGTGTTGATACATGCACCTTTTCATCCTCCAACACTAATGTTATCATTATTTTCACATAGTGAATCATAGAAGGAAATTATTTTGGTACCTAGGATTCCAGATGTGGGCGTACCTTTAGAACATCATCTCCAATTTCCTCTACCATATTAACAAAAGTGTCATATTTTCTTTTGATTAAGTCCTTTTCCTATACTATGCATGCTATCTCCACATCCTTGGCTTTCATTTTCTCCGTCAGCACCTTAATGGTAGCAGATTTATCAATATTTCTTCTTGCTACTTCAAAAGATACCTTTATTAGAGCATTACTCACCTACTCATCTAACATCATCATTGGCTTAATTTTCATGTGGCACATTTTAGGTGCCTTCCTCAACCATCTTGATGTGCATGATTCTTCACTAACATAAAATTTGAGCTCATCCATATGCGTGTGCATAGGCGAGAAACTTTTTCCTTGTGCATAGAGTTGCCTTGTCCTCGTCCATGAGCACCCATCAAAATAAATCATTTTTCTTGATGGTGCTCTGAAACTGAGCGTGAATAATCTGATTTGGTTCTTTTTCATACCCCATGGTATGTGCCTTGGCATCCTCCCCTGTTTGATGGGATCGGGGTCCTCTGGGAATGGCTGCATCAAGGTTAGGAATACTAGATGTATCCCCACTCTTGTCCTTTGTAGCCTCGATTGATCCCCTTCTTCTCCTTCCATTCTCTCCTCCTTGTGTTGAGGCTCTTCTTTCACTGGCGATGAAGGTGCCTTCTCCTCAGATTCCTCTATTTCCTCACTTAGCATGAGCTTTCTTTGTTTCTTCTCCTTTGGCTCCTTCACCTACGGGGTTTCTCCTTGTACCCTTGTGTGCTTAAATACCTTTTTAAATCTTTGGTCACCCTGCTCCTCCCCTGTAACTCCTTCTCCTTGGGAAGTTGTCATGCACTCCTTCTCTTGGCCAGATGGCTGCTTCCTCCTTCGCACCAAGCCACCACTATCCTCATGTTCTTCATTCTCTTCCTCCTCATCTTGCTTGGGTTCAGAGGGCCTAGGTGTCGAAATGTTCTCCATGGTATGCTTCCCCTTTGGTGGCCCTAGAAGTGCGAACTCATTCTCCACATGTTATACTCCATTTTGGGCTTCAACTAGAGATATATTAGCATATCCCGATATCTGCAATGGCCAGTGTTTTTGACTTAATGCTTAGAATCTCTGAGATATTATTCTCACTGTACACATTCCTCCATGGATATCCATACATCTTCCATAGGGTGTGGTATTAATAGTCCACTTTGTCTGCATTAAACACCAACCTCCATTTATTGGTGAACCGATGAACTACGAATTGGAAGTATTACACAGGAAATGCATAAGGTAGTTTGCACCAGGGGCTCCATGACCCATCTACCATAGGAAAGCGTGTAATATAGAAATGTTGGTAGACGTAAACTATACCTACTTCCCAAGGACCAAAGGAAAATCCTTGGGTATGCGCCATTCCTCTCCAAACACCATGCGGAGCCTATCATACCACATCTCTGTGCGCTCCTTCACCTCCTCTGTCATTGACCCCTTGGAAAGATACTTGCTAAATCATTCAGCTAGAGACTTATGATTCATGGGGTATTCCCATATGTTCTCTTTTGGGCCATCTGGTATCCCAATCTCCATGAAAATTAAACTTAGTAAGATACAGCCAAAACTTATTTTATTTCCCGTGTGCACTTCCTCTACTATCTATTCTGCAATGAAGCTGGCAATGTTATAAGTGGTTCCTTCTAACATGCACTTGGCCACATGTAACCACATAGAATTAACTTGGGACCAATGTTCTTGGTCATTCAATTTTGTGACCATGTGTGCTACTGCCTGTACTACTGGACATTTTTTTAGCTTGTCAATGTCCATTCCACATGGTCCTTTATGATAGCCTAGTGCTTTCTGTGTTTCCAAGATGGCACTCTTGTCAGTTAGGTCAGTCTTAATAACTTCACTGTTGCCTTAATCCATTCTTATGGTAATAAGGATGGGTGTCAATCTTACCCTTCATCTGTAAAGTAGAAGAAGTCCTCATGGACTCATCTCATCAGCCATCTATACAAAGAATGCATACTTTCAAAAGTATGGGAGCTCATATAGATGGTACACACCACCCTTTCAATAGCTTTTCCCCGGCATCATCATATATTGGCATGCCATCCTTAGTTTTCTGTTCATTCGAGAAGTGAGCAAGTCATCTATCTTCTTCTCGGTTTTCATTGGTTCGGTGATTATATTCACATATCTTACTTTTTCGGATGTGGGTCTCCCATTCATGGCCCACAATAACTTCCTCAGGATACTGTATTTCAGAAAAATTACTTTCTAGGGCCATCTCTTCTTCTTCCTCCACCACCACCTTCTTTTTCTCCTTTACTAGTGCTACTTTCTTCTTTGGTGCCATTCTTTCTATGGGTTTTATTATCTAGACCAATTACTGTGTGTTTTGAGTAGTTTGCTTTAAACCCTAACTTGATTCAACCGTGCCCTAATTTTGCATTCACAAAATCACGCACCCTAGCTCTGTTCCATTACTCTGCTTCATTCAAACCCTTTTCCTAGGGGATTCAAGCCCTTCCAATAAATAGATATGTCTTCCACACCTAGTTCACTTGCTTCGTACCTTGAATTGGTTAGCTTATGCTCTTCGCATGTAGGCTCTTTGTTGAATTCTCATAGTCACAAGGGTAAAAATGAAATCACATCCCATCCTTATATAGATTTCTACTTTTCACTACATTAATTAAGCCTCCACCTACCAAATTCTCCTCATTTATGACCTATTTTTATCATTTCTGCGTGGTATACCTTTGCGCCAAACGCTATAGCCTTGTAGCATGCTCTTTTACCCTTTGTCACAGGCTTCTCTTTAGTGCGCACCCTAGCACCCAAGTACCTCATCACTGCATCATCTCTTGGTAGTTACCATGGCCGCCGCTTACCTTGCATTATACATTCCGTCATCCATATTCATCCTTTCTTATCTTGAGAAGCAATATTTTTTCAGTTACCCTTAGCAACCTTCTTTCTCAACACCCACAACATGACATCTTCGCAGCATATACCTGAGAGTCACCAACAATCCACCCCACATGAAAAGGATGTGCAGTCCTTTGCACATCAACATGCTTCATATTGTAGTTAGCTTCATGTGCGCAAGTGCGCTTATTACACAAACAAGAGCTAAAATTGACAAAGCATAGTGACGATGAAAGAAATACATTAAGGAAATGCATAAAGGGAAACCTAATTTATCTGGTAATACTGCCTTATTACAAACACCAAGAAGACTTATTTATAGTAGGGCTTCAACCTACTATCATTAAAGTAACTAGGCAACTGGTGCCATCAATTGTTTCTAATCGTGCAAGCACTGACTCGAGTATATGAGTGATAGCATATGGCCCCAACTAATGTACCTTGAGCTTTCCTGGATGGCATAAAAACTTGAAGTCATATAGAAGTACCATTTATCCCACCGTAAGTTTCTTATCTCTAATGTGGCGATCATGCCATGCCTTTTGGCGTGATTTCTCCTATTTCGACTCCAATGTGTGATGGTTTGGCACTCATCTAGTTGAACCATCTTCCCGATCCATTCTTCCAAGGCTTGATCATCGTGAGACCTCCGAAGGCACGTAATGTGCAAATAAGGCAACATAAATTCTATAGGAAGAAGAAGCAGATACTTTATCATCCCAATCTTCCTTCCAAAGATCACAAATCTTGGTCGGTGTGTGGCTCAAAATATTGTTAAAAGCCTCGGTAGACACATTTTCCTGAGGGTGATAGGGTGTAGTTTTCATGGTGGGAAACCATAAAATCATCTCAAAGAATTTGTATTGTCTCATTTAAAAATATGTGCCCCTATCATTTGTTAAACTTAAAGTACAACCATACCTTGTAAGAAAATTCTCCCATAAGAACCTTGTTGTTGTATCCAATGTACGATCTGTTATCACCAAATCACAACACCCTTATGTTTCCATAAGTGCATATTCTTTAACTTATAGTGTGATTGGATAACATGGGTACTATCTCCAAGTTGTGGGACTTGCTACTTGAGATAGACCTCCAGAGAAAGATGGTTCTTGCTCCTAAACTACCTGCCACAATCTACTCTAATGCAGGGGAAAATAACTATTCTAATCTAAATTTCTAAGGGACCAAGGAGAGAGAATGCATAAAATGAAATCCTACACTAAAGAGGTGATACACCAGAAAAGGAGGGTGTGAGAGTAGTCTTCAAATGCGTGAAATATAGAAGCAAAGTGCACACTAGAAGAGGTGATGATAGTTCTCCATAATCTAGCAAAACACATTCACAACAATATTTCAAACATACAAAATGACAACAGATCCCTACATGAACATAATAAAAGACGTAATATTCTTGTAATCAAGGTTGAAGGGGCAAGAATAATGCGGGAAAACACACAAAGAGGAAGATATATCCACAAACTTATATTTTATTGCTTCATGATATGCACAGTTCAATCTATTACAAGATAAGGGCTTGGATCACCATGTAAAGATTCCACAACAAGGGCCTGTAACACATCTTATTCACAAAGCAATTTTGGAAGAGATTTGCTACAAAAACTACCTCCTTTACTGAATGAGCCCAACACTCGATTTATAGAAAAAATGAGAAGAGAAAGAGAAGGGAAAATGGAAATCCCGAAATCTATCCTTCAACCACTTGTAAGAGGCATTAAATGGAGTAAAATGATTATATATTACTTGTAAAAGACTCCCCATACTATCCCGGGTGCTACGAGAGAAAGAATGATGACCATGCCTCTTAATTCTTTTCCATTCTTTTTGCCAAAGATTCATTGGATTGCACTCCCACCACCAAATAAAACAACATTATGAACCCAGCCACGTTTTCTTAAAAATATTGATCAATATCTAATAAAATCTAGAATTTCTTGATTTTTTTGTTTCAGAACTCGGAGCGAAAATTCCAACGGTACCAATTTTGTGTGATTTCGTTGAGAAATACAAAAGTTATGACCTTCCGAGTGCATGCACTATTTTGGAGTCAGCGGGCGTGCTTTTCTATCATTTGTGGGAATGAGCATTAAGCGATGGAGCCGAATATGTTTATTTTATTTAAATATATATACCCTCATTAAAAATAAGAAATCTAGTTTTTGTGGCATAGAGAACATCCTGCTTTCGTTCCGGAAAGTCCAATTTTGTGAAAATCGGAGCTCGGAGTCAAAAGTTATGGCCGTTTGAAGTTTCACGAGTCAAACGTTGAATTTTCTTCTTTACCTTTAGCTTCGGCTTTTCACATCCCTCGCGTACCTTTGTCCCAACTATCCCAGACAAAAATCTCCTGCCTCGGCTGATTCGGGCTTCCTTGTTCCTATTTGTGGCCTTTTCACCTTTTTTTTCGCGTCCCATTGCGTCCGCGCGTAACTTTGTCCCAACCTGTCCCAGGACAAAAATCTCTGCCTCGGCCAATTCGGCTATCCGTGTCCCTTGCATACTTTTGTCCCAAGCTGTTCCATGGAATGCACGGAAAAATATCTCTAAACCACGAAATGGGTATGCATCAGCAGAATCGGCCGGTTCGCGTCCCAACGTCCCAACTATCCCGCGGACCGCCTGGGACAAAAATGTCTGACTTAGCTGATTTTCTTTGTATTTCAGCCCCAAGCTTGGTACGACGAACCTTGGTACAACCCAATTGGTACGACCCGAACCCTTCAGACCCGAAATGCTTTAAAACAATCCTGCAACCTTATTTTTGCATTTTTTCCATTTTTTCTAACTCGTTGGGATTTCTTCTTGGATGGGAGAGTTAGAAAAAGATGAGGGGACCCAAAAACATGATTTTGGGCCTCGAATCAATCTACTTGCTCAGGAATGAATAATTTGATGCATGTTATCAAAATTACCTTGAGGGGTGAATTTTGGATAACACAATCCTTCAGAAAAGTCTACTTCTACCCATCGGGTAAGATAATCTATACGCTTAGTGATATGGCACGATCCGGTCTCATTGCTTATGGTGAAACAATCCTAAAAATTCAATTTCCCATTTCTCAAAGGGTTTTACACTTGTAATTGGGCGTAGAGGCATCTAATCCCTTTGTCTTGGTCGATCGAGGCATTGTGATGGTCACATGTCTTCAATACTCTTTACAATCCTTGTACAATGTTTCCCACCACAAACCAACAAGGAGGATCTTGCGCACTATTTGCATCACCTGCATAGTGGCCACCTGCAATACCACCATGTGCTTCTTCCATTATATCTTTTCATTCATGCTCCAATACACAACGGTGTAACACCTCGTCTCTACCTAACTTTTATAAATCACCATTGATTAACATGAATGGTGTCACGTGAATAACAAGTTGTTTCTTCTCTAAAGATTTCATGCCTTCTAGAACCATACTAGTCTTTAGAAAGATAGCAATTTCCTCCAATTCTTATGGTGTGCATTGTAATCTATACAAATGCATCAGGCATGATCTCTTCTATTGTTTGTGCCTCTTCTCCTAATTGAATTCGAGACAAGTGATCTAGTCTAGAATTTCTTTTGCCTAGTTTTACCACAACTATAAAGTCAAATTCTTTAAATAAGAGTATTCATCGGCATATGCACCCTTGTAAGATGAGATTGTTCACAAAATAATTTAATCCCATGTGATCTATATAAAACACAAATGGTGTAGCAAGCAAATACTAACAAAATTTGTGTAAGGCATAGATCATGGACAAGGCCTCGCGCTCTGTAGTGGTATAATTATGCTCTATATGGGTCAACTTCCTACTAGCAAATAAAATGGGATGATCCACAATACCTTCTCTTGGTTGAGCTAAGATGACACCAATGGCTGTGCCAGAGGCATCCACATGAACATGAAAAGGTTTATCCCATGAAGGAAAGTGCAAGATAGGTGTGATAGTAAGTTTCTCCTTCAATATCTCAAATGCGTGCTACTTTGTGACTCCCCTAGTAGAATGTACCTTTTCCCTTGAGCAATTCCTCCAAGGGTGCAACAAATTTTGCATACCCTTTTATAAACTTCTTGTAATACCCTGTATGACCCAAAAATATGTGCACCTCACGCCTTTGGTTTGGCACTTTTAAGCCTATGATGATCTGCAACTTTAGTTGGGTCAACCAACAACCCTTCCTTATAGATAATGTGTCCTAAAAGTGTGCCAAAGGGAGTAGAAAAGATGAACTTCTTGATGTTCAATGAGATACTCAATTGTCGACATATTTCAAACATTAAGCATAGATTGTCACAATGGTCCTTAATTAGCCCATAAATGGTCCAATCATCAAGATAGACCTGTAAAAAGTTATGAATAAAATCCTTAAAGGCTTCTACCACTATCCTTGAAAATACAGCAGGTACATTCTTCAATCCAAAGGGCATCACAGTATAGGAAAAGTTTCCCCATTCAATAGTGAAGGTGGTCTTCTCTTGATCTTTTGGGGCAATCCTAACCTAATGATACCCTGAAAACTCATCTGTAAATGAATATATCTTGCACCCAACCACTCCTAATATTTCCTCCATGAATGGCATAGGAAAGGGATCTGTAACACATGTTGCATTCAACTCTCTATAATCAACACAAATCTGAATCCTACCATCCTTTTTTATTCTTATCACCATAGGAATAACCCATTCTAATTCATCTAATGGTCAAATGATCCCAGATTTCAACATCTTGTCAATCTCCTCTTTTACCTTCTCACACAAATTGGGATTCATCTAATATGGTCACTTCCTAACAGGGCACACACCTTCCTTGAGCTTTATCTTCATTTCTCCAAGTGATATATGCACGCCTTTAAGTTCATGGTATCCTCTTGGGAATAAGTCCTCATAGTCTCAAAGTAACTCTATGATCTTTGCTACCTCTGGTTCTGACCAGTAATCCCCAATTATCACCTCCTTAGGTTCAGCTTCTATGCCTATATTGACCTTTGTTGTCTTCATAGGTTCATGATATGCACGTGCATCTACATCTGCACAAGATAAAACTTCAAGTGTCCAATGTGAATGATCCATGTCTAAGTGCTCAACTTCCTCCTCATAAATTATGTAAACCATATTCCCTTATCTTTTCCAGGAAGCACACTCAAGTAGTATGACATCATCTTCTTCATTTGCAAAATGCGCCCCTCCCTATCTTACCAAATAATTCTGAATAAGTTCTTCATCTTTCCCACTATCTCCATAGTTAAGTGCTTGATAAAGCTTAAAGTTATGTTCACTTTGGTGGTGTAGATGAAAAGAAGTCAAAATTTTGGATCATCCTTGCAATTAAAGTCTCTTTAATTTTCGGTGTCGTGATGTAATTCAGCATATACATACCAAGCACGTGCATAACCTTGTAGAGTAGAATAAAACCGATGCACCCAAAGTGAGGGTTGAAATTCTTCCTGTCCTACTATCTAGAGTCTCTCACACTGTTGGATATGATGCTAAGCAAGTTGATCACCATGATAAGGGAAAATATTTGTAGGTGCATTACTTCTGAAAACCTTGGTTGATAAGGTGGTCCCAATCATTCCCCATTCTAAGAGATTATCCCTATGGACCACCCACCAATGCATGGCTGTCCTGCCCAAAGTATATGATAGCATAGAGCGTCGTTTAAGCTGGTCAGCATAATTTATTTCTATGGCCTATAAGAACCCGACCAAATCTTCGGATCTAGTATAGCGGGGTCTTTTAGCGACCTATACATCAAACGAATGAAAACCCTTTTTCAAGCAACCATGCGCTTAACTTCACACCCCTCCAGGTTTATAAGTGCCATGAGCCCAATTATCACAAGCAACATTGGTAGTATCATTGATTGAGAAGAATCTTCCCAATGAAGGATTCCTTCCTTAGATGGATCTTGGACCTCTGGGTCCCAAATAGCGCGTATATAAATTTTGTTCAAGTCCTCTTCACTTAAAGGTTCCACGTATGGCATGGATTTCCCATCAGTCAATGGTATTATAACCCTTTCCTCCTTGTTCTTGAAGCTGATATACCCCTTGTTAAACCTCAAATCAGCATTATTCACATAACACCAAGGGCGCCCAAAGAAAATCTAGGAAGCTATCTACTTCTGCAAGTGCTAGAACTTTGAAGTCTCCTGTGAACTGGGGCCCTTGTATAGTGATAGATGCATCCTTCAAAACTTCTATGGGAGTAGCTTTTTTTATGTTTGCCATGAATAATACATTAGATGATGGCTGCAATGGGGGTCTCCCCATTTGTGCCCATGCATCCAATGTAAGTACATTTACTTGCACACTGTATCAATTAAAATATTTCTCAATAGCCACCCATCCACAACAACATTCAATGTGATCTCCTTGTCGTAATCAATGCTATCGGGGGAATATTCACATGAAGTATTTGTCTTTTAGTCTCAATTCCCACATGTGGAGTATTTCCTTTAAACTAATTTCCTAATAAAGGAATAATATTCTCTTGGCATAATGTTCTACACACCTCTCTGATGTCATCAATATCCGATGGGGCCTATTCTGTATCCTTGTGCTCCAATTTCCAAGACTACTCTTTCAAACCTTGTATCTCACCTTGGAGGCTTCTAAGGACCTCCATCGTTTCCTGATAGACTTCTTTCTGATGAGTTGGATCTGGATACCTAGCATGCAAAACCTCCTCCCTAGTGATTGTCGATTTCTGTTGCAACACCTCTCTTGTGTGTGCCACCTTAGCTCGTGTGGTTATCTTGACTGTTACTGCCTCAGGTTCTAGTGTTAACTTGGGCATCCACTAATTCTCTATCGTGCGCTAGATTCTAACCATCCCCATGCCCTTGTTTTATTTCTTGTGCTACTTATTGAGATTCTCATACAAGTTCGGAAACTCTTCATAACTATGCCCCTTCCCACAAAATGAACAGGAAATATTTTGTAGGCATTCACGCCTATAATGGTCAGGTGAACTACATGTATAGCAAGTTCCTTGAGGAAATTCACTCCTTCCTCCACCTCGGCCTCATCCTCCATAGCCGCCTTGATATCCTCGTCCCCTTTCACGAACCCCTTCAAACCTTCTGATCATTCCTGTCATAGCACATTTTATTATAATCCCTATCCCGATGCTCTTTCTTCCCTTTAGAATTATCAGCCACATTCACCTGTCTGACCCCAATATCAATGGCATCATGGATCTAGCAAATCAATCTACAGTCCTCAGTATCATGGGTCGTGGACCTATAAATTTTACAAAAGGAGGATACATTCTTTCTGATCACGCATTGTAGTAGGGGGAAGTGACTAGCATCATGATTTAAATGGAAAATCTCACAGTCTAATAGCAACTAATTTATAGTTCTGCAGAGGAAGCTATCCTTGGTGTGGCCTTCCACTTCACAATCTGTACACTAGATTCCTGAGTGCGTTTCATGAGATGAGTTTTTTGATAATTTTTCTAACCTTTTTGCCATAGCTGCTATCTGAGCTTCCAAAAATGGACTAACTCCCATGTCAATACTCCCAACTGCTTCAGTGCGTAAAGCGGCCTCCAATGCTTCATGCGGGTTGGTATAAGTTTTATGCAACAATGCTCTTTGAAATGGGGTAATCAATCCCCCGACAAACCATTGTGCATGCTAAATAACATGAATGTCACAAGAGAGTTTGGATAGAAGAGTTTTAAAATGGGCATCATACTCACGTACACTCTCAGTAGTGCCTTGCTTTATATCCTTAACCATGCTTATACTCTTCTGCTCAAACTATGGGATATGGAACTCTTTCAAGAAAGCATACTTCAATGTTACATAGTCAATAAAAGTTTGGTACCGGGATCAAACTTCCTATAGCAGCTGTGTGCATGTGCACCGTAACGTAGTAGAAAATTTACTTTCCTTGTGCTCAGAGGCCGTAATACCTTTCGCGTGCCACAATATTTGCAATGATGTAGCCTATAATTCTTAGTTAACACCTAGTCACGCTAGCACATCACTCAGCCTAGGCTGAGTGCTCACCCGAAGCATGCAAAGGTATCGGGTTCCTCTTAAGAGTTGTTGTAGCAGAATGGTGGCATGATAAAGTAGTAAACATATATTTTTAGTAGTTAATCCATCTATTCATCATTATACTAAACTAGATCTATAAGCACTTAAATGTAAATCATCATGATAACAACAATATACATTGACAAAACACATCAGACACTATTATTCAGCCAATATTCTTTATATATTCATCACACCAACAGTACAAAAGCTTCATACAATACCAGACATGCGTGCATGGATCTCATTATAATTATTCGGTCTCATATACTCATGTATATCTCTTCCTTCAAAGCATGTGTTTTTGTATATATCTCATCTTTTTACTAAGTAGTTCATTACATATATATAGGGTTGGGGAAGTAGCCCTTCACCACTTAACTCTACTGAGAAATAGGTTGCATGCTAATAATAGCCATGTTCCTTTTACAACTATATCCATACATGCAAGTTTGCTATCTATAGATCCCTGATAGTTAACTAAAGTGGTGGATCTATTCTTAGCTTATGCCCATGCAAGAGTGAGTTAACATGTTCTTTAAAAAATCTCCACGAAGAGTGGCGTGCAAGTCTCGACATTGCTTTGTGTGCTCCACATGCCAATCTCTAAGAATAGAGCTGATCTCCAAAATTAGATAAGTTCTGAAAGATTGACTTTACACCTCCACATGTGACACCTTCCTATACCTTCATTCCTTTTCTCCTGTGTTGTTCTTCTCGCGCTTGGACTACGTGTGTAAGTTTAGCTAAGTGTTTTCTCTTATCAACATGGTGGATGGGATCCTCGTCCCGAACTAGAGCCTTGGTTCCCTTAGTGTTTCCTCCATCGCCTAATCCACCAAGTCAACTAGGTCTTGTACCTTGAGAGCCACTAGATCCACTAGAACCACTAGGTCCACTAGAGCCTGTAGGAGCTATGTGAAGCACCTCAACGGTCCCACTGAACTGTGCGCTGATGGTCTGTGATAGCACCCCACTATCACTACTTTGTCTTGCGCCACTCCCTGATGCAAGACTAAAATCTTGTACACTTTCTCCTTGGATAAAAAATCCTCCAAATATTGGAATATGTGCAGCTATAGAAGAAGGAACTGAAAAATTATACCTCCTAGGTGTGGATTTATCTCTTCCACTAGTTTCAATTGGATCAATACTTCCTCCTAGATTGGGAAAACCAAGCACTAAGGCTCGGTCACTAGGTGGGTTCAGATATGCGCTAAAAAATATCCTTTCTCCATGCGACAAACTATCACCGAAATTGAAGGGGTCTCTCATGCGCTTGCCAATATGGGGTAGAATAGATTGCTTAGGTTCCACATCCTCCATGTGAACCTCAACTCCTTCCCACAATGTTTGTCTCCATAAATCCATCACACTAGCATCCTCGCATCACCTAGTAATCTCCCTTTCACGCACTTCGCCATACTTGAGCCGCTTCCTTCCATCTCCTTTTGTTGTATCATCTGCCATCTTTCTCCACCCGAGATTCCTTACCCAGTGCTCAAAATAGTTTAGCCGACCATTGGGAGTGCCTCTAAACTCATAGTAACCATTAATATCTTCATGGCTAGAGGAATAACACGTAGAAATGTTCCTCTAAGTTCTCATAGAAACTCAAACTCAGCAATCTCTAGACAAGAATACGTGGAAATGGTGTATTCCAGAGTGTAGCTAGCTAGTACTCCTCCCCACCAGTGATCTACAACACGGGTCCACGTCAGATCTGCATCTTGCAACCTTTGGTAGTCTTCTTTGGTCCATATCCTCGATCCATAACGCCAACTTGATCTAGATGCATAGGCTGAAAGCCATCCATATAACTCTACTGGGAAGCAACAGAAAAAATTCTCATACAGATCATGGTAGAGATTCTCTTCTACCCATCTATGTGTATTGAACTCAAGTCCAGTGCTAAATCTCCAAGCAACTTCATCCTCCATGCTCTTAAACCATGATTCAACATTTTCCAATGTTAATTGATTCGTCATTACTCTTTACCCATATCATGATGCATGTTATATCCCACAACAAATTTGAAAAGAGCTCCCAAAGAATGGAACCAGGATGTATTCAATTTTACTCCCACTATAAAAGGAAGGAATCCCCTGCATGCCGGCCTATCACCCAAGAGAAGCAGCACTCACCCGATGAACGTGGAGTGTCGAGTCTCTCTTTTTGTGAGTTTTAGTGGGAAGTATTTATCTATGATTATTGTAAGATTATTTAGGAAAGAATTTTATACATACACAAATCATAGGGCTCAGACGGCCTCCGGATCCTTGTAACTTCTTCGACCGGATGTTTTAACGAATCCATAACATATATTATAACGAAAGGAAGATACAATCATTCATTCATAGCATGCAAGGAAAGAGAACTCCTATGAATGAAATATACATTAAGGCTACTGATATCCATGTCTATTTTCAACAAATAACCTCAATGTATTCATTGTTTCATTACAAAGAGCCATACCACAGTCATGTGCATCACTAGGCTTATATAACTATATGAAAAGAATAAGAAATTACAATACTAAGCATAGTACATTCCTTTCGCATCAAAGTTCCACTCGTAGCAATCTGTAGAGCTTCACCCATGTTTTCTCTCTCTCTCTCTCTCTCTCTCTCTCTCTGTATATCTCTTCATCTATCTTTATATCCCCATTTGTATGTTATCTCGCCTCGGTCTCGGTCTCCTTTTACTTCCCAGGCACTTGTATTTATCATCTTCCCATGCTACCAAATCACCTTGCCGTGCCCTCAGATCTGTCACCAAGTGTTGAATGTGGTCCTCCAAGAGAGCATGTTCCTTCAGGCCTGATCTCTCCACTCCATCTCATGATGATCTTCTAGAAGATTCCTTGGCTGGGATGCTCTTTCCTGGGCCACCTGTTGTCGGTGACATCCTATCTGCGCATAACTAATCATGATTTTCACGTGTTCTAGATTTTTGTATAAATTGGCTAAGTCTGAACCTCCGTTCACATGCCACACGAACCATTTTCCTTCTTAACTCTTCCTCCTGCATGTTTTTCCTTCGCACCCTTCTATAATTGGGGTCTCGCTCACCCATGCGCCTTCATACTTAGTCAATTTTCTAGGGGCCCAACATCTTATGACCACTCTAGTTACGAATTTCTTAGGATTTATTCTCAAAAGTATTCAAAAGTAAAGGGCCAAGCCTAACACAAATCCACTCCAATTCAACCATTCTTAAAAATGAAAAAAAAAACGGTCACCATGGGCTCAGAGCTCAAAAATAACCAAGTCAGTATGTGCAAATGAATTTTCAAATGAGTTTGTTTAGATATATATATGTTGTTATAACTTCATTTTGAGTGTATGTGTTCACAGGGCTGGAGCATTGGTGCATGTATATTTCTATATCCCCGTACATGATGGTAAGTCCTCTTGTCATTTTAATTTAGTGTTTATTTTTCAATATTTTATCTATCTACACTTGAGTCTTCTTTTTCTCTTGTAGGTAGCGGGAGTTTGGGTGGTGACATTTCAACACATGGGCATGTCAGGTATAGCTTCTAACTCCCCATTTTGGGAATGCCATACTCGACTCTATGTTTTACACCTCTTCATGGCTAAGATGCTTCTCCGAGGGGGCAATATGTATGCACCCAAAATTGCATGTGCTACATTGGTGGGAAAATGGTTATAAAAGTCCTCAGTGATGATTGAAAATCCTTTCAAGAAGGTGTTTGAGCTCCAAAAAAACCATTTACAGTATATATTTGTGGCCTAAATATCCTTACATAGCTTTTCCTTGCATTTTTCTAGTTTTTCCCTTCATTATGTTCTTTCTTTGGCCTTAAGTGTCAAAAGTACCGCCACCCAAGTAGGGTGGAAGTCCTTAAACCGCTGGCCTACATAGGGTGGCATCCGGATGGATTTTTCTAGAATTGCCATGTGATAAATTGCACGCAATAATTCACTTAAGTTTATCTTTTGAATGCGTCCGTGAGTCGAATTTTCTAAAACTAGTTTCATTTTCTTGGTTCTCCTAGTTCCTTCTATTTTTAAATAGATTTAATGAGTGGAACTACCTCTTCAATTCCTTGTGCATGAAGTAACCTTATATCCTCCATTCCTATATATTCCATGCCCGTATTCAAGAAAAGGGCTTGAGAATTTTTTGTATCTTGCATAGTTGTGCTGCAATAATCTTGCTAGGATTTATATAGCCAAGTTTAGATCTCTTGTGTTGTCTGTCTTCTACCTGCATTACACCTAGATTGCTTCCAAGCTGCCATCACTCAAGTGCCATCCTCTTGTTTCTATTCTTTGCATTCACATCCTTAGACTCACATGAACACTCAGAGAAAGAAAGGAAAGAATTGAGGGGACAGATACTCATACTTCTAGATTTTCCAAAGCTCTTGCTCTTCCAGGTTGGAGTTGTGTATTTATTTGCTTTGTTTTTTCAAATTTCATATCAAATAGAATAGAGAAAAATTGATTTCAATTAATCAGGTAGTTAAAAGTAGATCAAGTCAATAGGAATTTTTCTCTTCAATATTGCTAGGGAAATAGTGAGGGAATGATAGCTCTCTTAGAGTCATGATTTATTCTTCACTTTTGAGGTAGAGTTGGAGAGATTTTATTTGAATTAGAGTAGATCTTAGATTTAGATTCACACATCTACATAGATAGCTAGCTACATCCGGAAAGCTATTTGTTTTCTTTAAATTGTTGGTTAGATTAGATGCATTGTCTTAAAAGTTAGAAAAGCACAAAAATATTTATTTCCATAGATTAGCTTGTTTTATTGTTTCATTCTTATATATTGAGAAAACACCAAAAATATAGTTTAGATTTCATTTGATAGATAGTTTATTCACCGAAAATGAATCAAATTCACTTTGTATGACCATCAACGGTCCACATCGGAAAATACCTATGGTTGTGATCCTCTGGTCCCACAACCCAACAGGCTAGAGTTAGTAACTGACATTGACACAAGTCTGCGCTTAACAATCTTACACACACCTGCCACATACATAGAGAAAATAAGACAGTTAGAGACTTTAAACATAGCTACTAACAAGGCCTACAACTTTTGGAATGCTCTGGGATGTAACATCCTCATTTTATAACTTAGAACAAGTGGAAAATTTTTTTTTTTTTTTTTTTTGAATCCTGGTTCTAAATACATAATTTAGAACTCACAAATCAAATAACCATTCTTATAACAGATAACCATATGCAGCTGTAATGACTCGGAGTACCTCCGATCTATTCATTTCATGACTCGGTTATCTACCGATCTATTCATGAGTAATATGAGTTGGCGTTATTATTTAACACTTCACTCCTGTGGTTCTCTTCCCTATTCTGGGATTCAGAATGCTCTGTCCAAGGAACCTAACTGAATAATTGTTACCATTATTCATCGGCATCTCATCCCTTAGACTAGGTGAATTAGGACAACGCAATCAGCAGCTTGCGATACTTTGGCCAAAGATTTGAAACATACTGTTTATGTCTCGTATTCCTTAACGGCATACTCGTCAATCTGGAATACGCCCTTCACCCCATTCTTTTGTTATATAGAATGTCTTACACTGACTACTGGCAGTCCTTCCTTTCACAACTGAATCACTCGAGAGACGATTAGCAAGGTGATAATGTTATATGGATGCCCACGAGGATTATGGATACGGTGACATCTTGGTTCAACCCAGAGCTTAAACCGAAGTGTGTCATGATACCCTGAATCTCCTAGGTAGACTTATAACATGGCCACATTCTAATTGGTCCCCGAGTAACTCGTCAAGATCAAGTGTAAATCTTAGCGATTAATGCAAAGGGTGTCACCATAAGTCACCCGCATTGTTGTAACTTTGAGAAGGTCCTAATCTTCTCGGAGGTACAACCTGCAGCTGACTTGTGTCGTCAACCTTTAAATCCGCCTTGAAAAGATCTACTTAATAATATGCGTTACACACGTTGAGTTTTAAATTACTTTAAAGACTTTCCCCATTGGTTAGCCTTTCCCAATCCCTGGATTCTTCATCATAAGACGACCTTCCTCATTAAAACCCATTACATGGTAGAGGTATTAAGGTCATGATCTCTTCAAGGAGTCATTAGAATACACATGATTCTAAAACAACAGAATTGGACAATATCTCATAGCCTTTACTTGAGATTGCCATCTGAACCCCATTAGATTTACATCAGTTCTCCTAACTGAATTTATATCATACTTATTAGTATAAAGATATAAATGATTAAGAATCCAATTTAATATTGTCCTGTCATACTCAGGACTAGGGATTAGTAATTTAATTCTGCTTGATTGGCGTTCTGCTTAGGTTCATTTCAGCCCTATCCTTATAGAAAGTCAATGATTTAAATTTCAATTTAGCTTTCGATAGAACAAATCAGAACTACTAAACACTCATAAGAATTTCAATTATATTTCCTTTAAGCTTTCATTGTCAATCACAAAAGCATCCAGTTACACAAAGATAACATTGCCACTCTGGTATATAAACCGAAGAGGGTCAACTATCAGAATTTAGAATATAACACATAAGTAACAAATACTTATTTCCATTCCTTTCAGAACTATACAATTACATTTTATGCAAACAACATACTTGATACAATGCTTAACGGAAAAGTACATCTTTCCACATATAGTACATTTAGAAAATCAAGCTGTAATTCATTATAAATCAAAATAAACAATCTGATCATCCTGTCAGATCTGCATTGCTTTTACCACTTACGGTAACCATCTGCAAAATAGTCAACATGAGTCAGTTCGATGAACTGAGCATGATAAGCACTAACTTTTAAAACAATTGCAATCCATCAATTGTTTTCATTAAACACCCTATTTAAATGAGATCAATTATCCAAACAAGTAAACATATTCAGACTATGCCTTTGTAATACAAAAATGACTACAAACGTGTAACTCTATCATCGTTACAGAATAGTCCTAAACACTTCTCAAATATTTCATCAAATATTAAGAATCAAAGAACAAAAGTATCTAAACAATTATCTTGAATCCAAGATCAGCAACATTGGACAGATCATTACTTTCATCAGAAAAGGAAATATCATAGCAAGTCATGATTCCAACAATAAGATACAAGAACAATTCCAACTATTAGACAGATACCAACAAGTATTAGAATAACAGAAGAGAAAGAAACAAATCATTCATACTTCCCTTCACACAAGTTCACTACTGTACCGTCTCTACATATGGAAAGCATTCATCCAGTATGTATACGAACAAGTCCGACAACCCACAAGAAGATTCACTGTCATATTAAAAATCGAACACAGCAAAAACTCATGTACAGTGGCTAACACGTCAATAGTGTAGACTATCAACCAAACAGACTCTACAGGAAGCTTCAAACAACATGAAAATCACCACATTGCCTGTCGAGGTACAGTCGACGGCTTTTAGATTAGTCCAGCTCAAGGCAGGATAGTTATGCAACAGAAGAAAAACATGCCTACAATCCCATATATCAACCTATAGTCCAATGCTAGTCCCTTTTACACACAGTAAGGTTTTTTTTGAACCAAGTTCGAAATCAAAGAACCTCTAGTATATCATGGTCAACAACAGACTTCATTGCATTAAACAATTTGATGTTTCCATAAGACCATACAGAGATTATCTTACAAATACCGTAACATACACTGCCACATCCAACTAGGAAATCAGAAAGGAAACATATCATCCTGTATGTACATCTGTACGTAATCGGAATCAGTCATATAGCACTCACGATTCATTTATACAGAGCCGCGTTACTTGATATAAATCATTACTCAGGAAAATTCCACAATGTCAAAACTACAGTATACCAAGTCAAGTTTTCAACTGAGGCAAAAGAAGATACAGGTTAACTTCCACAAGTTCTACTGAACCCGGACAACAGTGGCATGACAAATGATTGCCAATGATTCCATCTGGTCAAGTCAATGGTGTACATATTAAAATCAAGCAAAAGTAATTTAAATACTGATTTCAAAACAAGATACCCGACTGAACCTTTGCCAATTCTTCGCACAAGTTTGCACAGAATGCAAACGTAAAATACACCCAAAGAATCTGTACCACAAAATCCATGCAACACGAAGGTATTCCTATAAATAACGAGGTCTTAGTACATGTTATTCCCTCAAGTCAACGGCTCATTGAATCACCAATATTCAATTATATTTAACTTGAATAGAGGTCCAAATGTAAATAAATCATTCAATCGACTCCACAGAGTCGTTCTGATTACAATAATAATATGAATATACACATATTGCATACTGCTAACGGGTTGAAACCCAGAACCACAAGCAAGGAATACACAATTTCCAAAAAGGGGTAGCAACGAAATACAGAAACACAATAAGTTATTCGTTCAAAATAACTTAAAATACCATAGCGAAGTCCTACTAGGTTCTGTATCTTTCACCAAAGATAACCACTACAACATGCAAAGAAATCCAATAAGACTGGATATTCACACAAAAGTCCAACAGTGTCTTTTCCGACAAGAAACAAGCCTCATAAACAAGTTACAATCAACAAGTTTCTATAAACAAACTTCTATCAGCAGTTTCTACCAACAAGTTTCTACTGAATCCTGAACCCAGCAAGAGAAGCATGCACGAGTTCTCACGGAGCAGGAAGATACTCTTCAAGCACATGTTTTACAAACCTACACCGGAATGTAAAGCACAACAAAACAGTGAACAGTTCGAAGTACAACACACACCCATTAAGGGTTAAATTTGTAAAAACGAATAGCATAAAGATACAGTACCAAATCACACAAGACAACCATAGAAAATCATTAATTCCATAAATCATTTGAACAGAGTTGTTCTAATGAAATCACTTGGAAGACAGCAAGATTTTTAAAGGTTAGGGCCTAACATGCCTGGATTTTTTTTGCTCAAATTTCCGAAGCAGACCACTGGAAGAGCTCAGACTTCCTTTTCCTTTTCCAAGTTAGAGCGACCAACAAAATTTTGCTATCTCCAAAACATATATATTTTCCTTGCCAGAGAAAAGAGCTAGATATCCTCATGTTCGCCATGCAACTCAAAGAAGACTGGTGCGAAGAACCAGTGAACAGGCAGAAGGAAAACCGAAAATCGTGATAAGCCAAACAAACCAACAACTTCCCAGTTTGCATGCCTTCACGCGAGTTCCGAGCTCGACTACCGAGCACATTGAATGCATTTACACCAACTTTCCCGCTCAAACTCCACTGCCACCGACCGCCAAAGTTGGCGACAGTCAAATAAAATTCCTAGGTTCATTTTCAGTTTTGGCGACCTGCCACGTCGGCACAAGTTAGCCGTTCCTTAAACTTCCGCCAAGACCTGTCCCTCATACTTATCCTTAGCATTTAATGACATAGAAAATGCCGCCCATGGTTCGCACCCCTCCATAGGCCCCTTTACATTCTTGCTCATAGTTAGGTTAGTATCTTAGGTTAGAATTTAGGATAACACCTAATCTAACTTCCATAACATAGATACTAACTTAGGACATTAGTACTTAGCCTAGGTCTAGGTTAGATTAACACTAATCTAACCCCTAGGTTAGGTTTAGTTTTAGGTTACTAACCAATAATAATTCCAGTTAGGTCTACATTTCGTACACTCAGAAAAAGACCTACATCATACGTCTTCGAACAGGTTTAGCTCCTGTTCTGCCTTAGGCTGCAGAATCGTATGTAACCGAATTATTACCTGGTCCACAATCGAGACCTTCCAGATATACTTCCATATCGGGAACCAATTCATTTCACTTGATCAGCCTGAGTCATACTCCTGACTAGCTTATTAAATGCTTCTAGACCTTGCAACCTGTTCAAGGTCTGTAATTTTAATTCATCATGAACAAACTTAAAGCAATACTTGGATCAATTCCACTGATCCAAGACTAGGTATTATAGATGGATAACTCTATAATTCATTCCGAGATCAGATTAAACTCAGATGCAAAATGAAATAGATAAAAGAGTCTAATCATATTATGACTCAGTCAAAGATCTGCAAAGAAAATTCAGTACATATCAAGCATGATTTCTAAATCGAGGAACACATCCTTTTACAAGAAATCACATATCAACACTTGTATGCTCAGGAGAAAGTAACAACAGTTCAGGGTGTTACATGGGAATAGGATTTGACTGTATGTATGACCATTCTAGGGCCTTAGCCTCAACGAGTCTTTGGTTGTGACCCATAAGTCCCGTAACCCAACCGACCTACTAGTCAGTCAGATATCGACACTAGCCTATACACATAGGTATTCATATCCTCACTACTTCCACCTAATATCATCACACAACTTTCATTATTAAACATAGCAGTCGATCAGGCTAAGACTTTCTAGATGAGACTAGAGAATCACCCTTAGTTCCTACAAATGGCTATGATAGATCTCTTGTCTTGATTTCCACGACCTTATCTAGAAACCCGTCACGAGGAACCTACAAGGTACTTTCCACGTATTCCAAAACCTGCTAATAGAAAATTGGTTGAGCTAGAAATCAATTGGAGTCTTCGAGTAGCTATCATATCGGACCCCGCCATCACACCACTTCAGGTTAGGAGAGAATCCTTTGCCTTAGATTCACAGATTCTATTATTATGTGTTGAAGACATAAGGTTTCCCAATCAGCTTGGTCATCGCCATCACTTTCACTCCCATTTCAAATTCCACACCACCTATCTTGGCACGACCTCAAGAGGTTGCGTGTGAAGAAGGTCATGTGTTGATTTTCTGTCGTACAGTACCCATGCGGGAATAGATCTTGAAACTCATGTAACAGATCAATGATTTTTGAAACCTCTTCCTCCAACCAATAATCTCCAATTATATCTTCCTTAGGTTTTATCTCTTTCATGATGTTAACCTTATTTATTTTCAAGGGCTCATGGTAGGCACATGCTTTCTCATCAGTGTTATCTATTACTTTGTGCATACCTTTAGAATGGTTAACATCTAGACTTTCCATTTCTTCACCATCTACTACATAGACCATATTTCCTTTTTCCTTTTCAATGCACACATGCTCAAGTCAGTATCTATTCTGATTATTCTTCATTGAAATGCATCTCCAAACTAGGTTCACCCAAAACTCTAGTAACCTATCTTCTTCCATAGCAATATCTCCCATTGTAAGTTGCTTGACAACTTACAATTCCTTATCCATCGATGGATTTCTACTTTGATACTCAAACTATTAAATAAAATCAGTGTTAATTCCTACCAATTCCATGTCCGACGGTGAGTCTCAAAGTCAATATACCATGCACGTGCATAACCCTATAAAGTGGAATATAACTTATGCACCCATAATGAAGGTGGTAAAGCTTCTTTACTTTCCATCCAGGCCTTCTCACACGCTTGGATATGGGAAGAGGTGGGTTCTTTTCCATGGCAGTATTGGATAACAATGGGCATGTTGATTTTATAGAACCTTATAGAAAATGTGACTTTTACCTCACATTATTCTTGGAGACTCTTGTGATGTGTCTCCCATAAATGCATTGTAGTTTGGAGAAAGTTATAACTAAGCATACTTCTTCTTTCATCCTCATTTTTCCACTGAGCCTTCATTTCTCATAAGAAATCATCAAGGCTTTCTCCTCTGGAGTAACTTGGTAGCTTCTTCCTTCCCAGGTGCTTAACCGAGTGCACCTTCCTCACCCTTATTAAAAATCCTCTATTTTTTTCCCAATTAACTCATAAGTCATGTACACCAAATTGTCACATGTTATGTTGGTTTTATCACTCATCGATTGAGCATATTTAAATAGGATAAATCCTTCATAGGATGAATTATCTCGGGATCTCGATGGAGCACACATAGATTTTATTGAGGAATTCCTCTCATAAGGGCTCAGTATAGGGTGTTGAACTCCCATTTGTTAAAGAGATGATCACCCATTCTTCCTAGGTCCCAAAACTTATATACCTCTTTTTAAACCACATGTCAACATTTTTTATAACACCAAGGGCACCCAAGTAATGTTATAAAATTATCTCGCCTCGGTGAGTGCCAAAATTCGAGTCCCCAGTGAACTTGGCCCCTTGAATAGTGATAACTGCATCTTTCAATACTCCAATGGGAATTACCTTTTTCTTATTCGCCATATACATCACATTCAAAGATGGATTTAATGCGGGCCTTCCTATTTGATGCCCTACATCCAACCTGAGAACATTGACCTCTACTCCCATGTCAATGAGGATATTACTCAGAATCCACCCATCAATAACTACATTTAATTTGATCTCTTTATTAAATTCAAGGTTGTGAGGAGGAAGGTTGGCATGTAGAACCTTACTTTCGCACTCTCTCCTGGCACGTAGTACCTTCTCCCATAACCATTCTCCTAGCAAGGGAATGATATTATCATACCTTAAAATTTTGCACACTTCCCTGACCTCATCCAGATCCTTCTGCGGAGCCTCAACATTCTTCCTTTGCTCTAACACCTTGACTGCTCCTTTAGACACTTGGATCTCTCCTTGTAATCCCCGAATCACATCCATAGTCTCTTGATATCCTTATTTCTAATGAGAAGGGTCTGGATAATTTCCATGTACAAATTGTTCCCTAACAACCAATTTCTATCTTGGAATCTCCCTTGCGCATGTTTTCTCCACTCACGTCGTCACCATCACAAGTTCTAATCCTAACTCACGCACCACTCTTGACATCCATTGTGGGTTCATTATTTATACTTGGCATCCCAACACCTTTATCCTTTTAGTGTTGTTAGCTCATGTGTTCAAACAACTCAAGACACTCCTCGTACTTATGTTTTCTGTACATCTCAAGAATTACAACAAATTAGGAAACTCATGTTTATAATGCTTCGTCGATCCATAATTATGACAGGTTCTATGCAAGAACTCACTTCTTCCTCCATGGTGGTTACTGCGACCACAAAATCCTCTGTGAAAAACCTCTTGTGCATGTTCACCTGCTGCGCACCCTTCATAGTGGTGATCATCATCCTTGTAACTTCTTGCAAGGCTAGTCTGGTGCACACCAAAATCAATAGCATCATGAATCTGGTCAATTAGCCTATAATCCTTGGTATCATGGGTCATAGAGGTAAAAATATTGCAATAACAAGAAACATTGTTATGGATTGTGTGTTGTAGTATAGGGAATCTATTTACATCATGATCCCCATGGTAAATCTCATAGTCTACCGCCATAGTGTGTACCAACTTCCGAGGGAAACTATCCTTTGTATGCCCCTCCACTTCACAGTCTATACACCAAAGACCACTACAAACCTCATGCACTAAATTTGCAGACAAATTCTCTAACTACTTGGCCATTGCAGCAATTTGAGCCTCTAAAAAGGGATGACACCATTATGAACACGCTCGATAGCCTTAGCATGTAGGGAAGCTTCTAAGGCCTCGCACAGGTCTGTGAAAGTTTTGTGTGACAATTCACTTCTAAATGGTGTTATCAATATCCCAACAAACCATTGAGTGTGCTGAGAGGGGTGTATGTCATAGGAATTTTTGATAAGATATTTTTGAACCGATCATCATACTCTCGCACTCTATATTATTCCTTGTTGGATCTCCTTTAGGGCAATGATGATATTTTTCTTGAACTCAGGGATATGGACCTCTTCTAGGAAGGCATTCTTCAATGCAATGTAATCCATGAATGTCTGGTGCGGGTCACACTTGCGGTACCAGCTATGCGCGTGCCCTCTGAACATTGTTAGAAAATTAATTCCCTTTCACTTTGGGGTAGTGATCCCCTTCGCATAGCAGTTCATACTTATGCACGGACTTTACAACATCCTTCATACCTCTATAGTCTGGTAGGTGCAAATACATCTCAAAAAATACTTACGGGGTGGTTGAGGCCCTTGTCCACCTGACCCAAAACCTTGGTTTCCTCCCATGTTTCCTCCACCACCAGATCCACTAGATCCACAAGGTCTTATCCCTCCTGACCCACTAGGTCATCGAGATCCACTAGGTCCACTAGGTCCTCCAATCCCTACACCACCAGATCCACCTCTTGTAGTTGAAAAATTTCCTAAAGTGGTCGCATCTAGTGTCCCCGACATCCCATTGAGCTCCATGTTGATGGTTTGTGATATTGTCACACTTCCAATTGTGTGTCCCACGCCACTTCTAGATGTGATACCAAAACTTTGTGTATTTGCACCTTGTCCAAAAATTCCTTGAAAAAAAGAATGGTTTATGTGGCCTTAGATGTCCCAAATGAGAAATTATATCTCCTAGGCATATATCAGTTACTTCCATCGATACTAACCAGATTAAAAATACTTCTCCCTTGATCTAGAAAACCTAGTGTGAGGGGCTGGTCACTAGGTGGGTTTAGATGTGCACCGACGGATATTATTTCTCCATGCAAAAAATTCTCATCAAAATCCAAAGGAGCTTCTCTCCCATGCCTTCCAAGATTGGGTAGCATAGACTGCTAAGGTTTCACATCCTCTACGTGAACCTCAACTCCTTCCCACAACATCTTACCCTACAACCTCATTTTTCTAGCCATATCCCTTTCATGAGATTCACTATAATTGAGTCATTTATCTTCCCTCTCCTTTTCATCTGCAATGTCTTCCATCTTCCTCCACTCTATCTTCCTCACCCAAAGTGCTTAGAGATTCTTAGCCACCATAGGAAATGCCTCTAAACTTTGGGTAATGATCAAGATATTCATAGCAAAAGGAAAACACGTAAAATTGATCCTCTGGGTACCCTTAGGAATTTAAATTAAATAAAATTTTGACAAGAATATGTAAAAATGGTGTGTTCCAGAGCATAACTTGTCGGCACTCCTTTCCGCTAGTGATTGAAAACATGCATCCAAGGTAGATCCACATCCTACAACTTCGGTAATCATCTTAGGTCCATAAGCATGATCAATAATACCAGATCAATCTAGATGCATATGTTAAAATCCATTCATACAATTATATTTGAAATAAATAGAATAAATTTTCATACATCTCATGGTATAGGTGCTCTTCTACCCCTCTACGTGCATCAAAATTAGGTCTAGTACTAACCTTTGAGAAAAATCATCCTCCATGCTCCTACACCATGCTTCAACATTCTTTAAGTTCATGAACTCAATCATCACACATTAATGGAACCAAGATGTAGAATTTGAAAATAATTTCTAAAAATGGAACCAAGATGTAGTCATTTGTATACCTTTGAACAATTATAATCCCACGCACACCGCCCTATCACCCAAAGTGGAGGATAGGAACTCACTCGAGGTACAAATGAGCATTGATCCCATAATTTGTGATTATTGTGAGACTACATTGATCAATGATAGAAACTTAGAAAAATCGTAAAGAAACATGCATTAATTCTAAGAACTTAAGATGAGGCATTATATTAATGCATTCATTCAAACAACAAGAGAAATATCAAATGGATAACATATTTGATCCATAATAGAAAGAATATGCACTAGGTTTTACACTCACGAACAATGTATATTTATAACATAACCATATATTCTTCATTGATCTTAGTTCAATAACCATATTACATTCCTTAAGGCCATAACAAACTAATGAATCAATGCAAATAAGAATCATACATTAGAAATCCTAACTATTCTTACCATATTACCAAAACTATCATAGACCCATCCCTATAGATATGCCATCTCTCCTATAGCCCTCCTAATGATAATCCATAGAACTCATTACTCTTTCTACAGAGATTCACCTCTTTAATGTCTATATGATGCCAACGACCACACACTCTTCTCTAAAATTCGTCCCTTCCTTCTACCCGAGCATCTCTATATATAACTTTAGCATCCATCGCCATGCCTTCTTGAAGTAATAAATCAGTCACCAAGTTTCCATGTGGTCATTCAATGAGGCATGTTTCTTCCCATCCAAGATATGCACTTTCTGCAATGATTTCTTTCTAGATCCTTCCATCACATGGAATATTTCTTCCTTCACCATTGGCTTGCCAGGTTGGCACCGTTATCCACTCTGCATGCTTAGTTGGGTCACACTTTTCTCATGTGCTATTAAGGATGCCAAATATGGCTAAGTCCTGAAATCTTTTTCTTTTCCTATCTCATGCACCATGAGTTTTACTAAACCATCCTAAAATCCTTGTTTTGCATGCTTTCATCCCACACGCCATTCTTCATATAGGTCCCACGTGTCCACGCACCTTCTTATACTTAGACAATATTCTCGAGGCCCAAAATCCTTTATTTTTTAGGGTCTATTTAAATTCCACATTGTTATATGATGTATCCAAGGAATTTACCATTCATGACTTCAAAACCACTTTTTTTAGATTCAAGCATATTTTATATTGTTCTAAGCATTTAAATAACATGCGTAGATATTTTGCATGGGTTTAACTATGTCGTGATTTATCCAATATATCATCAACATAATCTTTGATATTATTATGAATATAATCATGAAAAATGTTTTTCATTGCGCATTGATAAGTATCCCCATTGTTTTTAAGGCTAAAAGGCATGACATTGTAACAAAATATTCCCCATGGTGTAGTAAAATAATTTTTATCTTGGTCCATTAGGTTTATTTTTATTTGGTTTTTTCCCACGAAGTCATCCATGAAGGATAAAATATCATAACTGGTGGAAAAATCAACAATGACGTCAATGTGTGGTAATGGGAAGTTATCTTTTAAACGAGATTTATTTAAATCTTAAAAATATATGCAAAATGAACTCGCCATATCACTTCATAATGGGTACAATGTTGGATACCCATTCGGGATAATCGACAACGTGAATAATATCAAAATCTAGTAGTTTTTAGATTTCTTCTTTGACTAGAAGTCCAACTTTTGGGTGCATTTTACAAATTATCTCATTAGACCGGTTTTTCACAAGCAATTAAGGATGATGTTATGGATGGATATTAAGGAATCAATGATTTTCATGTTAGCTTAGTCACATGCAAAGATGTAAAAATTCATCAAGAACTTACTCGATATTTTTTTGTTCATCAAGTGTGAGAGATGTGCTATAAAATGTATTCATGGGTTTTTCGATGCACTAAGGTTATATGGTATGGTCTCTTTATTGGTATGAGAAAACCAATCCTAAATGTATGGGTTAATAGGATTAGAATCAAGATGATCAATGCTATCGATATTTGTGTAAGCCTCCCCAAAGTAAGCGGTAGGTTTAGAGATAATGGAGATTACTTCTTATAGTGAAAAGAAGCAAAGTAGTCGTAAATTCATATGTATTTAAGAAGAGATTCATCATAAGTGAAAATCTCTAAATGATCCCTATAAGTAAAATTAGAACTGTTGAGGATCTCACGGTGTACAGGTAAAAACCAAGAAGTATGAAATGTTGTATATGCCTCTGAAGGACAAAGAGATGGAGGATGATATCCTAACCTTAATTTTCTAGATTCTGTAGTAAATTACCAAGGTGCAGTAACTTATTGTCATTGTAAGCTTGAATCCTTGCTATAGAAACCATATCGTAGAAAATACTCATACCCTAATCCATATTTAGAAAAATCCCGAGTAGAAGTAACATAACTAGAAGTATATGTGGATTGTTCAATAGAATTACAATGTTCAAAAGGGGATGGATTAGTTAGAACATCATAAGCAATGGTTTAAAAATGAAATTCAAGAAACATATGAATAGTAGAGGGAACCGCATGCATAACATGGATCAAAGACCACCTAAAGGATATTATACTTGAGGTTACTAGGCATGACATGACATGGAATGGTGAGTTTGAAAGGACTAATAGTAATAGGGAGATAAAACCATGAATAAATATTTATGGATTTAAAGAAGTCTTAGAAAAACCAATTGTTAGACGAAAGAAATATTACATATGTTAAGTGAAGAAAAATTGTCAACTAAGGCACACTTGACCTCGACATTATTAATACAAATCTGAATATATAAGGTGGTCATGGTGTAACATTTCTTGAGATGGTAATTCATCTGATGTAAAAGTGATTTGATCTTCATTAAGAGATAGAGCAGAGGTAAAATTATGATATACATAGTCACGTGACATGTGAGGATGGATGTAAGTGGAAGATAAGTATTCTTTGAGCTTACTAATACAATCAAAGTGATTTTGTAAGTGTGGATGGAAATTTCCACGATGGAAATAATGAAATAATGGAGAAGAATAACTAGCCATAAGATTGAACCATTATGATGAGAAGATAAGACCCCTTAGGAGAAGGTGGATTCGAATATCGGGTTCACCATAATGATTAATATAAAATGTGAAATATGAGCCTAATTTGATGTTATTCTAGAAGTAAATGAATAATCAAGTAAATACATAAATTATCCCAAGAAAACTAAGAAATGAAATGGGAATACAAAGAGAGTAAAGATAGCCTTAGATGATTCGAGTGAAATCTAGATTGTGCTAAAGTGTTGAACAAGTGAACAGAGATGGAGAAGCATAACACAAAGGCTCAAAAATCATGCAGGATGAATACCTTCTTGGGTGAGGTGCCTAGAGAGGGATAGGTTTCCTGCTTTTTCTCTAGAGCTAATTTTGGGTTCTTATTTCCATTGAAATGATTAGAAAACCACCTATGAGTGGTCACAAGGTGTTCACTATTGTTAATATTTGGTCACACATTGATCATTGGAGTTTCGAAACATATAATGAAGTATTAACCTACAAAACTCTCAAATACAAATCAAATCCTAAAAATAAAGATGCAAAATGAGGGTCGACTATCCTCATCATTCACAATGGTGAACTTACAACCGCATGCAACACTAAATATCATACCCAATGTAGTTATATGTGTGTTTGCAAATTTGTTCCCAGTGTGGCTATGCCACACTTGATAATGAGAATAGTAAGTTAGATGTAATGAAATGTAGTACATGTGTGCATGGTATAGAATGAATTCCCTTCCTATGAAGTGTATGCAAAATAACCAACCCTTGATGTCCCTTGGATGGTTCTAGATTGATGCAATGCACCTCTTAGATGTTTGATGGATGCTACCTTAGGTGGTGATAGCTAATGCTTAGAGTTTTGTCCCTTATTATTATCGATAACTTTATATTGATATGATTCCCTTTCTTTAATTTAGTAATTAACAACAAAAATGTCAACTAACAAAAAGATAATACGTTCAAATGATTAGAAAGGATCTGAAAATATTCAACAACATAATAAAGGGGTCGGGGCACCCAGGAGGGGATGCGGGCACCTAACACCGGTGTCCTAGCTGGGAACTAGTGTATAGGGTGATAAATGTTGAGGTATAAGAATTTAAATTGAGAAATTAAAGGTGTAAGACCAAAAGAGGAAACAAAAAGAAAAGTAAAGTGGCTAAATACATGGGTTAATTAGTAATTTCCTTACTTGGGAATCATATCAATAGTAGTATGCAATCGGGACTACATAATTACCCGAAGTGTTTGATTTTATGTCTACATTTTCCCCACTTTATATTTGTGTGATAAAATCTCGGTAACATAAAGTAGATAGAGATGCATACCTGTAACCTTGTAGATCGATGATGAGATTGTGTTAAGGGATAAGAAAAGGTGTGGAGTGATAAAAATGTGAAGCATTTAGGTTAAGGAAGAAAATGTGTAAAAAGTGATTTTGAAAATGAACATAGGGAAAAAAAAACATGTGTAGATGTCTGATCATTCCTATTGTTGGTGTCGAATTTTTTTGTTGATGTTGTGAATGCCGAATGGTGTTGATGATGTTGAATTGCGCTTCCCATATAGACAGGACACTGGAAAAGAGAAGAATGAACATGTATTCAAATACACATGAAAATGATCAAAATGTGTAAGAATAATGTAAGAAAAATATATAAAATGTGAAAAATGAAAAAGGAACATGTATACCTGATCCATGATGAAAAATAGTGTAGAAAGGATCCTAAATGAGTTGTAGAAGAATGATTTTTTCAGGTGATGTCACGCTAGTTGCGTCAATGTAAGTAGTTGGGGTGATCTTAAGAAAACTCATGGAACAAGTGTAGGTATAAAATTATGGTGTTATCCTCCAAACTTTAACTTATTCCCGTAATGTATGATACCACTACAAATGTTGTTTAACAATCAAACTATTTAATCCAACGTGAATTTGTGTAGTGCATACATGTCGAAGAACTAAGGATTGTTTTTCCCGTAAAATCTATTGTATAAAGTTATGTAGACTGTGATAAACTACCGAACACTATGTAATTTCCCCTGTGTTATAGGAATCCATGAAGGGATCCAATGTGCTAAGGACCCAAGTCCGATTATGATCCTTGTCTAAAATTGAGAACTATTTTGTACCGGTATTTTATTGTTCTATAATGTTGTATGGGGTGATTATTTCACCTAAATGATGGCCCACCTCATTTGGGTTACATGTGACATTGATGAAGGAGTATGTGGCTAGAATTAGAATTGAATGTTGTTATGAAATTGTGCCCTACAAGGGGAGGATAATACGCTTGGTAGAAATAGAGGTAGACACAAACAAAGTGGTGGGAGATAATTTTATTGCAAGAAAAAACACATATAAAAAGACAATTTGTAAGCTAAGACACAAGAATAAAATGCAGACCACAAAATGTGGGTTGTAAACATGGGACATCACTCGTAATGTTGTAAGATAATCTAGGCTGACTAGGCCAAAATTAGACAAGTTTCCACACAACATAAAGGTAAAATCTGAAAAATTGTATACAAAAAAGTAAAAAATTAAAGATAATGTAAAGAAAACATCGAAAAACCATGGTAACATAGGGTTATCTTAATAAAAATGCTACACATAAGACACTTTGGTTAGCATGTTATAAAAATAACAAGCATGTCAAAGTGTGTACAATCTAATAAAGTAGTGTGCTATGAAAAATGAAACAATAGCACTTGTAATGTACAAAAGTGGATTCCCAGAGCCACTATGGGACCGATAATAGGTACTATGCAAATCATCCATGCTACTTGTGTATATCCATATAATCTATGATTATAATTAGAAAGGAAATAAAACATGCATGTGTTTATGATAAAGATAATGACATACAAGATATATACATATGATGTGTAAAAATTAAACATATAAAATAATGAGTGCGAAAGCATAAATGTAACCAAGATATGCGTATGTTATGGATGAAAAAAATGGAATGAAAAGTGAATGATAAGGGTTGTATTCCCCTTGAGTGGATGTGTATGCATGAAATTAGGTTCATTTAGATATGCCCCCTCGGTAGTCATTAATGAACCGTAAATGAGAGTGTGTCATCGGGAAATGGTTTTGAACGTGTGTGTAGGGTGTATGCGAATGAGTCAATGAATGTGTGAATAAACACAAGAGTGTGGTGATGTCTATTTGAGATATATACCCTTAAAATTTGAGTGTGAACCATAGCATGAGAGTTCTTCATCGGGTAATGAGTGTTGATTCATACGTAATATATTTTAAGGTCCACAACATTGAGTAGATTCTTTATCGGATTTCCCAAGAGTGTTACAAAGAAATAAATGCCACCGCCAAGCTTGTCAATAATAATATAAGGACCAAGCCAATTGGGTTTGAATTTGCATTTGAGTGAAGTTTTGGCATTCATGTTGTTTTGATTTTCTTTTAATACTACATCTCCCATGTTAAACTAATGAGTATGAGTTTTTCAATTATATTCTTGTGTAGCATGAGATTTATATGCACAATGATGTTCAAGTTCATGAACATAGTGAGATTCCAAAATTTCTAATTTATGTAATTGATTTTTTTATATTCATTGTCTTTAATAATGCCTTTAAGTGAAATGTGCAATGAGTGTATCTTAATCTCTAGTGGTATAATGGCCTCAACACCATAGACTGGTAAAAGAGGTGATATGCCCACTAGTACGATAAGCCTAAAGAGTGTAAAATAGCGTATTATGCTAATTATAACCACTAACTATAAGATTATTACATAATAGTTTTACTATAGTTTGATTGGTGGCTTCACTTTGCCATTTCCTTGTGGGTAATAAAAGGTGTAAAATTATTATTTGATTTTGATTTTTGCGTAAACTATCTTAACCTATTTTTTAAAGAGGATTCATTGTTAGTGATAATGGCTGAGGGAATTCCAAAGTGGGTAATGATATGAGTAGTGTGGAAAGTGCAAATTTTAGTACCATTTATAGTCCACAAGTGGTGTTACCTCAACCCATTTGGTGCAATATTATATGGTAGTGATAATATAATTTTTTTCCATCACCTGATTTTTGATTTATCATGCCAATAAGATCAAAACCCCATAGATAAAATTTGTAAGTTGGTGTAATAAGTTTGACGTCATATGCAGCGCATGGTGGAGATTACCATGATTCTAGAACTTATCACAATGTGTGGCATATTATAAAAATCTTTCTCCATGGTAGGATAATAGTATCCTTGATGCGAAAGCTTTTGGGTATGGATTTTTGGAGAAATGGCCATAAAATGTACTATTGTGTATTTGAGAGATGGCAAAGGGTATATTCAAAAGTCCGAGACATCGTAATAGGAGATAATCAAGTTTGTGTTTAATCATTTTTCTCCAATGATGACATAATAGCTAGCCTTACACCGCAAGCGATGAGATTCATGCAAATTTAAATAATCGGGAATGGTTTTTTGATATATATAGTTGTAAATTATATTAAACCCTCGGTGTCTTCATGACTACATGTGATAGTGCAAGTTGTTATAGGCGAGTAGAAGTCAATGGATGTCGCAAGTGTCCGATGATGAACGTTTCTTGCTCTTAAGTAATGTATTGTGGGATAAGCAATGTAGCACTAGAAATGGCATATGCATTAGGATTGTCTTTATAAAATATTGTAGTAATAGAGTAATACTCAAGTGTAG
The DNA here is from genome assembly GCA_018340775.1 of Taxus wallichiana var. yunnanensis. Classification (NCBI taxonomy): domain Eukaryota; kingdom Viridiplantae; phylum Streptophyta; class Pinopsida; order Cupressales; family Taxaceae; genus Taxus; species Taxus wallichiana. The sequence continues at coordinate 97,628,222 of CM031234.1, read as the reverse complement.
CTAAGATATCTTTAACAAGCATATTATATGGGATTAAGTGTTCTTCTTTAGTGTGATATGTATCATTAACTTGATTTATAACAAGATATGAATCTACATAAATGTATAAATTATGAATCCAAATATTTTGAGCCATGAGAAGGAAAATTATGATGGATTCATACTCAGCAATTTTATTAGTGTAGGAGAACCCTTACTAGTAAGTAAAAGGGATTAGGTCACCATGTGGAGTGATGAGAATAGTCTTGGCCCCAATGCTAGAGGGACAACGAGACCCATTAAGATATATTATAGAAGTATCATAATTGATTGTATAATTAAATAAATAATCATGAAAAGAGTCATAGACAAGAGATGCATCGACACGGGTTCTTTGGCTAATTTTTCCGTGATGACTTGGCCTTTGATTGATTTTTATGGTATAAATTTGAAATAAAATTCAATAAGGAGAATGAACCAATGTGCTAGATGGCTCAAAAGGTATGCATGAGATAGGAGGTATCGTAATGGATCTACTTTGGTAATGATATGTACCTTGTTGTTAAGAAGGTAATGGCATAATTTTTCAATGACAAAGACAAGGCCAAGGCATAAATTTTCAATATAACTATAATTACATTCATAAGAGAGTAATTTCTGACTGATGTAATAGATCTCCCTTTCATGTTGAGAATCATCATGTTGTGCTAGAAGGACTCCTAAGGCATGAAACATGGAAAAATATATAGTAAGAAAGGAAGGTCTGGTATCGGAGGGACTAAGACAGTGGGTTTAGAAGGTATGATTTTATAGCATCAAATTCTTGTTGGTAGTTTTCATCCCATATGAACTTAGTATCTTTCTTCATCAAATGTGTGAATGGTTGGGTTTTATCAGCAAGTTGCACAATGGATCGTATGATATCATGAATTTTACCTTATAAGGATCATAATTGACGTAAATTTTGAGGTTTAGGCATGTTTATAATGGCCTTTAGTTTTTTATTGTCTATTTTAATGCCACGTTGTGATATGATGTAGCTAAGGAGTTTACTGATCATGAATCTGAAAATCATTTTTGGGATTAAAGCATACTTTATATTGTCATAAGAACTCAAATAATGTGTGTAGATCTTGGGTATGGGTTGAATGGTGCCATCATTTATCTAATATATCATCAACATAATCTTTGATAATATTCTAAATGTAATCACTAAAAATGTGTGCCATTACTCATTGCTAATTATCTCCAAAGTGTTTTTAAGGCCAACGAGCATGAACGTGTAACAAAATGTTACCCATGGTGTAGTAAAATAATTTTTCTCATAGTCTACTATGTTTATTTTGATTGGATTGTATACTACAAATCCACCCATGAAGCATAAAATATCACAACCAACAATAGAATTAACAATGACGTCAATGTGTGGTAATGGAAATATGTCTTTGGGAAAATATTTATTTAAATATTCAAAATCAATATAGAAATGAAACTGGCCATCCATCTCAGCATAATGGGTATAATGTTGGATACCTATTCAAGGTATTCAACAATGTAAATAAAACCAACATCTAGTAGTTTTTAGATTTCTTCTTTGACTAGAAGTGAAATTTTTTTGGTGCATTTTATGGATTTTATGTTGGAATGGTTTTACCTTAGGATTAAGGATGATCCTATGCATGGAAATTGAGGGATCAATGCCCGACATGTAAGTGTAGTCCCATGTGAAGATTTCAAAAAATTTGTGAAAACTTGCTTCATATATTTTTGTTTATAAGGCATGAGAGAGACAACTAGAAAAATTATTTGTGGCTTTTCCAATGTACCAAGGTTATATGGTATGGTCTCTTCATTGAGAAGATTTGACCGATCCTCAATGTATGGGTTAGTAGGAATAGTATCAAGAGGATCAACACTATCAGTAGATGTGTCAGACTCTCCAAAGTAAGTGGTAGCATTGAGAGATGATGGAGAGTGCTTCTTATGGTGAAAAGAAGGGAAGTGGTCATAAATACCCATGTATTCTAGGAGAGAGTCATCGATAGTGAAACTATCTAAATGATCCCAATTAATGGAAGTAGAATTTTTGAGGATATTTAGGTGTAAAAGAAAAAGGAAAGAAGTATGCAAGGCCATATAATCCTCCGGATGAGGGAGAGATGGAGGATGATATCATAACACAAATTTTCTTGATTGTGTGGAAAGATCCCAAGGTGTGATGACTTGTTTTCATTTGGGACTCGATTCCTTTCTTGAGAAACCATAGCGATGAAAATAATCATTCCCTAAGATATATTTATAAAAATCCTGAGTAGAAGTAGAAGAACTAGGAGTATATGTGGATTGTTCAATAGAATGGAAATATTCAAAATGGGATGAATCAACTGCAACATTATAAAAAGTTCCTTGTTAACGAAATTTAAGCCACATATGAAGAGTATAGGGGACAATGTACATAGCATGGATCCAAGGCTGCCCAAGAAAGATGTTATAATTGAGGTTAGTAGGTATGACATGGCCTGGAATGGTGCATGTGCAAGGACCAATAGTAACAGGAGAGAAATGATACCTAAAAAAAGCTTGGGGATTTTGTTGAAGCCGTGAATATATATTGTTGAAGGAGCAAAATAATTTTCATAAAAACCAAGTGTTAGAGGAAAGAAATAATACATAGTTTAAGGGTAGATCCATTTTCAATCAATGCATGTTTATAGCCAACATTATTTATAAAAACATAAATATATAACAGGTCATGGTCTAAGATTGCTTGAGATGGTGATTTATCGATGTAAAATTGATTTGATCCTCATTAAGGGATAGAGAAGAGGTAAACTTATGATGTAAATTTTTAGGTGACTGTGAGGATGGATGTAAGTGGAAGATAAGTATGATTTGAGTTTACTTGATATAATCGGGGTTATTCTATAAATAAGTATAGATGGAAATTTCTATGATGGAAAGAATCAAATAATAGAGAAGAATAACTAGCTATAATATTGATCCATTGTGATGAGAAGATAAGATCCCTTAGGAGAAGATGGATTCAAAGATTGGGTTCACCAAAATTATTATGCTAAAATGTGAAATATGAGCCTAATATGATGTTATTGAGCAAGAAATGAATAAGCAAGTAAATACAAAAATTAGCCCAAGAAAACTAAGAAATGAAATGTGAAACCCTAAGTGCAAAGAGAGTAAAGAGAGCCTTAGTTGATTCATAATGAAATATAGATTCATATGAAGCGATGAATTACTAAACAAAGAGGGAGATGTGTCACATGAATGCTCTGAAAAGTGTGCAAGATGAAGATCTTCCATGACTAGGGTGCCTAGAAATGGATAGGGGTACCTATGGGAAACCTAGATCTGATTCTTGGCGCCTATGTCTACAAAAATTATTGAAAACCACCTCTCGAGTGGTTGCAATGTGTTCATTTTTATTCACCTTTTGTCTCTATGATTTTGTACAATGCTATCTAAAGTTTCGGAAACTTGCAATGATGTATTGACCAGTAAAACCCTTAAATAGACATCAAACCCTAAAAATAAAGATGAAAAATAAGGGGTATAAATATCCTCAGCTATCACAATGGTGAACTTACGATCCGAGTATTGCACTACGTATCATACCATATGTATTTGTGTGTGTGTGTGCAGAATTGTGCCCGAGGTGGTTGTTGTGCATGTCACAAATTGATACAGAGTAAAGTAAGATAATGTAGCAAAATGTAGTAGATGTTCGCATGAAATAGAATGAACTCCCCTCCTATGAAGTGTGAACATAATAACCATCCCTTGATGTCCCTTGGATGTCACTAGATGGATGTAATGGAGCTATTCTATGCTTGATGGATGTAACCTTGGGTGGTGATAGCTAGTGCTTAGAGATTGGTCCCTTATTATGATCACATAAATTTATATTTATATGATTTCCTTGATTGAATTTTGTAATTAAACCTAAAAATTCCAACTACCAAAAATATAATATGTTCAAACGAGTATAAAGGACCCAAAATGTGTGAAAAAGTACAAAAGTTTCAGGGCACCCATAAGCGACAAGGGCACCCGACATTGGCACCTTGCTAGGCGATGGTGTCCATGGTGATAAATGATGAGGTATAAGAAGGAAGACTGAAAATGAAAGGTGCAATACTAAAAGTAACAATAAACAAGAAATAAAGGTGGTTGAATACATGAGTTGATTAGTAATTTTCTTAATTAGGAATCATATGAATAGTAGTATGCAATAAGGACTAGATAATAACCAAAAGTGCATGATATTGTGTCTACATCTAAGAAGCCTAATCAAACGACTTAGATGGTATAGATAATTTTGCATGGTGTTTTTACTTTCATGGTGAATTTAAGATCTTGGTAGAAGCGTGAATAGAATAAATAGACAATGTAGAGACACTCAAGTGAGTTCCAGATTACATGTACAAGTGATATACCCAATTAAATGAAACATGAGAGTGAGGTATAGAGCCATATGTGATCATGGAGGAATAAAGATGAATGAAACATGTTTTCTTGGATTTGTTAGGACCTTTTGGATAGGTTTCGTGATGAAGTATGAGGTTATTCTACTATGACCTAGCTTAAATCTTACGAAACCCTAAGGGTTAGTCATGCAAATGAGATGGGATACAAATATGAAAATGATTAAACTAAAATGGAATATAGTAGTCTAATATAATTTTATGTAAAGAAAAAAATAACAACTAAATATGAGAATAAAGTTACTCAAGAAACTAATTAGAAATGTAAAACCCTAATGTGTAAGAAGGGTTAAAAATCCTTAACTGATTTGGTGAAGATGTGGGCCTATGTCACAGCTTTAAACTAGGAAACAAGGAGGAAATGACAACACATAAGCATTAGAAAGTATAGATATGTAAGCTTCCTCACTGGACTATGGTTCTTATAGGCATCGTGGTCTAAGATTTTGGTACCTCGGTTTACGGAAATAGTATGAAACTCTCCTCTAAGATGTCACTAGATGTTCACATTTAGTTTCTTCATATCGAAAAAGCTTCCATGGACTTCGTAGTATGTCACCGGAAATTAGTGATTAATGAGAGACCTAAAAAATGCAAGATAAACATCAAAACCCTAAAAATAAATATGCATATAAAGGTTTCAAAATGTACTCACTAGCCACAATGGTAGACTTACTAACTAAGCACTGCACTACATGTTAGACTTAATGTATTTCTATGTGTGTGTGTGAAAATCATGCCCTAGGTTGATCTTGTGAAAGTTGCACTTTGTGAAATATCAAGCAATAACTACATGTATAACATAAAAAATGTGTGCATGCAAACAATAAACTCACTTCATATGAAGTGTGATGTAGATAGACTAGCCTTGTGACTAAGCTAGATTGATACAATTCTAGCTTTAGGTTCTTTTGATGGATGCAACTCTAGATGATGATAATAAGTGCTTAGTGCTTTGTCCCTCATTATGGTCTCATAACTTTATATTTGTATGGTTCTCTTCTAATTTCATAATTGAACTCGAAAAGGCCAACCACTAAAAATATGGAAAGCTCAAACTACTAGAAAGTGCTCAAGAGATAGAAACAAAGTACTAAGAGGATTAGGGAGCCTAGAGGGGACCGGGGTACTGGGTGCCCCAATCGAGAAAAGGAATAATGTAGAATGAAAAAATAGATTGGGAAAGTACATGTAGAAGGTCAGAAGTGATGAAAAAATAAAAGTTAAATGGTCAAAGGAAATGGGTTAATTAGTACTTTCTTCACTTTAAAACCATATAAATAGTAGTATGATACCCAAAATAAATATTGACACAAAGTGCATGATTTAATGACTACATTTTCCCCCCACTTTATGTTGGTGAGTAGAAATATTGGTAACATAAATTAGATAGATATGTGTACTTGATAATCCATTTAGACTGATGTAGAAATGTGTCAAAGGACTAGAAAAAGTGTGGAGTGGCAAACAAGATGGAATGTGGAGAGTAAAGATGCAAAAGTGTAAAAAAGGTGATGAGAGTGAACCTAGGGTGGAAATGCATTTGTAGATGCCAATTTTATAGTGTACTTACATGGTTAGTATTATGTGTTTACTCACCATGTTTTGATTTGGTTGACTACTTACTTCTCATACGGATGTACCAAGAAAAGAGCAGACGATCATGTCGTCAAAAATCATGTATATGTGTAAAAATTCTATATAAAGAAACATACGAAAATAGTATGAAAATGACAACAAAAAGGAACATGTGTACCTAATATGTGATGAGAGAAAAGTGTGTAGAAAGGATATCTTGTAACTATCGGTGAAGTTCTATTTTTAAGGTGATCTCGTACAATGTATCCAAAGTAGTGTAAGGAGAAATTTTTGCTATTCCTCAACCCGTAAATACTTCCCGAGATTTGGTAAACATATGTTTATATTGTCTAGTTTTTTTTGGGTGATATGACACCAGTGGAAAAGGTAGTGTAGGGAGGAAATTCTATTGTATCCTCTAACATGTAACTACTCCCATAATTCTAAGGATAATCTACTTTGTAAAAGAAAGCGTGTATGGGGTTCGTAGAATGGTTTGAACCCACTCACAAAATGTAGACAGAATTTTTCCATGGACAATGAATGTAGACTCGAATGTAGATTGAAATATAGACTAATTATATCAGACTGTGTGTAAACCCTAAATTATGCCCCCTCTTTAGGGGTGCATATTATGTTGCGATAGGAGAATGCAGCCCCGAAAGATGACCTACTACGTACTATTCCCTACAGGGGGATTTTCTTGGTAAATACCAAGGAACACACAAACAAGTGGCTATAAAAACAAGTGTTATTACAAACAAGCATGCATGTAGAAGTAAACAATTTGTAACCTAGAACATAAGCACATAATTTAAACACTCAAAGAGAAAATCATAGACCACAAAAAGAAGGTTGAAAACATGGGACATCACTCACAATGACGTAATACACCAATGTTGTCATGGATGAAGAAAATTAAATGTGTGTACACAAAAAAATAAAAATCTCACAAACAATAACAAAAAAAAAAATTATGGAAGTAAATATCCCAACATAAAAATGTTACACATGAAGTACCCGTTAGCATGTTATAAAAAATAGAAAGTATGTCAAAGCATGCATAGCTTGATAATGGAGACTGTTAAGTAGAAAATGAAACAATAACACTTGTAGTGTACAAATGTTGATGCCACGAGTAGGTAGTGTGTCAAGCATCATTGTTGTGTGTATAATCCTGTATATCCTGCGATCACAACTAGAAAAGTATGTGAACACATATGTGTGTATGGTACTGACATACAAGATATATAAGGAACATGTGTAGTAAAGTGAACATGTAAAGACATGTGTAAGAAAGAGTAAATACAACCATAAAATGTAGTATGGTATGGATAGATGGAATGAAATATAAAACAGATAATAGGAGCCACATTCAGTTGATTGAATGGAGTTGTATATAGTGAGGTTCATTTAGTATGCCCGCTCAACATTCAATAATGAACCAAAAACGTGATTTTTTCATCAAGAAATGGTCAAGTAATGTGTTGTGTGTAGCCCACTTGTGATGAGGGTGTAGTGTTGATATGTGACATAGAGATGACGTGTTCATGACTTTATAGCCTAAGCATATATCACAACAATATCAATAGAAAGGAGGTGGTGATTTATCCTAAAAGATTATACCACCGAATAATGTAAGTGAAGGTGATGAGGTAGACTATCACAAGATTATGCTAAAAGAAGTGACCCTAATCCTAAGGCGTATATCAATAATCCTAGGAATTCCGCATGAGAATATCGAATGATGAATGTGATGTCAACCATTTTGGTCGTATACCATCAATAATCCAATATGAAATGTTAGACTAGAGTGCATCATCGGGTAGTGGATGCAACGTATAGAAAAATATGTAGTATGTTTGATGAAAAGATCTTACCATGTGTTGAGATAAATATGTAAAGAAGCGATGTATAGAATACAATGCAAGATGTGTATATAGGCTAATAATGTGGAGTGTGTTATGTGGTATGTATGATGAATGGTATGCAATGTTAGACTCATTGAAAATAGGAGTGTGACATAAGGGTGATGAACACTAGTATGTTGTGTAGATGTAAAAATGTTGAAACAAAAATTATTTAGTATGAAAAATGTGATATTTTAATGCCACATTAGCTTAGTACATTCTTATAACAACTCAATCTTTGTATATGACCTTGATTTAATATACTCATTCCATAACTAAGACACTCTAGTTTTCTTTGACATCCACTTTCTTAGATGTTACACTCAACCGAGTACCAAATCTTCCTTATAAATTATGAGGATTCCACTATCCAAAATGTGCCCCTACTCATTTTGTGGCTAACCCCTCTCATTTTCCTTATCTTGTGCCCCAGACATAATATTTTGCTTTCGAGCACTCAAAACCTTCCTCGAAATGACACCATCGATAGATCTCTTTCTCATTTTCCGAAAGGTAAATTTTTTTCTCCTAACTCCATGTATTTTTTAAGTTATGGCTCGGAGGAGTTTTGGTGGGAAATTTTCCCCTTCAAGGCCCGCAGACAATGAGATGCTGCCATGTGTCCTAAGGACCCTAAACCAAATGGAGTACGGGAAGAGTTAGAAAATTTGGCGAAGTGTTTTGCCAAAAATCCAAAACGTGAGTTTTGGCCCGCTGCCCCCGCCAACCAATTATATCTCGCCATGTGTCCCGAAGTGGCGGAGCGAGGGGAGAATTTGGGAAATTTTCCCAAGGAGAAAATAAAGGAAAATTCGAAGGAAAAGACCACCCCCTTATTGCATGAGCCAATAGAATCTCACCACATGTCATCTAATGGCAAAAACCAAGGACAAGCCCACGAGGAAATTTTAGAAGGTCTAACCCACATCGAATGGGGTTTTGACATGTTTCAAGGTGAAAATAATCAAAGCGACCCTTGGAAAATTTAGGAAAGACAGGACCGCATCTAATCAACGCCCGACACGTGTCCTTAGCTCACCGGCTTTGGCGGGAATTTTGGGAAAATTTTCCAAAGGAAAAATCAAAGGAGAATGAAGCGGGATGTCCCCGCACCCAATAAAAATGTGCCACATGGCACTGGGAAGGCGAGATGTAGGGAAATTTTGGAAAATTTTCCAAATGACCAAAAAGGTAAAAATTCAAATTTTTGCCCGCCGCCCGATTTGGCCCTGTTTTGACCTAAAACTTCAAATCGCCATATCTTTCAATCTAGAGCTCGGTTTTGCGTTCTTTATATCAATGGAAAGATTCTGAAATTATCTACAAGATTACAGGGTCAAGTTTTCATTTTTATGGAATTTAGAGAGATAAAATCAAAAAACGTCTCTGGCACGTGGTGATGAGCAGAAATGACGTTTCAACCACCGTTTTTAATGAAGAATGGCTCGCATTCTTTCCCGGATGGTTAAAATGTCAGGGAATGGGTCTTTAAGGATGCCCATGTTGTTTTGAATGAATTTTGGTCAATGATTAAACCTCTCCTACGTTTTCCCACGTTTCTCTCTCCTGGGCTCGTCCCTTGCACTATAAAAGCCAGATTTGGCTCATTTTCAAAGGTTGAACATTTTTTGTGTATTGAAGGTCCCCTTTCTCACCTTGGAAGTGATTTTGGTGGAATATCAGACCTTTTCTAAGTGCTGCAACTTTATTTTCCTCTCGGGTGTTGTAATGCAAGTGATTTTGATGATCAAAATAACAATACAGACTCTGTGATTAGTTTTCATCCTCTACCTGTGTTGTTTGGTTAATTTCTAATCCTTCATTACAATTATCAGTTTGTGCATGAGGTTATTTGTTGAATTTTTATGGAATGTGTCAATCTGCAAGTAAAAATGCTCACCACTCCTTTGGTGCACCACCTATTAGCATTAGTTTTAGTTTATCTACATTCTCTATCTTTGTCTCCTTTGGAATTTAGGGTAGGATTAGGAATATAGACCTCTGAAACTTGTAAGTGATAAATCTAACTAGAGGAATTGAGGAACCAACCTCTAAACTAGAGACTCCTTTCTCATTTTGTAAGTCTCACACTTGGGGAAAGGATTCAATGTTGTGTAATCACACTGGATGCTTAGTATGATCAAACTAGAAATTTGATCAACATCTAGGGGTGTTGTTGATTTGCAACAACATTTTTGGCACACCGGTGGGACCTTAGAGGTCTTCATCTTCATTGCAACAAAATTGATGTGCATTTGTTGCAAGTTTCTTGCTTAAAAGAGCTATAAATTGCACATCTGGTGACTCCAAGGAAGAAGAATCAGCTGGTTTTAGCAGTGCAGACCTGAAAACTCATGAGAAGAATCACTACAAGGTCAAGAGTTGGAGAAGAAGAGGTGTTATTTGAATATCTACAATTATCTCCAAGAATAAGGCAAAGTGGGAGGAGAATCCAAAGGTCTCCATCTCCACCAAATAGAACTCTTTCAACTCCACCTGGTAGGCCTTTCATACAATCAAAAAGGGTTCTAAGGCCAATCATAATGGCACAAAACAACCCCTATGTCAATTTCACTGGCAGCAGCCCACTTTCCCTCAATGCACAAAATCCAATTCTAGTTATAGCATTGAAGAACATTCCATACTTCACTGGAGAAAATCAGACCTCACCTGGTGATCATGTCAAGGATATTGCTAACATTTGTGCAATCCATGAGATCAATGAGATGCAAGTTGCTGTCAAATTGTTGGCATCTTCATTCAAAGGGAAAGCTTTACAATGGTTCAGGAGCCTTGCCTCAGGTTCTATTCAAAATTGGAATCAGCTATGTATAGCCCTCCATGAGCAGTTTGGGGAAAAGGGAGACAACTTGTCCCTTTTGGAGCAGCTGACAACTATCAAAAGAGCTCCCAATGAGTAGCTGACTAATTTTAATTTCAGATTTCAAAGGACTTGGGAGAGAATTCTAGTGGCAGTCAAGCCAACAATAGAAGGTGCTTTTATTTATTACCTTAAAGCTTTAAATTCTGATATTTCTATGTTAATTCAGTCCATGGGAGGCACAACTATCCCCATTACTTATAGCATTGCCATTAGAGCTGAAAATTGTTTGATTCAAGCTGGAAAGCTAGCTCCTAGGCCTCCAATGCCATTATTTCCAAGTTTAGAGAGCCAAAGTACTAGCCAAGTGCCTAATTTAGCTTCTATTCCCACTCCTAGAAATCAGAATTCAAGTGAAGCTTCCACTTCATCTTCTAGTGCCTCAAATGAACTTCAAGAAGTCATGAAGCAATTGCAAAATCTAGGTAATGAGCTGGTTACACTCAAAAGGCAGCAAGCTCAAGGTTTTAGACCTTCCTTCCAGCCCCAAGCTCAGCCTAATAGGCAGCCATATCAACCCCAAAGACCACCCAATCCAGCTGCAAATCTAAATCAAGCAAGGCCTCCTGCCAACAGACCATTTCAGCCCTATAATCCCAATGCTACATTTGCATCCAAAGCATTAGTGCCAGTACAAAACAATATGGCTCAAGAGTATGATTGGTGTTTCCCATGCAATGAACCTCATAACCAATCCATGTTCTTCAACGGTGCCTTGAATCAAGAATTAATGGTGAAAACAACTAGTGTGGAGGGTGAAGGTAGTCAAGGAAATGGCCATAACAAGAAACATTCCAATAGCAATCAACTCCAAATGACACCACACTTGTAAACTGGTAGGCAAAGATTTTTTTGGCATGAATCAAATGGTTTCCCAAAGTGTTGCAGCCAACACAAGGTCAAAGAGGAGAAATTTGGGTGAAGAACAGCCATTGGCTCCAAGTAATTCACAACCTCTTGTCATTCCACAAACTATTGGCAAGCAAAATGCAATCCCAAGCAAACAAGGATTGCCTAAAATAGTTCCTAGGCCAGCCCAAATGCCAGTTGCTACTGCCCATGCACAAGGAATGAATGTGTAGGCCAAGAGACAACAAAAGGATACTTCATCTCTATTCAATATCATTGATCAGATGAAGAAGACAAATGTAAACATATCATTGTGGGAATCACTCTCTATCCCAGGACAAAGAGATTTGCTACAAGCTGCCATAAAGGACTGGTCAACTTCAAATCAACAAGTCCAAATGCAAGAGAAAGTGCTCACAAATGCTGCCTAGCCTGAGGAGAATCATGAAGGACAGCAAGGTAAAATTTTGAAACCCCCTCCATTCTATGTTTCATTGATCATTGGAAATCAGTTAGTACACAATTGCATGATTGATTCCGGGGCAAGTAGTCCAGTAATGCCCAAGAAAATAGCTTATCAGTTGGGAATTCAGTATGAAACCATATGCAAAGGGGTGGTACAATTGGATGGGACGATAGTAACAACAGTTGGAGTGATTAAAAACCCAAGTCTTACTTTGCACGCCTATCCCAACATGGTTGTTTTGCAAGATGTCTCAGTAATAGACCTTCCACCACTCTTTGCCCTATGTTTGTCAAAGGGATTTCACACTAATATTGGAGGTTACTTATTTGATGATTGGTCACACATGTTGTTTAGAACAAGATATGGAACCAAATCCACAATCAGGTCTAAACCTATTGCAAACTTTCACATTGAGCCTTACACCCCAAGTCAGATAAATACCAATTGTTCAACATTTGACCAAGAAGATCACCCAAGCACTGATGAAGCTGACACCAAGGTCGGAAGTATCCCAGATCTAACTCTTGATGAATGGGCAAACAAGGTGCATTCTTTTCATCCTTATCAAGAAATAGAATAATCTGAGTTAGGAGTCTATTGCATGCATGAAGAAAATCAGCCTATCCCTAGCATCACCAAGCCAGACCACAAGGATGACAATGAGGTATGGCAGTTTTTTTATGGATCAAGGAGTAAACAAGGTGTAGGAGGGGGATCCATGTTGGTTTCACCTCAAGGAGTTAAGTATTATTCAGCTTTTAGATTTTAGTTTGCATGCTCTAATAACACTGCTGAATATGAAGCCTTGGTGCAAGGATTGCATTGGGCAATCAAGAGACGAATAAAGAACTTGCAAGTCTTTGGTGATAGTGAGTTTATTGTCCACCAAGTTAAGGGGCAGCATGCTATCAAGAATGATTTACTCAAGTGCTACAAGAATAGGGTGTGGGACCTCATTGAATATTTTGAGGGTTTTGGCATCAAATCCATTCCTAGGAAAGAGAACCAAGCTGCTTTGACGGGCTTGCAGTAGTTGGGGCAGCCTTTGACGTTGTTGAAAGCATTCAAAAGGAAAAGGTATAGAAAAACATCCATGTGATTATAATGCCTTCAATGCCGGACAACAATGTAAGTTGGAAAGTGTTTGAAAATGATCAAGAAATCATCCATTTCTTGTAAGAAGAGGCTGAGTTCTCACCAAAAATTAGGAAAAGTTGGAACAGGTAGTATGGTGACCAAGTGGTACAGTGAGAACCAATAAACTACCAAAAGGGCTTATTACTTTGGAGTCCATTTTCAATCCTAATGATCAGTTTAGGAAGGAGAAAGCAAACATCCAAGTGAAGGGATAAGATTCAGTGTCCATCTCATTGGAAGAAGGGAAATCACTCCAAGTTGGCAAGATGACAACTGAGCAAGAAAGGTATGAGTTCATACAACTTTGTCAAGAATTCCCTGATGTGTTTGCTTGGAGCTATGAAGATTTGAAAGGTTTCAATCCTGAGTTAGCTCAACACACCATTGAATTGGATCCAAATACTAAGCCCATTAGGCAGAAGCAAAGGCCAGTCAACCCCCACATGGAGCCTCTCATGAGGAAAGAATTGAATAAGTTGATAGAATCAAGAATCATATTCCCTATCAAGCATTCTAGTTTGGTTGCCAACTTGGTTCCAAATCGAAAAGAAGTGTAGACACCAAATTTGTGTCTTACGACTTCCCCGTGACCCACATCTCATTTCGCAACCTAACCTCATCACCTAAACCTTACACAATTATTTATTAATTACCTTATAATTAATAAATCCACATCACCATACCTGCCACCTCATTTTTCCACCTCATCATGACCTAGTCCTAACCCTAAACTAACCTAATTAAGACCTATAACTTGGTCTACATCCACACCCATGACAAAATGACTCCTCACCCGCACCTAAAACCAACCTCGTAATGACTTGACCAAGCCCGCAACTAATCCCTCGGGAGAAAAGGAGGGAAAGTTGGCTATTTTACTAAAAATAGCCCACTTTGACTCGACAAATACTGTTCCTACTCGACCGTCATCCGGTTACATAACCGCCATCGGTTCCCTATAAATGAGGGGCCCCAACCAATAACAAGGGGTCGAAGGATTTTTCATTGAATCGGAATATCAGAAGTCATGGAAAGGATCCGAATTTTACTTGGCCGAGTAGAGACAAGTGAAGAAACAAGAAGAGTTTGTAGAGGAGGACATCAAGCCCGAGGTTGCCACTTTGAGTAACCAAGGCCCTACTTTCTTAAAGGAATGAAAGGATAGAAGCAACTCTATTCCAGGAGCTGGAAACATTCCGTGCGAAACATTTTGGCACGCCTGGTGGGACCCATTTCGGGTTTCTTTCTTTCTTGCTTGCTTTCATTTAGGGAGCATACTTGCTGTTTTCTCCTTCTAAAGATATTCACAAGGTATTTTGTTATTTTGGTAAAAGAACTTGCTTTGCTTTTACATCTTTGCATTAGTGAAAGTCATCTCTTTTGCTTCATCGAATATCATTTTCGATTTGGGTTTAAAACACGTGCATCACATTCTTGCTTGTTGTTTTCAATTCTAGTGAACATAGATTAAGTAACAGGTCATACACGTGGGGGTGATATCCACGGTATTGACAAGAAATTAATCTTACTTTCACTGCACAACACATACCGAATCACGACATAATCAACACAACAGCTCAAACATCCCCCTTTTTCCGCGGTATTCCTCCGCCCGATTGAGGTAACCTTATAAGCCAAAACAAACTTGACATTTCCCCTAAGTCTTTTGTTTAGGATTCTGACATCATTCTGCATCTAAGGGCATAAGCTCAAATTGATAAAAACTAATCCTAGGGTTAGTCTGTTAATTTGCTTGTGTATCTTGCTTGTTTTCAGTTCTGTTTCTCTGTCATACACTATTTTCTGTGATCACTTCAGAACAGTTTGGTAGGCATACTAAGCACTGTTAACCCCAAATCAGCAGCTTCTTACAGTTTCTTATACCAGTCCTATTATACCGACATCGGTTAAGTGACCGACACCAGCTATAGTATAACCGACATCGGTTAGTAGACCGATATCGGTTACTGTCTTTTACAGTCCCTGACAAACCAGCAACCTACCAATTTCACCATTCTGAGGCTGTTTCTATTCCTGATAGATTGAAACCCTACTGTGTACTCTTGTCCATGGTTGTTATCACTCGGAAGCAAGCTGCCGCCATGGTTTCACATGCCTGCTCTGTGCCTTTGCCTGAATCACCCCCTTCACATTCTATGGGGAACCCTACGGATACCAGTGAGGTTCCTAAAATTCCTGTAGGAGATAAAGAATTTGCAAATTTTTGGATGCTAATCCTAGCGCTGTACAATACTATTTGTCTCATGCCCCTGACCGTACACCCGATGGTCAACTCCTTGTTGGCATGCCTATCAGTATAGCTGCTCATTTAGCTCCTTCTCCGCCTGATAACTCCGCTTTGCCTTCTACATCCTTAGCCCCGTCTCCCAATCCAGCGGCTTCAGGGGTTCATACGGCACAGATTGGCTTTCCTTTGGTTAATCTTGGGCCCCACATATCATTACCACCGACTGCTCCTACCTCGTCTCTCTTGCAGACTGCTCCGTTCATGACTTGCTCTCTGCCACCTATCCACACGAGCTTTCCTTCTCAAGCTCCGCCCACCTTTTCATTTCCACACACGTATCCGGTGACCTCAACGTCTTATATAGGACATCCCTATTCGGTCGCCTCAACACATTCGTCCTCCATACCTTATCAACATTTAATGCCACCATTGTCTAGTGGAGGCCCTTGGCCCAATCTACCTCCGTTTACCACAACCACACCATCATCTCATCCAACCACGGATTTCATCAAACAAATGATGGACAAAATGCAAAATCTGGAGGCTTCTATTTCAGGAAGTCATAGCGCCTTGACATACGAGCAAGTTTGTCGGGAGCCTATCCACCCTTCTGTCCCCCTTCATTCATATCCTCCTCAATGGGAATTACCAAAATTTACTCGTTTTAATAGTAAGGAGGATCCTCAACAACACTTGCGATCATTTAGACATGCCTGATTATCTAATTGCTCATGATGATGCCTTACTACTCCGCACCTTTCCCATGTCCTTATCAGGACCCGCCTTGGAGTGGTACAGTGCTTTAAACCAGCACTCAATCTTCTCTTTTAACCAACTAGCCCAATCTTTCTTGGATCATTTCTCCATTAACATTGCCAAGAAAGTATCTATCACCGACCTCTATGCCATCCGACAATTTGAAGATGAATCTATCGCAGATTTCATTGGACGATGGTGGGGCCTTATCAACCAACTTACATATGCCTTGCCTCAGGCCGAACTTATCAAACTTTTTACGCGGGCCTGTGCTAAGCACATCTCTCCTACCCTCCAAATTCAAACTTTCCGCACATTTGACGAGGCCTTTACTATGGCTCAAAAACTAGAGATTCGAGCCTTAGAGGAAGAGAAATTGCGGTTGCGCAACAAAAACCCCAATTTCCGAACTCAAGATTCCACCAATAAACCTAACACCACCACTCCTCACACATCCACTTCTTCGAAATCAAAAGGAGCTGTCCATGCGGTGATGGTCAAATCTCAAGCACCATCTAATACCCCACCAAAAACCGCCTATAAGTATAAAGCCGAGCCCATCAATTACACTCCCTTGGGAGAAACTTATGGTGTCATCTTGGAAAAATTGCTCAAAGCCGGAGCTATCACCTTGCCTCCTGTTAAACCTCACTCCGGGTTTGACTCCACCCATGCTATACCTTCTTGGTACAAAGAAAATGACTTCTGTAACTTTCACCGCGTAAAGGGACACAGTCACGAAAACTGCAAGATGTTGAAAAACATAGTGCAGGAAATGGTTGATGCAGGGGATATAACCCTCGATAATCCTAATGCCCCTGCTAACCAAAATTTGAAAATCTTCAACAAACCATTCCCGAATCACTCTTCTAATAGTAACATAAACCAAGATATCTTAGCCGAGGAGAGTGTTCATGAGATCCATGCAGTCTTCGACTCCCAGCCAAAAGCCTCTATCGAAAAAATTCTGAATCAAGCTTCTTCACTAACACAAGAACCCGAACCCCCTTTATCACCATCAAGACAAGATGAAATCCTTGCCGTTCCGTTACCCATCGAGGAATTAACCACCCCGAGGTCTCTTCTCACTGATAAGCCTTCTTACACCGCATCCTTGCAAGACTGTGAGCGGATGTTATCTAACTTATCTATTTCCCAAACGTCTCCTTCTACCACTCTTGCTGCACAAGAGGAGGGCTCGCCACTCCTTTTGTCATCCTTAGATGAGAAACCTCTTGCACCGACATCACCAAATTCTTTAATCATGATGGATCCTCTCAAACATGCCCTCCTACCTATTAGTTCTTCATCGCCTAAATCTTTTCAGCGACCGGTTGACCTCTTAACGCCCATTGATATAGTGCCTCATCTACCCCCTGTATCACACCCACAGTGGACCGGAATCACAACCCACCTTTCTTCCATACAAAATTTCCTGTTCACACGTGAGGATTGTCATCCCTCAGAAGATAGACGAGTCCTATGGGAACGTTTGAGTACCCCCTATTCTACTCAAATGCAGATGACCGATCCAGACGCCTCTACCATATACCCGAAGTGTTTACAGAAGCTTAAAATGCCTATGTCCTCATCTTCACCCCCCTCATCTCTACCAAGTACCTCATCCACCTCTATTAGCCTAACCAAATCTTCCCCTACACTTGGGACCTCACCAATACCCAGTCTAACACACCCACCTAAGCGGCTAGATTTATCCAAAAATAAAGCCGTCCATCCACTTAGGAGACAAACTCAATCTCCTCAACCTATGCCTCTATCACAACTAAAACCATTATCGTCACACCTACCTTCCATATTGGGACCTCATCCCTCCACCTTGCATCAATATATCATACCTCCTGCGTTTTCTCTAAAACGACCTACGCCTTCTGCACCCATACAGAGATCCAAGGGTATATCAACATCGTCACCCCACGTATCCTGTCCACCCATCAACCCTAAACAAATTTCATCATCAAAGGATTTGTTTGGCTTTGTCACTCCTCTTTTTCCGCCGTTGTTTCCTGATACCACATCATCTGTGGCCTCATCATCTAACCAGCTAAACATAGCTCCTGCACCAAAGAAGCCACGTTTAGTTAAATCCCATTATCAAAACCCCTTGGCTAAACCGCCACCCATACAAATCAACCATACCCCGTCATTACCAAAAACTACCCAGTCAATAGCCTCATCTTCCTCTGACTTTGACCCACTCAAAGGGTCTTACGCCAAAATCCTTGCTATGTTGGTGGAGAATGCGACCATTTCCCTACCCCCACTTAGACCTTATGACCCATCTAAACCTCGACCTATAGGTTATGATGAGTCTAAAATCTGCACTTACCACCGCACACCAGGACATGATGTAGAGGGATGCAAAGCTTTGAAAGCCATCCTTCGTCAGTCACCTCTCTCAGATAGAAAGGTTAAGAAAGACAACTTACGAAGGGAGAGACCTTTAGCTTCAATTCCCTCTCCTATACCACCTGTCCCCGCCTCACCAAGATCTATCATTATTACAACCCCACCTCTCGAAGACCATGATTTATCCCGACCATCTTCCTCCTCTCATGTTCACGAGATCAACATGATTAGTGTTGCTACTCGAGGGTAGAAAAACAACGAGAAAGCGAAAGAAAGCACACCTGCGGCCTCTCTTTCTCCGTCCACCATCCCGATCGCACCACCACCTAAAGTGGTTATTCATGGACCCGCCTACCCCATCTCTAATGGAGTTGCCCACCGAACCATGATCAAACAGCTTCACCAATCACCTGTAAAAATGACACTGTATGATCTCATTCAGACTTCTGAATCTCATCGACAAGCTCTCGTTGAAATCCTTCAAGGGATAGAGGTCTTACCTAATGAAACCTTTCCTGTTACCTCCATTTTAACACCCAATCATGTTGCTTCCCTCACCAAACAACCTACCTCCCCAACCACTTCTGTCTCTGTACAACAAGCCGCTGCTGTCAGTTTCTCCGAAGACGAAATTGTCGACTTTGGTGCAGAAGATCCTGACCCTGCTCTTTTCATCTCAGCTTATGTCCGGGACATTCGGGTACGTCGTGTTATGATTGATGGGGGCGCTAGCCTAAACATCATCTCTTCAAAATCCTTCCAACAAATGAATATCCCTTCTAGCTGCATGTGTGCCAACCCCATCATGTTGCGGTCATTCAATGATGCTATTACTTCTACCTTAGGCACCGTGATCCTTAACATTCGTGTAGGACCACGTACTTTACCCGAACTCTTCTATGTCCTTGAGGGAGAGTTCCAATACAATATGTTGTTAGGCCGCCCTTGGATCCGGGCTATGGGATGCGTTCCCTCCACCTTACATAGATGCATAAAATTTGAGTACGAGGGGAAGTCCTACACCGTAAAAGCTGATCCTCCCCCCTTCAAAACCTGCAATATGTTATATCGCCCTAATGATGTGCTTGTACCAG
This sequence comes from Taxus wallichiana var. yunnanensis, assembly GCA_018340775.1. Lineage (NCBI taxonomy): Eukaryota > Viridiplantae > Streptophyta > Pinopsida > Cupressales > Taxaceae > Taxus > Taxus wallichiana. Next base: position 97,608,458 of record CM031234.1, on the reverse strand, counting down.
TCAAGACACCCATTCATCCAACCCAACCATCCACTTCAACCACACCTCTACCATCCACCTCAACCACACCTACACCTTCAACCAATGAAACAGCCATCGTCACAAATACCACTTCCTTTCCCAGACAACATCCCAACCTCAGATCCCTTGGTTGATGTTTTCCAACGCCTTACGTTGGGGGAGTATCACCTATATAACGTTAGCACTTTCCATACCCCACAGGAGTACGGACAGTTACATGCGCATCCTACTTATGACCGTCGTGTGGGGGAAGTAATCCCCTACGGACCACCTAATTGCCATACCAACTTAACGTATGGGGGTGTCGATACATCTTCTGTTACCCCTGAACCTCCTCTTGGCGTGGTTCCTTTCCAATCTGATTTTCAATATTTAACTAATCATCGTTTCGCTCTCACCTTCCTGACGCGCTGTGCTTGGAAGGGCTTCGGTTTCGGTCTTTATGAACAAGGCCGACATACGATCATCCCCATTACCACACGCAAACACAAGGATCGTTGTGGTCTTGGCTTCTCTGAACCACCTACACCGAAAACACCACCTATCCGTTGTATCCAGGAAGACAACGAAGTCACCCCTTCCGAACCATTATCACCCATTTTGCCATCGTCACCCACAGAGCCGATAGACCCTGAATCTATCCCTCCTAACTTTTTTTTTTTTCATAAATGCTATCTTCCTAGGTCCTCTCACTTATCAACGTGATAATGAGGACCCGTCTTCTCTTCCCCTTTTGTATCCAGACATGATTGAAGAGGACTCACCTTCAATTAATGTCGTTGAGTGCCAGGATGACGACTCCATCCTCACTTACCTTGGCGCGGATGACTCTTATATTCAACGCGCCTTGCCATCTGATACTCAAACCATGTTGAATGAGTCGACTATAGAAATCAACATCCACACAAAGAACGATCCTCACATTGTGAAGATCGGACAATCTCTTACTGCATCAGAACAAATTACCTTCACTACCTTCCTTCGTGCTCACAGCCAAGCTTTCGCTTGGTCCTACGCTGACATGCCAGGAATCGATCCTGACATTGCGGTCCATAACATTACCCTGAAACCTGATTCCAAGCTAGTTAAAAAAACTAGAAAAAAATGCATCCACGCATTGCCCTCTTGGTCAAAGAGGAGCTTCAACGACTCCTTTCTATTTCCTTCATCCTACCTATTGACTATCCTCAATGGATTTCTAACATCGTACCTATCACTAAAGCGATGGGGGACTTCGGATATGCACGGATTTCTCGAGACCTTAACCTCGCTTGCCCCAAGGATGACTTCCCCCTCCCAAGTATTGATCAACTTGTTGATCTCACTGCAGGCCATGAGATGCTTTCTCTCATGGATGGCTTTTCGGGATACAACCAAATTTTGGTAGCCCCTGCCGATCAACATAAAACTACCTTCATAACTCCTTGGGGAACCTTCTGTTATCGTGTCATGCCGTTTGGCCTTAAGAATGCTGGTGCGACCTATCAGCGGGCTATGACTTACATTTTTCATGACATTATGCACACTATCCTTGAGGATTACGTCGATGATCTTCTTGGCAAATCTAAACATCGCAGTGAACATCTCGATGTTTTAACCATTATTTTTGATCACCTGTTACAATATTCTGTCTGTCTTCAACCAAAGAAATGTGTCTTTGGTGTCCTTTCGAAAACTTCTTGGTTTTATCATCTCTTTGCGTGGCATTGAGGTCGATCCATCTAAAGTCAAAGCTATCCTAGAAATGCCCCCACCTACTAACCTCAAACAATTGCGTAGTTTGCAAGGTAAACTCCAATCTATCCGGCGTTTCATCTCCCAACTCTCGGATCGATGTCAACCTTTCCATCACCTCCTTAAAAAGGACATTGCCTTTCAATGGAGCGAAGAGTGCCACCAAGCCTTTGAGGCTCTCAAAGCCTATCTCTTGCAGCCACCCATGCTTATCCCACCTCAGGACGATCGCCCTTTCTACCTTTACCTTTCCGCCACCGACCACGCTGTAGGGGCCATGCTCGCACATCGTGACTCCGAGTATCGAGAACAAGCCGTTTATTATATAAGTCGTACTCTGGTGGATTATGAGACTAGGTATACACATGTAGAAAAGTTGTGCCTAGCCCTATCATTCGTGGCCACCAAACTCCGACACTACCTCCTGAATCACAAAACTTTCGTCATCACCAACACGGACCCCATCCATTATATGTATGCCAAGCCTCATCTAAACCAACGCATCGCCCGATGGCTTATGCTCCTCGCTGACCTCGACCTTGAATTTATACACCAGAAGTCAATCAAAGGACAAACCATTGCCGACCAACTCACGGAAGCCCCTTTACCTGGGGCGTAATTTACCAATTTTAATTTCCCCGACGAACTCATCGCCACTCTTTCACTCAGGGAGGAGTCGTATCCAATGACCCTCTTCTTCGATGGATCCAAATGCCAGCGCGGCGGAGGAGCCGGCGTTGTTCTCATTCCTCTTGACGCTGAGCCTATGCCTCTTTCATTCCGGCTCGATTTCCCCTGCACTAATAATACAACGGAATACGAGGCCCTTGTTTTGGGTCTCCAGGTTGCGTTACACTTAGGTGTCAAATCTATCAATATTTTCGGTGACTCTCAATTGGTAGTCAATCAAGTTATGGGCATCTACCAATGTAAAAATGAGGAACTTCAAAAGTACAAACACTACGTGAATTCACTTCTAACCTTATTTACTCATTATTCTATCCAAACCATTCCCCGCTCCACTAACAAATTTGTGGATACTATGGCTTGCTTAGCCTCACAAATTCCTGCTTCATCAACTAACTCTGACATTTTCGTCTTGGTCCAACAACTCTTTGCCCCATCTTACTCAGCCCCGGTTGTTTGTATGATAAATAATGTGTCTGCTAATTCACAGGATACCTGGTATCACCAATTTCACGACTACCTTACAACCTCTGTTCTCCCACCTGACCTTACTAGTACCGGAAAACGTGCTTTTCTTAAAAGTGTTTCTCGTTATGTCATCATGGGGGGACTCCTTTATAAATGTGGCTTTGATGGCATCCTCCTTCGATGTCTAACCGGTGCGGAGGTCACCTATACCATCCAACAGAGTCCATGACGGTATTTGTGGTGGACATTTTAGTGGCCTTGCTGTGGCCAAATGAATCCTTCGCCTAGGTTATTATTGGCCTACTCTTAATAACGACTGCTACGAATATGTTAAGCGTTGTGTTATGTGTCAACAACATGCCAACCTTCAACATACTCCTAGCCATCCGCTACAGGTCGCACGAGATCTTTGGCCTTTCTCACAATGGGGTTTAGACCTTATTGGTGAGATTCATCCGCCCTCTTCGCAACGTCACCGATGGATAATCACGGCAACCGAATATTACACAAAATGGGTGGAGGCCATTCCACTCATTTCAACCAAAAAGGAAAAAATTGTAGAGTTCATTAACCATCACATTATCTGTCGTTTTGGTGTTCCTCATCGCCTGATAACAGATAATGGAAAATCTTTCAAAAATAAGTTGTTACAAGACCTTTGTAACAACTTCGGTATCAAACTTAGCTTCTCATCACCATACTATCCACAAGCAAATGGCCAAGCCGAATCTTCTAACAAAACCCTGACCAAAATTCTCATGAAAGTTGTTAATACTTCGGGAAAAATTGGCCTGAGCACATCCCTTTTGCTCTCTGGGCTTATCGGACTAGCATTCGTACCTCTACTAATGCCACCCCATTTTCTTTGGTATATGGTACCGAGGCTGTCTTGCCTCTCGAAATACAAATACCCTCCCTAAGAATATCTCTTTAGGATATTCTCACCAATGATGATTTCCGCCAAGAGCGGTTAGCCCAATTAGAGCTTCTTGACGAGCGTCGTCTTACGGCTCTTGACCACCTTCAAATCTATCAAAAATGCATCAAGCGTGCTTATGATAAGCGACTTCATGAGCGTACCTTTAAGGTTGGTGATCTTGTCCTCAAAGAGAATCAACATGTAACCAAACTAGAAAAGAGCAAACGTGGCAAATTTGCTCCCAATTGGATTGGGCCTTACATTATCACTCACACTTATGGATCAGGCACTTATCGTTTAGCTTCGCTTAATGGTAAACCTGAGCCTGAGCCCCTTAATGCCTTGCATCTTCGACCATTCTACTGTTGAATTTAGTGTTATATCACTTCTTATCTACCTCGCGCTCGTCCCTTGAGCTCATTTACCATCGCATACACTTTGTTTCCTACATCTTACAATCAAATCAAGCTCACATGGTTTGATTATCACCTCCCCTTAAAGATGCCTTCCCCTTTTTAGTCTAGTCCATGACTTCAAAGTATTAAAATGACACATTCTTAATTAAACACTTATGGGATTTTCTTGAGTCAAACTTCCTACAAAACTAGATGCTTTATGCCAAACGGACATCTAGATCTCTAAATTATACATAGACTGCTCCCTCGAAGGACAACTATATGCCAAACTATTGCTGCTATTATATATATAGACTGCTCCCCCGAAGGACAGCTATACACAAATGCCGCATCTGCTACTATAAATAGACTGCTCCCTTGAAGGACAGCTATACACAGTCAGCCTTTATCAGAAGCTTCTCACATTGATCCGCTTCGTGAAGACCTCAAGAACAACAAAATATATATCCCATGTAGACTTCCCGCATCGATCAGTCTATGTCCAAAAACATAAAAAGTAGTATTCCAAAAGCACTTTTGAGTCATGGACTTGTCTATTTAGGTTTGGTCCTCTTTCGTCAGAATAATCACCTTGTAACACGCTCTCAGCACCCTCGCCCATATCTACCACCTCACCTCACCATTTATCAAAGCAACAAAACTCAAGGGACGTGACGTAATACCCGATATATTGTGATTATACAACTCTTTTCACCTATCGACTTCTCGCCTATGCAAGGTACCTAGGGTTCAAGCTCATTCTACGTTATTATGTGGTTTGTTTAGCTCTTTTCACCTACGGAGCACTTTTTCCTCTTTGACTCGAATCTAGGATTATGTGTTGACCTTAATCAGGACACGGTTCCCTACCACTTGGGTAGGCTAACTTTCGCTTCACCTATACCTATACCAACATCGCCAATTCCTTACCAACACCAACAACATTACCCTACCAATATCAATATTTTTACCAACCAACAAATTGCCTAACCATACCTAAATTGCCTGAATTCACCTCTCCCTGGTCCTAAGGGAGAACTACATCGGTCTGAGGCCCCTCCTTGCTTTGTGCAATGGGCTATGTAGGCAGCACTTAGGAGACATGGTGTCTCCCAAGGTTAGCTCGACCATCCCCTACCATAACTTAGCATGTGTTGTAAATATACATATTTTTGTGTATTTCTTTTCGCCAACATTTATCTTTATCATTTTTCAAAACAAACATTCAAAACACGACCCTTCTCATTATTATAACTCAAATCAACATACATATTCAGTTTTATTTAGATGTTCAACAAATACATCTTCTCTATCATCGACGCGTAGGTCGGCATCCTTATTTATTCTTATACCTCTATAAAATTCACTTAGACCCTTGCACCTCATCCCGAACCAGGTGATGATCGTGATCGTCGACGCCTCTCGCCAGGCCTCTCCATCCTCAAAGGCACCACGGCTATTGGTACCGCCCACTGATCTAGCCAATCTCTCCTGTAACATATGAATACGCTCTCTCGCATGGAGGAATCTCGCCTCTAGTCTCTCCGCTCGTGACTCTGCAACCGCTAACAATCCTATTGTCTCATTCACCTCGTGTTTGGAGCTGATGAACTAAACTCTGCAGATGATCTCTCTCCACTGTAATCACAGCTATGTCAGGATGATCACGTACACCTCGCAGCTCTGCTACCCACCATAATCTATAGGCCTCTGTCGTTCCTGCATCCATTACCCTGCGATCGGCTGCTATCTCTTCTGGTCCTTCTGGAGGTGTCGGCCGGGAGGTGAGAATGATGCCTCCGCATCGATCCTCATATATGGTCTATAAGCCAGGGGTATATCCTGCACAAATCCAAATTGTCGCCACACGCGATCTAGAGGAATCCTCTCATACTCACCTGGCCTGTGCCCCGCGATCCACCTCAATCGCTCTACACCCCTCAACTCCTCAGCTATGTTCTCTGTTACCATATAGTTCCCGTAAGGCCTCCAACAGATATCCGCAATCATCACCATCTCCCATACCTACCTATAATACTCGGTGTCACCTGTCACGGCCTGGGATCTTGCCTCTTGTTCTGTCTGGACCCATCGTCTGAATCCCAACCTCTGCACTCCTGTCTCTCCTGACTGGATGGGTCGGCCTATTGGTCACACACAAACAATGTGCTCATAGGCCCAACAATGTAATAAATATGAACAATCCAGTGTCGTCCTGTGATTTCACCTACAAGCCCATAAACCCCTGTATAGCTCCGCCAAATATGCAGGTGCCCATGCAAAAGTCACGTTCCTTTCTATCATTTCCCAAATAACACACATCAATGCTTTTGGAAATCTTCCCCCATCCGCCCTCGGTAATGCATAATACCCCACCGCTATCATTAATACCACTGCCAACCTTGTTGCCTCAGGGTGTGCTGCATACATTATACCATAAGTGAATGTCAAACCTCGCTGTGTCAAATCTCGTGCATGTGGACCAAATACTTTGTTATCGCTCCCCGCACCGCACTAGGCAATGCCTGATATACTGGTCTTCCTGTAATTGGGAGTCTCAAAATACGGAACACATCTTCCAATGTCACTGTCATCTCCCCTGTTGGCAGATAGAAGGTATTCTCTCTGGATTCCATCTCTCAATCAACGCCTGTAACATAGCATGGTTACGTGTGATTCATGAATAATAGCGATTCCGCTTAACCCCAAACGATTTATCAATGCCCATTCAGCTGGTGTTACATCCGCTCGGATTCGTGACAACAACGCTGGCACAGTATCATTCATCCTTAACCCTACCTCGCCTGCACACATCAAAACGACACACAGCCATTCAATAAATCTACTTCCCCAAGGGTTTTTCTCACATTCTAGAAATTCCTACAGTAACCGGTATCGGTTATAGATAGCCAATACCGGTTTACTAGCCGATACCGGTTATCTCTAAACGATACCGGTCACTGTCAAAAATATACAGCATGCTTCAAAACATACACCTGCGATAAATATTTTACCCGTTTACTCGTCTCTATACCTAACAACATACGTGAAACCCCTGCTTACCTACCCCATCACACTCACCCCATCCCGAACCCTTGCCTATCACCTTTTCTTTCTCATCTTTATCTACTTAATCTCCCTCATCCTATTCACAAAACATGCAAGAATCAAATTACAACCAAACAGTTTACCTCTTGGGATGCAGCAGCTTGAGGTGGACCCTGTCTTCCCTCTCGTCTCTCCCTGCTGGATGCTTCTCCTCGTTCAGCCATGTTCACCACCCTTTTCAAATATAACTTGCCTTTCTACCTTCTGAATCTCAGCCCACACTCACGTTACCTGTCTCTTTCCTCCTTATCACTCAATTCTCTCATGCAATTACCTGTCTCAGTCATCAAACAACGTCGCATTCACGTATTTAACTTCTTGCATGGCTCTAAAAATAAGAACTTAAGTTGCCACCCAAGCTTTTCTATTTTTAGAAAAGCTCATTTTGGAATAACCGATATCGGTTACCTAACCGATATCGGTCTATCGTATACCGACATCGGTTATCTAACCGATATCGGTCACATGCCTACTTTTTCTTACACATAGTCCTTTTCTTTATTTTCTACCCAATTTTTGTGGCGCCCACCTCTTTTTCCTGCATAACAACACCATTATCCATATTTGTCATCAACATCACATCAAATAACAATTTCATCAACATCATCTATCTATAATAAAACCAAAAGGGGCATCAACAAAGACGTCAAAACTATCCATATATACACCATTTGGATCCAACTCATCATCTATGTATACATACATTCCATTTCAAAAGCCATCAACAAAAGACATCAACACCATCAATATGTAAACCATGTGAGTCAAAAGCCATCAACAAAAGACATCAACACCATCACTATATCAACCATGTGGGTCAAAATCATCATATATATATAAATCAAAGGTTTCAAATATACAACTTTACCCTGCATAGGGGCCTCTGTGATCTCATAATAATACAAAGCCGGCATGCAGGCCACAATAACTGTCAAAATCTCGACTCGGCTCGCAGGCCGGTCTCTCATATCAAAAATATACTCGGCTCGCAGGCCGGTATCAACCAGAAACCCGTATACTCGCAGCAACTCAACTCGAGCCGGTATATACAATAAATGAATAAATGAATGAATGAATCATATGTGGGCACGCAGGCCTCTATATACATAACTAGTTCATAGACCGGTGCCTATATCCAATGTACAAACAAAAACATCTATCTCTGACCCGGGGATGTCTCAACTCTCCCCACCACCCTCAGCACCTCTCCCTGCGGGTCCTGGCCCTGGCTCCCACCTCCTCCCTGTCACCGACCCACCGGCTGTAGCTGCACCCCCAGGATCTCTGACTCATGCGAGGTCTCGGCTCTGTGCGCCGCATATGGCTGATAGTCAGCCCCGGTACCATCAAGGACATCCTGATAATACCGGGCCTCCGCTCTCGCCTCCATATAGCGGGCTCGTGCCACCACCACTGCTGGGGCTGGTCCCCCGACTCCTAATAATAATGGCCCCTGTACCAAGCGTGCCTGTGCTGTCCGCATGTGTGGTGCTGGTGGTGGTGCTGTGGTGGGGCTGTGGTTGTGGCTGTGGCTGTGGTGCTGTGGGGTACGCTGTGCACAGTGCTGCTGGCTCGCTAGCTGCCCCTGTAGGACACCTATCTGTGCCTGTGCAGTAGCAAGCTACCCCTGTAACAACTGTACCTATCCCCTGAGCTGGTCCCTCTCTGCTATAACAGCCGCTAAGTCTGGCTGTGTGGGCTGTGCTCTCCTCGCGGCTCTCTCCCCTACCCACCATACCAAAAATGATCCTGTGCAGCCGGCGTCATCTACGGTATCATCTGCTGGCCTCTCTGCTACCCAATCTGGGTCCACGGGCTATGGTGCAGGCAGTGGGGCCTCTACATCATCCCTCCGGTACTGAGGGAAGGGAGGTGGCTCATCCTGTCATAGCCCCAACTGCCATCGTCATACCCTCTCCAGGGGTATCCGCTCATGCTCTCCCGGCCTCCGTCCCGCTATCCAGAATGTATACTGGATCCAACGCAACTGTGATCGGGCTCCCGCGGGCTGATGACCTCTGTAAGGCCTCCATACAATATCCAATGCAGTCACGCCCTCTAGTAAATGACGGTAGTAAGCTACATCCCATCCGGCGAGCACCGCTCGTGGCTGGCCCACGACCCCCAACCACCTCTGAAAGCCATATCTATATATCACCTGTGGCCCTGGCTGCTGGGGCAGCCCTACTGGTCGAATACATATGATATGCTCATATGCCCAGCAGTGTAACAAAAATGTGGAACAAATCCCAAATCACCTCATCCGGCGATAACCCCACAGCTCTCTGTATAGCTGCACTAGGTATACTGGTGCCCAAGCATAACACGTATGCTCCTCCACCATCTCGTGTAGCACCCCCATCAGCGCCCATGGAAAGCGGCCTCCCTCTGAGTCCGGGAGGGTGAAGCATGTGATGCCGATCATCATCAACATGGCAAGCCATGTCTCATGTCTGGGCGCGATACATGTCCCCATAGGCAATGCTCGCGCTGTGATACGTCAATAGCGGCTGCATCCCCAAATACCTATAGAATGTTGTCCATAGCTGTCTCTGCATCTACCTGGAATACTACCTCTCCATCGATCGGCAGTCTAAGGATGCGATACACATCCTCCAGTAATAGTCATCTCTCCAGTCGGGAGATGGAACACATTGGTCACCGGATCCCATCTCTCGATGAGGGCAACCATAAGACTGTGATCCCTATCTATAGCCCTATATCATTGGACTCGCCGAGTCCCACCTCGCGCATGATGGCCCACTACACTGCGGACACGTGTGGCCACATCCATCTCAACAGTGGGGGCATCCTATCCCACATAGTCAGCTGCTGACGTGCCTGCACAAATAACCCACTTCATTAGACCTACCCTTTCAAACGAAAACTACTTTAACCTTCTATACCCCCTTTTAACCACCCGACCACACCCCGACTCTATAACACACACCTACACCCACCTATTTTACCCTAAAAACATTTACGATATCCCCTTTCCTTATCTCACCCCTACCAATCACTCAGCTCTACTCTCGCCATTTACCTATGCCCCTACTAATTTAACACCTCCCCATTCCTACCCACCACCTAATCTATCCTAACCGCACCAACCATTTCCCCCCACCCATCACCCATCCTATCACCCTCTACCCATTCCCTCTTTACCCCCAAACCACGAAACCCAACAATAAACAAAACACCCGCACAACAAACCACCACAACACAACATCAAACACCAAACCGAAACAAGCCAATAAACAAACCAACCAACCAACCAACCAAACACCCAAAAAAAAAAAAAAAAAAAAAAAAAAAAAAAACAAAAACCAAATGGTACCGACGCCGGTCGACATATGACCGACGCCGGTTCACCGACAAAGGACCTAGGTCAAACATCTCGTGACCGATGCCGGTCGCCTAGTGACCGACATCGGTCACTACTCATCGCCGCACCCAACCCGACGCGGCCCCCAAAAAATCTATTTTTGCCTCTTTCTCTCTATTTACCCACCCAAACACCCTAAAACCCTTCCCACCCTGCCGCCTTGGCCTATTTAACCCATCTACTCTCTCCATTTTTCAAATAACTTCAATTTATTAATTATTTTCTCAAAAACTTGAATTCCTACCCAAAACCCAAATCTAGCTTAAAAACATTCAATTCACATAATGAGAGGTTTTGAACCTACCGGTACGACTACACGTCGTCGTGGTGGGATAGGTGGTGGTGGTCCAGCTGGTCCAACACCTCCTGCTCCTCCTGGCTGTGCCATGGCTCTAACTCTCCTCTGCCGGGTCCTCCACCAATCAACTGCTGCCTCCTACTCGCTAGGGCCTACCAACCACTCACTTCTCCACTCAAATAGTGCCACCTCAGCCGACAAATGCAACAATCTCAACAATACACCTCAGACAACTCAAATTGGTTTTCAAATTGACAATGTGACAATGACAGGCCGTATTTTTTTTTTTATAGGTTTTTGACCTATAACCGATATCGGTTATATTGTGCCCTAAGGAACCGGTATCGGTCACCTAACCGATACCGGTCATATCTAGCCGATATCGGTTTAATACCTAACTTCACCCAACTTCTGCCCTTATTCACCAATCTCCCTTTCTCACCACGTTGCCTATTCACCACATCGCCTATACCCTCCATTGCTATTTAGCCTTTTTTTACTTCATTGGCCCGACCCAAGGCCGCAACCCAACCATCCGCCCGACCCAAGGCCGCAACCCAACCACTTGGCCCGACCCACGGCCCCAACCAACCAATCAGGCCCGAGCCAAGGCCACAACCAACCATTTGGCCCAACCCAAGGCCACAACCAACCATTTGGCCCGACCCAAGGCCCCAACCAACAAATCCGGCCCGACCGAAGGCCGCAACCAACCATCCGGCCCAACCCAAGGCCGCCACCAACCATTTGGCCCGACCCAAGGCCGCACTCAACCCATCAGGCCCGACCCAAGGCCCTCACTAATCAATCGGCCCGACCCAAGGCCGCACCACTTAAATACCTCACCCCAAACCAACAAATTACAATTTTATCCACCCATCCTGTCACTTTTTGTTCAATCGAGCTCACCTGTTCGTGTTTTAGCATGATTAGGGTACTTGACTTGATCAGTCGACCAACTTTGCCTAGACCTAGACCGTGACGTTTATCTCAACCAAACCAACCATTTGGTACTGCCGAACATGCCTAAACGTTCCTGTACCTTACCCGTTATATCCCCTGGAGCTACTTCCTATGCCTTGGATACTAGGATTATATCACCCTTGTTTGGATAAACTATCGACCTTTGCCTATGAATTGCTTGTTTGCTCTTCAAATCATGTACCCTGGTCGCACTACTACATTTCAACGTGTGTCTGCTTCTTTGGACCTACCCCACCATCTCACCATCATCTCAACACCATTTACCCTTTATCAACCCTATCCCTGATTTCACGCTATCTCAATCTGTGATAGATTTGAGGGGGATTACCTATACCCTTAACAGAGTAACCACTTCATATTATTGTCCGTGCAGCTTTACAAGACAAGCTACACGACAATAAGGGGCTAATGTAGACACCAAATTTGTGTCTTACGACCCCCTGTGCCCCGCATCTCATTTCGCAACCTAACCTCATCACCTAAACCTTACACAATTATTTATTAATTACCTTATAATTAATAAATCCACATCGCCATACCTACCACCTCATTTTGCCACCTCATCATGACCTAGTCCTAACCCTAAACTAACCTAATTAAGACCTATAACTTGGTCTACATCCACACCCATGACAAAATGACTCCTCACCCACACCTAAAACCAACCTCGTAATGACTTGACCAAGCCCGCAACTAATCCCTCGGGAGAAAAGGAGGGAAAGTTGGCTATTTTACTAAAAATAGCCCACTTTGACCTGACCGATACCGGTTCCTACTCGACCGCCGTCGGTTACATAACCGCCATCGGTTCCCTGTAAATGACGGCCCCCAACCAAAAACAAGGGGTCGGAGGATTTTTCATTGAATCGAATATCAGAAGTCATTGAAAGGATCCGGATTTTACTTGGCCGAGCAGAGACAAGTGAAGAAACAAGAAGAGTTTGCAGAGGAGGACATCAAGCCCGAGGCTACCACTGAGTAACCAGAGCCCTGCGACACTCATCTGATCATCGGGAGGGAAGATATCTCATCTTCTGATTGTCAGGTCATCCTACTCGAGGTCTCGCTTTTTGTCATCACAGTCCTTGGACTTGCATCCTCATCAATAACCAGTAAGTAGTATCTTGTATGTCTTTTTAATAACATTTCTTGAACTTCTGAATCACAACCATCATAAGTCTATTCCTAGATCTACTACCCAGCAACACACTACATCTAACTGTCATTCCTCTACCCTTACGTTACCCCAAGAACACCCTCCCCATACTCTCTGAGTCCCTCTCATCACCCATTACCTAACCCCACTCATTTACCAAATTTTTATAAACAACACACCACCCTACAACCAACCTTCACCAAAAGCCCCTAAAACATTGCCCCTACCGATATCGGTTAATAAAGAACGGTGATAAAGTGACCGATGCATCGGTCACTATGATTCAAAACCAAAAACCAGCCTTTCCTCCACTTGTTTCAACGAGGTAATTAAATTGTGATTTTACAATCATTTGTGCCTTCGAAAGGAAGTTTTATATTTCTTGGGCCCAAGGCGCTCCCTCATTTATTGTCTAATTAAAATATGGTGGTCTTGTATTCTTACTTACAGTAGTCCTTCCAAGACAAAAAGGAGTTCTTCGCAATGATCGATCTCTCTCTCTACGGTACACGCACACCCTCTCGACCTTCAACGGTATTCCTCCTAGCCCTAACCCTTATTTGTTTCTTAAAGGAATGAAAGGATAGAAGCAACTCTATTCCAGAGAGCTGGAAACATTCAGGGGAAATAAGAAGAGTGGGGAAATCAAATTGTGTGTTGACTTCAGAGATTTGAATAGAGCATCTCTCAAGGATCATTACCCACTACCTTCCATGGAGCAGATTTTGCAAGTTGTTGCTGGCTCCGAAAGGTTTTCACTACTTGATGGCTATTCAAGGTACAATCAGATTATGGTGAAGGAAGAGGATCAGTTCAAGACAGCCTTTACAACCAAATGGGGAACTTATGCATGCAGGAAAATGCCATTTGGGCTGTCCAAGGCTTGAGCTACCTTCCAAAGAGCAATGGACATGGCATTCAAAGGTTTGATTAACAACATAGTGCTGATATATCTTGATGATATCACTGTTTTTTCAAAAATATAGCAGACCACCTCTCTCATTTGAGACAAGTGTTCCAAAGGTGCAGAAGATTTGGATTCTCCTTGAATCCTAAGAAATGTATTTTCTTAGCTCATGAAGGAAAGCTCCTTGGTCACATTGTCTCTAAAGAAGGATTAGCAATTGATTCGTAGAAGAGTTGAAGCCATAAGAGCACTACCATTGCCAAACCACAAGAAGGCCCTCCGAGTTTCTTGGGGAGAATAAATTTTGTTTGAAGATTTGTCCTAGATTTTACAAACCTTGTCAAGCCCATCACCAAGATGTTAAAGAAAAGCATGTATTTCAAATGGAAAATGAAGGCAAGGAGAGTTTTGAAGCAATCAAAGAAGCCATCTCTCAAGCCCTAGCTCTCATCAACTCGGATTTCTCCAAGGATTTCACCCTCTATGCATTTGGGGGTGATGATACTATCTCTGTAATTTTGGTACAACAGAACAAGGACAATGATGAGCAGCCAATTTCTTTCTTCAGCCAAATCCTTGAGGACTATGAGGTGAGATATTATTTCATTGAGAAGCATGTTCTTACGCAGTCGGGAGCTTAAAGAAATTCAAGCATCTAGTTTCAAACAATAAGTTCCAATTGTTGGTTTCTCATGCGGGAGTTAAGGACTTCCTCCTCAAAAAAGACTTGAATGAAAAGAGAGCAGGTTGGATTACTCGTGTCATGGATTATGACATAGAGATCAAGGTCACCAAGTTGGTCAGAGGAAAAGGATTGTGTGAGCAGCTGATTTTGAGCAAACAAGAGGAAGCATGCAAGGAAAAGGAGGTTGTTTTGGTGTTGCAAGATAGCCATGAGCAAGGAAGCACTCAAGAGGAGAATGATGGTGTCCCCACTCCTTGCTAGACCCAAGGTATAATGCACTTCCTAAGCATAGGTCTATGTCCTCCAGAGATGAACAAGACCCGGTGAAGACACTTCCCGATTGCAGGCTGTCCCATATGCCCTTGTTGATGGTGTTTTTTCAAAAGAGATGTGAATGGAGTACTGCTGAGATGCATTGGTACAAATCAGATTCATAGGATGTTGGAAGAGTTCCATGGTGGACCGGCTGGTGGTCATTTTGCACCAAGAGTGACAGCTCTATAGATCATGAGGGCTGGTTATTATTGGCCCAAAATTTTCAATGATTGCTATGCATGGATCAAGAGGTGAAAGAATTGTGAATTCTTCACAGGTAAAGAGAGACTAGCTACCCTTCCATTGCATCCAATTTCAGTTGACCATCCATTCATGCAATGGGGTTTAGACTTCATTGGGGTCATTAATCCCAATTCAATCCAAGGGCACAAGTGGATTTTAACAACCACATATTACTTCACCAAGTGGACTAAAGCAGTAGCACTCAAGGAAGAAAATGAATCTAGCATCCTAGATTTCTATGAGGGAATAACAACCAGATTTGGCATACCAGCTACAATAATATCAGATAATGCATTGGCATTCATTGGGTCTAAGGTGACTGAATGGGCTGTCAAGAATGGGATCTACCTAAGTACTTCATCGAACTATTACCCTCAAGGTAATGGCTAGGATGAGTCTACAAACAAGAACTTGTTGAGGATCATTAGGAGGACCCTTGATGAAAATCAGAGGTCTTGGCATACTAAATTGAAATCAGCTTTATGGGCTGATAGGATAACTCCCAAGAGATCTACAGGTAACTCTCCGTTTAAGCTTGTTTATGGGAGAGAGGTAATTTTTCCCATGTCCCTTGAGTTGCCAACATTGGAACTCATGAAACAATTGGAGTTGTTGGATTTTGAGCCCATGGAGGTTAGATATGTAGAATTGATGGAGCTCCGAGAAATCAGGAATCGAGCAACCTAAGAAATAGAAAAGGATCAAGCTTTGATAAAGAAGACCTTTGATAGAAAGGCCAAGAATAGATCCTTCTAAGCTGGAGATCTAGTGTTAAAATGGGATGCAGACAGAGAAAAATTGGGAAGGCATTCAAAATTTGATGCCATTTGGAGTGGCCCATACATGGTCACAAAGTGTAAGGATAGCAATTCCTTCCAATTGTCTTCATTGGATGGCAAAGAACTGCAGATTCCAGTCAATGGGATTCATCTAAAGCATTGTTACTAGAGGGAAATTATCCACCTCATAAATATTAGCTTAGGTTTTCATTCCTCCAAGTGCTTGTGCACATTGTTTTACTGTAGGTTAGTTTTGCTTTCCCTAAGTGCTTTGGCACAGGCTTGTTGTTCCTGGGAATGTGTTTGCAGGCCTTGCTCCATTAGGTGATATTCCATGTTCCTCTTTGTAATGTTCTAGTTAGTTGGGGTATCAGATAGAAAATCAAGTGACTCCATGCCCAATGGATTGCTTCAGGAAACTTGTAACTTCATCCAGCAAGTAGATGACCCCTCTGAGTCACCAAAATTACTATCCAAAATGTGCCCCCTACTCATTTTGTGGCTAACCCTCTCATTCTTCCTTCTCTTGTGCCTCGAGACATAATATTTTGCTTTTCGTACACTCAAAACCTTCTAGAAATGACACCATCGATAGAGTTCTTTCTCGCCTTTCCGAGAAAGGTAAATTTTTTCTCCTAACTCCATGTATTTTTGAAGTTATGGCTTGGCAAATTTTGGTGGGAAATTTTTCCCTTCAAGGCCCGCAGCCAATGAGATGCCGCCACGCGTCCCTAAGGAGCCTAAACCGGCAGAGCGTGGTGAAGAGTTAGAAAATTTGGCAAAGTGTTTTGCCAAAAATCCAAAAGGTGAGTTTTGGCACGCTGCCCCTGCCAACCAATTATATCTCGCCACGTGTCCTGGAGTGGCGGAGCAAGGGGAGAATTTGGGAAATTTTCCCAAGGAGAAAATAAAGGAAAATTCAGAAGGGAAAGCCCACCCCCCTTATTGTGAGCCAATAGAATCTTGCCACGTGTCAACTAATGGAAAAAAACCAAGGTCAAGCCCATGAGGAAATTCTAGAAGGTCTAACCCACATCGAATGGGGTTTTGACATGTTTCTAGTTGAAAATAATCAAATTGACCCGTGGAAAATTTAGGAAAGATAGGCCCGCATCTAATCAGCGCTCGCCACGTGTCCTCAGCTCACCGGCCCGGCGGGAATTTTGGGAAAATTTTCCAAAGGCAAAAACAAAGGAAAATGAAGCAGGATGTCCCCGTGCCCAATCAAAATGTGCCACATGGCACCTAGGAAGGTGGAACATGGGGAAATTTTGGAAAATTTTCCAAATGACCAAAAAGGTAAAAATTCAAATTTTTGCCCGCCACCCGATTTGGCCCTGTTTTGACATAAAACTTTGAATCGCAATATATTTCAATCTAGAGCTCGGTTTTTCACGTTATTTATATCAATGGAAATCTGGTGAAATTCTCTACAAGATTCTGGGGTCAATTTTGCATTTTGATGGAGTTTGGAGAGAGAAAATCAAAAAACGTCTCTGGCACGTGGTGATGAGCAGAAATGACATTTCAACCACCATTTTTAATGAAGAATGGCTCGCATTCTCTCCCAGCATGCTTAAAATGTTAGGGAATGGATATGTAAGGATGCCCATGTTTTTTTGAATGTATTTTGGTCAATGATTAAACCTCTCCCATGTTTTCCCACATTTCTCTCTCCTGGGCTCGTCCCTTGCACTATAAAAGCCAGATTTGGCTCAGTTTCAAAGGTTGAACATTTTTTGTGTATTGCAGGTCCCCTTTCTCACCTTGGAAGTGATTTTGGTGGAATATTAGACCTTTTATAAGAGTTGCAACTTTATTTTTCCTCTCAGGTGTTGTAATGCAAGTGATTTTGATGATTAAAATAACAATACAACCTCTGTGATTAGTTTTCATCCTCTGCCTGTGTTGTTTGGTTAATTTATGATCCTTCATTACAATTATCAGTTTGTGCATGAGGTTCTTTGTTGCATTTTTATGGACTGTGTCAATCTGCAGAAGTAAAAAATGCTCACCACTCCTTTGGTGCATCACCTATTAGCATTAGTTTTAGTTTATCTACATTCTCTATCTCTGTCTCCTTTGGAATTTAGGGTAGGATTAGGAATATAGACCTCTGCAACTTGTAAGTGATAAATCTAACCAGAGGAATTGAGGAACTAGCCTCTAAACTAGAGATTCCTTTCTCATTTTGCAAGTCCCACACTTGGGGAAAGGATTCAATGTTTTACAATCACACTGGATGCTTAGTATGATCAAACTAGAAATCTGATCAACATCCAGGGGGTGCTGCTGATTTGTAACAATAGATTCATCATACTAATTATGTCAAAACAAACCTTCAACAAATATCCAAGAAAATGGAACAAGAACTATGCATACACTTTCATGAATGATCAATACAAAATTATGAAAACGTAAATATCTTCACTTATACTCGATGAAAATGTTTCAAATCACTTGAAATACAATGATATCATCAAAACATTCTTTCCTATCAATTCTTGGACAAATTTTCTGATATTTTTTTCATTTTGTGATGAACTTACTTCCTAAAATACATTTTTCTTTAGAGTTGTCTCGAACGCAATTCGGTAATCTGGTCATAAATCTCTCCATACATATCCAATCAACCTCATATTATACTCGTTCGATTTAAATTTTCAAGATGCTTATTTTATCCAAATTTTATATCTTTATGACGTTTCTATAAAACATTATGCCCACTTTCCTAAAATTGGGTTTTCATAATTTTCACAATCCATGTTGAGTTTTACTTATAAAATTCCCAATTTGAAGTTTCTCGTGAACTAAAAGAATTTTTGGATACCTTTTATTTTATTTTTTTATAATCTCACCATATTTCATAGCTTAAGTGGACTTATATATTTTTCCCATCTCCCTTTGTTCTTCCTCAACAAGTCCTCTTTGACTGTATTTCTTACCTCTTCCCAAACTGTCATTGACAAAAAACACGTGTTGGCTTGAAATGATCTAATTTCTTTATGAATTACTTTAGGTTATAGAAAATGTTATATGTTCCAAATTTTGGAATCTAATTCTTCTTGATGAGAGATATATGATCTATTCTCTACAAATCCTTATCTATGTTTTCCTACAAACCCGAGAGGACAAATTTTGTGTTATTTTCTTGTTTACACTTTCTTATGGCCTAATCAAGGTCTAGAACTTGTGTATGAGCTCTATGAACCCTGGTACATCTCCATATTATCATTATAGACGTGATATGCTTGAAATAAATCCTCATAACTTACATATTTGAATGGAAAACACAAAGTTCATCCTTGAAGACAAAGTATTGAGTGTATACTTACATGCCAATGTGAATATATACCTAGTATAGGATCTGATATCTTAAAGGAAACATCACACATTTTTGTAGAGCTAAGAGAATGTAGGAAACAACATCAAACCACAAGTTTTATTCATTACTTATAGATTTACGGCCTATAGCAAGTACATTGACATCTTTTCTTTTACACCTCCTTGTCCTGCCTCCGTCATTACATTTTCATTTCACACTCTCTCTAGCTCTCCTAACTACTCTAATATATTTCTAGAGATCCCAATTCGAATCCTTATCCCATATTCCTAACATATCTCTAATACAGTCATACATAGGTGTTTCTTGACTTTATCTTCCTTCTTGTTGAGATATTTTCTCAACTTCCACCCTTGTGCCAAAAATGATGATCTAGGACAACTAGAAACATGATCTTACACTATCCTACGACAACCAAATATTTCCTCCTACGTAGCATACTTCACTCAACCAACTATTTATATTTTCACTCTCATATATCTAGGATATTTTACATTCAATTTAAAACATTCAAATATAGTTTCTTGGAGGAAAATTATTCAAAATCCTAACACGAGTTTTAATGCCTTGAGAAGGATTATTAAAAATTATTTGTCCATCCTCAAGCATCAAAGGGATGCTCCTACATCGACTCCCTTAGAAAGAAAAAAAAATGGAATTTAGTTCAAATGTAGCTCTTCATCATCCTTTAGCCTTGATTGAATGCCTAGATCCTAAGGTCTTGTTTCCAATGGCAATTCTTGTATTTATTTTAAATGGTCTATTCCTTTTATGTTCTTTATTTTATTTATCTTCTTGTATATTATCCTTCTCATTTTTCTGTCATCTTCACAAGTCCATTCCTCAACTTCATACATGTCTTCTTGTGCTTCTTTATTTATGAAATCTCTTATTGAATTTGGTGGTTGAATTATCTCAACACATTCTAAACTTACATTCATAAAATAAAAGGAAAGACTAGATGTAAAAAATTTGGGCCATCCAATCTCTTGAGTGTCTTCAGAGTGATGATATTCTTCATTTGTCTTTGTTTCTTCATTGACCATGTTCAAATTGGTATTTTTAATTCTATTTTCCTCTTAATTTGTATCTTCCTCAAGATGATACATGAAATTATCAGTCTAATTTGATCTTAAAAAATCCTCTTAGAAGGATTCAACAACTCTTCTATCATTTTCAACTCTTCATTCAAAGCTTCATTAGCCATTTCATCAAATTTAGGTACTAGAGATTTTTTTCATCCTCTATAACTTGTTTCATATCTACATAATCTTCCATTTCCTCTTGTTTCAAGAAGTTATCATCACCTTCATTCAACATGTTTTCATTTTTCATCATGACTATTACTTTCACTAGTCAATCTATGGTCTTTTCTCTATTGCATGTTAGCCATTATAGTCAATTCATTCCACATATCATCATTCAAACTGATTTGAGAAGATAAATAAGAAACATTTTCATAATCATTGTCATTCAAATCATCACAAACAATCCATTTACCTTTCATCTCCTGGTATACCTCTTATGCTCTTTGTCTTCATGGAATAACTCTTCCATGCTTATCACTTCATCCTCATGCTCTTTCTTGCTTGAACCTACTTCAATATTTCTCCACAAGATTCTAGGTGTAATTTTCATCCTCTCATATTCACCATCATTTGCATCTGTTGGGCCAAAAATATGGGCTAAGTACAAGAAGGTGCATGGGTGCACAAGTTAAAGGAGTGCAGGCAAGGTTCTAGCAGGATTTTGTAGAACACACGACATGTGCACGCAAGACAAGATAGGTTTTGGGATTTAGCCATATTCGACATTCCGGGTAGTACACAAGAAAAGTGTGACCCATGTAGCATGTGAAGTGGATAAGGTGCCAGCATGGCAGCTTGATGGTCAAGGAAGGAATATTCCCTACATGCGATGGAATTATCTAGAAAGACATCATTGGAAAGAGTGGAGAGCTCAGATCAAAGGAACCATGATTTATGGGAGGAATACTTGGCAACTAGTCCATTATCTCGAAAGGCATGGCCGTGAAGGAAAAATATATATATATATAGGGAGGTTCGGGTAGTAGAAGAAGTGGTGGTGGAAGAGAGGCTGAAGAAATATTATGGAGGATCCTATGGGTTAGGAATAGAGGAAATATAGGAGTGATGGCATATTTAGAGGGATGGGTCTGTGTTTATCCTTTTAATATGAAGGATGTAGTTTAGTTTCTGATGCATGACCTTTCTCTACATTATTATATAGGTTTGTTATGGCTTTAAGTGAATGTAATGTGTTTATTAAACATGTTAACATGAATATAAGGTCCCATTATAAAATATATATGTTGTTCATAGGAATCAATCCTAGTACATTTTTCTTGGTGTTATGGATTAGACAGGGAAAATTTTAGTGGTGAATTTTTGTAAACTCGTGAATATTAGGGATTTTGGAAATCGAAAATGGCTAATTTTAAGCAGTTAGCTCTCTCCCAATTCACCTAAAATTTCCACCAATAAGTCATTTATATGGGTGAATTCACCTACTATTTATATGTTAAATTAACTTATGCATGTATTTCACCAACGTTTCTTATCATTGTACCTCATCTAAGAAAATTATGCCCTACCAAATCACCTTTACCATGAAACTTTTTCAGAAATTCCCCATTGATTCGAAAGCTGATTTTGGAGATTTTCCACCCATTCTAAACTAATTTTTCAGAGGGGGTATTTTAAAATGAACCATGGGATTAGATTTTAATCTTCTTAATGCTTCCCTTTTCTCTTTTAAATGAATGCATTGGTATAAAAACTCATCCTAAGTTCTCAGAATGAATGCATGGTTCTTTTCCATTCTTTTACACTTAAGTATCTATCATAGATGATGTATTTTTACACAACTCACATAAAGGAGGGGCTTAGAAGTCACGCGTGTCTTGAGTGAGTGCCCAGAACCCACTGGGTGATAAGCCAACATGCATGGGATTTGACTATTATTATAAGAGAATAAAAATGACTACATCTTGGTTCCATTACAGGGACCTCTTTTCAAATTTGTTGTGAGAAATGAGATCTATCTTCTTTCATTTGATGTGTGATGATAGAACACTTGACCTTGGAAAGTTTCAAAGCATGTGAGCATGGAGGATGGGTTTTCTCAAAGATTTAGTACCAAAACCGAGTTTGATGCACACATATGGGTAGAAGAACATTTGTATCATGAGTTATATAAGAAATTCTTCTATTGTTTTCTAGTAGAACTATATGAATGGCTTTTAGCATATGTATCCAGATCAAGCTGGTACTATAGATCACATGTATGGACCCAAGATGACTATTAGAGGTGAAGGATGCGAGATCCGACTTGGACGCATGTTGTTGATCACTAGTGAAAAGGAGTGTTGACCAGCTTATACTCTAGAATACGCCACTTCTATGTATTATTTCCCAAAGATTGACAAGTTCAAGTTTTTATGGAGCCTAGAGCATCATTTTTATGTGTTATCCTCTGGCTATGAATATTTTGATCATTACCTTAATTTTAGAGGCATTTCCCATGATCAACTAAGAATATGTAAGCATGAGGTGAGGAAGCTATGGTGGAGGAATATGGAGGACATTACCACTAAAAAGGAAAGGGAGGAGAGATGACTCAAGTATACCAAAGCTCTTGAAAGGGATATGACTAGAAAATGTGACATTGTAAGTGTGATGGATCTATGGAAGCATACTTTGTGGGAAGGAGTGGAGGTTCACGTAGAGGATGTGGAACCCGAGCAATCTATGCTACCCAATCTTGGTAAGCATGGGTGAAAAGGACCTTCATCTTTTGATGAGTTTTCATCACATGGAGAAAGGAAAACCATCGACACACATCCGAACCCACCCGTGACCAACCCCGGCACTTGGTTTTCCGATCAAGGAGAAGTATTGCTAACCCAAGCTATATCGGTGGGAGTAACGATATATGCCTAGGAGATATAATTTTTCATCCATAACATCCATGGTTGTGAAAACCATTCCGGTATTTGGAGGAATTTTTGTACAAGGTGAAAATATACAAGGTTTGGGTATCACATCCGGAAGTGGCATGGCACACATAACTAGCGGTGGGAAAATATCACAAACCATCACCCTCGCCGGTGGGATGTTAGGAACACCATACGCGGCCACTTTAGGCCATTTTCTCTACGGGAGGTGGATTTGATGGTGTATGATCTAGAGGAATTGGTGGACCTAGAAGATCTAAAGGATTTGGTTGGTTAGGAGGAATAGTACACAGTGGATGTAGTGGATTTGGTGGGGGAGGAAACCAAGGCTCGGATTAGGAGGATAAGGGTCGTAACCACTTTTACTAGTATTTTTTATATGTATTTACATTTACCAGAATACAGTGATATCGAGGATGCTGTAGAGAATGTCCACAAGTTTGAATTACTATGGCATGTGAATGGGATCACTAGCTTAGAGCAGAAGGAAAGTCGGTTTTCAATGACTTTGCAAGTGCACGCACATAGCTAGTATCAGAAATATGACCCCCATTAACTGGTGGTAGAATACATTTCATTGAAGAACACCTTCTTAGCGAAATTCAATATCCTTGAAATTGAGCTGAAGAACATCACCACTCAAAAGGAGATCCAGCAAGGAAAGGTAAAGATTGTTTGGGAGTATGACACGTGGTTCAAGACTCTCTTGTCAAAACTATCCTATGACATTCACCCTTCTCAACATGCTTAATGGTTTTTTGGATAATCAATAAAACTGTTCGTAAGGGAACCGTGACACAAGACTTTCACAAGATGAGCACGAGGCCTTAGAAGTTACCTTGCATGCTGAGGCTATTGGGAGCATTGATACTGGTGCTAGCCCTTTTATGGAGGCTCAAATTTTGTTAATGGCTAATCAGTTGGAGAAGTTTTTACAAACTCGGCGCATGACGTTTGTAGTGTTCTATGGTGTACTGAGTAATGTGAAGTGGAAGGGCATGCAAAGGATAGCTTCCTCATAAGTCTGTACATGCCATCATGCGGTAGAGTGTGAGATTTTCCATGGGGATCATTATACAAATAGGTTTCTTCTACGATAACGTGTAATCCATAAAAAATTTCTTTCTATTGCAAGATTTGTACCTCTAGGACCCATGATACCAAGAATTGCAGGATGATTGACTAGATTCATGATGTTAAATTGTGTCCTAGACTACTCTTGCAAGAAGTTCAAAGGATGATGATTGTCTCTATGAAGGGCGCATAGATGGAGGAGTGCGTGGAAGAGGCATTGAGGGGGATTTTTAGTCACACTAGCTATGGTGGAGGAAGAAGTGATATCCCATGAGGAACCTATTATAATTTTGGATCGACAAAGCATTATAAGTGTGAGTGTCCTAACCTATTGCAATGCTCATGGTGTAGAAAAAAACATAAGTACGAGGAGCTCCTTGAGTTGTTTGAACACGTGATCCAGCAACACTGAAAATACAAAGGCATTGGGATGGTGAGTATAAATAAGTCTCAACCTTTATAGATTCAAGAATGGTGTGTGAGTTAGTTTTATAACTGTACTACTAACAATGCAAAAAGAATTTGCACATGTAAGGGAGATATGGAGATAAAAATTGGTTCTTAGGGAATAAGTGGTACATGGGAAGTATGTAGACCCTACTCATCGAAGGAAGTATATCAAGCGACTAAAGTTGTAATTCGAGTTTGCAAGGGGAGATCCAATGTCTAAAGGAGCATTCAAAGAAGTTGGATAAAATGAATAATGCCAAATATCCGAAGGAGGACCTGGATGAAGTCAAGGAATATGTAGGATGTTAAGGAAAGATAATATTATTCCCTTACTAGGAGAATGGCTAAGGGAGAAGGTACCACATTACAGAGAAGAGTGTGAAAGGAAGGTTTTGCATGCAAACCTTCCTCCTCAAAACCTTGACTATGATAAGGATAGCACATTGAATGCAATTGTTGATGGGTGGCTTCTAAGAAATATTCTCATCAACACGAGATGGAGGTCAATGTTCTCATTGTATATGCTTGGCATCAAATGGGAAGGCCCACATTATAGCCCTCTTTGAATGTGTTGTATATGGAAAACAAAACAAAGGCAATGCCCATTATAGTATTGAAGGATGTAGGTATCACCATTAAAGTGGCCAAGTTCACTACAGATTTATAATTCTTGGTGCTTGTCATGGTGTTAAAATAACAATGTTGACCTGAATTTTAACAAGGGATACATTAGTTTTGAGAACAAGGAAGAAAGGGTGATTATCGCTTTAACAAATGGGAAATAAGTGCCCTATACTAAGCCCTTAGGAGAGGAATTCCAAAACATAATCTATGTGTCCTCCATTAGAGATCCTAAGGTAATTCATCCCATGGAAGGAGTTATCCAGGTTTGATGTTAAGTCCTTGAGTGATACCACTAGCATGGCATGTGAGAATTGGGCGCATGGACTTATGACATTATTGGCAGATAGTTGAGAGGATCTGTAATAAGGGTAATGAAGGTGCACTTAGTCAAGTTCCTGGGAGGGAAGAAGTTTCCAAGTTACTCTAGAGGAGCATACCCTAAATTTTCTTACAAGAAATGGAGGCTTAGTAGAAGAATGAGGATGAGAAAAGGGGAATGCTCAGTTATAACCTACTCGAACTACACCTCACTAGTGGGATACACATCGGGAGAACCTCCTAGAATGGCACAAGGTAATATTCACAAATTCTCGTAAGGTTCTCCAAGAGCAATGCACCCACCGTGATACAATACTACCATTGTAAAGAGACTACCTCACTTCATATCCAAGCGCGTGAAAAGGCCTCGGATGGGAAGTGAATAAGTGTTACCACCTTCATTATGGGTGTAACTCTATGCATTGATGGAAGGTGAAAGGTATTTTGTGCAATCGCATGTATCAAAGGTCTACCTTGAAGAAGGTTATATGAAGTTTCTACATCAACTACATGACATAAAGTGTCGAGGAGCTACAAGCCTACTTGTATTGGAAGAGTGATGGTACCACATGACTAACACTCGGTATTATCATAACCATGAGTGGTAATCATATTAACATCTAAGTCATCTATTATGTGTGTTTCACCTTTTTCTTAGATTGTTTCTTTGAAGTATTTATGAAAAAAATAGGGTAATGGGCGTAGGAGGAATACTTTCAAATTTTGGTTGATGGTTTGTTGTGCACGTATGACTTCTAAATCCACATTTGATCATGAGAGCTTCCTTTTGGCTAGGAGGAAATACCTGTAACAAAAATAAGATCACCAAGAAAAATTAAACAATATGGGTAGTGAACTTCCTAGCGTAAGCTAGATCCAAGAAGTATGATACTTCCTAGATGGTTGTCAATCCATTGTTTTAAAAAAATGTTGTAAACAAAGTAAATCCTATTGTTATTTTGAAATTATTTGGGTATATCACTTAAAACACAATAAGAAAATAGATCTAATCTAAAAAGCTAAGCTAGGATATAATCCAAAAGTCAAATGATTGGTTCTGGGTCTATGCAGTTTGATAAAGGTCTCGGGTCGGTCACAGGTGAATGAGGGTGAGGTAAAATTAGGTGGGTAGGTATCTGTTTAAGGCTATGTGGGCAAACATAGAGACCGGTGTCGGTCAGGGGTGACCGATGGTGGTTAGGTATAATTGGTGCCAGTTACTGTGAGATTTGGAAATGTCACAAAATAGGGTTTTGGTCTCCTTTGTGATTACAAAAAGGATTTTGGTTGGTTAGGACAAGGTATTGGGTGACTAGAGTAGGATTTTGCGAGGTTTTAATGGGTCTATGGAGGTGAAAATTTTGGAGAAGGTCAATAGGGAGCAAGATAAACAATGGATGATAAAATAATGATGAAATGAAATAAACCAGAGAAGTATGATGTTATACTTACTTGGATTTCATTCTTGAAGGTTTGTGTGTGAAGGATGGAGGTGTTGATGATGGGTTTGAAGGTTGCAAGTGATCACCAATTAAAGAAAATATTTTGCATGGGCTGTATGCACACTCCTCTTTGCTTGGATAGATCAGATCATGGCTGGGATGGTTGTGCAGGAGAAGATGCTCAATCTCCTTCCTTGGATGTGATTTTTCACTGGAATTGGCTCTCTAAAGATGCGTTATCTCTCTAAGATGTGTTCTTGCTCATCAAATTTCTTGCTTCCAAGTTCCAACTTCCAAGTTCCAACCTTGAGAATAAGGTTGTTTTGGGTTAAAAGGGGTAACCGATGGCGGTTCATCTTAACCGGCGACGGTTAGGGGTAACCGATGTCGGTCAAGGTGGGATTTCCTAGGTTTACTAAACTAGGGAGATCCTCCTAATTTCCTTGGATCTCATGTTGTTATCTCACGGATTAGACTTGGAGCCTCTTGTGATCATGTGGGAATGTGGTTAGAGGGAATGTAGTCATTCATTTTTAGGGTTCGGGTAAGTCTTAGTTAGTTATGGGAACTTACTAAGAATAGGTATTAGGTTGAGTTAGCTTGGTGAGGTGTCTAAGTGATCTAATTGTGTAGATATTATTTAAATAATATATTTAAATAATAAATATAGTGAGGATAAAGCATTAATTTAATTAAATTAATATTAGTGGGGTGAAGGGGGTCATGGTTAGGTAAATGTAAGAAAGGGTGCTTATATGTCGAGGGACAAAAGGGGAGTGTGACCTAATTTTAGTGTCTACATTTTTCCCCTTTTTTTTGCGTAGCTTGTATTGGTAAGAGATGCTAACAAAAATAAGATGTGGTTTCCCCATGTGAGGGTAAAGGTGATCCCCTCAAACCAGAGGAACGATGATGCAACATGTTGAAGTGGTGAGTGGTTTGATAAAAGGTAAATGTGAAGAAAAGGCAAGTGGGTACAAGGGAAAAAGGAGTTAAAGGTCTACTCGGAAATCTAGGTAATGGGTTAGGGTTAAAGGTAGTAACATGAAAATGCACACACATGTATAAACTACAACACACTACCAAAGGTTGAAGAGAAGGAAAACTCTATATTCTCTAAGGTTGATAGGTTTATCCAAACAAGGTTGAAGTGAATCTGTATCCAAGGTATAGGATAAGGTTAGGAAGCACAATGTAGGTTCGTTTCAGGAATGTTTAGGTATGTTCTGGTACACCAAAGGTAGGGTCAAGGTAAATAGTCAAGGCAATAGACTAGGTAAGGTCATTGGGTCAATCAACACAGTAATAAAAATGCCTGCAAGGTATACCGAACACATGAGGTCAAAGGTCACTAGCGATGGTCCAGGTCCAAATATCTAGGTCATGGCATGGGTAAGGCCGAGGTAGGGGTAAAATAATGAGTCCCCAAAGGAGGAAAAATGGAGGTAGTAAATGATGAGGTCAGGAAAGGTAAGGTGATGGGTTGGGTAAAGGTGTGGGGTAAAGAGCAAGGTAAAGGAGTGGGTAAAATGGTAAAGTAGGGGCACTATTTGGTAACGGTGACCAATGGTGGTTATGGATAACCAATGTCAGTATAGGAAAATCGACGATGGTTAGGTAGGGCATGAGACCGATGCCGGTCTAGGGGAACCGACATCGGTTAGGTCGGGTTTGGTATAAAAATAAAAATCCACATTTCTTTTAATTCATTTGTTATTTGCAAAGTGAAGAAATGACAAAAAGAGAGTAAAGTGAGAAAAGTAGCTGGAGGAAATGAAATAGCGAGCTGGTAGTGGGATTTGATGGTGATTGGGTTGGTGAGTACCTAGTCCATGAGATTAGGGCGAGAGAGTATATTAGTTAGAGGTTGCGGGTAGATAGTCGGGGATGGTAGAGGTTGGAGAAGGATCGATGCACCACCGTCATATAGCAGCTAGATGTGCCATCGAGATGGCAAGTAGCATGATGAGGTAAGCACCTAACTCTATAGTGTTAATTAGATAGAGTAGAGGGTGTAAGAGTTGTTTATTTTTGTATTTGGGTGGTTTTTTGTATTTTGTGGGTGGGAAAAGTGAAATTGGGTATGGAGGGAAATAATGGGAAAAAGAGGGGGGGAGGGTAGGAAATTGAATAGGTGGGTTGGGTAGGGGTTTTGGGGTAGTGTAGGTCATTGTAGGTGGGGTAAAAGGGACAGGTGGGAGGGTTTTAGAAAAAAGGGGGTTTGGGAAGTTACGGATTTTTCCATGACAGTGACCGGCATTGGTCGGGTAGAAAAGGGATCGATCGCCTAACAGGTGACCGATGTTGGTTACGTGGTAACTATGGTCACAATTTGAACCGGTATCGACACCAAATAGTTGACCGATGCCGGTTTAAGGGTGACTAGAGTCGGTTATGATAAACTGGCACTGGTCAGGATTTTAGGCTCAAGGGTCCAAAAAAATGATGCAGGTGAGGTGGTTGAGATGGGTAGGGTAAAAATAGGGTGGTGGGTAATGATAAGTGATGAATATGGTCATGGTAAAGGTAGATTAATGTTGTGTTTAGATTATATGTAGGGTCAATCATAGTTGCATATGTGGGATAGGGTTCCACTATTGCTAGTAACATTACATGGCCTAGCGAGCCCTTTGGAGTTACAGCAACACATGGAGGCAAAGTGGGCTTGAGTGGTATTCGGTGCTGCCACCGACATGTTGTTCGGCAACCTAGTTTGATTATCGTGCTCATTTATATATGGGACTCGGCGACCAACACGTTCCACCTTCCGATGGGTGAGATGACTATCACCTTAGACGACATGTTCTGGATTTTGAGATTACCCATATTGGGGGCCTAGTTGTACTCTATCTCCTCCGAGGCCTTAGAGGAGATGATCAGGAAAATATTTGGCAAGGGGGTGGTAGAGCTGAGCTTCCATAGCGCCAATTTTAGCTATGACAAGATGTACCTAGCCCATCCGGATGAGATGAGGCTAGTAGTTTTATTGATGGAGGTAGTGTGCTGCTATGCACTACCCAATGTAGAGGGTGGACGCTTTCCTCGATCACTGATGGGGGTGCTCCACGATATGATGGTGCATGAGACACACTTCACCTGGGCACCAACATTCTTGGTGTAGCTATATAGAGAGTTGTGGGCATATGGGCGGTTGCACAGGTTTAGCATGTGCTATACATTTATACTACACTATTGGGCCTATGAGCACATAGTCTGTGTTTGACCTATAGGGATGCCCCAAGAAGATTCATTCCCACCGAGATGTGTGTGGTTAGGATACAGGAGATGGGTGCTAGTAGCAGGAGAACTAAGGTCAGATAGGCTGACGTATGATGTGGACCATTTTTGGTAGTTGTTGGAGGGGTTGTCCAGTGGAATTATCTGAGAGGTCATATGTGGGATTCCCCTCATATAGGCACATGCATGAGGAGCTAGCTAAGCTCTAGCTAGAGAGGTGGATACAGGGTCGCCGCACTGGGGAGGATGAGATGATCCCAATTGACAGGTCATATAGCAGTTTGGGCTTGTACAGATATTCCTCCGCCCTTCCCACAATATCAAAGAGATGACATGGAGAGGCCTCTCCCTCTACCATAGCCTACAGTGCCTACAGGAGAGGAGGAGCAGCTAGTGGATCGGTGGATTTATGACACTAGATGCACATATAGGTATAGCAGTGGTGGGTGGCTCAGTTACGAGCCATACCACCTAGACCGAGGCAACCAGACTTAGCTACCATGATAGTGTAGAGAGATGCCCTATAGGGGTAGGTAGCGACACTGATCACATAGATAGGTATACTGAAGACATAATAAGAGGGGGGTCGAAAGGTAGAGGTGGTAGAGGTATGAGTACAGTGTGCCACTGGTCCCAGAGGCCCAAATGGCAGATGGAGGAGATGGAGATGGTCAGGTGGTATCCCTGCAGGCTCATGTGGTAGGTTTACAGGGCCAGTTGGCCATAGTCCAAAAACAGATTAGGGCCTTACATGCCTAGATACAGGCACAGGGATAGGGGGCACCATCATAAGTGCAGGGAGCTAGTCCTAGTTCATAGGTTGGGGTAGGGTAGGTACAGGGCCAAGTCCTATGGGACCACCATAGACCATGCCTATATCTAGGCTATAGGATGCCCTAGGTGAGGCATGATACTATCAGGACTAGCTCATGGCAGCCGGGATAGACTTCCTCTCTTATGGAGAGTACAGGGAATAACAGGTGTCTAATGAGAGGATGAGATCTCGCACACATAGTGTGGAGAGCACAGGAGGGTAGCGAGCTCCGAGGTCCGATTAGGGTAGAGCCACCAAGGTGCATGGAAACCAGAGCAATGTGATGTGCTAGCGAGGGTACAGGAGGCCGAGGGTGCAGGGACACAGAGATGGAGGACATCCAGTGAGATGTCTAATATGTGGCCACCTGATTTTTGATGTATATTAGTGATTATTTTTTATATATATGTTGGCTTGTGTGCCGAAGATAGTTGTATTTTTTATCACATACCGGCCTACATGCTGAAGATAGTGAGGATGTATAAGTGATTTTGTTGTATACTTTGAGTATGTATTGGCCTACGTGTCGAGATTTTTGAGATGATGGCCATGATGAGATAGGCATGTATTTTGAGATACAAATTTATTGATTTATATGATGAGATTCATGGTATTTTGTGATGTGTTAATATGTTTATGAGATATGGGTTTATGGCTTGTGTTAGATGAGATATGGATTTGTTACTTTGATATGGATGGAAATTAGGTGAGTTAGGCATGATGGAGTTAGGTTGGTTTAGGCATGGATCGAGTCAGGTTATAGGCATGGATCGAGTTGAAAGTAGGTTTAGTTATGATTCATTATGTTGGCAATGAATGATACTATGGGTCATATGTGAAATGTACTATAACCTATGCATAGTGATGATAGAGAGATGGTAGGTGTAATAAATGTATAAAATGGGAAGAAACTTGTTATGTATGTGGCTTAATTTCCAATTTTGTTAGAAAATGGGAACTAAGTGAAATGTGGGGTAAATGGTGAGTTAAGCATGGTTGATTAATTTTTAGGGTATAGAATGGCTAAGCTAACCTCCAAGGGCCCCATGCCCTCAAAGTGTTGCCTACATAGTCCCAAAGCGAAAAGGACCTCAGGCCAATGTAGTACTCCCATGAGCTAGGGAAGAATATGAGAATGAGTTGGTAGGTTCTTTGGGCATGTTGTGGGTTTAGGTTTAATAGGTGTGGGTAGATTATAGGTAAAATGATGTAGGTGAAGGTGATTATGGTGAAAGGGGAGGGCTACCCCAAAGGTAAGTGTCGAGGACCAAGTCCTGTATAAGGTAATCAAAATGTCAACAAAGATGGTTAAAAGATAAGAGGGGGCAATAAAGCCACCTGATTGGGTAGGATCAGACCGAGTAGATCATACCTTGGAGGGGGTGATGAACACAAGACCTAAAAGGCATTGCACGATTAATTGTTCTATGGTGAAAGTAGTCATAGGATCACCAAATGTCAAAAGTCCAAGATGTCCCTTGAGGCAATTTAGGAAATGAGAGTGGAAATGGTAAGGTGGGTGAAAGGTAGTTAATTGTATATGTTTGGAGTGACAGTCTTTTGGGCAAGAGGTC
Source organism: Taxus wallichiana var. yunnanensis (assembly GCA_018340775.1). NCBI lineage: Eukaryota > Viridiplantae > Streptophyta > Pinopsida > Cupressales > Taxaceae > Taxus > Taxus wallichiana. The sequence continues at coordinate 97,575,522 of CM031234.1, read as the reverse complement.
TGAGGTCATAATGGGCAAGTCCATGACTAAAAAGTGTTTTTATTTTGATAGACTGATCGATGCGGGAAGTCTATATGGGATAAATAATATGGTACTCCTTGAGGTCTTTGTGAAGCTGATCGATGCGAGAAGCTTCGGTTTCTCTTGTTTTTTTTTTTTTTTTGAAAACTTCACATAGCTGTCCTTCGAGGGAGCAGTCTATTTATAGTAGCAATTTGGTCGAGAGGAAGATGTCCTTTTGAGGGATTCATCTTTTTTTATTAGAAGTTTGACTCAAGGAGTTTGGTCCCATTAGAGGTCTTTGAAATCATGGACAAGACCAAGGTGAAGGATAGGACTCTTGTTCAAAAGGTAGGGTGGAATGACCATGGGATCTCATCTAAAGATAGATGAAAATTATCCATGAGAATCATGCTATGTGCAATGTCATGGTACACATATTCAAGAGAAGATAAAAAATGATGGGTACTCACATGATTCTTGTTTAATCATTAGGGTTGTGTATGGAGTGGATAACACTCAAGGGATGATCCTGTAAAGAGACAAATGGTGAGGTAGGACAATGAGTCAACAATAGAATGGTCAAAGATGCAACGCGTTAAGGGGCTCAGGTTCAGTTTACCCTTAAGTGAGGAGAAATGATAGGCACCCAATCCATAGGTATGACTTATGATGTATGGTCCAATCCAATTAGGAGTGAATTTTCCCGTTTAATTTTTTCTTCTTTAGTTACGTGTTGATTTTCTTTCAAGACAAGGTCACCAACTTGGAAGGTTCATTCATGAACACGTTTGTCATAAGCACGTTTGATATGTTGTTGGTAAAATTGAAGGTGATCTAGAGCATTAAGACGATGTTCATCTAATAACTCTAGTTGTGCTAAGTGGTCTTGATGAAATTCATCATTAGTAAGCATGTCATGGAGAGAAATGTGGAGTGAGGGGATCTGAACTTTGAGAGGTAGAACAACCTTCGTACCGTAGACCAGCTTAAAAGGGTGTGGCCGCAGTGAAAGTGTGAATACTTGTGTGGTATGCCCATAGGGCAAAAGGAATGTGCATATGCCAATCCTTTATAGTATCATCAACCACTTTCATGAGAATATTGTTGAGGGTGTTGTTAGTAGATTTAGCTTGGCCATTGGTTTTGGGTAATAAGGTGATGAGAAACTAGGTTGAATTTCGAAGGCATCACAAACTTTTTGCAATGTTTTTTTTTCAATTGTTTTCCATTATCGGTGATGATCGGCGATGAGGAACACCAAAGCGAAAAATGATGTGATGGTTAATGAAATCACATATTTTCTCAAATTTCATTGATATGAGTGGTATGGTTTCCACCCATTTTTGTAGTATTCAGTAGTTATGATTTATTGATGGCATTGGGAAGAATGAGGATTGATTTCTCTGACAAGATCTAAACCCCATTGAGAGAAGGGCCAAAGGTCACGAATGACTTGTAAGGCATGACTGTGTGTATGATGAAGATTGGAATGTTGTTGAAATTTCACAAAATGTTTGACATAGTCACAACAATCATGGTTAAGGGTCGGCCAATAATAATATCCTAGGTGAAGAATACAGTTAGCAACAATGAAGGCCACTAAAGTGACCTCCACATATGCCATCATGAACCTCCTTAATGGTATAAGGAATTTTAGAACTTGTGATGCATTGTAAGATAATACCATAAAATCCATGCTTATAGAGGAGTCCCCAAGGATAAAAAAATGGGAGACCCTTTTAAGGAAGGCACGTTATCCATTACGAGTCAGATCAGGAGGTAAGATGGAGAGGGAAAGGTAGTCAGAGTATTGTTTATACCAAAGGTCACTTAGGTTAGAGGTGTCGTTGACGATTGAGTAAACATCATGAGGTAAATAAGAAGGTGAATGAAGGCATTGTACTGTGAAAAATATTTTGGAATCAGTAGGGGAAGCTAGTATTTGGGAAGCTAAGCAGGCCATGGTATCTGTAAATTTGTTGGTTGAACATGGGATGGTTTAAAGGGTGTAACTATCAAAGGTGGTCAAAAGTATGTCTACATGATGTTTATACTTTTAAGTATCTCATTACGACATTGGTACATACCATTGACTTGGTTTACAACCAATTTTGAATCACAAAAGATGTGGATTGATTTTACATCTAGGGAATAAGCGGCCGGAGACCTAGTACAAGTGCTTCGTACTTGACAAAGATTTTTGGTGCATTCAAAATCTAGTTTGAAATACAAAGGCATGGGTTCTCCATCTAGAGGATTGAGGATAACACTATCCCCACCCCCATGGTGACACTTGGAACCATTGAAGAACAATGTCATTTGGTAAGGGGGTTCTTCCAGGGAAAGAGTAGCAATTGATTCATCGGGAAAGTCAAAAGTGGAGGGTTGGTCCCTAGAAATAGGTGCATCAGCCAGTTGGTTAGTGATATCCTGGCCCTTAATGGACTTTTGGTGAATGAATTTGAGGTCAAGATCATCTAAAAGCATAAGCCATTGCACAACATGATAATTTTGGTAACATTTGGCGTACATGAAGTGTAAAGGATCAGTGTTGGTCACGACATAGGTTTTGTGGTTGAGTAGGTAATGGTGGAGTTTGGTGGCAATGAAAACTAAGGCTAAGAAAATATTTTCTAGATGGTTTTATCGGGTTTCTTAGTCCAAAATAGTATGGCTTATGTAATAAACTACCTGCTCCCTGTGTTGTTCATCCTAATGAGTAAGCATGGCTCCCAAGGAATGATCTGTAGCTAATATGTATAGGTAAAAAGGTTTATCATCTTTAGGTCGAATGAGTATGGGTGGTTGGAGAAGGTATTGTTTTAGGGCATCAAAAGCTTTATGATAGTCATCATCCCATTGAAAGGAGACATCCTTCCTAAGTAGATGAGGAAATGGTTGACACCGATCAAATAATTGTGAAATGAAATAGTGAATGGACTACAATTTACCTTGTAGGCTACTGAATTGTTTGAGGTTAGTGGGTAGAGGCATTTCCACAATGGTCTTGAATTTAGTAGGGTCAACTTCTATACCATGGACGGAAAAAATAAATCCCTGGAGTTTTCCCGAGTTAACCGCAAAGATGCACTTTTTAGGTTGAAGGAAGACGTAATATTTAATGAGGTGGTTAAAAATGTTTTGAGGATGACGAGGTGCTAAGTGTGATGTTTATATTTGGCCAAGAGATCATCCATGTAATCTTCTAATATGTGATTCATGATATCATGGAAAATGTAACTCATAGCATGTTGATATGTAGCACCAATTTTTAAGGCCAAAAGGCATGACTCGATAGAACAAGGTTCCCCAAGGGGTAATGAATGTGGTCTTTTGCTAATCTTCCATGGCAAGAAAAATTTGGTTATAGCCTGAGAAGCCATCCATGAGTGAGAACATCTCATGACCAGCGGTGAGGTCAATCAGTTGATCAATACCGGGCAAGGGAAAATCATCTTTCAGGCAAGCTAGGTTGAGGTCATAGAAGTCCATGTAAATGTAGAGTCCCCCTGTTGCTTTAGTAACAGGGAAAATGTTAGAAATCTAACGAGGATAATCAATAGGTAAGATGAAGGAAATGGAAAGAATACGCTGAAGTTCTTCTTTGACGAGAAGAACAATGTAATGGTGCATTTTCCTTAGCTTTATTTGATAGGTTTGGCCTCAGGAATGGTTACGATATTATGGACCACTATGGTGGGGTCAATACCGGGCATGTCTGCATAAGACCAAGAAAAAGTGTGGTTATGATCTCAAAGAAAAGAAGTGATGGCTTCCTGCTTAGTAGCATCTAAAGATTGTCCACTCTTTAGGATGTGCGGGTCATCCTAAGTATGAATGTTGATTTTGATAGTCGATTCATTCAACATGGTTTATGTCTCGTAGGGTAAAAATTAATGAATATATGAGTATTCTGCACCAAGGTAGGTGAGTATGGATTCATCATCCTGACATTGAACGATGTTAATGGTAGGTGTCTTGTCATCGATCATCTTGGGATACAAGAATGGGAGAGTGGAAGGGGTCCGCCTTCACGTTGATCACCAAAGGCCCCAAGGAAATGGTGTTTATGAAAAAAAAGTTAGGACGATGATAGATTCAGATCCATTAACTCCATCGGTGAGGGTGGTGATGAATGTGGAAAAGGGCTAGGGTCTTCAATGAGTTCAATGCGGGCCTATTTGGTAGGAGGTTCAAGGAAACCGATACCACTATGGTCATTATGTTTATGGGTGGTACATGGAATAACAGTATGGCGGCCTTGCTCATAAAATCCAAAACCAAAACCCTTCCATGCACAATGGTGTAGGAAGGTGTGGGTGAAACGGTAGATTGGTAAGTGATTGGAAGTCAGCCAAAAATGGGTGGGGTTGTGATGGTGGTTTAGGTTTGTAAGTGGTTTTATCAAGTCCCCCATAGGTGAGACTAGTATGAAGATGAGGAGGACCATAAAGGAGGCATTCTCCTATACGGTGATCATAGCAAGGGTGTTAGTGAAGGCTTCCATACTCGTGTGGAGTAAGGAATGTGTTGACACTATATAGGCGGTACTCCCCCAGAGTGAGGCATTGAAAACACCTTCCAAGGGATCAGTGGTTGGTATGTAGGTATCTCGGTATGGATGATGTGTGTGAGGTTGATGCAGAGTGGAGTTAATGAGTTGGGTAGCTAATGGGTCAGCCGTGGAGGTTATAATAGTGGTAGGAATAGAGGCATTATGTGTGGTGAAATTACTAGCTATACTAGTAGGTGGAGGTGTAGGTGAAGTGGTATTGGTTATAAAAGTAGATGGCTTGAGAGGTATGAGCACATCCTTGGGTTGGTAAAGCATGTTGCATGTTTTGAAAGGTGATGGGTCACTTGGAATGGTATAAGTGTGTCCCTCGTGTTCAAATTTCACACAACAATGCAAAGTGGAAGGAACACAACCCATGACATGGATCTATGGTCTACCAAGCAACAAGTTATATTGGAATTCCCCCTCCAAAACATAAAAAAATTCAAGAACAAAGTGGGGGCCCACGCAAACATGAAGGATGATAGTGCCTAATGTGGAAGTGATAGCATCTTTGAACGAATGCAACATGACTGAATGTTTATGCATGAAATTGTCAGTATGCACATTTGAGAGAATGCATGGGATGAAATTATGTTAATGCTAGCACCTCCATTAATCATCACATGGCATACCCGTATGTCATCAATGTGGACATATATGAAGAGGGTCAGGTTGGGTCATCATTTTGGTATGACGCGATCTCTTCCTCCGAGAAGCTAAGGGAGGCCACTTGGTGAACAAGGTGAGGTGAGGATGAAGGTGGTAATTTGGTGAGAGAGGCTACCGGTGTAGGGTCAATGGGTAAAACCTCAATATATTACGTAACCTCCATGAGGGATTGATGATGGGATTCGTGAGGTTTGGATGAGATCATATAAGGACATTTTGAGGGAGATTGGTGTAGTTGTTTGAGCATGGTGCGATGTGTGACACCATTAGAAATGGGGTATGTGGGGCCACATATAGTTATCTTAGGTATGGGTGTAGATGGTATGTTGGGTATAGGATTGGTTGGTGGGTTAGTTGCCTTGTCTTTTCCCTTCTGTGCACATGTAGTGACATGTATCATGTTGATTTGAGGGAAGTTGGAAAATGGAGAAGGTGTAGGGTGAGTGGTATAATGACACGAAGGGTAAAAACCTACCGGAGGAGAAAAATCCCTGTGAGGTCATCTAGGCGCAATGACATTTGGGTGGTGGCATGGCCAGTTCTCTAATGTGACCCATGTTAATTTCAAATCTTGAGGGTGGCTCTAGGATCTGTGAGGGTAGATGTTGTGGTTGATGAGTAGGCAAAGTGTGGTAATGGGTGTTGGTGAACCAGGTTCCTTGTCAAGAAGGTTGTCATCATCAAAGTTAGTTTTTGGTGGACACAATTGGATAAGGATGGTTTCTAAGGCCTTACAACTCTCCACATCGTGCCCTGGCACATGATGGTATGCATAAATTTTAGTGTCATCAAACCCTTTTGGCTTGGGTTTGAGGGGGTCATAAGGTCAAAGTGGTGGTAATGTGATAACAAAAGTCTCAAGGAGGTCGGTTAAAAAAATTCATAGGACCCTACTAGTGGATCACAATGGGAAGTGAATGTGGGTTTGGGTGTTGGTGTGGTTAGTTGTGGGAATTGTTTTTGGAAGAGTAGGAACAGGTAGAGCTATAGGTTTAGGTGCCTGTGTGGTTTGAGGTATTGGTCAGGTTCATTTAGGTAGCGGTACAGTAGATGGACGGGTAGGAGGGTATGGGGTTGTTTTGACTACCTTGTTGTGGCGTAGTGGGGTTTTGTTTTTGGGTTGCACCTTTTTGGGTAAAGGTGATGTGGGTGTACAAGGTATAGAAGGAAAAGTAGATGGAGGAAGAGGGTGAGTTACCCATGGGGATAATAGGGGTGTTGTGAAGGTAGATGATGTGGGTCGTACTTGGGGTGTGAGGGATAATGACTGAAGTGTAGTGGGTAGTGAAGCAATAGCTGAAGGTATTGGAGGTATTGGTGGTAAAGAGACTGTAGGTGCGGGTATGAGTCGTGTTGTGTGCCTAGGAAGGTTAGAGGTTTGTGAGGAAGGAATGGGTTGTTGTGTTATTGGTTTATGGATGGGTGAAGGGTGCTTGACCATGTTGGGTAGCTGATGTCTTAAGGTAGATGGGACAAGTGCGGGTGTGATTGGTGCAGGTCAAGGTATGAGGTCCATGAGATTGTTTCTTTATTTTGGGTGTTGGAGTAGGTGTGGTATTGATGTTGGAGGATGTAGCTAAATCTATTTTAAAAGGTGGATGAATAAGGATGGTGGTCGGGGTGACCCCTAAAGCTGTAATAGGTTTAGTGGAGGTAAATGTTGTGGGTATGGGTTTGGGTTTAGGTATAGGTTGGGTTATGGGTAAGGGTGTGGTGTGAGTGCTAACGGGTATCATGGAAGGGGTTACGACAACAACAGTAGTTGTATTTAGTTTGATGGGTGGAAATCTGTTTGGGTAGATAGTGGAGGTTTCATCTAGGGATCTCTACATCTGTCTTGAGACATGAAGTAAGATGTGCCCCCATAGTAAATCCCTATCCACATAATCTAAGTGATCGAAAAAATGTGAGAATGGCACATCCGTGGGCGGAGTTGGTGATGACCTAATGGGAATTCCCATAAAATGTATCTTAGAGATGGGGAATTGGCCAGCTTCAGCTTCCATGGGTAAGAGAGCCGAAAATAGGTCTGTTGGATTTTGGGTAGCCAATGGAGAGTGCTCGCCAAGAGGAAAAGATATCTCCACTGGGTCTATGATGGGTGGAAGAGATGATGGGAGCTCCTCTATAAGTGGAGGAACAGATAGGTGCTCCTCTATAGGTGGAGGAGGTGATGGGTGCTCCTCTGTGGGTGGAGGAGGTAATGGGAGCTCCTCTATGGGTGGAGGAGGTACGGTAGGTAAAGGTTCTCTAAGTGGTGAAGCTAGGGGTGAGATGGTATAAATGTTAGCGAAGACCCCTTTTGTAGGTGATTTAGGAGATGAAAGGTGTTCCTCGGTTGGTGAAGGAATAATGGAGGTTGGTTCAGATGTGGAAGGAGGATTTTGCGATAGGATTTTCTCTATGGAAGGGATGTGAGGTAAGTGAGAGGTGATAGATACCTCGTTAAAGATTGCGTGAACCTCATGGGTATGGGTATCATGAGTGGATGTCTCACCGGTTTGATTGGATGAAGGGGCATGATCAGAAATGGTTTTTTGAAGATTTGTAGATTTTGATTGGGAGTGGCGTTGGGATTATCCACAATTAACTCACCTTTCTTGAGCATTTATTGGACAATATTCTTGAAAGTGATGTAGTTTCCATCACTATGACCCTTCACTCGGTGATAGTTACAGAAATCATGCTCTTTATACCATGTGGGCATGGGGCGAGCAGGGTCAAAACTAGTGTGTTTTTTTATGGGTGGAAGGGTGATGGATCTAGCTTTGATAAGCTTTTCTAAGATAGAAGAGTAAGGTTCCCCAATTGGGGTATATTTTCACTACTCTTGTTTAAATTGAAAATCCTAGACAAGTGATATATTAGATGAGGTGTAGCCTGATTGGACAGATGAGTGGTCAGGCATTTGAGTACCACCGTGTTAGTGGTACCTTTAGCCTTTGAATAATTGGTTGGTGGTTTGGAAGAAGAAGAGGTTTCATTTGACTTGAATGATCAATTCTTATTTTGTAATTGGATTTTCTTCTCTTCGATGGCCCTCGAATTTCTAACTTTCATGCCATAGTGAATGCCTCACAAATGTTCAAAAGTTTGACCGGAAAGGTCGGAGAGATATGTCCGTGCAAGATCATGTCAAGATCTCGATGATTTTAGTTTGTGGCAGTTGGAAGGTAAGTTGATTGATTAGGTTGCACCAACGAGTGTCAAAATCTATGATAGATTCATCTTAGTACTTGCTTGTGGAATATAGATCACCATGGTAACCTTCTTGGAAATATTGATAGAGAAATGATCTAGAAAGCTTGGGCTGCTTGATTGAATGAAAATATAGAGTGTTTAGGTAACCCACTATACCAATCTAATGCAAGTCTAGTGAGGGACATGGGAAAGGCTCTCAAAAGAAGGGCATCATCATGAGTAATCAGATATCACCCATGTTTGAATGAGTGAAAACACTATTGTGGGTCTTCCTTGCTATTGAAGTGATTGAATTTAGGAATTTCCCAATGCACGTGGTATGAATGGATAGGAATAGATGGGTGAATAGGCTCATTTAAAATATCATCGTAGGTGAGAGTGTTGTGGGAGCTGAAAACTGATGCCTCCAGTCTATGCATCTTGTCCAACATCAATTTAATTAGGTCATTGGTGGGTTGTGATGATTAGATGCCTCCTATAACATGGGGAGGTTGGTTTTGGGAATATAATGGGGGTGGCATTCCAGTGTATGGGGCTGCCATGTAAGGTGGTGGAGAAGAAGGCAATGAAATAGGGGGTACATATGGGGAATGAATAATAGATGAAACAGACTTGGTTGTTGGTAGTATGTATATGGGGTGGAAGGGTCATGGTAACCCTAGTGGAAATACGGGCTAATGATTGTGGAATGGAAAGAACCACGTTCTGAAATGGGGTAGGAGTCACCAACACTAGAGGTGGGAATGTAGCTACAGGTATGTGTGAGACATTAGGGGTGGATGAGGTTGTGTTTGGGTATTCGTCGAGGGTATGGTGGATGTATGGGTGCCATAAAGATAACAAATGCGATACATGGTGGGTATAAAACCTAACTATAAAATGAATGGGGGTAAGGTGGATGCGGTAGCATGATGCCGAGATGGGGTCGATGCGGAAGTGGGTGTGAGAGTTAGGGGGATAGATATAGGCATGCCATATATCAACTGACCCAAGGCATCTCGAGTGGATGAGTGGGAGAGGTAAAACTGCAAGGCGGCAAGGTTCTGGTCAAGGAGTCGTGTGAACTCCTCATCTCTGGTAGCGATAGTAGTAGGCTAGATAGGATCCATGGCTGGTGATAAAATAGAAGGTGGTGAAGGAATAGGTGGGAGTGGTTGGCAACTGGCGTGGAACATGAGGGCACTTGCTTATCTTTGGGTCAGCACCATGTGAACCAGTATTGATTAGGTAGGGTTGCTTCTCTATAAATGATACAGAGAACAACAGAATAGGTGAATCTGGTGATAAAAAATGGATGAAGTAACAAATGGTGGGTGGAATGTGAAAAAGGCTAACCGATGTTGGTTAGGGAAAACTCGACATTGGTCGTGGGTAAGTAAGCACACCTTGTAGAAAATGGATAGTGAGTAAACAATGATGTAGAAGGTAAAATTTGATAGGTATGCCAAATTTGAAGATGTGTAAAACATCAATGGGAAAAATGACAATGACAGAGACTATGGAAAGTGGAAGAAAGTGAAGTGAAAATTTCCTTTTGAGTAGGTTAGCAAAAGGACCTAGAACTGATGTCGGTTGGGTATAACCAACGGCGATAAGAGGTAACCGATGACGTTACTGTGAAATTGAAACAGTGATGAAAGAAAGTGGTTGTGAATTAAAATCTGATGTAGAATCAGACCTAGAATTCTAGAAATGATGATGATGTGGCCCAGAACACTCGTCGTGAAGCTAGAATATACCAATTATGATGAGGAGCATGTAAGGATGAACAAAAAAGTGATGAACGTGATCTTTCACCTCAAAACACAAGCCAAGTAGAAACACTAAGAAAATGCGATCCTAGGAGTGCCCTTTCTATTATGTTTGTTTAGCTTATGTTATTTAGGGACTGACACATGAATTGTGAAATAGATTTTTGGTGAGGATGACTTCCTAAAAGAAGGAGATCTAAAAGGTGAGGTTTTAGGTATGTTATGGTGTGGGCATGTTTTGCTCAAAGTATGACTCGACAGAGTAGCAAGTCAGGTGCCCACCGTACCGTGATCATGTGATCACCTACAGCTTCTTCTAGGTATGATGTTGTTTAAGAATGTATGTATTTTGAATTTTTGTGTGGTTTGGTAAGACTCAGAGAAAGAGAAAATGATAGAATTTCTTTTCTACGATTCGTTTGTCAACCATCAGCTGGTCATGACTTCCAGCGTATAGGTTGCCCTCAATTAATGTGAGCTAATGCAATAAATCAGAATGGAATGAAATTGTTTTTAAACCCAAATTGAAAATGTGAAATTGTATGACACAATAAGATGAAGAGGAAGAGCGATGATCTTTCAATACAATGTAAAAACATGAAGAAATGATTCTTTTTAATTACACCAAAAGAAAATTTTCCTTTAGAGAAAATAGAAAGGAGATGTGGATTACCAAGGAAGAAAATTAGTGTGTATGATTTTTAGAAGGGAAACAAACACAAAAAAATTTCCTAGGGATGAATGAAATGTAAGGAACCCTAGATGGGTCCCACCAGGTGTGCCGAAATGTTTCACCTTTTTCTTAGATTGTTTCTTTAAAGTGTTGACGAAACAAATAGGATAACGTGCATAGGAGGAATACCTGTTCAAATTTTGATTGATGGGTTGTTACGCGCGTATGACTTCCAAATCCATAGCTGATCGTGAGAGCTTCCTTTTGGCTAGGAGGAACTACTTGTAATGAAAACAAGACCACCAAAAGAAATTAAACAATATGGGTAGTGAACTACCTAGCGTAAGCTAGATCCAGGAAGTATGATACTTCCTAGATGGCTATCAGTCCACTGTTTTAAACAAATTAATACTATAAAAAAGTAAATCCTATTGTTATTTTGAAATTATTTGGGTATCTCACTTAAAACACAATAATAAAATAGATCTAATCTAATAGGCTAAGCTAGAATAGAATCCAAAGGTCAAATGATTAGTTCTGGGTCTCTACAAGTCTGATAGAGGTCTCAAGTCACCACGATGAATGAGAGTGAGGTAAAATTAGGTGGGTAGGTCTCTTTTTAAGGATGTGTGGGCAAACACAGAGACCAAAGGTGTCGGTCGGGGTGACTAACGGCGGTTAGATATTACTAGTGCCGATTCTTGTGAGATCTGGAAATGTCATAGAATAGGGTTTTGGTCTCCTTTGTCATTGCACAAAGTATTTTGGTTAGGTCGGGATGAGGTATTGGGTGACCGGGTAGGATTTTGCAAGGTTTGAATGGGTCTATAGAGGTGAAAATGTTGGAGAAGGTCAATAGGGAGCAAGATAAACAATTGATGATAAAATAATGATGAAATGAAATAAACCAGAGAAGTATGATGTTATACTTACTTGGATTTCATTCTGAAGGTCTCTATGTTAAGGATGGAGGTGGTAATAATGGGTTTGAAGCCCGAAAGTGATCACCAACTGAAAAATGCTTCGCATGGGCTGCAAGGACACTCCTCTTTGCTTGGATAGATTAGTTCATGGCTGGGATGGTCAATGCAGAAAAGATGCTCAATCTCCTTACTTGGATGTGAGTTTTCACTGGAATTAGATCTCTGAAGATGTGTTATCTCTCTGAGATGTGTTCTTGCTCATCAACTTTCTTGCTTCCAAGTTCTAACTTCCAAATTCCAACCTTTAGAATAAGGTTGTTTTCGGTTAAAGGGGGTAACCGACGATGGTCCATCTTAACCGGTGACGGACGTTGTTAGGGTAGCAACCGTCGCGTCAATGCGAGGATTTCCTAGGTTTACTAAACTAGGGAGATCCTTTTGATTTCCTTGGATCTCATGTTGTTATCCCTCGATTACACTCGAAGCCTCTTGTGAGCATGCGGGAACGTGGTTAGAGGGAATGTAGGCATTAATTTTTAGGTTTTGGGTAAGTCTTAGTTAGTTATGGGAACTTGCTAAGAATAGGTCTTAGGATGAGTTAGCTTGGTGAGGTGTTTAAGTGAACTATATGTGTATATATTTTTAAATAATATATTTAAATAATAATTATAGGGAGGATAAAGCATTAATTTAATTAAATTAATATTAGTTGGATGATGGGGGTCATGGCTAGGTAAATGTAATAAAGGGTGCTTATACGTCAAGGGACGAATAGTGTCTGCGTATGACCAATGCAACGAATCATTTTTATATAATGGATGTCAAGATACACTCCATTTCTTATAAGAACTCTCTTGACATTATGGTTTGTAACATAGGCTTCGATGTACTAGGAGTTATTGTTAATCAGATTTGAGTTCAACATATCTTGAGGGATAAAATATAGGATAGGAGTTTCAAGCGTAAGTTTTGTGATCATATCCTAAAACTATTGAACATTGAGAGTATCAAGAACATGTGATTCATTTAGAGCATGCATGACAATATCTTGAAAGCTAGGTTACTCTTATAATAGTTCCATTAGAGAAAGACACATTGACATGGTTGCTAATTATTTGATGAATTCATACTAACCCGAGAGGGAGATTTGGCATTAGAGTTTTAATTTTGATTTGAAGGAGATGTCTGTTTGGATGTTTTGAGGTTTTGCTAAAGATGTAGAAGGTTGGTTTGTCATGGGAACCAACATCTTCCTTTGGCATGTGGTCACAATATTACTCGAATATTTGAATTTAATGGTCACCATTATAGATGGTACTTCAATCAATAAATTAGATAATTGAGCTGAAATCAATGTTATTGGTAGAGGGACCTTTCTCAACATTTTTATTTTCACCTCTATGTTTGGCAAGTGGGTTTGATAACACCTTAATATTTTCATTGGGTGTTTTATTTGTTGATGGTTCCTCAATAGTGATATCTCCACTATCAATGAGGTCTTGGACAAAGTTATGTAAGTGAAAGTATTGATCAGTTGGATGACCAGCAATGTAATGAAAATCACAATAAGTATCATCTTTATACCAAGTATGCTTGGGCTCTCCCTCAACCCAAGGTCTAGTGATGGGATAGGTAACCATGTTTGCATTAATGAGTTTTTAGAGGACACTTGATAAAGGTTATCCCAAAGGAGTGAAATGGCATCGCTTAGAATCAGGAGAGGAGGAAACCTAATTTTTAGAAACAAAACGAGGTTGTTTAACTTTTTTTGGTCTAGTCTGGGTGTTTTGGACATTATAGACATTGCGGTTGTTTGTAACACCATCATTGACCATATTATGATTATGGTTAACATGTTTATACTTGTCTTGGTGAGAGCTATTAGCATAGTTACTATATTGCCCATTATATTTTGAATGAGGTTTAATCAAACCTTTTGCGATAAGGGCTTTTTCAATATGTGATCTGTTGGTGAGAAAAAATTTTAGGTGGACAAACTTATGGATTTCTTGCCAATGTTATGGGAATCTAAGTCACTCTACTTAACTAGTGTAACTATCACATATGCATGCTTGAGAAAATGTGGATTTATGTTGTGGCCTTTTGACCAGGGATCCAACAGGGGAACTCCACTAACCTTGTGGAAAAGCTAGCAATATCTTGCTAGGAAAGACTTTGTATGAAGAGTGGGAAAGGGGAGTGAGAAAAGAGGTAGGAGAAATAATGTTGCAGGTAGAAAATCAAATTCCTACACATGCATTCATGAGAAGAAACAACTCGATAAATGACAACAAGACCAAATAGAGTTTATTGATCACAAAGTACCAAGAAAATCCTTAGTCAAAGAAAGCTATAAACTCCTTGTTTTATTGATTGCTTAAACCAAAGTTGTACATAGTGTGGGAATGGAAGAATTTTGATTATGGAGGAAAGTAGAAGAAAATGGCTATCTCCTTTCCTTATCTAAGTACAATGCACTGTTGAGTTTACAAGATCAATCGCCAACCCTTTAAAATGGGATTGGAATTACAATTTATAGAGTGAGAGGTGACTTATCATCTACCCCCAATGGATTTTTGAATACCTTAATATGAATTAATATTGTTCATATTCCACTTCATGTTGGGGTTAGCACACCGTTGTACGAGACAATATATCGAGATCTAAGCATAAATGCAAATAAAAGTGGAAATTCTACCAGAAGAGTTATACAAAAAAAGAGACATAAATCAACACTAGATTTAACATGGTTCACCTAGTGTGGGCTACGTCCACTAAGAAATAAGCCAATATATTATCCAAATCTTTGACAAGATATACAAAGTGAAGATTTATAATTTTCTAGACTTCTCGGATGTTCAAGACATTCTTCCTTTAAGATTTTTTATTATTCACCAAGAATTCTCTCTCTCATAATTTTCTTGTAATTATGATACATCCATTACTTCTAAACCCTAGTTTTTATGCTTATATAGTCATTTATAGACTTAGGACACTTAGCCATGCAATTACAATCAATAAATCTATTTTAATGCTAAAAATAGATATAATTCCCGAGAGTTAATTAAAACTTCATCGCACAGGTAACCGACGCCGGTTCTACCTAACCGTGGCTGGTTCCTTACTTACTTGACCGATGCTGGTCATACCTGACTAATGCCGGTCTACCCTGACCGATGTTGGTTACTGTATTTTCCAACAAGTTCCAATTGCATGCTAAAATGAAGTAATTAAGCTTCACAACTCAACAATCTCCAACTTGGAGTTTAATTACTACACCATACATGTAGAACATCATTCTTGGATCCTTCCTTGCCTTTATTTCTTCCTCTTCAAGTTTCAAACTTGAATACCAATAGAAGTGGAGTGTAGCTCCAACTTCTCCTTTGCTAATGGCTTCATTAGCATATCCGCAAGGTTCTTGCTCATATGAATCTTTTCCATATTCAATTGTTCATCCTCCAATACCTACCATATGAAGTGATACCTCAACTGAATGTGTTTCATTCTTGAATGAAATGCTAAGTTCTTTGCCAAATGAATTGCACTATGACTATCACTGAATAGTTTACAATTACTTTGCTCCTTTCCCAACTCTTTCATGAACCTACTCATCCATATCATCTCCTTGCTAGCCTCTGTAGCTACAACATACTCTGCCTTTATAGTAGACAAAGCCACAACCTTCTACAATCTCGAAATATAGCTAATCGCCATCCCACCTACTCTAAAAATTATCTAGTAGTGCTCCTGCTACCATCCAGATCTCCAGCCATATCTGAATCAATATAGCCACGTAATGAAATATCCAAACCTCCATAGCATAACTACATACTAGATGTCCCTTTCAAATACCTGAGTATCCATTGGACTACTTTCCAATGCTCTTTACCTGGATTACCCATACATCTACTCACAACTCCCACTACATGTGTAATGTCTGGTCTTGTACAAACCATAACATACATGAGACTTCCAACTTCTGAAGCATATGGCACTCGTGTCATGTATTTTACCTCCTCTTGTGATGAAGGACACTGATCTTTACTCAATTTGAAATGTCTAGTCATAAGTGTGCTAACAAGTTTTACATTCTACATGTTTAACCTTTCTAACACCTTGTAGATATAATCCTCCTGAGACAAATACAATTTCTTGTTTTCCCTGTCTCTATGTATTTTCATGCCAATGATTCTTTTTAATGATCCCAAATCCTTCATTTCAAATGTGTGAGATAGCTTTCTCTTAAGCTCACTAATGTTCTACATACTAGATCCCGTAATAAGCATATCATCCACATACAATAAAAAAATAATATAGCTCCCATTTTCAAGCTTCTTGAAATAAACACAATGGTCAGATTCACATCTCAAGTAACCATGTTCATGCATAAAACTATCAAACCTCATGTACCATTTCCTTGGAGCTCTCTTGATCCCATATATGCCAATGAATCTTCTTTCTCTACATGATGGAATCTCATTAGAAGCCGCAAGGTTTTCTCTCCCATGCTTACCAAGATGGGGTACCATAGATTTTTTAGGTTCCACTTGGCACTTGGTTTGTTTGAACAAGGGAAAAGTATAGTTGATCTATTTGATATCAGTGGAAGCAACCGATCGGTGCCTAGAAGATACCATTTCTCATTTAGGACTTCTATGGCTTCACACACTATTTCAGTATTTTGTGGAATGTTTGGACAAGGCATGCATGCAGCTGGTTTTAAAATCACATTAGGAAGTGCTGGAGGAAATACTACGGGGAGTGGTACTAGTTCACAAACTTTCATCACGCAATTCAGTGGGATGATAGGAGTGTTCAACATGAAAATCATAGGCCCTATACCTAACACAGGAGGATCTGGAGGTGGAAGTGGTGGAGCTAGTTGCTCGGATCTAGCGGGTCCAACAGAGGAGGAGGAACACTTGAGGGAAATAAATGGACTGGATCGGGAAGACAAGGGCCTCGGCACCTCCTCAAGTATTTTTCGATGTCTCTACACTTACCAGATTACATTGGGATAGAAGATGTCATGGAGCATGTGCATAAGTGCAAGATGCTATGGCGTGCGAAGGGAATCATGACCCAAGATTGAAAGGCTAGTCAATTTACGACGACTTTACAAGGACGTGCGCATAGTTGGTATAGAAAGTATGACCCTCATCAAACTGTTATGGATTATACCGCATTGAGAAATGTATTCTTGGTGGAATTCCACATACCTGAGTTTGAACAAAAGAGCATCAGCTCTCTCAAAGAAATCCAGCAGGGCATGGTAGAGAGCGTGTGGGAATATGATGCGCACTTTAAAAATCTTTTGTCTAAACTATCTTATGATATCCACCCTTCACAACATGCTCAATGGTTTGTCAGAGGATTGATCACACCCTTTAGGAGGGATTTATCTCATAAAACATTCACGAGACTGCTGCAAAGCGTTGGAAGCTACTTTACGCGCTGAGGTAGTTGGTAGTGTTGACACTAGTGTTATCCCCTTTTTGGAAGCTCATACTGCTGCCATGGCTAAGAAATTAGAGAAATTATCTGCCAACACAGTTCCAGAGATTTGTGGTGGGATGTGGCGTATGGATTGTAATGTAGAAGAGCACACAAAGGATAATGGTGGGGTATGTACTCGAGAAGGTGGTGCACGCCTGTAGCGGTAAATTGTGAAATATGTCATGATAACCATGATTAAAGTAGGTGCCCCTTACTACAACATGCGATCCACAAAAATGTATCTTGTTATTGTAAGATATGTACCTCAACCACACATGACACCAAGGATTGTAGATTGATTGAAAAGATTCATGAGGCAATTGATCTTGGTGTGCATCAGACTAGCATTGCTAGCAGTTCTAAAGGAGATGACCATGGGTATGGAGAACACGAAGATGGAGGTGTGCATGGAAGAGGGTTTCACAGAGGATTTCATGGTTGTGGTAACCATGGAGGAAGAAGTGATTTCCCATGGGGGACGTGTTTTAATTGTGGAGCCACAGACCATTATAAGCATGAATGTTTAGATCTTCTACAATGCTCATGGTGTGGAAAAAAACATAAGTACAAAGAGTGCCTAGAGTTATATGAACATATGAGTCAATAGTACCGAGAAGGATAAGGGCACTGCCATGGTGAGTATTAAGAAGGCTGACACACAATGGCTTCCATGAGTAATACATGAATCGAAATAGATTCTATTATGGTGACAACAAGGAAAAGTCTCAGTGTGTGTAAGGGAAGCACCTAGGCAGAGACCTCTAGTTTCGAGGGAAGAAGTAGTACATGGGAAGTATCCAAACCCGGCTCACCAGAAAGAAGTCTACCAAGAAACCATGGACGTAATTCAAAGTTTACAAGGGGAGATCCAATGCTTAAAAGAGCAGACTAGAAAGGATGAGCAAAGAAGAACTATAGAAGCACCAAAGGATGACTTGGATGAGGTTAAGGAGGTGTGTAAACTGCTGAGGTAGGAGAATATTATTCCCCTTCTAGGAGCATGGTTGAGGGAAAAGGTACCACGCGCCAGGGAGAACATGAAAGGTAGATCCTACATGCAAACCTCCCACCTCACAACCTTGATTATGACAAAGAGATTACCTTGAATGCAATAGTGGATGGATGGTTGCTTAGCAACATCCTCATTGACACAGGCACGGAGGTTAATGTTCTCACTCTAGATGCATGACATCAAATGGGAATACCTGCATTACAACCATCTTGAAATGTGTTGTATATGGAAAATACGACAAAGGAAATACCCATAGGTGTTTTGAAGGATGTGACCATTACCATTCAGGGGACTAAGTTCACTACGGATTTCAAGTCTTGGTTCTTACCGAGGTAGATAATTTTCCAGCGTTACTTGGGCGCCCGTGGTGCTATAAGAATAATGTAGATCTTCGATTTAACAAGGGGTACATAAGCTTTGAAAATAAGGAGGAAATGGTGATTATACCACTTGGTGATGGAAAGTCCACACCCTATACTGAACCCCTTGGAGAGGAGGTCTTGCACAGAATATATGTGTACTCCATAAGAGATCTAGAGACCATCCACCCTACAGAAGGAGTCATCTTGTTTGATGATGCTTAATTTGTCATTAATACTACCAAGATAGCATGTGATAATTGGGTGCATGGGAATTATGAATTGATTGGGCAACATCTCGAAAGGATCGGTGACCAAGGTAACCATGGTGCACACAGCAGCGCCTAGAGGAAAGGTAATAACCAAGTATTATGGGGATGCATACTCGATTTATTTTTAAGAGAAATGGAAGCTCAATAGAGGGAGGACAAGTGACGAGGGATGCTAGGTTATGTTTTGATAGGCACAAGCGAGGTGGTGGGCCACGCATAGTGAAAACTTGTTGGAATGGTGTGAAGTTAGAATTGTGCTCACTATCTGATTCTCAAAAAGTAACATACCCACTGCTATCAAGGATTACAATGGCAATGGACCCACCTCTTCCCACATCCAGGCATGTGAGAGGGCCTGGGGAGAAGGCGCAGAAGCTTTACCACCCTCCCTTTGGGTGCACAAGCTATATTTGACACTACAAGGTTACACGCATGCTTGGTATATCCATTTAATAACACACCGCCAAATGGGAAGTTGGTAGGAATTAGCGGCTGAATTGGTTCACACATTCGAGTACTGAAGTACCATACAACCAGCTGATGACGCGTTGCAGACTATCGAATGCCTCACTCTAGGGGATTGCTCCATGGCAGAAGATAGATTAGTAAACTTACTTTCTGGACATAGCTTGGAAACACGGTTTGAAGAGGAGGAACCAAAAGACATAATTTGAGTGCGCGTGTGTCGAAAAATGGAAAGGAAAGATGATATACATTGTTGATGGAGAGGAGATGGAGAACTCGAATGTCGAACATTCGATTGGGATGTGCAAATTGGTCGACAAAGCAGATACATGTGCATGCCCGTTATAATGACTCGGTGTACCACCGATCTATTCATTCCATGACTCGGTGATCTACCGATCTATTCATGAGTATCAAAGAGTTGGCATTTTTATTTTAACACTTCACTCTTGTTATCTTCCCTAATCTGGGATTTCAGAATGCTCTATCCAAGGAACCTATCTAAATAATTGTTACCATTATTCATCGGCATCACGTCCCTCAGACTAGGTGACATAGGACAACGCAATCAACAGCTTGTGATACTTTGGCCAAAGATTTGAAACATATTGTTCATGTCTCATATTCCTTGATGGCATACTCATCAATCTGAATACGTTCCTTCACCCCACTCCGATGTTAGATAGAATGTCTTATACTTGACTTCTCTCACCTCTCCTCCCCCCCAAATCATTCACTCAAGAATGGATTAATACCATAACACACGTTATAAGGATGCTCTTGAGGACTAGGATAAGCTGACATACTGGGTCAACCACAGTTAACCCTGTGTGTCAAGGTACCCCAAATCTCCAAGGGCAGCCTCATAACATGACCATGGTCCTAACCGGTTCCAGAGTAAAAACTTGTTCGAGTTTAAGGTGTAAATCTTAACGATCAATGCAAAGGGTGTCGCCATAAGTCACCTGCATTGTTGTATCCTCGAGAAGATCCTAATCTTCTCAAAGGTACAACCCTGCAGTTGACATGTGCCGACATCCTACAAAACTACCTCGAAAGATTTACTTAACTTCAAGGTGTTACTTAATTTGAGTTGAAATTATATTTAAGACTCTCCTAACTGGGTAGTCTTTTCCCAACCCCTAGGTTCCACACCTTTGAGTTGCTTTACGCAATTAAGTTCAATTTCACAGAGAAGTTTAATAAGATTTGATATCTCGCCAAGGAGACCATTGGTTCCCAATAACCTTATTCTACATAATTGGGCAATAGCCCTAAGTCCTCTCATAAGGATGCTAACTAAACCCATATGGGTTTATATCAGCTCCCTAGACTGAAATATATCTTACTTATTGGTACAAGATATATTGATTTAAAACCATCAATTACGTTGCCTTGACTTAGATCATGGGTAGGGAGTAATAGATTACTCTTCCCATTTTCAGCTACCTATTAGGGTGGTAGTTTAATCTTAACTTCTCGAAAGGCAAGTGGGAATGATTTCCATTTAGCCTTATTCATAACATAAAAGAATTACTATTCATTCACGAAGTATTTGGTCACATAATTTTTACAAGACCTACTTAGAAAATCCAAATAACTCCCATGGTATACAATATTAAAATGCACTTACATTCAATCAAACCTAAGAAGTTCAATCCATCAAATGAAAAAGCAGCCACATAAGTAACAATCTCTCCATTTCATTCATTTCCAGACCATACATTTACAACTTATGCACTTCGGCACATTTGATACAATGATCAACATCGAAAGAATATATTTCTTCCTATAATACAATTTGAGACAATCAAATTGAAATTCATCATTAAACCAGTTTAAACAATCTAAGCATCATATCATATCTGCGTGCTTTTACCACTTACGATGTCCATCTGCAAAAATTATTGCTAGCAGTCGGTTCAGCCAAAGAATCCGAGCATGATAAGCACTAATTCTTAAAACAATTGCATTCTACCAACTATTTCCATTAGACAACCTGTTTAAATGAAATCATTTCTTCAAATCCTTAAACTTGAATCAGGCTAATCATTTTTCTACAATTCTAATATGACTTTAACGCATGACTCATATTATAGCTTCCAGTTAAACCTAAATATATTTCAGATAATTCATGGTATATATTAGAGACTAAGAAGAACAAAATGAATCCAAACATCCATCCATCTAAAAATCAAGGACAACAATAATTCAACAAATTACTCCATTCAAGAATGAATTCCTATCAGTACGTGTATCCAACAGGTGAGTATTTAACAATTCAAGCAAAGGCAGATTATAACATCCAGCAAGCTCAACTGACGGGATTCCTTTATATTCATAGCCTTATTTCAATGATATTGACAAGTATACCAACTTCTTCTGCAATACTATTTTTATAAAAGTGGATAACCGTACAACTCAAACATGATAGTAATATAACCGTTAATAAAGAAGAAGACTCAATCAAAGAGTCAAGATTTACCACCGCTTTCTCCTTACAATTTTAACAATCTATTCTTCTTATGCCCGTACCGTAGAATTCACATAAAGGTACAAAAGAAGAGAGCACTCATAGTTTCTAGACAAGGAGAGAATATTTTCTTAATCCAACAGTTATATATCAACATATACTTCACAGCTTAGGAGAAAGAAACATAGGCATTCAGATCTCCATTCCAATCATGTTCAAGACTGTACCAACTTCCCAAGAGTAATGCATATACATCCAATCTTGAATTCAATAAGGAAGAAGAGAGAGCAAGAAAATCAACACCCATCCCTTCCAAATACAAACCTGATTCCCATCCATGCAGACCCAGGATTACCCATAAGTTAATAAACATCAGAGTTCCTCAAAGCAAGATTTCTCTCGGTCAGGCTGTGTTCCCATTAACCAAGCAAGGTCGTAAAGAAAACAATAATTACATTTATATTTCATCACATACAGAATCTATAATCATAGACCATCCAAATCCTTTTCACAGAGATGCAGATTTAAATATAACATACATCATACGCATGCGACTAAATCAGTCGAGCTCAAAAGAAGGAACTACAGTTTCATCCCAATTCAATTATATAATCACCTAAACTATCAAGCAATAAAAGAGCTCTCGCGACCAAGCAATAATCAATAAACCAACCAAATTAGACCCAACAATTCTTTCCATGTCATTCTTCAAACATGAAATTACCCAACGCCATCGCCTGACATGGCACTGTTAGGAACTCATTACCTCATTCGAACAAGAGACTAGGTAACATCATAAATAGAAGTCAAACCCATATACAAACACAAAAAACATTTCAACTGAGTCGAATCCATATGTATACATAGAAAACATTTCAACTAAATCGAATCCATATGAATATCACATACAACAAAGACTTCAACAAAAGTCGAGCCAACACGCAAACACATCAAGGACTTCAACAGAAGTCAAATTCACATGAGAACACTGCAAGGACTTCTACAGAAGTCATATCCAACAAGTATTCACAACAAAGGCTTCAACACAATTCAAATCATACAAAACATCAAGGGACTTCAACAAAGTCGTATCCAACAAGTATTCACAACAAAGGCTTCAATGAAAATCATACGAAAACATTGCAAGGACTTCAACAGAAGTCGTATCCAACAAGTATTCACAACAAAGACTTCAACAGAAGTCGAAATCATACGAAAACATTGCAAGGACTTCAACAGAAGTCATATCCAACAAGTATTCACAACAAGGACTTCAACAGAAGTCGAATCAAAATGTAAACACAGTAAGGACTTCAATAGAATTCATGTTCATAAATAATCCAACAAACATTTCAACAGAGTCTACGCATAACCAGGGAGTCCCAATTCAACAAGAGAGGAAGAAAACCATTACAATGCTTCCAAAAAAACCAACTGTACAAAGAAATCATCTGAACAGAGTTGTTCTAATGAAAGCATTTGAAGGAAAGCAAGATTTTTAAAAGTTAGGGCCTATCATGCCTGATAGTGTCGCTTAAAAATTTGAAGAAGACCTCCGAATGTGCTCGCTCCTTCTCTTCTTCTTCCACGATAGATTAAACAACAATAAATTGTTACCTTCATGCCTTATAAACTTTCCCCGACAGAGAAAGGAGCTAGAAATTCTCAAAGTTGCCATGCAACACAGAGTAGACAACTGGTTCGAAGAACCAGTGCTCAAGCAGAGTGAAAAATGGAGTGCATGAAAAACCAAACAACCAAACAATATTCCATCTGCATGCCTTCCCAAGCAATCCACGCTCGGGAACCAAAGTTCATTAATTGTATTAACTACCATCCTCCCGCCTATTCTCCACTACCACCGACCGCCAAAATTGGTGATCGCCAAAAGAAAACAAACAACCATTCCCATACTTGGTGATACTGCCACGTCAGGTCACAATAGCCATTTGCAACCTCCACCAAATCTGACAGCATCCCAAGTCCTTCAACCTTATCCACCTCATAAATGCCATGGAAACCACCGCCCATGACTCGCGCCCCTTCATAGGTCCCCCTCCATTCTTATCATTAGTTAAGATAGGTTAGATCATAGGGTAGATCATAGGGTTAAGACATTAGTCTTACATCCATAGCGCTAGAAGAAGTTAACTCTAGGAGCATTAAGCTTATAGTTTAGGGCTAGGTTAGATTTGCAATTATTTTAACCAATAGGTTATAGTTTAGGTTAGGATTATTAACCTTAACAAATCCAGTCTAGGTCTCCAAAGTAGGACCAATCAGCGTTAGAGCCAAATAGGGTAAAACATTCCTGTAAAGGATTCTATCGGGAATAGCTAAATTAAGCTTACGGTATAAACATGAACATCTTACCTGGCTTAAGGTCTAGGCCTTCCCGATGTTACGGTATTTGGAACCAAATTTCATTTAACATGATCAGCCTGAGTTAAACTCCGAATTTCTCATTCAACTCATTCAGACCTTGCAACTTTCGTAAGGTCAATAAATTTTGTTCATCCTGAATAAGCTTAAAACATCTCTTGGATCAATGCAACTGATCCAAGGCTGAGTCATAAAGATGGATAAATCCACAATTCATCCCGAAATCAAATTGAACTCAGGTGCTAAAAATGAAAGAAATAAAAGAGTCCAAGCATATTCTGACTCAGTCAAAGATCTTCAAGAGCAAAGAAGATACAATCCATATCAAGCATGACTTCACAAATCAAAGGAACACGTCCTTATACAGAAGAAATCATATATCAACACTTGAGTGCTCAGGAGGAAGTAACAACAATTCAGGGTGTTACATGCTTCCCTCCTAAAAGATTCATCATCCCGATGATTACATCTTTTGATTTACCTTCATGTCAGTCAATTTATTAGTTCACAATACAAAAGACTATTTCCAACTTGAATAATTCCATAAATCAATGTCATGATACAATTTATTCAACCTGAATAATGTTTTCCTCAAAGCTGGCTTACATAAAGACATGAAAAAGATAAGTTCATAATAAAAATTTTTTTTTTGTCAACAGATTCTATTCTGTTCAAAAAGAAAGGGAAAAGCAATTTTCATCTCTTCCAGATTTTCCCAAGTTGCACTTTCTTCGTTAAACTGGTCCCACTGGACCTTACATTGTTGTATTTCATGATTTCTCAAATGCAATTGGTGAGTTTCCAGCACTCATGTGTGGGCTTAACCACGATTATTCCTGGGTCTTGGACCTGCAAGGAATTCCAATTTAAAACATGTGACAAGTCTGAAACGTATTTCTTAAGCAAAGAAATATGGAAAACATCATGCATGCGAGACAAAGCAGGTGGTAATGCTAATCGGTAAGCTACAGATTGATTATTTCGACAATCTCGAAAGGTCCCACATAACGAGGTGACAACTTGGCAGCCTTGCCAAAAGTTATAGAACTCTTTCTAGGTTTAACACGCAGGAAAACCTTTTCACCAAGTTCAAACTTTCGATCCACCCGCTTTAGGTCAACATAGCTCTTCTGCCTATCTCTGCTTACTTCTTTCAATCGCTCACGAATCATCTTAACTTGTTGTTCCATTTCAGTGAGGATTTCTGGCCCAATTACCACTCTATCCTCAATACTATCCCAACTAACAGGGGTTCTGCACTTTCTTCCATAAAGTGCCTCAAAAGGTGCCATTTTAAGAGAAGAGTGATATGTGTTGTTGTATGCAAATTCAACTAATGGGAGATACTCTTCCCATTTATACTGTTGATCCATGCAATACATTCGTAACATATCTTCCAACACCTGATTAACTCTCTCAGTTTGTCCATCCGTTTCTGGATGATATGCAGAACTGAAATTTAGTTTTGTTCCAAGAGTTGTATTAAGCGTTTGCCAAAATCTTGAGGTCATTCTAGGATCCCTGTCAGATATAATTAATTCAGGTACTCCATGCAACCTGAAAATTTCATGTACAAACCTTTTGGCTAACACTGGTGAATCATCCTTTAGATTTCCAGTGATGAAATGAGCTACCTTAGTTAGTTTATCTACAACTACCAAGATAACATCATGTTTATTCCTTGACATAGGCAACCCTTGTACAAAGTCCATGCTTATTACTTGCCATTTATACTGCGGTATGCTATGGGGATATAATAGTCCAGCAGGGTGCATGTGTTCTGCCTTAACCCACTGACATTCCAGACAATGAGTCACAAAATCAATAACATCCTTTTTCATACCTTTCCAAAAGTATTGTTGTTTTAGATCAGCAAGCATTTTTGTGATACCCGGGTGTCCAGAGAAGGGTGAATTATGAAATTCAACTAACAACTTCTTTCTCAAATCATTTAGCACAGGTACATATACTCTATCTTCATAACGTAAGATTCCTTCATTATCAAAATGAAAACCTTTATACCTTTCATCTTTTGGTTCTGCAGCAAGTGCTGCTTTTACTTGCTGAAAGTATATATCAGATTCTAAGGCACTTTTTACCTCATCCTTAAACTGAGTTCTTAATGTTATAAGAGCAGAAATGTGCTTCCTACGACTTAGAGCATCTGCTACTCTATTCTCTTTTCCTTTGATGTAACTAATATCAAAATCATATTGAGATAAAAACTCTAACCACCTTCGTTGTCTTGCATTTAGGTTAGGCTGAGTGAAAATATATTTCAGCCCTAAATGATCAGTTTTTAACTCAAAAGGTTTCCCAAGTAAATAGTGTCTCCAGACTTGAAGCGCATGAACAATGGCAAAGTAGCTCTAAATCATGAGGGGCATAATTCAGCTCATGTAACTTAAGTTTTCTACTTTCATAAGCTATGACTTGATCATTTTGTAACAAAACACCTCCAAGGCCTTCCCCAGAAGCATCCGTTACAACAGTAAAGTTCCCATTAGGGTCCGGTACAGCTAAAATAGGTGTTGAAGTCAACTGGATTTTCAAACTTTTAAAAGCAGTTTCACACTTATCATTCCAAATAAATTTCTTATCCTTCTTCTGCAATGAAGTTATCGGTGCAGCCACTTTAGAAAAATCCTTAACAAATTTTCTATAATAACCAGCAAGACCCATGAAGCTTCTTACTTCATGTACATTCTTGGGTGCAGGCCACTCGGTTATTGCCACTATTTTTGAAGGATCCACAACAATTCCTTCTTTACTAATGACATGACCCAAATAGTGAACTTCAGTATCAAAGAAAGAACATTTGGATAACTTACCGTATAACTTTCTTTTTCTCAAAATTTCCAAAACTATCTTCAAATGCTCATTGTGCTCTTCGACACTTTTAGAATATATGAGGATATCATCCAAGAATACAAGCACAAACTTGTCCAAATATTCTTGAAAGATATTATTCATTAAGTTCATAAAAGTTATGGGTGCATTAGTTAATCCAAAGGGTAGAACCATGAATTCATAATGTCCATACCTGGTTTGGAAAGTTGTTTTATGAATATCTTCTTCTCTAATCCTTAATTGATGATAACCAGATCGAAGATCTATCTTGGAATAAACCGCTGCCCCACGCATCTGATCAAATAGATCATCAATCCTTGGAAGTGGGTATCTGTTCTTAATTGTTGCTTTGTTTAACATCCGATAATCAATACATAGTCTAAGTGTTCCATCTTTCTTTTTTACAAATATTACTGGCGCTCCCCAAGGTGAAACACTTGGTCTAATCAAACCCTTAGACAAAAGTTCTTGCAATTGTGCCTTAAGCTCGACTAACTCTGTAGTAGTCATCCGATAAGGTGCCTTGAAATAGGTTTCGTTCCTGGTTTGATTTCAATGGTGAAGTCAAATTCCCTTTTGGGTGGTAAACCTGTAATTCCTCCGAAATACATCCTCAAACCTTGCAATAAAGGGGAATCGTTTCATGGAATCACCATCTTCTTCTGAAAATTCAGATATCTTTACTGCATATAAGGTACATCCTTTGTTTTTAGCCTTTTTAAGTTGCATAGCTGACAGTTTTCTAACTAAAATTTCCCGTTTCACACCTTGAATCTCTGCTTGCTTTCAGCCGATCATCTAAACATCTTATATTCTTTTCAAAGTAGTCTACTTTTGCTTTATGGTCAGCTAACCAATTGACACCGATGACAATGTCATAGGATCCCAAAGGTGTAACATAGAGGTCAACTTCCATGGAAAAGTTAGGTAAGTCAAGGACTGCCCCAAAAAGACACATACTCACTGTATGAACAGAGTTATTACCATACTGTACAGTCCAAGATTTATCCATTTTTCCAGCTTTTCTTTTAAGTTTAGAAGCAAGTTTACTAGAAATAAAACATTCAGTAGCTCCTGTATCAAAAAGAATAGTGACAGGTATGCCAAATAACTTACCCGAACTTCTATAGGTGTCACTTGCTTTTCAACTTGCTTGTCTGCTACTGCAGCATGTATCTTATCTTATGCTGATTACGATCATCCTTCTTCAAAGGGCACTGATTTGCGTAGTGGTCTTTGCCACAATTATAGCAGCCTCCTACAGGTCCCTTTTTAGGCTCAAAATTACTTCTAGCCTTAAAATTATCACGTTTTCCTCCATAGGGCTTCTGCCCATTGTTATAATTTTTGGCAAAACTATCCCTTACATTTCCAACAGGCTTATTCACTGTCGTTTTCTTATTATTATCCACTGGAAACTTACTTTTGTTTCCAAACTTTTTCCATGGCCCCTTCTTGGGTGCAAGTGAAGTTGAAGAAGGGTTTGCAATCTTCTTCCGCACTTCCTCTTTATGAGCAAAAATAGCCTTTAATTTCTGTTCTTGCCTTATGGCTTTTTCAACAACCCCTTCCATAGTGGTTGGGCTGTGAACATCGACCTCTCCTCCTATCATGGGATTTAGTCCCATGATGAATTTCCATATTCTAAACTTCTCATCAGTTTGATACTGCAGTACATACTTGAGGAGTTTTGTAAACCGCTCCCAGTATTCAGTTACCGTTAGCTTTCCTTGAGCTAAGTTCTAGAATTCTGTCATTTTCTAATCATAGAAAAGTTGTGGCAGCCAACGTTGCCTAAAATAGCCTTTAAATTGATCCCAAGTGATATTGGTCTCATCAATATTTAGCTCAGCTTTACGGCTATCCCACCACAAAGATGCTTCATGGGAAAGCTGATAGGCTCCCCAAATAGCTTTGGTTTCCTCTCGAGAAGTTTCTTATTGCAAAGTACTTCTCCATTTCACTGAGCCAGTTCTCAGCTCCATCTCCTAATGTGGTGCCATCATATTTAGGTGGACTTATCCTTTTTATATCATTAGTGAGTTCCACTGCCAACCTGGCCTTTTTGTTTTCTGGTTGGGCAAGTGCATTTCCAGTGTTATTATCAACACCCATATCGGGGTTGTCCTCAAGAGGTAGCTGATTATTGTTACCAGCTTCATCATCCTCCTCATTTCCCATTACTTGTTGTTCAAGTACAGCCAAATGATCTCTTGTGTCCAATAGGGCAGCAAGGATCTCATCAAGTTTTTGGGTTGTTGCCACCCCTCCTTCTGTGGAGCATTATTCGCAACGTTCCCTCTTGTTCTAACCATTTTTTATTACAAGAAAATTCAGGTTTTTATCGATTATGGACACAATAGGTCCAAGAGCCGCAACCTTCACTCGATACCAAGATGTAACATTCCCATTTTAGTACATTAGAACAAGAAAAAAATTTTTATAAGTGCTTCCTAGTTCTAAATACATAATTTAGAACTCACAGATCAAAACAATCATTCTTATGACAGATAACCATATGCAGCTGTAATGACTCGGTGTACCACCAATCTATTCATTCCATGACTCGGTGATCTACCGATCTATTCATGAGTATCATAGAGTTGGCATTTTTATTTTAACACTACACTCTTGCGGTTCTCTTCCCTAATCTAGGATTTCAGAATGCTCTGTCCAAGGAACCTATCTGAATAATTGTTACCATTATTCATCGGCATCTCGTCCCTCAGACTAGGTGACATAGGACAACGCAATCAGCAGCTTGCGATACTTTGGCCAAAGATTTGAAACATACTGTTCATGTCTCGTATTCCTTGACGGCATACTCGTCAATCTGGAATACTTCCTTCACCCCACTCCGATGTTAAATAGAATGTCTTATACACTAACTTCTGTCAGCCTCCCCTATCCCAAGTCATTCACTCAAGAATGGGTTAATAACATGACACACGTTATAAGGATGCTCTTGAAGACTAGGATAAGCTGACATACTGGGTCAACCACTGTTAACCCCGTGTGTCAAGGTACCCCAAATCTCAAAGGGCTGCCCCATAACCTGACTATGGTCTTAACCGGTTACCAGAGTAAAAACTTTGTTCGAGTTTAAGGTGTAAATCTTAACGATCAATGCAAAGGGTGTCACCATAAGTCACCTGCATTGTTGTATCCTCGAGAAGATCCTAATCTTCTCGAAGGTACAACCTTGCAGTTGACATGTGCCGACATCCTACAAAACCGCCTCGAAAGATTTACTTAACTTCAAGGTGTTACTTAAGTTGAGTTGAAATTATATTTAAGACTCTCCTAACTGGGTAGTCTTTTCCCAACCCCCGGGTTCCACACCTTTGAGTTGCTTTACGCAATTAAGTTCAATTTCACAGAGAGAAGTTTAATAAGATTTGATATCTCGCCAAGGAGACCATTGGTTCCCAATAACCTTATTCTACATAATTGGGCAATAGCCCTAAGTCCTCTCATAAGGATGCTAACTAAACCCATATGGGTTTATATCAGCTCCCTAGACTGAAATATATCTTACTTATTGGTACAAGATATATTGATTTAAAACCATCAATTACGTTGCCTTGACTTAGATCATGGGTAGGGAGTAATAGATTACTCTTCCCGTTTTCAGCTACCTATTAGGGTGGTAGTTTAATCTTAACTTCTCGAAAGGTAGTGGACTGATTTCCAGTTTAGCCTTATTCATAACATAAAAGAATTACTATTCATTCACGAAGTATTTGGTCACATAATTTTTACAAGACCTACTTAGAAAATCCAAATAACTCCCATGGTATACAATATTAAAATGCACTTACATTCAATCAGACCTAAGAAGTTCAATCCATCAAATGAAAAAGCAGCCACATAAGTAACAATCTCTCCATTTCATTCATTTCTAGACCATACATTTACAACTTATGCACTTCGGCACATTTGATACAATGATCAACATCGAAAGAATATCTTTCTTCCTATAATACATTTTGAGACAATCAAATTGAAATTCATCATTAAACCAGTTTAAACAATCTGAGCATCATATCAGATCTGCGTGCTTTTACCACTTACGATGTCCATCTGCAAAAATTTCTAGCACAGGTCAGTTCAGTGAACTGAGCATGATAAGCACTAATTCTTAAAACAATTGCATTCTACCAACTGTTTCCATTAGACAACCTGTTTAAATGAAATCATTTCTTCAAATCCTTAAACTTGAATCAGGCTAATCATTTTTCTACAATTCTAATATGACTTTAACGCATGACTCATATTATAGCTGCCAGTTAAACCTAAATATATTTCAGATAATTCATGGTATATATTAGAGACTAAGAAGAACAAAATGAATCCAAACATCCATCCATCTGAAAATCAAGGACAACAATAATTCAACAAATTACTCCATTCAAGAATGAATTCCTATCAGTACGTGTATCCAACAGGTGAGTATTTAACAATTCAAGCAAAGGCAGATTATAACATCCAGCAAGCTCAACTGATGGGATTCCTTTATATTCATAGCCTTATTTCAATGATATTGACAAGTATACCAACTTCTTCTACAATACTATTTTTATAAAAGTGGATAACCGTACAACTCAAACAGGATAGTAATATAACCGTTAATAAAGAAGAAGACTCCAGTCAAGAGTCAGTACTTACCAGTTTCTCCTTACAATTTTAACAATCTATTCTTCTTATGCCCGTACCGTAGAATTCACATAAAGGTACAAAAGAAGAGAGCACTCATAGTTTCTAGACAAGGAGAGAATATTTTCTTAATCCAACAGTTATATATCAACATATACTTCACAGCTTAGGAGAAAGAAACATAGACATTCGATCTCCATTCCAATCATGTTCAGGACTGTACCAACTTCTCAAGAGTAATGCATATACATTCAATCTTGAATTCAATAAGGAAGAAGAGAGAGCAAGAAAATCAACACCCATCCCTTCCAAATACAAACTGATTCCCATCCATGCAGACCCAGGATTACCCATAAGTTAATAAACATCAGAGTTCCTCAAAGCAAGATTTCTCTCGGTCAGGTTGTGTTCCCATTAACCAAGCAAGGTCGTAAAGAAAACAATAATTACATTTATATTTCATCACATACAGAATCTATAATCATAGACCATCCAAATCCTTTTCACAGAGATGCAGGTTTAAATATAACATACATCATACGCATGCGACTAAATCAGTCGAGCTCAAAAGAAGGAACTACAGTTTCATCCCAATTCAATTATATAATCACCTGAAGCTATCAAGCAATAAAAGAGCTCTCGCGACCAAGCAATAATCAATAAACCAACCAAATTAGACCCAACAATTCTTTCCATGTCATTCTTCAAACATGAAATTACCCAACGCCATCGCCTGACATGGCACAGTTAGGAACTCATTACCTCAGTCGAACAAGAGACTAGGTAACATCATAAACAGAAGTCGAACCCATATACAAACACAAAAATTTTCAACCCAGTCAATCATATGACACACAAAACATTTCAACTGAGTCGAATCCATATGAATATACAACAAACATTTCAACTGAATCGAATCCATATGAATATACAGCAAGGACTTCAACAGAAGTCGAGCCAACACGCAAACACATCAAGGACTTCAACAGAAGGTCGATTCACATGAGAACACTGCAAGGACTTCTACAGAAGTCGTATCCAACAAGTATTCACAACAAAGGCTTCAACAGAAGTCGAAATCATACGAAAACATTGCAAGGACTTCAACAGAAGTCGTATCCAACAAGTATTCACAACAAAGACTTCAACAGAAGTCAAATCATATGAAAACATTGCAAGGACTTCAACATGTCGTATCCAAAAGTATTCACAAAGGACTTCAACAAGTCGAATCATATAAAAACAAAAGTACTTCACAAAAGTCGATTCAACAAGTATTCATAAGCAAGACTTCAATCAATCAAAATGTAAACACAGTAAGGACTTCAACAGAAGTCGTGTTCATAAATAATCCAGCAAACATTTCAACAGAGTCTACGCATAACCAGGGAGTCCCAATTCAACAAGAGAGGAAGAAAACCATTACAATGCTTCCAGACAAACCAACTGTACAAAGAAATCATTGAAAGAGTTGTTCTAATGAAAGCATTTGAAGGAAAGCAAGATTTTTAAAAGTTAGGGCCTATCATGCCTGATAGTGTCGCTTAAAAATTTGAAGAAGACCTCCGAATGTGCTCGCTCCTTCTCTTCTTCTTCCACGATAGATTAAACAACAATAAATTGTTACCTTCATGCCTTATAAACTTTCCCCGACAGAGAAAGGAGCTAGAAATTCTCAAAGTTTCCATGCAACATAGAGTAGACGACTGGTTCGAAGAACCAGTGCTCAAGCAGAGCAAAAATGGAGTGCATGAAAAACCAAACAACCAAACAATATTCCATCTGCATGCCTTCCCAAGCAATCCGCACTCGGGAACCAAAGTTCATTAATTGTATTAACTGCCATCCTCCCACCTATTCTCCACTGCCACCGACCACCAAAATTGGTGATCGCCAAAAGAAAACAAACAACCATTCCCATACTTGGTGATATTTCCACACATCAGTCACAATAGCCATTTGCAACCTCCGCCAAATCTGACAGCA
Source organism: Taxus wallichiana var. yunnanensis (assembly GCA_018340775.1). Classification (NCBI taxonomy): domain Eukaryota; kingdom Viridiplantae; phylum Streptophyta; class Pinopsida; order Cupressales; family Taxaceae; genus Taxus; species Taxus wallichiana. The sequence continues at coordinate 97,541,790 of CM031234.1, read as the reverse complement.
TCCCAAGTCCTTCAACCTTATCCACCTCATAAATGCCATGGAAACCACCGCCCATGACTCGCGCCCCTTCATAGGTCCCCCTCCATTCTTATCATTAGTTAAGATAGGTTAGATCATAGGGTAGATCATAGGTTAAGACATTAGTCTTACATCCATAACACTAGAAGAAGTTAACTCTAGGAGCATTAAGCTTATAGTTTAGGGCTAGGTTAGATTTGCAATTATTTTAACCAATAGGTTATAGTTTAGGTTAGGATTATTAACCTTAACAAATCTAGTCTAGGTCTCCAAAGTAGGACCAATCAGCGTTAGAGCCAAACAGGGTAAAACATTCCCGTAAAAGGATTCTATCGAGAATAGCTAAATTAAGCTTACGGTAAAAACATGAACATCTTACTCCGGCTTAAGGTCTAGGCCTTCCCGATGTTACGGTATTTTGGAACCAAATTTCATTTAACATGATCAGCCTGAGTTAAACTCCGGAATTGCTCATTCAACTCATTCAGACCTTGCAACTTTCGTAAGGTCAATAAATTTTGTTCATCCTGAATAAGCTTAAAACATCTCTTGGATCAATGCAACTGATCCAAGGCTGAGTCATAAAGATGGATAAATCCACAATTCATCCCAAAATCAAATTGAACTCAGGTGCTAAAAATGAAAGAAATAAAAGAGTCCAAGCATATTCTGACTCAGTCAAAGATCTTCAAGAGCAAAGAAGATACAATCCATATCAAGCATGACTTCACAAATCAAAGGAACACGTCCTTATACGTAAGAAAGTGCCGTGCACCGATTTCTTGGACACACTGGGTACTATAGAAATTTCATTAAGGGGTATGCCAAGATCACCTCACCTTTGGAAATATTTCTCAGACATAAGAGTGCCTTTCGGTGGGGAGAGGCATAATAGAGGGCATTTGAAACTCTAAAATAAAGGCTTATCACCACACCTATTCTACGATTCCCATCATGGGATAAACCTTTCTATGTCCATGTGGATGCCTTTGTTACAAGAATGGGAGCTATTCTTGCTCAAATAGGACAGGGATTGTTGATCATCCATTGTGTTTTGTAAGTAGAAAGTTGACACCAGCAGAAAAAAAATTATATAAGGACTGAGTGCGAGTCATTTTCAATGATCTATGCACTCCACAAATTCAAAAATATCTGGGCGACTCCTTCGTATTCTAAACTCGACCATATGGCCTTGAAGTATCTAGTAAACAAAGCAGCATTAAAAGGGTGCATATGTCGTTGGATACTTTTATTTCGTGAATTTGAATTCAAGGTGGTGGTAAAACCAGAAAGAAATTTTTGGCGGATCATTTATCAAGGATTGATTCGAGAGAGGACACGTAAAGTATCGAGGAAACCATGTTGTACGTGCAACTATTCAAGTTGCGCAGTGCACACCTCGAATTATAAGACATTGCTATTTTTCTCAATGAAGGTGTGGCACCCGAAGGGATGAATGCTTTGGAAAGGAAAATTTTATCCATATCCGCCACGCCCTTCATGTTGATCAGGGGGGATTTGTATAAAATGGACCACGATGAGGTTTTGCACCAGTGCATATTAGATAATGAATGCGTGGCCATAATAGAAGAAGCCCATGGTGGGATTTCTGGAGGACACTATGTAGGGAATGCAACCGCACAAGATCCTAGTCACCGGACTATGGTGGGAGACAATTCACTAGGATTGCATTGAGTTTTGCAGGGCCTATGACCATTGCCAGTGTCTTGGGAAACCTAGAAAAAGGGATGAGATGCCCTTACACCTCATCACCAGCATGAAACCTTTTGAAAAATGGGAAATGGATTTTTTCAAACCAATCTCACTAGTTGTGTGGAGGAATAATTCGCGGTATATCATTACTTGTACTAATTATCTAACAAGGTGGGAAAAGGTCACGCCCACAAAGGATTACACCGCAGCCACGGCTACTAGATTTTTGTGGGAGAACATTATCAGCAGGTATGGGTGCCCATTAAGTTTAGTAAGTGATAGGGGCACTCACTTCTTAAATGAAAAAATTGGGATTCTTTTGGAAAAATTCATGGTAGCCCATCACAAGACTACCCCTTATCACCCTCAGGCAAATGGGACTGTAGAGGCATTCAACAAAATCCTTAGTCACACATTGACTAAGATATGTGATGTGGGTAGGCAGGATTGGGATGATAAGGTATCAATAGTTATTTGGGCATATAGAACAACGTATAAAAGGTTGAACAAGGCCACACCATTTCAACTGGTGTTCGGTGCGGAGGCTATTTTTCCAGTTGAATTTATGCTACCATCACTACGTATAGCGCGCACAGAGGATTGGATGATGAAAAAGCACTAGAAGAGAGAATAGATGAATTGATGAAGTTGGATGAAAGGTGCTTGCTAGCAAGATGGAGCCAAACAACTGAAAAAGCTAAGCAAAAGGCATGGCATGACCGCCACATTAAGAATAGATAGTTTGATGTTGGCGGATGGTTTTCTATATGATTCAAAATTCCTATGTCGTCTGGAAAGTTGAAGGTGCATTGTTTGGGTCCTTATGTAATTCCATACATCCTTGATTCAGAATGTGCTAGTTACAAGCGTTGGATGGAAAAAAATTACCTAGACACTTCAATGGAAGTAGGCTGAAGCCCTACTATAAATAATGCTTCTTGGTGTTTGTAAATAAGGTAGTTCTGCCAATTAGTTTAGAATTTCCTTTTATGCTTTTCCTTTCTTGTTTTTCCCTTTTCGTTGTTGTCTTGTTTTGCACCTTGGGCACCGGTAACCTTATTACTTTTTAACTTATGAATGCGCAGAGGACTGCGCATCGATTTAGTGTGGGGTGAGGTGATAAAGAGAGGCATGAAGTTATTCTGTAGGAGGATTGGGTTGGTAGACCATTTGAACTGGCCCTGTTGAAAAGATGCATTAGGAGAAAAGAAGGCAAATGGGTGGCAAAATAAGGTTACATTGGAAATCCACGTACAAGGAGAAAAAGTGCAAAAACATGAGGTAGGTGAAAGCAAGAATCATGAGGATGGAAGAGGTGCCTTTGGCACTGGTAACATGTGCGTAAGATTCTTATGTCAAGATGGATTATTTTCACGCTAAAAGGTTGGAAAAATTTTTGCGCAAGGATTGGGCGCAGTGAAAACATTTTTACACAAGGATTGGGCATGTAAGGAAAATCGCCGATATCCGGTTTGTTTGAAAAATGCCACATTAAATATTGTCATACGATGGTAGGTAGCCTAGCCTTTAATGCATTAAAGTGGGTAAAAGCTATAAATACAAGGATGGGCAGTTCATTATTTTACTTTGCAAGAACAAGGAGAACAATTTTATTTCAAGAGATAGGGTTTCGAGAGTTGACTTGTGCGAAGAAAAATCTCAAAAAATTATGTGCAATCGGTCTATCAGATCTACAAACTAGAGCAGAAGTGATTCATGGGTGTGAGGAACGTTGTGAAAGAGCATCGTGATCGAAGGAGGAAAATCGAGATTAGGGTTTGTGCTCTAGGGCACGGGGTATGTGAAGAAAACTCTCAGACAACTTGAAAGTAACTAGGGAATGAAAGCAAAGGGTAAAATGACGGCCACAAAACTAGTTGATAAACCTGCAATACAATCTAAGAAGGGAAAGGGTAAGGGAAAAGGAAAGAAGAAAGAAGAAGAAATCCCCTTGATACCAATGAGGAATGGTACTCAGAGATGTAATACCCAGATGGGGTTTTGCTAGGGCAAGAGTGGGAGTCCCACATAAGATAGATGACCATGATCGACTACAATCACCGGTCAAGTATAATCATGAAGGAAATGGTGTTGGAGCTGGTGCACCCCACAAACAAATGAACACCGATGGGATGTCAATCTATAGTGACATAGTCAAGGTGAAAATGGAGAAGGTAGGGCTTCTCTAGCTTTTTGAGTTTCCATACTTGGGAAGCCTAAGTTCCTAGTACCAATGGTTAATGATGCACATACATGAAGATTTCTTCTATTTCATAGGGCACAAAATGCACATAACTCCCTAGTTAATCTCACACTTTACAGGCCTAAGATGTAAAGGGGACGTGCTCATAGATGACCTCTAGGACGAGGAGGTAATCAAAGAAACCATTGCATCCCAGGATTATAAGAAGGGATCAAGATACTATGACGTCTTGGATATCAGTGATCTCGGTGATGAAGATGGCTGCACACCTCTTCTCCAAGTTGAATGGACAAGAGAGGTGGACCCGGTGAGAAAGCCCTAGTTAAACATCTGCAAGAAGGTCACGGAAGGCACCATGTACAACATCTCCCAGTACATAGCAAAAGAAATCATAAGCAGCGTGGAGAATGAAGGAAATATCTTGTTTGGAAACATTTTGTTAACAATTGTGTTCTCAAAAATCAGGGTGCTAGATGCATCCGATAAATTCATATGGGAGTACCCCGCTGAAGATCCCTCACCCACTGGACAGATTCTAGAAATACACATGTGATTCAATGACAAGGGTGCACAAGGCGTGCTTAGACAAATGGTACATGTGCCTTAGGAACGCATTCGGGGCTGAATGGTGGATTCCTGAGCAACTCCCACGGTGGTGACCGAATGAGAAGCGAGTTTTGGTATACCAGAACTTTTGAATTGGTAGATTAATCTTGGTGGATGGTAGTTGGAGTCCTTGGTGCAAACTCCCATTCTCATTTATTGCCCAATTTTTCCAAGCAGGGGTAAACAGATACAAGGAATCGAAGAAATTAAATCTGGAGTTTTCCACCCTTGACAAAGAGCAAAAGGAGATGAGAAAGAATTTGGTCTACCTAGGGAAGTGCACGTACATTGTAAGGTACGTGTCACAGGACATGGACATCGTACGGTTATTGACCTTACCAATTGATGAGAGTGTTGCTGCTAGGATCTACATACGCATAAGGCCAAAATTTGAAAAGGGTACATATGTGGAGAATGAGATATCCATTTCGGACGACCCCATGGGAAGAAAGAAGCCTGTGCCAAAGCATAAGGAGAGGGAAGAAGAAGAACAACAACAAAGAGTGGTGGAGAGGTAGAATGTAGATACTGCAAGGCCGAGTACCTACATCTCGGAAGAAGAGGAGAACGGTGGTCAGGGAAAAGACCCCGGAGCCTGAAGCCACCATCCCCTAAAGAACCTTCAGATGAAGAGAAGACAACATCCCGACTCTAGATTTTTCTACAAGGGAAGAAGAACAAGGGATGGAGGAACAAGGGTCTGAAGATACAGATGACCCGAATACCTATATAGGTAAAAAGGATGATGATGGAGGGGAAGAGTTGGAGGTGGATCAAGAGCTGATTGATGTCCATGATTTGGAGGGAGAGGAAGTAGAGGATACAAATGATGCTTTCATCTTTGTAAGGAGGAAGGGTGCCCAAAGGGAGGAAGGTGTGTAGAGTGAAGAGAGGAGTGAAGGGGCTAGTACCAAGGAGCCAGATATGCCCAAGCTCACTTAGGAGGAGGTGAATGAGAAGGCAACAAGGGAGGTAGAGAAGATAATCAATACCCTGGTCGAAGATGAGTTGGAGTACAGCGTAGAGCTAGTGCTCGAAGAATTCAAAGAAGAGTAGAGGGAGAAGAGTGTGGGTAGCAAAAAGGCCCAATCCTTTTGGTAACTATTCCCAAGGGTGTGTGTAATGGAAGTAAACATGCGAAGGGGAAGAACAATGATGGGTTACATTGATGACCCCAACAAAGTTTTTTTGCACATTTCCAGAGTACCGTGCCCACCAAGGAGCTCACCACCATGGAGTCCTTTGATCCTGAGGGTGGATACCCATGAAAAAGGAAGATGCTATCATGGGCATTTGACTCCCACCTCAATGAGCCTGAGTTTGAGGTTAACCAAGGAGTGGTATTAATGTTGTCCGAAGGAAATGGGGACAACCCCATTGTAAACACACAACAACTATTGGATGAGAAATTATTTAACGCCCTCAACAAAGTCTCCATGGAAATCGAGGCTATGCTCTTCGACAGGGAATGATAGGGTTAAAGTCTTGGAGGACCTATTGGAGAAGAGGAAGGAAGAAGTAGTTAAGCTAATGAAGGACCTCAGCCTTGAGAAATTAATTAGCGCTTAACTATAGAGCGAGCTTTAGGAGGAAAATGCCATGATACATGAATTTTCCAAGAAGGTGGAGCTCATCTCCCAAGTGATTATCACGAAGCACCCAGACCTTAACCCTCCCACGTAAAAGTATAGATCCTCCCTAGAGTGTCTAGAGGACTTGACTCGGATCCTCACCATGGAAAGGAATCCTTTAGCATTAGATTCGACAGAGAGGAGGTAGTAGTGTGCTTGGAGAAGGAAGACAAGTTGAAGGTCGTCATGTTCATGGCCAAATACAACAAGGTGCTCACTAACGTAAGAGTAGTTGCACAAACCGTGGGGGTCACTTACGACCATTGTGTGGATCAAGATAAAGTGACAAGCATACTACTTTCTAGTGACGAGGCCGAGCTGAAGGACTTCAGGGAAAATAATAAGGGCAATAGAGCTGAGAGAGAAAGGATCATAGCCGAAGTGGAAAATAAATCTGAAGCTATTGAGAACCGGTGAGTCTCAATCAAAACTAGGCTAAAATAGCTCTATAAGGTCATCACAAGGAAGATGGATGCCTTGGAAGATCATGCTAAGGAACTGGAGACTGTGGTGGAAACCATTACCACATAAGGGGAAGGGTTAACCTTCGACGAGGTGAGCACCTTGGTTGGTGATATCTGCACTAAAGCGTAGGATGAAGTCGAGTGCTTGAAGTATACTTGGAGGTGACCTACGAAAAAATTTCCCCTTCTTCTTATTTAGGAAAATTTACCCCTATTATTTCTCTCCCCATTCTTTATTCTTTCCCTCCATTATTTTCCAAGGCAAGGCCTTGCATTCTTTTTGTACTACATTCTTTGAGAAGGTTCCCAAGGGTAGAGAATAGGTGAAGTGTGGGGTAATGTTGGGCCCCTAATATAGCTTCCAAATCTTAAAGGCATGTAGGTGTGCACAACTGGAGGAAGCATGCAAGTGAAGGTGTGCAAGGCAGGATTCAAAAAGGGTCCTTGGAGAACCAAGGCCGTGTGTCGTGAAGAAAAATTTGGGACTTAGCCATTTTTGGCCTTTTGGATAGAACACATGAAGAATGTGTTCCATTTGGATAAGGTTCCAGCTTGGTGACAGGGTGTCCTAGAAGGAATATACCTTGCGATAGAAAGATCCAAAAATTTAATCATGACATGGAGAGGCATGCACTTGGGGTGACCCACACCTTGACACTTGGGGCCAGATTTTAGGTTGCAGACAATTTTTTTCCAACTCAAATGCCTATTTATATGTGCGCCCTGGGCAAATAACAGGGACATAAGTGAGGTAGTGGAGCTCTGTAGAATTACTGCGAGAACTATGGGATGAAAATGGGTAAAGGATTCCAGTAAGGATGTAATGGGGAAATGGGGAATGCAATTTTTTTGATGAGAATACATGTATGGATCCAGATATGGCGCATGACTATGGTCTGCCTCTCTGTGATACTTTGTAGCAAGACTATGAATGAATATGATAAGGTTACCATCATGTTTACATTAATATCTCCTTTTGTATTATCTACATGTTTTTACTCTACTTTTGATCTTGTATAATCATGGACCTTACTTGAATGATTAAGTATATTTGTGGATTTACAACTTCTTGGTTCTATTATTCTTGTTGTGTGCTTTGTTTCTGTTATGATTGAAGGGGTGTAGAAGCTATCTTGAGCTCTATAGCTTCTTCATGTATGTTAAATCACTAAGTCAGAATCATGAACTATGCCTTCCACTAGACTCACATAAAAGAGAGACTTGACTCCCTCTCGTGCACCTTGGGTGAGCACCTAACGCCCGTTGGGTGATAGGCCGGTGTGCATGAGGTTCCCTTGTTCTCGGTGAGTGAAAAAATGAATACAAAATATCTTCAACCAACCCAAGAGTTCATTTTCATCAATAAACTTCTTAATTTTCTCATCCTTGTGTACCAAAATTTGATCCCCGTGTAAACACCGAAATTGTGTCATAATCACCTTGGTCCCCTAACTCAGCCCTATAATCACTTTCTCATCCTCAACACCTTATCACCTACCTCCTGCACCCCACACATTTTAATTTAATTACTCTAATAAAATTAATGCCATTTACCTCCATACATATTAATTTAATTATTTTTAATTAAGTTAATAACCTTTTACCCACACACACATTAATTTAATTATTTACATTAAATTAATTCACTACCCTCACACACCTATTTAATATAGTTGCCTTTTATTAAATGCACCTCACCTAACCACCTCCATCATTTGACCCATTAACCTAAACCCTAAACCAATGTCCTAAATTAAACCTAACATTACACCCATCCCCTCACCTCAAATTTAAAAGCCTCATAAGGTCAATTTTCACGTCGAGAAAAAGAAAAGACTCTTATCAAATGGCGGAACAACTTCCTGAGCAATTTTTGAACAACCCATAAGATCTCACCCAAACCAATGTCGGTTCACCCTAAACCAATGCCGGTTTACCCTAAACTAATGTCGGTTATACCGGAATGGACCAAATGGCCTATTTAGACCCATTTACAGCTTTGTAATACAGGTTGGTTGTTGTTGGAAAACTTATGATCTTGAATTTAATCTCTTTAGATGTGACAATAGAACGAAGATTGATTTGTGATCAACAAAGGCAACCAAATACACTAGCACAACAGTGAAACTTTCTTCCCAGCATCCTCCAATGCAGCAACTTCTTCATTATTCTTTAGACCTGTACCTCACAGAAGAGTAAGTATCCTCCTTCCATCTATTTCATTTTCTTATCATTAGCTATAGTCTTTGTGGTAAAGGAACCTAGTCTTTTACCCTCTGTCCATTCCCTCTCTCTAGTTATAGCCACCTTACATACCCAATCATCTTAAGACTTGGCCCAATTTCCCATTTTCACCTCCTCAGTAGTCTCATACCTTCACAACATATCTACACACCCTCTATGATCAATCCCCACCTTCTATCCACTGCACTTTTATGCAAAAAACTCCAAAACCCGGACTTTGTGATTCCACCACCCGACTTAACCATCGTTGGTTCCCTCTAATCATCGTTGGTTACAAAAACCGTCATCGGTTTCATAAAACCATGTTCGGTCTCTATGTCGCCTGATCTCTACCAGAATAACAACCTGTTTCTAACATATACCTACTTGAACACCTATTTGACCTTTAGATCTATATCTAACCTAGCCTGTTAGCTCATATTTATGTATAACCAACCTACTTGACCTCTCGATCTCCTTCTACCATAGCTTTGTTAGATTAGATCTAGCCTATTACATTTGTATGAGATGCATAAACCATATTAGACTACGGTAGGAATATTTACTTTATTTCAGCATTGAATTGTTTTAAACAGTGGATTGACAGCTACCTAGGAAGTATCACACTTCCAGGATCTAGCACATGCTAGGAAGTCCACTACATATATTGTTTAACTCTCTTTGGTGGTCTTGTTTTGACTCTTATACAGGTAGTTCCTCCTAGACAAAAGGAAGGTCTCACAATCACTTTGATTTGGAATTCAAATACGTGCGCATACAACCTTCAACCATCCTAAAACAAGTATTCCTCTTACCACCCTTTACCTTATCTGTTTCATCAAGTACTTCTCATAAAACTAAGAAATTAGGTGAAACATTTTGGCATGCCTAGTGGGACCCATTTCGGGTTTCGTTCATCTTTCTTCATTCCTAGGTGAAAAATTGTGTGTGTTTGTTTCCCTTCCAAGTAGCATTCACATTAAAAATTTCTCCTTGGTAACATTCTTTTCTTTCTACTTTCTCTCGAAAGACACATTTCTTTTGGTGTATTTAAGAAGAACCTTCTTATTCTTTTTTCTACATTTTAGTGAAAGAGCATCCCTCTTCCTGTTCATCTATTGTTTTCATCGAATATCATACTTTCGATTTGGGTTTAAAATAAGTGCACTGCATTCTGATTTAACTCATTAGCTCACATTAATTGAGGGAAACCTATATGCTAGAAGTAATAACCAACTAATGGTTGACAAACGAATCGTAGAAAAACACTTCTATCCTTTTCTCTTTCTCTAAGTCTTACCAAACCACACAAAAATTCAAAATACATACATTCTTAAACAACATCCTACCTAGAAGAAGTTGTAGGTGATCACACAATCACAATACAGTGGACACCCAGCTCACTACTCTGTCGAGTCATACTTCAGAGTGAAGCCCGCCCCACCATAACATTCCTGAAACCTCACCCTTCAGAATTTTTCTTCATAGGAAGCCTTCCTCACCAAGAAATTATATTGTTCTGTTCATAACAGTCAGTCCATACAAATAGCATAAGCTGAACAAACATAATACAATAGGCACTCTAGGAACGTTCTTTCTTAATGTTCTGCTTGATTTGCATTTTGAGGTGAAATCTTTCGATCATTATTTTTGTCTTTCCTTGCACACTCTCAATCATAGTCGGTGTATTCGACTTCCTTTGAGTGTTCCTGACCACGTCTACATCATTTTCAGACTTAGGTTTAATTCAACACTATATTTTTAAATCACAACCATCTTTCTTATTCTCTGCTTTTAATTTTATAAGAACTGCTATGGTTATCTTTGCCCATCCTGGTTACATTCCAACCGGCATTGGTTAAACCCAACCAACCAATCGTCCTGAAGTCTTCTTGGATACCTATCCAAAATACAACTATTTCACTTTTTGAGTTGTAAAAGGCTCCTATCCCCTTTCATATTGTCATTACTTCAATCACAGTCACCTTACGTCCCATCCTATGTGGAAATTTTCATGCAGGACCATCATTTAACAGATAGATTTTTCACAATAACCAAGACTTGTTAAGCCTAACCGGCGTCGCTTTACCTAAACCAGACGTTAGTCACCCTATGCTATTTTACTGACTCACCACCACCTGACGTAATCCACTCACTTTGTTGACTATTTTCCTAGTTTTTTTCTTCTATGCCATTCATACATAATACAATCTTGCCAAATCAATTCTTACCCACATGGTGTCGACCGTAGTCGGTGATTGCCTTCGTATTTAACACTAGTCAACTACCACTCCCACCTATCCCTTAATCACCTTCCATCTCATCATCCATAAATCCTAATCAACCTATCACCATTCCTATGGGTGACACAAAAGTTTGCATGACTCCCGGATTAGAATCTCGCCGCTTTGAGCCATTACCTCATCGATGCCTCCACTTGAGATTCCTCTGTTCAATTGATCTATGGCATGCCCATATCCTTATCTCCATCCCTAATGATCACTTCCACCTTAACTCCACCTCCTACCATAGTGACCTCACCCATTTTATCCCCAGTTGTGTCGTAGCTTGGTCCCACGCCGCTTTGACCGATGCATCCACCACCTCTATTGCACTCGTAGTCTCTACCATACCTTCATCCACCACCCAAAACATAACATCATCTACACCTATTGTCTCATATATACCAGTCGCAACACTACCACCCTTGGTGTCGGTAACCTCTACCCCATTTCAAAATATTTTCCTTTCTATTCCCCAATCTCTACCTCCCATCTCTACTAGGGTCACTACGAGTGTCCCACCCTCACATACCTACTACCAGCCACCTCCTATTTCATCGGTCATTTAGTCCAGGTATATACCCTTTATGTCTTGTCTCTCAATTCCTACCTCCTTATTCGACACCACCATACTATGGAATGTCATATTCTTCATATATCCAACAACAACCTCCTTTCACTCCGAGGGGTACCCAATCTTCACAACCTAATAATGACTTTATCAAGTTAATGATGGATAAGATGCAGACATTAGAAGCATCTATTTCTAGCTCCTACAATTCTCTCACCTATGACAAGATTTGTAATGAGCCTATTCACCCATCCATTCCCATTCACCCATATCCCGTACACTGGGATATGCCTAAGTTTAACCACTTTAACAGTAATGAAGACCTGCAGCAGTTGTTTGTGATCTTTCAAACATGGGTGTTACCTAATTTCCCATGATGATGCTTTGCTTTTGTGAACCTTTCCCATGTCCCTAACTGGTCCAACATTAGATTGGTATAGTGGATTACCTAGACATTCCATCTTCTCATTCAACCAAATAGCCCAAGCCTTCTTGGATCATTTTTTGATTAACGTCGTCAAGAAGGTTACCATGACCGATCTTTATTCTATGTGTCAATATGATGATGAATCTATCATAGACTTTGTCACTTGTTGGCGTAGCCTTACCAACCACCTCACTTTCCAATTACCACAAAATGAACTCATAGAGCTCTTCACATGAGCCTGTGCTAGACATATATCACCTACCTTATAAAGTGCAAACCTTTCAAAAATTCGATGAGGCTTTCACCATGGCACGTAAGCTTAAAATTTGTGCCATTGAAGAGAAGAAGATAGAATTATGAAACAAGAATTCCTCATTTAAATCACATGATACTTCATCTTCCTTGAAACCTTAGACGAGTTATTCTAAATCCAAGGGAACTGCCAACACAAGTGGTACTTAAAGCTGGCCCTGCTCATCCATCCACCATACTAAACCTTCATCCAATCATCACCGGTCCAAACCTTCCAATTCAAATGCAAACAAAATAAATATACCTCGATTGGGAACCATATTCATCTGCTTTAGAAAAGCTTATTAAAGCTAGTGACATCACCCTTTCTCCTATCAAACCACATACTAGGTTTGATCCTCTCACCCCATACTAGGTTGGTATAAGGAAAATGACTATTGTGACCATCACCGTAAATGGTCACAAAGTGGACATGATTATATCACCTTTAAAAATGTTGTTCAGGAATTCTTGAAAGCGGCAAGTTAGTCCTAGATAACCCTAATGCACTCGCCAATTAAGACCTTCATATATTCAAGAAACCATTCCCTAACCATTCCCCATCTAATGACCAGACTAGTGATGCCTCACACAATGAAAGTAATACACGTGAGGTACATGTTATCTTTACCAACTTACCACTTATTTCCCAAATATCTCCTATCCCCTCCATTGAGGAAATCCTAGCCTAAAATCCTCTACCCACATAGAAACCTACTTTATCCGTTCCTCTACCCATAGAGAAAATCCCTTCACCTCCCCGTACACCTGTGGAGGAGTCTCTCATTAGCACCGATATCATTTCCCCTTCAGCTTCCCTACCCAGTGAACCACTACCAATTGTACCTCCTCCACCCATAGAGGAGTACCCATCATCTTCTCCACCTATTCAGGATTCAATATATTTTTCGTTACCACTTTCGGTGACGATTCTCCATCTATACCCAAGATCTTGTAGACCTACATTCGACTCTCTTACCTACAAAGGCCAAAGCTAGTGAATTCCTTGTTTCTCGACACATTTTACAGGAATCACCACTTCCTTCACACCTACCTCATCTAACACAAAGTCATTCTCACGTTTGGTTGACTGCTTGGACTATGTTGATAGTGCTTCACTTTTGGGGTGTCTCTTACTCTTGGTCTCGACCCAAATACAATCATACTCCACCGACACTTCTACCATTTAGCTAAAGATGTTTCAACAACCCAAACTGCACATGAACATAACTCTCGATACATCTTCTATTACATCATCATTATCTATACCCACCTCCTACTACTGCTTGGTGGCGTGTTCCAACACCATCTCTTATATCTAAACCCACTAGTGTTCTAGGGGTCACACCCACATCAAACCTTGCACATCCTCCCGTTAGGATACACTTGACCACATCTTCCCGTATACCTATTGAACCAATCCCTCAAGCTAAACAAAAACCCAACCTTCTAATCTGCACACCCCGACCCTCACCAACTACACCTTTATCACCTTCAACCCTACCATCCATCTTGGGACCTCACCCCTCTACCATCAAAAATCTACTCTCTCCGGGGTAAACCTAAAATTCCCTTGATCCCTTTAACACATCCTACACTCTACCTAGGTGAACCTTACATCCTTCATCACCATCTATAACTTCTTTTCCTCCTATACCATCATTACCTTCTATATCTCCTTCACTACCCATGACATTTTCTCCCACCTCACCTGTATCTCCCTCTCGACCTCGACCAACACCTACCACTCCACCTCAATTTTCCCCTTGGGTCACTCGTCCTCTCCCACCATCTACCTTGCCATCTACATCACATGCTCCCCCTACACCTCTACCTAAGAAAAAAAAAATCAAAAAAACTGTTAATTTCCAAAGAAGTGGTCAAACATACCCTCTTTCTCGTCATGCACCTACACCAAAGAAAGTACAACCCAAATCCAAGACTACATCACCTTGACTACCACAACAACTACCCAATCTTCCAACAAAACCTTCCTTCACTTCACATTTTGATTTGCTAGTAGGAACATATGCCACCATCTTGGCTAACCTCCTTGAAAGCTCTGCTATCACCCTCCCTCCTCTTATACCTTATGACCTTCTTAAACCTAAACCGAAGGGTTTGATGATACTAAAATTTTCACTTACAATCGTGTGCCAAGACATGATGTTGATAATCGTAATGGTATAAAGGCTACCCTCATTCAATTATGTCCTTCGATCCCATTTGATGACGATGACCTCTTTGATGATGAACCTATTTCACCCTCTCCACCTTCTTCACACCTTCCTCCTACACCTATACCACAACCTCCATCTTCACCGCCACTTGACTTTCTTCCCATCTCTCGAAATTCAAAATTAACATGGTTCACATCGAGAACTTGCCACACCTCCACCCAAATGTCGTTGCGCCCAACTAACCTCACAGGTTTTCTCCTCCAGTAGGTTTTTTACTCGTTGTGTCATTATACCATTCACCCTACACCTGCTGCATTTGCCAACTCCCCTTAGATCAACATGGTACATGTCACTACATGTACACGAAAGGGAAAAGAAAATGTGGTTGACCCACCAACCAATCCTATACCCAACATACCATTTGCATCCATACCTAAGATAACTATGTACAGCCCCACATACCCCATTTCTAATGGCGTCACACATCGCACCATGCTCAAACAACTACACCAATCTCAGCTCAAAATTTCCTTATACGACCTCATCCAAACCTCGAATCCCATCATCAAGCTCTCATGGAGGTTCTTCAATCTATTGAGGTTTTACCTAATGACCCCACACTTGTAGCATCTATTATCACATATCATCATGTCATTTCTCTCACCAAATTTCCATCTACCTCATCACCTCCACCTGTTCACCAAGTTGTTATCCTTAGTTTCTCGGATGATGTGTCCCCCACCAAACCAACAACCCGATCCTTCACTTTTTATCTCCATCCATATCGATAATATACGCATTCGACATGTTATGATCAATGGGGCGATAACATTAACATCATCTCCTCTCACGCATTCAAACAAATGCGCATATTCAAAAACTACATGCATAAACATCCAATCATGTTGCATTCATTCAATGATGCTATCACCTCTACACTTGACACTATCATCCTCCATGTTTGTGTGGGTCCCCATACTGTTCCCGAGTTGTTCTACATTTTGGAAGGGTAATTTGAATACAATTGGTTGCTCGGCAGACCCTATATTAATGCCATGGGTTGTGTCCCTTCTACTTTACACCGATGTGTAAAGTTCAAACATGAAGGACGTTCCTATACCATTCCAGCTGACCCATCACCTTTCAAAACTTGCAACATGATTTACCAAGCCAATGATGTCCTTGTACCTATTAAGGTGTCTACCTCCTTGCCTACATATTCTTCACACATGACCCATCCACTAGCGTCTTTGTAACCTCACCTTCACCAAAATATTCTATTCCCACCACCGCTATCACTTCTACCAGTCACACATCATCTTCCCAAATAACTAACACCTCCACCAATCTAACTTCTAACACTTCCTCCATTCAGCCACCAACATATCAACCATTGATCCTTGGAAGGTGTTTCTCAATGCCTCACTATGGGGAGTATTGCTCGTATAATGTCAATTAATTCCTTACTCCACAAGAGTATGGAAACCTTCACCAGCATCCTCACTATGATCACAACATAGGCGAGCATCTACTTTATGGTCATCCCCACCTCCGTACCCATCTTACCTATGGGGGACTTGATATTTCCACTTACACACCCAAACCACCATCACAAACCTGACCTTCAGTCACTTACCAACTGCTGTTTTGCTCACACTTTCCTACACCGCTGCATCTGGAAGGGTTTTGGCTTTGGCCTTTATGAGCAAGTCCATCACACTATTATTTCATGTACCATGCGTAAATACAATGATCGTAGTGGAATTGGTTTTACCAAACTACCTCGCCAAAATCCTCGTATTGAACTCATCAAAGACCTTGACCCTCTCCACCTCCTTCACCTACTCCACCTTCACCACCTTCACCAACAGAGAGTCGATGGATCCTAAATCTATCCCTCCTACCCTTGTTTCATAAATACCATTTCCTTGGGGCTTCGACCTCTCACCGCGATGGCGGGGCTCCTTCCTCTCTTCCTTTCTTATATCCCGACATGATACGGGATGATACTCCTATTAATTTTCTTCCATACTCACCTACCTTGGTGTGAAGACTCTTATATTCACCATTCATTACCTTCTCGAGATACAAACAATGTTGAAGGAATCGACTATCAAAGTCAACATCCACACTCAGGACAACCCCACATTCTCAAGATTTGCCAATCTCTGGATGCTGCTAAATAGGAGTCCTCACTTCTTTTCTTAAAAATCATAGCCATATTTCACTTGGTTCTATGCTGACATGTCGGCATTGATACCACTTTCGTGGTCCACAATATTGTAACCATCCCGATGCCAAACACATAAAACAAAAGTTGAGGAAAATACACCCTCACATTGCTCTTCTTGTCAAAGAAGAACTTCAACGCCTTCTCTCAGTTTCCTTCATCTTACCCATCAATTACCCCCAATGGATTTATAACATCATCCCTATCACTAAAGCGATAGGGGGACTTTGTATTTGCACCGATTTCCATGATCTCAACCTTGCCTACCAAAAAGATGATTTTCCTCTACCTGGTATTGACTAGTTGGTTGACCTTACCACTGGCCATGAGATGCTATCACTTATGGATGGTTTCTTGGGTTATAACCAAATCTTGCTCGCCCTAGAGGATTAACACAAAACTACATTCATTACCCCTTGGGGGACCTTCTGCTATCGATTCATGCCTTTTAGCCTTAAAAACACTGGTGCCACATATCAATGTGCTATGACTTACATCTTCCATGATATCATGCATCACATATTGGAAGATTACATGGATGATCTCTTGGCCAAATATAAACATCACGCAAAGCACCTCACCGTCCTCAAAACCATATTTGATTACCTCATTAAATATTTTGTATGTCTTCAACCTAAAAAGTGCATCTTCATGGTTCTCTCAGGAAAGCTCCTGGGATTTATTGTTTCTCTCCATGGTATAGAAGTTGACCCTATTAAAGTCAAGGCCATTTTGGAAATGCCTCCGCCCACTAACCTTAAACAACTCCGTAGCCTGCAAGGTAAACTGAAATCTATTCGTCGATTTATTTCCCAACTCTCCAACCGTTGTCAACTATTTCATCACCTTCTCAAAAAGGATGTCTCTTTCAAATGGGATGACCATTGTTGTAACACTTTTTGAGGCCTTAAAATAATACCTTCTCTAACCACCCATGCTTGTTCCACTTAAAGTCAACCAACCCTTCTACCTATACATCTCTCGCACGATCACTCTTTAGGGGCTATACTCGCCATCATGATGAACAACATAGGGAGAAGGCAGTTTATTACATAAGTTGTACTCTTCTGGACTACGAAACCTGATACACCCACCCTAAAAACTTTTCTTAGCCTTAGTGTTTTTCGCAACCAAACTTCGCCATTACCTACTCAACCACAAAACCTATGTTGTGACCAACACTAACCCCTTACACTTCATGTATGCTAAACCTTACCAAAATCAACGTGCATGTTGGCTCATGCTTCTTGCTAACCTAGACCTCAAATTCATCCACCAAAATATATCAAGGGCCGTGCCATTCTTGACTAGCTCATGATGTGCCTCTTTACTCGGGAATCAATTTTCAAACATTGATTTCCTTGGTGAATCCATCGCTAACCTCTCTTTAGATGATGAACCTTAGAAATCACCTTATTCTTCAATGGGTCCAAATGTCGAGTGGGGGTGTTGTAGGTATTATCCTCATTCCTCTTGATGGTGAACCCATGCCCTTATCATTTAAACTTGAATTTGAATGCACTAACAATATCACCGAATATGAAGCTATCGTATTGGGTCTCATGACTACCTATGCCTTAGATGTCGATCCATTAATATCTTTGGTGATTCTCAACTAGTAGAAAACCAAGTCAATGGTGTTTATCAAAGTTGTCATAATAAAATACTTCAAGAGTACAAACGTTACGTTGGCATCATCTTGACTACCTTTGACCACTATAAAATTCAAACCGCTCGTGATCCACCAATAAAATCATGGATACCATGGCATGCCTCACTTCCCAAATACCTACTTCACCTGACGATTTAGACATCTTGGTTACCATAAAATGCATACCGAGACCTTTCTTAAAAATATTGTTGTGTTAACCTTGTCTGAACTGTCTCACTAAACACACAAGACCTTTGGTATAAGCAACTTGTAGACTACCTTTCCCTTTCTATATTGCTTCCTGATCTCACATGTAATGGACAACGCACCTTTCTTGAAAATGCCTCTCATTATGTCATCATGGGTGGCCTTCTCTATAAACAAGGCTTTGATGGTATTCTCTTACGATGCCTTACCAGCTCTGAAATCCCCTATACCATTAAAGAAGTTCATGATGGCATATGTGGAGGTCACTTTAGTGGCCTTGCTATTGTTAAGCGCATTCTTCACCTTGGCTATTATTCGCCAACCCTCAATCATGATTGTTTTGAATACATTAGGCATTGTGTAAAATGCCAAAAACATGCCAATCTTCATCACACATCTAGTCATGCCTTACAGGTCACCCGTGACCTTTGGCTATTCTCTCAATTGGGTTTGGATCTTGTCAAAGAGATCAATGCTCACTCTTCCCTATGACATCAATAGATTATCACTACTACCAAATATTATAGCAAATGGGTTGAATTCATACCCCTCATCTCCACTAAAGCTGAGAAAATATGTTAGTTCATCAATCATCACATTATTTATCACTTCTGGTGTTCCACATCACCTTATCACCGCTAATGGGAAACAATTCAAAAAAAAAAAAACTAAATAAAATTTGTGACACCTTCTTGTATCCAAATTTAGCTTCTCCTCACCATATTACCCACAAACCAATGGCCAAGTTGAATCCACCAACAAAACCCTAAACAAAATTCTCATGAAAGTGGTTAATGATACTGGGAAGGATTGGAATACGCACATTCCTTTTTCCCTTTGGTCATATTGTACTAGTATTCGCACTTCCACTACTACTACTCCTTTTCTCTGGTCTATGGTACCAAGGTTGTTTTGTCTCTCAATGTCTAGATCCCATCTCTCTCAGTATCTCTCTTCAAGATATTCATACTGATGATGAATTTCACCAAGACTGTTTAGCACAACTTGAGTTATTAGACAAAATCATCTTCATGCCCTCTTGACCATCTCCAAGTATACCAAAATGCATCAAGCGTGCCTACGACAAACGTGTCCATGAACGCACCTTCAAGGTCGGTGATCTTGTCCTCAACAAAAATCAACATGTAACTAAAGCGGAAAAAATTAAATGAGGAAAATTTTCTCCTAATTGGCTTCGACCATACATCGTGACCCATGACTATGGATCAGGTGTGTATCGCTTATCTTCACTTGATGCTAAGCCTGAACTTGAGCCCCTCAATGCCTTGCATCTTCGACCATTCTACTATTGACATATAGTCCTACATCACTATTTATCTAGTTCATGCCCATCCCTTGAGCGCCATTTACCTTTATCTTTTCCACACCTCATCCCCAATGACTAAACAAGAATCATGTGATTATTCGTCAACCTTTTTCTTTATCTTAAATATGTGCACCAAGGCTCTGCACATTGCATGATTCTCATGGATAATTTTTTTCTTCTTTTAGATGAGATCCGATGGTCGTTCACCCTTGCCTTCTCAACAAGAACCAAATGCTTCGTTATAGTCTTGTCCATGACATAAAAGCCAAAAATCTATTTCCACAAATAAGGGATTAACTCCTTGAGTCAAACTTCCAATATAAAAGATGAATCCCCCAAACGGACATCTTCCACCTCCAATTATCACTATAAGTAGACTACTCCCTCCAAGGACAGCTATAAAAAGCTCATAACTCTCTACATAATCTTTCCAAAAAGAGGACTATTTTCTCAAAAATCAAAATTCAGAAGCTTCCCACATTGATCAACTTCACGAAGACCTCAAGGAGACATATTCATTCCGTATAGACTTCTTGCATCGATCAGTCTATCTAAAATTTCAAAAAGAAAAGAAAAAGAAAGGTAAAACTTTTTCATCATGGACTTGCCTATTATGATCTTGGATTCCTTGCCCAAGGAATTTTGCTTCATAACATATGACCTGATTACCTTCACCTCCTTACCCATTGTCTTTTCACTTCATACCTTAAGGGACCTTCTCAACCAATGACATTAGGTGATCATGTGACTATTCGTCACTCTTTGAATTATCAATCATGTAATGTCTTTAGGGTAATACGTTCACTATCCTATTTGTCATTGTGTTTCATATGTTTTGATCTCTTACCAATCGAGGCTTCTTGCCCCTATTATCTTTTCTCTTCTTCATTACCTTTTGATCCTCCTATATAGGACTAGACCCTTGACACCTGTCTTTTGGGATTTTCTTCTCCCACCTTAATCAACCTAAAATCACCTTTACCTATCTACCTATTCTCAACCCCGACATCAATGACCTCAACCTTATTATACCTATGACTTGGAATCAACACTACCTACTACCCTAAAATCACCCATACTGATCTACCTATACTCCACCCATCCTAATTGACCTTAACCTAATCATACTTATGCCCTCGAATCAGCCCTAGCTCTCAACCTACCTACCTATTCTTCTATCTTCTCATATTCTTCCCTAGCTTATGGGAGAACTACATTGGTTTGAGGTCCCTTTTCGTCGGGACTATGTAGGCAACAATTCCAGGGCATGGGGCCCTAGAAGGTTAGCTTGGCCACTCTTTACCCTAACCATTTTCCCCACCTTTTCCTGATTTCTTGTTCATATCAAAAGAACATAAATCTATCCCATATCCACATCATTTGACCTACATACACTCCTCACCTCTCACATATTCTTTTACCACTACCATTCTTTCCCATATTCATCTATAACCCATATTTAAACATTGTACACCATTACATTCATTTGCATTAACATGTATTACCAAAATATCGAAATATGCATCCATGCCTAAACTAGCTCGACTTCAAAGATGCCTAAACCAACCTGACTCCATCCATGCCTAAACCAACTTGACTCAATCCATGCCTAAACCGACCTGACTCCACCATGCCTAAACCAACCTAACTCAATCCATGCCTAAACCAACCTAACTCCACCATGCCTAAAATTAACCTAACTCAATCCATGCCTACATCGACCTGACTCAATCCATGCCTAAACCGACCTGACTCTGTCATGCCTAACTCACCTAATCCATTCATATCATAACGAAAGTAAAATAAAATACACATCACAACACATAATCAAATGAACCTCATATATCTCCTCATATACATCTCAGTGTCTCAATAATGTACACTCATCTCAAAAATACATGTGTCTCTCATACATCACCAGCTCGTAGGCCACTATCGCCACAATAATATCTTCAGCTCGTAGGCTGGTATCATGTACAAAAATAATAATAATAAATACAAAATCTCTTCGGCATGTAGGCCAATCTCATATTTCATACATAAAAAATGAATTGGCACACATGTCGGTCCATAGTGAGTCAATCATCTCCCCATCTAATATCGGGGAATTCTCCCTATGTCTGTGTCTCTCCTAACCCCTCTGTCACACCTGTCTGGTGCCTGGCACTTACCTCACCTCCTACTGATGGCTCCTCACCTGGGGCTGGCCTCTACACACTAGTGGCCTCGCCATGACCCTGTCTCTAGGCTCGCCGGCCCCCTGTACTATCCACACTATGAGTTTGAGATCTATTCCTCTCACTAGAGGCTTTTTGTGCTCGTACTCATCATAGAGGGGGCATATCTAGCCCAAAAGCTAATAGATGATCTTGATAATATCGTTCCTCTGCTAGGGCATCCCTAAATCAGACCATGGTCACTTTGTGTATGGGGTTCCATGGGTCTCGCTACCTGTGTAGGTACCTATACAATGGGACCCTATCCCTAAACCTACACTAAGCCCTGTGCTAGTACTAGAGCCTGAGTTGGCCCCCGGAATCTATGCCTCGTGCTCGTATCTGGGCTCGTAGGGTAGTAATCTCGTGTTCTGTGCTACTATCTAAGCGCCGTAGACCCGTAACCTAACCCTATGATTTGGCCAACTAGCCCTATAAAGCTTACACCCATGCCTATAGAGTGGCTATCTCCCCACCATCTCCACCTACCTCCTCTCCATCTCCATCTCCCCTGCCTTTGCCTACGCAGGTACCTAGCCCTACCTTGCCCGAGCCTCGCAATGTCACTATTTAAACCTATAATGTGGCAACTTGTTCCTTTGAACTTGTGAGCTGCCCCTACATGATCCCAAGCTATGTCACAAGGGTAGCCACCTGCCCCTGTAGGGTGTCTCTTTGAACTATGATGGTGGCTAAGTCTGGCTGCCCTAGCCTGGGTGGTACTACTTGTAACTATGCCACCCACCACTACCTATACCCATCTGTAACCCTAGCATCATCAATCTATGTATCTACATGCTACTCCTTTAGTCTATTCAGCACTGTGGGTCATGGTGGAGACATAGGTCTCTCCATGTCATCTCTCTTGTACTATGGGAATAGAGGTGGTACACCTGGACTAGCCTGAACTAGCACCTAACCCAATCTATGGGTATCCACTCATGCTCTCCTGATCTCCTCCCCTCTATCCACAGGATGTATCTCAGTAACCCATTTAGCTCCGTGGCCATCTATCTCGTATGAGAGGAAGCCCACATACGGACTTAAAATGATGTCCACCCCGAACAACCCCACCAAAACCTCCTATAGTAAGCTACATCATGATTAGATCTCGACACCTCAAGCCTCTCTCGTGGCCGATACCCACCGCCTATACCCTACTCTAAAAATCTCTCGTGGAAATGCATCTACTTGGGGCATCCCCACTTTGGTTGAACACAAACAATGTGCTCGTAAGCCTAGTAATGTAGTAGTATGACGCAAAGCAGATGTTGAACGCTCTGCAATCGCCCATAGTCCCATAGCTCTCTATACACTGCATCAAAGCAATGCAGTGCCCATGTGAACCATGTCCATCAGATCATCATGTTATGGAGGACTCCCATTAGTGACCTCGGGAATCTCCCACCCTTTGCATCTGGCAATGCGAAGCAGCACACTACCTCCATCAAGAGTACCAATAACCTCATCTCCTCTAGATGAGCTCTATAAATCACTTCATAGCTCATGATAGTGCTATAGAACATCAGGTCCACCACACCCTCACCAAATAGGGTGCTAATAGCTCCTTAAATACCTTTAAAGAGATGGATTAAACTTGGGCCCCCAATATGGGCAATTGCAGGATCCTGTAGACATCCTCCAGGGTGATTGTCATCTCACCTATCAGCAATTGGAAGGTGTTGGTCAACGATTCCCATCTATCAATGAGGGAAACCATCAAACTCAACTCCCCGGACTACATGTTGATAGTGCCTCACCCTTATCAACCCCACCTCTACAACATGCTTTGCCACTCCACCCGCGTACTATCAATAACAAGGGTAGCACTGGGTCCTCATCCGCAGCTGCCTCTCGGGCCTACATCCCATAAAATCAATGTATTAGTACACCTTCCCAACTTACCTATTTCATCCCACATCCCTAACTATCTACCCTACCCAAACCCATCCACCCAAAACTACATTACCATAACTCTCATCAAAACCTACCCAAACCCATCCACCCAAAACTATCTACCCTACCCCTCACCCAAGCCACACTAAACCCTTTCGTCTGTCTCCCTTAACCCTCTTCCCTCTCACCTAATCCTTTCTCACCTACCCTACCCAAACCCATCCACCTGAAACTACATTACCCTAACCCTCACCCAAACCTACCCAAACCCATCCACCCGAAACTATCTACCCTACCCCTCACCCAAGCCACCCTAAACCCTTTCCATCTCCCTTAACCCTCTTCCCTCTCACCTAATCCTTTCTCACTTGCCCTACCTATCTACCCTAACCCTCACCCAAACCTACCCTACCCATCACCCAAGCCACCCTAAACCCTTTTCGTCTCCCTTAACCCTTTTCCCTCTCACCTAATCCTTTCCCACCTACCCTACTTCCCCATTCCCTGCCCTTCCTCTATCCCCTCTTTTTTGTCCCAACTTACCCTTAGGTTAACCGGCACCGGTCATCATTGACCGACCCCGTTATCCTTGACCACCCACGGTCTCCCTTGACTAGCATCGATCACTGTTCTTGGGACCGGTACAGGTCACTACCCACGACGTTGGCCACAAGTTGACCGATGTCGATCACTGTCGTGCCACCCGCCCCGACTTCCCAACCCTACTTTTTCCCTTCCTAGTCATTCTACCCACCCAAATCCCTCCTTACACCCTTATTTGTTCCTACATTACCCTTTTTCCCTACCCCTACCCTTCCCCATTCCCATTGCCCTCTATTTTTCTAGTTTTGAAATTCTTTTCCCCACAAACCCCCATTTTTTCATATTTCATATATCCTAACCAAATTAACCAAATTTTTTAAAAAGGTTCAAATCATACCTTATCTCATTGCCAATCTCTCTCGGCCTTCGCCATCCCAGAAAATCCTCCAACTCTATCCAACAATCACCTCGCTCAATCTAATCTCGTGTCCCCACATCTCACTCAACCAATCTCACCTACGGGACTCACTAACCAATCTCTCTGCCGTACTATTTTGTCCTCTTCCTCTTTTCTCTCTTCTTATCCTTTTCTTCCTTTTAACAATGCACAAATTTATTTTACAACGTAGGTTTTTCACTTTGTATACCCTACCCGAATCACCCGACATTGGTTAACCCTTGACCGATGCTTGATCTATTTCCCTATCCAACCGTCGCCGGTTCCTCTCACACATCGGTTCATATTGACTATTTTCGGTTAACCTACATACTCATTTCCCTCACATTGACCTCATTTTCATTACCTCCTATTTCTTTTGCCTCCCTACTACACTATCCGGACCACTTTACCTTCCCCTCTGGCCCTCCACCTTCTTCAACCTTACCTTGTTAGTCATTGACGCCTCCTTATTTTACCCCCACCTCAGCCTTACTCGTGTTGTGACTTATATACATGGACCCGAAAACTGTTTGTGACCTTTGAAGCACTATTCTCGCTATACCTTGCGACATACTTCATTACCTATGTTGATTGACCTAATGACCTTACCTAGCCTATTGTCGTGATGTTTATCCTGACCCTACCTTTGGTGTACCGAACATACCTAAATGTTCTTGCACCTAACCTACGTTGTGTTTCCTGACCATATCCTATACCTTGGATACCAGAATCACTTCAACCTTGTTTGGATAACCCTATTAACCTTAGATAATGTAGAGTTTGCAAGCTCTTCAACCTAGTACCGTGTCGCAGTTTATACGTGTGCATGCGTTCAACTGCCCCTACCTTTGACCTTGGCCCGTTTACCTATATACCTGATTTTCCCTTTACCCCATTCCTCATTTCTAATCATTCTTCTTTGCATCTAATTTTATCAAACCACTCGCCGATTCACCCTGTCACCTCATCAGTTCCTGGTTTGAGGGGGATAACCCTCATTCCCACTTGGGAAAACCACATCTTATTTTTGTCAACGTTGCTTACCAATACAAGCTACGCAACAAAAGGTGTAAAATGTAGACATCAAATCATGTCGTAATCACCTTGGTCCCTTTAGCCAACCCTATAATTACTTCCTCATCCTCAACACCTTATCACCTACCTCCTACACCCCACACATTTTAATTTAATTACTTTAATTAAATTAATGTCATTTACCTCCATACATATTAATTTAATTATTTTTAATTAAGTTAATAACCTTTACTTCCACACACATTAATTTAATTATTTACATTAAATTAATTCACTACCCTCACACACCTATTTAATATATTTACCTTTATTAAATGCACCTCACCTAACCACCCCCATCATTTGACCCATTAACCTAAACCCTAAACCAATGTCCTAGATAAAACCTGTTATCCAAAATTCGTCCCCAGGGTAATTTTGATAACATGCATCAGATTATTCAGTCCCGAGCAAGTAGATTGATTCAAGGCCCAAAATCATGTTTTTCGGGGTCCCCTCGGCCTTTTTCTAACTCTCCCATCCAAGAAGGAATCCCAACAGGTTGATAAAATGGAAGAAATGCAAAAAATAAGGTTGCAAGACTATGTTAAGGCATTTTAGGTCTGAAGGGTTTGGGTCGTACTGAGGTTCGTTGTACCAAGCTTGGGGGCTGGAAAAATGAAGAAAATCGGCTAAGTCCTAGTCCAGGCAGATCTCATGGACAATTGGGACGCTGGGACGTGTGGGACGTGAAAAGTCAATCGGTCGAAAAGAGGGAAAAAATTGCCTAAGTCTTTTATTTCACGTGGTTTGGGACAGGTTGGGCCAAAAATACGCACGGGATGCTTGATCGGCTTGGCCATGCGCTAGTCGATCCATTTTGGGTGGTTCGAGATATTTGTCCTGCAGACGCTTTAGGACATCCGGGCCAAAAATACATGGAGGACATGAACCAGCCGATTCAGCCAAAACAGTGGACTTTCATCGTGGACAGCTTGGGCCAAAAGTATGCAAGGGACGTGAAAAGTCGAAAGAGCCGACAACGAATGGAATCTTGCCACGTGTCTTCACCTCAAATAGAACATGGAAGCCCGAATCGGGCGGTTCGTGGATATTTGTCCCGCACGGTTTGGGACATCTCGGGTGAAAGGTACGTGAGGGACGCATGGGATGCAAAAAGGTGAGATGGCTGAAAAGAGACAAGGAGGCCCGGATGAATCAGAACGTGCCAAGTGTCAGAAGGTTGAAAATTTGCTAAGTGTTTGGCGCAAGGTAAAAATGCGCCCCTCAGGCCCGAATCAATAAAATAGTGCCACGTGTCCAAGTTTAAGGGCCTGAAAGGAATTTTCAGAGGATGAACCCATGCATGAATTAGAGCCCAACACGTGTCATCCAAGTGGCAGAGCGCGGAAAAAATTCAAATATTTTCCCGCCGATCCATTTTTGGCTGCTTTTTTAAATCTTAAAATCACCATATCTTTCGATCTAGAGATCAGATTTTCACGTTCTTTATATCAATGGAAAGCTGGTGAAATTATCTACATGATTCCAGGGTAAATCTTGCATTTTAGTTCAGTTTGGAGAGATAAAATCAAGAAATGTCTCTGGCACGTGGTAATGGCCGAATTGACGCTTTCAACAACCAGCTTTAATGCGAATGGGTCGCATTCTTCTCCAAAGATGGTCAAAATGTTAGGGCATGGGTCGAAGGATGCCCATGCTATTTTAATGCATCTCCATTCAATGAGGAATGGCTCCCATGTTTTTACATGTTTTCTCTCTCCTGGGCTCGACCCATGCATTGTAAAAGCCAGATTTGGCTCATTTTTAGAAAAAGGTTGTTCATCTTTTCAGCTCTGCCCTCCCTTCTTTTCTTCTCCAGGGTTGAAAATGGAGTTCAAACCTCCTCCCCTTCTCTGTAATGGCATTTTTTCCTTTTACCATTAAAATGATGTTCTGCAAAACTTCTGAAGCAACAAAAACATGTTTCGTGATGCATCTGTCCATCCTTGCTCGTTCTTTGCTTGTCTTTCTTCTTGCCTCTCTTCATTGAAAGTATTTGTGCATGTTTTAATACTCATTACAGGTTTGGAGCTGTGTTCATGGAGTTTTGGGACATTTTCTGTGTGAAATCTATCCTTGGTCCTGTGATGCATCTATCCATCCTTCCCATTGCTCACCTCTCCTTGTTTCATGGCAGTTTTGATAGATGTTCAACATTTTCCTTCTCTGGTGTATCACCGTTTTAGTGTAGGCTCTGTTTTTCCCTTTTCTCTCTCTCTTTGTCTCCTTGGCATGGTTAGATTAGGATTAGATTAGCTTTCCTACACTGGAATAGCTTGTGGCAGGTAGTTTAGGAATAGGAACCAGCCTTCTCTGGAGATTCCTTTCTCATTTTTGTGATTCCCACACTTGGAGAAAGGATTCCATGTTGTGCAATCACACTGGATGCTAGTATGATCAAACTAGAAATATGATCAACATCTAGGGGTGTTGTGATTCTACACTAATAGTTCTGGCATGCCCAGTGGGACCTTAGAGGTCTTCCACTTCATCTTTTGCAGGTTGGTGTGTTCCTGTGAAGATTTCAGCCTTTGGAGGCACTTGCAAACACATCTGGCGACTCCATCTGATCAGCAACCCATTTCTGAAGTTACAGACCCGTTTTCCATCCATTTCCATCCATATTTCTTTCCATCTCTTTCATTCTTTTCCATTCCATGAAGTTGTGCAATCATGACTTCATTTCCATCATGGAATTCACATTTTCAACAATAGCAGCAATGTTTCCCACCTCCAACATGTTTTTTAAATCCTCCAAATCAGCATTTTGAATAAATTCAAAATCAGCATGCATACCCATATGAGCAGCAATGCCAAAATCATTTTGGCTATGGAGCTTTCCAAGAGCAAGAGTATGCATATAATGAAGACAATCAGATGCAAGATGCTGGTCTGTTGGAGAAAATCCAAAAGATGGAGATAAAGATGGTGCAGTCTAGAGCAACAGCTCAAATGAGAGCTTTCAAAATTGGTTGCAAGACTCCTTGTCCATGGGGAGGTCCTTTTCCAAGACACTTCAGCCCTCAGGAGAAGCTGGATTTCATGATGAAGATGATGCCCCAACTTACACAATGGACAAGCAGAAATAGAGGCCTTTACACTTGTTGTTGAACAACCTTGTCAATGGGTAAGTTATACACCATCATCTGGTTTTTCTCTTCCCATTACTCAAGCAGCATTAATTCCCAAATGTTGATCTCATGTCTCCACCTCTCAGTCTTCCACCAAACCTCAATTCTTCTTTCCTTTTTCCTTCCAAACAAATATCCCCTCCACAAGAGCTAAAATAAATACGCTCTCCCCCAAAGAAACAAGAGGTTTCACCTCCTCTACCACCACAAAAAATTTCCAAATCAATTGAGTTACAACCCATCCCTCCTCTTGCATTCCCAATTCCATGTGGGGAAGAAGAAATTGCAAAAATCGACATGAAGGTTAGCAAGAAGAGGAGCCCAAAAGAAAAGAAATGACAAACAACTTGAGGGTTTGGGCTGCCAAATTTGGGATGATAAAGATCCCCTTGATGGTTAAACCTACAGAAGAGGCTAAGGTTGAACAAATGGTGGTTGAGACTGATTTTGTGGCAGTAGAAGAAGAGCAAAAAGAAGAAGCAGGTCAGCAATCAGTTTTCTCATAAATTAGTGTCCATGTTGACACTCTATTTGAAGGGAATGCTTATTCAATTCAAGTTGAACAATCAGCCATAAAGGAAGAAAGCTCAGAAGAAGATCTTGCAGTCCTAACTTGTCCTCTAGAGCAGCAGATTGAAGAGTTTGACTTGAAAAACTTCGTGCTAGAGGAAGAGTTCTATCAAGAGCAAGATTGTCTTCAAGTAGTAGAGAAAGGAGAAGCTGCTCCAGATCCAAAAGAAGAGGAGAAAATTCTAGTTGTGGAGGAGAAAATTACAGATCCAAGGGCTTTGAGCACAAAGTAGGCTACAGGAGAACCTTCAGTTCTTCTTTCTACTTCACCTCTCTCAAGTTCTAGTACTGAAGAGGAGTTTGATCTCTCAAACTCAATGTTGGAGGGTGAAAGAAACCATGGTGGTCAAGTTACAGATCAAGAAGACACCATGGAGGAAGTGGAGCATTTGCAGCAGGACAGCCATGAGGTAGTTTATCTGTCAGATTTGGAGGACTGTTTTGATGGAGAAGAGCCGGTTGAGTTTCCACCATTCTCTCTTTCATCATCCACATTCCAAACACTTGAGTCTGCTGTCATGAAGGAGAACATTCATTTGCAGTAGCCTACATCTTATAGCAGCTCTTTGGAACCAAGATTGGAAGATTTTAATCTTTCATGTCCTTCATTGGAGGAAGAGAAAGGGCACAAAGATTCTACCATTGCTTCCACACCATCCATTCAAGAAGGTCTACAAGAAGACTCCATTTTTGGAGTTGAAAATCAGAGCTATGGGCATATCAAACGGACCATACCTTGCCCAATCAGGTATTTGGCTTTATTGGAGCCAAAGGAGAAGTCACAACCAGTCATGCTTGCTTCTGAGCATGAGGGTGAGCTACAAAGTACCAAGGATCAGCTATCATACCTCTTCAATCCAAATGCGAGCAACTAAAAGATGTATTCAATTTGCTTTCAGTGATACCTTGATGATTTGGGTGGAAGACTAGCTTCTTATTGATTTTCCATCCATCCAATCAGCCATGTTCAATTCCAAATCAATTGCATGATTGCCACTTTTGAGAAAGGGAAGCTATTTCTCACAACCAATTACGTGGTTTGTTTAGCTTGCCTTTGCTTCCAGCTAGAGTAGAGTAGGTAGGTTTGCTTTTAGCGTAAAGAAGTGCTTGTGCACACTCGCATGTTCCATTTGGAGCATGTATGATTTTCAGTTCTATACATAGTTTTTGTGGTGTTGGTTTTGCTCTTTTGCATACCCATTTCAAAGGGCATTTTGGTGGGAATGACTCCATTTCAGTGGGTTTCCAAGTGGCTCATAGAGGAGGTTTTCAAATTTTAGATCAGTTTCCAGTTATAACTCATGACTCCATGCCCAATGGATGCTTCAGGAAACTGGTAACTTCATCCAGCAGGCTAGATGACCCCACTGAGTCGCCAAATTGTTATCCAAAATTCACCCCCCGGGTAATTTTGATAACATGCATCAGATTATTCAGTCCCGAGCAAGTAGATTGATTCAAGGCCCAAAATCATGTTTTTCGGGTCCCCCTCGGCCTTTTTCTAACTCTCCCATCCAAGAAGGAATCCCAACAGGTTGATAAAATGGAAGAAATGCAAAAAATAAGGTTGCAAGACTGTGTTAAGGCATTTCAGGTCTGAAGGGTTTGGGTTGTACTGAGGTTCGTTGTACCAAGCTTGGGGCCGGAAAAATGAAGAAAATCGGCTAAGTCCTAGTCCAGGTGGTCTGCGGGACAGTTGGGACGTCGGGACGCGTGGGACACGAAAATCTGAATCAGCCGAAAGAGGGAAAAAATTTCCTAAGTCTTTTTTCATGCGGTTTGGGACAGCTTGTCCAAAAATGTACGCAGGATGCGGATCGGCCGGTTTGGTGCTAGTCGGTCCATTTCGGGCGGTTCGGAGATATTTTTCCCAGACATTCCGGACATCCGGGCCAAAATACACGAAGGACACGAACCGGCTGATTCAGCCGAAACATGGGACTTTTGTCTGGGACAGTTGGGCAAAAAGTAAGCGAGGGACACGAAAAGCCGAAAGAGCCACCAACGAATGAAATATCACCACATGTCTTCACCTCAAATAGGAACAAGGAAGCCCGAATCGGGCGGTTCGGGGATATTTGTCCCAAATGGTTCGGGACATCCGGGCTAAAGGTATGCGAGGGACACGTGGGACGTGAAAAGGTGATATGGCCGAAAGAGACAAAGAGGCCCGCGGACAAATCGGAATGTGCCATGTGTCAGAAGGTTGAAAATTTGCTAAGTGTTTGGCGCAAGGTAAAAATGCGCCCCTCAAGCCCGAATCAATAAAATAGTGCCACATGTCCAAGTTTAATGGCCTAAAAGGAATTTTTAGAGGATGAACCCACGGATGAATCAGATCCCGACACGTGTCATCCAAGTCGCAAAGCACGGAAAAAATTCAAATATTTTCCTACCGATCCGTTTTGGCCTGTTTTTGCCCTAAATCTTCAAATCGCCATATCTTTCGATCCAGAGCTTGGATTTTCACGTTCTTTATATCAATGGAAAGCTAGTGAAATTCTCTACATGATTCCGGGGTCAATCTTGCATTTTGGTTCATTTTGGAGAGATAAAATCAAGAAACATATCTGGCACGTGGTAATGGCCAGAACTGACGTTTCAACAACCAGTTTTAATGCAGAATGGGTCGCATTCTTCTCCAGCATGGTCAAAATGTTAGGGAATGGGTCAGTAAGGATGCCCATGCTATTTTAATGCATCTTCATTCAATGAGGAATGGCTCCCATGTTTTTACACGTTTTCTCTCTCCTGGGCTCGACCCATGCATTGTAAAAAGCCAGATTTGGCTCATTTTTAAAAAAGGTTGTTCATCTTTTCAGCTCTGCCCTCCCTTCTTTTCTTCTCCAGGGTTGAAAATGGAGTTCAACCTCCTCCCCTTCTCTGTAATGGCATTTTTTCCTTTTACCATTAAAATGATGTTCTGTGCAAACTTCTGAAGCAACAAAAACGTGTTTCGTGATGCATCTGTCCATCCTTGCTCATTCTTTGCTTGTCTTTCTTCTTGCCTCTCTTCATTGAAAGTATTTGTGCATGTTTTAATACTCATTACAGGTTTGGAGCTGTGTTCATGGAGTTTTGGGACATTTTCTGTGTGAAATCTATCCTTGGGCCTGTGATGCATCTATCCATCCTTCCCATTGCTCACCTCTCCTTGTTCCATGGCAGTTTTGATAGATGTTCAACATTTTCCTTCTCTGGTGTATCATCATTTTAGTGTAGGCTCTGTTTTTCCCTTTTCTCTCTCTCTCTCTCTCTCTTGGCATGGTTAGATTAGGATTAGATTAGCTTTCCTGCATTGGAATAGCTTGTGGCAGGTAGTTTAGGAATAGGAACCAGCCTTCTCTGGAGATTCCTTTCTCATTTTTGCAAGTCCCACACTTGGAGAAAGGATTCCATGTTGTGCAATCACACTGGATGCTAGTATGATCAAACTAGAAATCTGATCAACATCTAGGGGTGCTGTGATTCTGCACTAACAAAACCTAACATTAGACCCATAGCCTCACCTCACATTTAAAATCCTCCTAAGGTCGGTTTTCATCTCGAGAAAAAGGAGACCCTTATCAAATAGTGGAGCAACTTCCTAGGAAATTTTTGAACCCAAGATATCTCACCTAAAATGATGTTGGTTCACCCTAAGAGACCCTTATCAAATGGCAAAACAACTTTCTAGGTAACTTTTGAACAACTTTGAGAGATCTCTTCCAAACCGATGTTGGTTCACCCCGAACCGATGTTGGTTCACCCTAAATTGACGCCGATTATACCAAAATGGACCAAATGGCCTAATCAAAACCATTTACAACTTTTTAATATGAGTTGGTTATTGTTGGAAAACTTCGATCTCGAATTCGATCTCTTTGGATGCTACAATAGAACAAAGATTGATTTGTGATCAACAAAGGAAACCAAATACACTGCACAACAAGAAACTTTCTTCACAAAGATCCTCCAACGCAATAGCTTCTTCATTATTCTTTAGACTCTGTACCTCATAGAAGAGTAACTATCCTCCTTCCATCTCGAATCATTTTCTTATCATCAATCGTAGTCTTTGTGGTAAAGGAACCTAGTCTTTTTCCCTCTATCCATTCCCTCTCTCAAGTTGCAGCCACCTTCTATACCCAATGATCTTAAGACTTGGCCCAATTTCCAATTTTCACCTCCTCGCAGTCTCGGACCTTTGCAACATATCTACAACCCCCTCTATGATCAATCCCCACCTTCTATCCACTCCACTTTTACCCCAAAAACTCCAAAAAACCCAAACTATGTGATTCCACCATCCCAGGCTTAACCATCATCGGTTACAATAAAAACATCATAAGTTTCATAAAAACATGGTCGGTCTCTATGTCACCTAGTCTCTACTAGAATAACAACTTGTTTCTGACATATACCTACTTAAACACCTATTTTACCTTCAGATATGTATCTAACCTATCATGTTACCTCATATTCACCTATAACCAACCTACTTGACCTCTCTGGATCTCCTTCTAGCCTAGCCTATTACATTATATCTTTCCTATTGCATTGGTATGAGATTCCTAAATCATATTAGACTACGGTAGGACAATATTTACTTTATTTCAGCATTGAATTGTTTTAAACAGTGGATTGACAACCACCTAGGTAGTATCACACTTCTAGGATCTAGCACATGCTAGGCAATCCACTGCATATATTGTTTAACTCTCTTTGGTGGTCTTGTTTTGAATCTTATACAGTAGTTCCTCCTAGCCAAAAGGAAGGTCTAACAATCACTTTGATTCGAATTCGATAAGACCGCATATAACCTTCAACCATCCTAAAATAGGTATTCCTCTTACCACCCTTTACCTTATCTATTTCGTCAAGTACTTAGAAAACTAAGAAATTAGGTGAAACACCTGTACATTCTCTTTTCATTCCATTCAACATCACGACTCCTAATAATTTTATAATTCTCTAAATCCAAAAAATGAAAACTAAAATCACTAGATCCATAACCAATGAAAGTGCACCTCTTGGATTTTGCATCCAACTTTTTTCTATTTTCTCTATCAACATGCACAAAATCTTCTGAACCAAAAAATTTAAGAAAAGAAAGATCTACCTCTTTTCCGGTCCATGCTTCCTCTGGTATTCCTCCATCTAGTGAACTTAAAGGGCCATGGTTAATCAAATAAACCACTGTATCAACTGCTTCTACCCAAAACTACAAGGGCAATCCAAAATGTATCCTCATACTTCTAGCATGTTCCATGATTGTCCTGTTCATTCTCTCTACAACACCATTCTCCTGTGGTGTTCTTGGAATCGTTCTTTCTCTACGTATCCAATTCACTGAACAATAATCATTGAAAGCATTGCTACAATATTCACCACCATTGTTAGATCTATGGAACTTTAAATTAGAATTTGATTCATTCTCAACAAGGGATTTCCATCTTTAAAAGTTTCAAAAACATTAGATTTGCATTTAATACAATAAACCCATACCTTTCTTGTAGCATCATCAATGAAAGTAACATAATAATGAGATCCACCATGAGAAGCTACCTGAGCTAGTCCCCACACATATGAGTGTACAAGCTCCAATTTCTACTCTTTCTTAGTTGCCCCAATTTTGAGAAATCTCACTCTCTTTTTCTTTCCAAAGATATAATGCTCACAAAAATAAAGATCTAAATATTTCAAATATGATAACTTACCCTTAGCCTTTAATATTTGTATTCCTTTTTGACTCGTATGACCCAACCGATTATGCCACATGCATGCATCTAAATCTGAAGTATATAATGCAGAAAAGGAATCAGTAATACAGGTAGATAAATATAACGTTCCTACCTTCTTACCTCTTGCCACAACAAAATTACCCTTGGTGAATTTCCAAGAGTCTCCTGTAAAAGTAACCATGCAACCAGATTCACCTAGTTACCCTACAGAAATAAGATTCCTCCTGAGGCTTGGCACATGCCTCACATCTTTCAATACCCATGTATTTACATTCTGTAATTTTAGATGAACTTCCCCTTTACCAGTAATACTACAAGGTTCATCATCACCCAAATAAACATGCCCAAAATTTCCCTAGACATAATTTTTGAAATAACCCTTATTAGGGGTTGCATGGAAAGAAGCTCCTAAATCTAAAACCCATGATTCAATTCTATTATCTAAAGAAAGAATAAGAGCATCTTGCATTACCTCTGATGTAGCAAGATTTACCTCTTTACCTTTTTCTAGTTGTTGGTTCTCTTTATTCTTTGAACAACAATCTTTCTTTACATGTCCTTTCTTTCCACATTTCTAACAAGTAATTCCCTTACTTCTGTATTTAGATCTATTATCCCTTGACTTTGATTTTCCATTACTCTTACTCTTGGATCTCTCCTTCGCTTTGCCCCTTTTTCTACATTCAACGGATTTCCGGATGATGTTTTCTCGTATTTTCCTATGAATTTATTCATTCAATATTATACTAACCACATCATAAAACTTAAAATATTATTAGCAGATGTTGTATTACTAACAACCATTACCAAGTTGTCCTAACTATCAGGAAAAGAACATAAGAATAAAAGTGATTTTACTTCATCATCAAATGGTATTGAAACTGATTTTAACTTATTTACAATATATTGGAAATCATTAAAATTACTAGAGGTAGATTCACCTTCATGCATCTTAGAACTAAAATGTTTCTTCATCAAATAAACTTTATTTGAAGCACTAGGTTTTCCATATAAATTAGCAAGATATTTCATTAAGTCTACTATAGAAGCCACTTCTATAATATTGGAAGCCACGGATGCTGCCATGCTCAATCTTATAGATCCCAAAGCCTTTCTGTCAATAATCTTCCATTCTTCATTAGTCATCTTCGTAGGTATAGACTTCTCATCCAACGGTAAGTACAAATATCTCTAGATACAGATAATCCTCAATCTGCATCTTCCATAATTGATAATTTCAGCCGTAAAACTTCTCTACCTTGTATTTATTATCTTTTGTCATTGTTGTAGCTCCCACTCAATTAGAAAACCCTCTGTGAGTAAATCTATCAACACACACAACCCTCAAACAAAGCTCGATACCGGTTGTTGGGGTTAGCACACCGGTTTTACAGACAATATATTAGATCTAAACATACATGTAAATAAAAGCGTATATTCTACCAGAATAATTATACAAAACAAGAGACATAAATAAATACCATATTTAACATGGCTCACCTAGTGCGGGATATGTCCACCAAGAAATAAGCCAATCTATTATCTAAAGCTTTGACAAGATATGCAATGAAGATTTACAATCTTCTACACTTCTCAGATGTTCAGTACTTTCTTCCTTCAAGCTTTTTGATTATTCACCAAGAATTCTCTCTCACATAATTATCTTGTAATTATGATACATACATTACTTCTAAACCCTACCTTTTATGATTATATAGTCGTTTATAGACTTAGGGCACTTAGCCATGCAATTACAATCAAAAATATATTTTAATGCTAAAAATAGATATAATTCCCGAGATTTAATTAAAAATTCATCACACAGGTAACCAACGCCATTTTTACCTAACCATGGTTGGTTCCTTACATACTTGACCAATACCGGTCATACCTAACCAATTCCGGTCTGCCTAAGCGATGTCGGTTCTTCGTATTTTCCAACAAGTTCCAATTACATGCTAAAATGAAGTAATTAAGCTTCACAACTCAACACTTTAAATATTTAAGTCCCTTTTATAATAGCAAGGTGACTTAAAGTTACATTATATTTCTAAAGTCATTTAAGTCATATTAAAAGTGCAACCCTCAATGCAAAAATATAACATTGAAGAGAGAGAGTGTTGTATGAGAAGAGAAGAGAGAGAGAAAGAAGAGGAATAAGAAGAGGAGATGCCATCCTAGATGAAGTCTGATGATCCTTGCTGATGGAAATCTCTAATGTGATGAAGTTTTGAATGTCCCATTATGCCAAAACTACCCTTTGAGTGTGACTTACTATTTTTAGTAAATGCCTAGATGAGATACTTACTATTTTAAGTAAGGGATGATTATTTATTCTTCTTAACGATCGTGATGTAATGAACTCCCTTATTCAATCCTGTGCACACTACCCTTGCCTCAACTACTTCTTGGGGTGACTTACTATTTTTATTAAGTGGTCATTTTCACCGTTTTCTACTCTGAACACTCATTCTAACTTCCTCATGATATTCAATGCCCGTTGCCTTTGTCTCAGCTTTTGTTGATGATGACTTTCCAAACATAGCAAGTCTATATAGGAAAACTTACTATTTTTAGAAAGTGTGTTTCTAGTGCTCGATTTGAGATAGAACATAATTTTTGGACTCATCTTGTTGTTACAATCACACCCTCTAAATTTCACATAGTTTTTCCATCTAGAATGATTGGAAATAAATTTTGAAATTTTGACCTGGTAGTGGCTTTGGGCACGGAGCTACCATGGCAGCCATTAATGGAGCTTGAAATTTTTAGGTATGGTTTTTGTCTCCGTTTGAGATGAAAACAACTCCATTATGATAGGTTTTTCATTTGGAGCTCGTGTGCAAGTTTTTAGCTCACTCTTATTTCCAAAATGATGGGAAATATGACGAATGTGAGCCGGTGCATGAAGTGGGATTTTTGTTGGAGCAAATGATTCTAGGCACCATTTGACCTCTATTTTGTTATATCTTGATTTCCTTGAAAAATTGTAAATTTTTCAAAAGACGGCATCTCATTCTGACTTGTACTTAACAAGATATGATGATTTTTTTATCGGGTGGCTTCGTAGTTATCTAGCAAAATATCCATTTTCTCTTCGTTCTTCATCATTTCACTCCATTTTTCTCTAAGGCCTGCATATTACTATGCATTCATGGTGTGGAGAGTTTATGTGGCAATGGCGGAGCTGGTTCAGAGCAACAATGGTGGACTAGGTGTCTGGAAAATCATTCACGAAGCCATGACAAGGTATGAAGTTGTGAAGGAGAAATGAGGGGGAAGAAATCAACTAAGTGCCGGATTTAAATTTTCAAAGAAATGCACATGGAGGGGATGGGTGAATTTTTGTGTCCTTGATTTCCCTAACCTCAAGGACATGAGGGACATTAATTTCCATGGTGGTCAAGGTGATGCCATGTGTCCTCGATCAAACGATAGGGGATTTGCTTGAAAAATGCACCTAGGGGCTAAAATTCACTCATGTGGGTGTCCAAAAGGCTCCAAAAAGGGTGTTTGGAAAAATTTCCATGTCTCGATGTCCCTCACCTTAGGGACATTAGTTTCCATGGTGGTCTTAGGGATGACACGTGGCGCTTGATCTGATGATAGGGAATGAATGCTCCAAAAATGCACATGGGGGCTGAAAGTTAGATACATGGATGTCCAAAAGGCTCACCATAGGGGTTGGGTGCATTTTTATAGTATTATTTCCCTTATCTTAGGTACATAAGGGACACCATTTTCCATGGTGTTTGTGGAGATGATAGGTGGCATTTGATCCAACAACAGGGAATAGATGTTCCAAAAATGCATGTGGGGATTGAATCACAAGTCTGGAGGTCATATGGGGTCTGGGCACATTTTTCAAGGGTTGGTGTACCTGACCTCAGGGATGTTGGGGACATGAAATCCCGACAGGCTCCTGGGGCTGACACATGTCCTCCCGAAAAATGACTAAGTCCTGAATCGCCTTTGAGAGGGCAACTTAGAAAGAGGATAAATTAAGCTCCCAAAGTGGAATTTATTGGTGAAATTTTATATGATCCTAAATGGAAATGTCATTTTTAATCCAATGGTGGGCTCTCATGTATTGATTCATCATTATGATCCCCGAAATAGTTTATTTGTGATTTGAGATTCCACTTGTGCCCGATAAAAAATGCCTACAAATCCTATGCGCCAAGGTGTTGTGGAAATATTATTTCACCATAATTTATTTCTTATAATTCTCTTTCTAGAGATGTTTTTTTACTTCTAACTCCATCCGAGAGATCCCATAATCTTCTTCTCGAATCCCGACATCTATTTTAGGCCTATGTACTTTGCTAAGCTTGTGAACCCTATTTTTTATTCAGACTACTCCAAGTCTTTAAAATCTTCCCCAAAATTTCCAAAATCATTTCTATGATGTTATAATGTCTTCAATTCACCTCCATGTTGAATTTGGACCTTTTGTTCCGCTCTAGGGGTTTGATGTAGTCATGGGAAGGCTAGCGATAGCCCTTCCCAATACTTGTCGAAGATAGCAACTTTTCAGAAATCCCTAAAATCACCTTGGGGAATTAATAGACTTCTCTAAATCACCTAGGGGTATGAGATAAAATTATTTAGGAGGTCATTAAGACTAACTGGATAGACTCGAGGTGTTATGGAATGATGGGACTTGAAAAAATTAAAACAGGGGTATCATTATTGTGCTTGAAATTGTCAATTTTCCCTGTTACACATTTACACAACAACAAATGGCTCTAGCTTAGGGACATGACATGGACTGAGTGCGGTGAAGACATGACATGGGAATCAAGAATATTAATTTTAGACCATATAGTTAATTGACCAGTTCCTTATCCATTGGGCTCTGCAAAGTCATGTATAACTTACAAGAGAGAGAGAGAGAAGCAAATACACACACACAAAAAGAAAAAGACACAGACAACGGAAGGTAAATCCACCTAATAATAACCTATGGTATAAGGCAGGGGAAAACCCACTTTTACTGAAGCACTTTTCTTTCCTCAAGAGTTACCTTTGGGTGGGAAACACTGAGTGATGTTGATATGCAAAGCCATTGACTGGATCCAGAAAGTAACCTCCTCTCCTCAGTTGCTTATGAAAGCTAGGTGCTTTCATAATTTTCTATGTACTTGGTAGGAGTGAGTCCATGTGAGATTATTGATGCTCAGGTCCTTGCTTGGAAATTACACTGCCTTCATCTCCTCTAAAATCAGTTTCATCATGCGAGTTGCCTTCCATGTTTATCCATATAGCTGATTCTCCATCAAGCATCTCATTTTTGCCCCAAAGTAGATTTTTGTTTAAATTCCTTGGATATTCTAAGTTACTTTCTTTCTTGGGTCTATGATCATTGACATCTTCTCCATGAGAAATATTTGATTCATCCTTTATCTCTACTCCACTATGAGTTGCTTGAGTATTGACGGAAGGA
Organism: Taxus wallichiana var. yunnanensis; assembly: GCA_018340775.1. NCBI lineage: Eukaryota > Viridiplantae > Streptophyta > Pinopsida > Cupressales > Taxaceae > Taxus > Taxus wallichiana. The sequence goes on along the minus strand of CM031234.1, from coordinate 97,500,725 downwards.
TTGTATGCAAACACATACTTGTCTTGTATATCGATGGCACGAGTGAAGAGATCAAGAATAAACTCGTGGTCTTCTCAAACTTATACTACATCCAAGATTTCTTGCACGAGTTATGTTTTTCATTTCCTACAACTCATCTTTATATTCCTTCAAAGAATGCAGCTCAAGGCAACTATCTAGAGGAGTTACCTCATCATCTTGGGAATCGTTGTGCTCTACTGATCCTTCATCAAAAATATCTTCATCTTCAAAGGCCTTGAAACTTCTTGCTTTAGTTTTTTCATCATGGAAATATTCTTCCTCTTCAAATGGGAAAGAAAATACCTCAATTTCATCATTGTATCCACCAACCATTGGATCGAGAGGGAGATCATATTTCTCATCTAGATTTATTTCAACATAGCCCATCCTCACACTGGTTGAGGTTTCCAAGTCAAATTTACACTTATCTTCTAGATTCACGGCTTGCTTTAAAATTTCAAAACGGTCTCGTGTTCTTCTACTTCTTCTATGGATCTTAGTAGTTCTTATACATATGGTTCTTCCCCACTATTTGAGGGTTCATTACAGACTAGCTTGGTCTTTTCTTGGGTGATGTGATCAAGGGAGTCCTCATCTTTGAATGGGAAAGAGAAAATTTCTTCATCACGGATAAACACATGAGCTGATTTTTATGTTTGAAAATCATCAAGAACCATTTCCTTTTCTTCATGGTTTGCATTATCTAGAAATTAGGATCTTCCCTCTTCTAAATCAAATATACTCAATGCTTATTCAAATTCCAAATCTCTCTGGGAAGGAAATTCTGGACCTATCAAGGTGGGAATATCCTCTTCCTCCTCAATTACCACCAAGTGATTCATTTTCCTGTTATCTTGATATAAGATGTTAGCTTCCGGCTTCTAGAATTTTGTAGCATGTACCTCATCTTCTTCTCAGGAAGAAATTTCTCCATTTTTTCCTTCATTAGTATGGTTGTAGAAGACCAATTCATCTAAATTTTCCCTCCCAAGTCTTGGAATAAATTTCTATTCATCAAAATTCTCGAATGAGGTCGGGAAATCTACTACCAAAATCATCGTTGAAACTTTCTTCTCTGGAAATATCGCAAGATCCACCTGTGTACCTTTGACCTTCCCTACAAGTGGTACCTCTCTTGACTCCAAAGAGAAACAAGAGCTACTAGGTGGAATCATGGTAAGTTTGAGAGCCTTCACTACCTTCAAAGGCATCACGTTGTCTGAGGCACCAGAATCTATTATGTAATTGTTTAGTACATATTCTCCAACAAGGAGGGAACATAGAAAGGTTAAACATTATCATTCTTTGATGAACTCGGAGAAAGAATGTTTTTGAGGGAGGTGTAGGTAGGTTTGATGGTATTCCTTTAGAATGAGGAGCTTTATTATTGGGTGTTAAACTACTACTCCTGATGTATTGAACAAACCTCTCAAATTGTTTAGGATGAGTCTGCAAATATTCAGTTTTGGTAATCTACACTTTTTATTTGTTTACATATTCTATGAAGTCAAAAGGAGTAGATGTGGACAAGGGGGTGAAGTGACTGACTTGAGTCTAGATAGGCTTAGGACCAAGGTTTTATGTTTGAGGGATGGACGATATTTTGAATGCTACACTAGGAGATTTCAAGGTATTAGATTTTGCGAAGAAAATTTAGGTTTAGACTTGGAAGAGACATTGGAAGACTTACTTGGGATTGTGGGTCTCTTCTTACTTGGTATAGGATCAGGCTCTAACAATGAAGACTTCATGGAATATGGAAGTGGGGATCCTTGACTGATTATTTTATTTTGTGGAGTCGCCATAGGAGGATCTTCAACCTTCTTTTATTTTGTAGCAGTGGAGGGAGATGCTCTTTTCTCTGATGGAGAATGAGTGAATACCACACATGAGAAACTGGGTGAATCTTCTTCATCTTCTTCATCACATCCAGAATACTCACTAAATCTGATTTATGTATCATTCTCAAACTCATCATTTTCTAAGAAATCATCACCTTCAATTTCTTGTTCAAGCTCTTCTTCGCTTTCTTGATATCTGTAATTTACGTTCATGGGTGGGGCCTCCAAGGTGAGCCTTTGGGGTGCTCTTGCAATCTGATTTATGTTTCTTATTTGAGAAGATACTCATTCAAATAATTCCCTCTTTAAAGAGGCCATCTCATTTGCCAACTTTTGCAGCGATGGATTGGTTCTCTCATCTCCAGGATTTTGGGTCTTTCCCTTTGATGGATTCTTGATCTTTCAAGAGAGGATGAAATCTTCATCAAGTTCAATGGCCATTATTTTTACTTCTACAGTGTTCCTTGGTTGAGCTCTTCGCAACAAAAATCCTACTTCTAATGATTGAGCATTGATGAAGAATCTCTTGACATTGTTTTGAGATGGCAAATCCTCTTCAGGTATCCTATGAAGCAACCATTTGAAACGAGCCACGAAGTCTCTCATGGTTTCATTTTCTCCTTTCTCTATTTGAGCCAACTACACTAGGAGGTCCTGATAGTCTTCAATTGATTTAAATATTTCCTCAAAGGCATCCTTGATGTCATTCTAACCCGTGATAGACTAGGCAGGCAGGAGGTAAAACCATTCTACTTGTTTTTCTTGGAGGGACTACACAAATAGTCTCATAGCAACATTTGCATGTTGGACACCAAGAATTCCACATCATGTTGTGAAATTAGTGATGTGTTCTTTAGGATGTTGTGTGTTGTAATTGTTGAACTTTGGAAAGTTATTATGGGAACTCATTGGTAGATCATGAAGAGGAGGTTCAAGAGAAAGCAAGCATGTATTCCTTCCCTATGGAACAATGGGTTGAGGTATTTCTTCTTCATCTTCCATTGTTGTATTTGTTTCAGATTTTACTTCAGCCAATTATTCTTCAAATTATAGCACTGAAAAAATATGCAATAGGAATATGAAAATACACCATAGAATGTGAAAAGTCACTTGCAAAAATCAGCAATGTGTCTTTTAGCAATGGAATTTCATGAACTCTTTTTTTCGTTTTTTTCAATATTTGATTTTTTTTTTTAAATTAGACCTTGTGGTCGTATATTGGGTGCAGATGCTACTAAATATACCCCACGGTGGGTGCCAAAAACTATTGGCAAGAAAAATTTTTGGGAGGACAAACTTTTGGATTTCTTGCCAACACTCTAGGAATCTAAGTCCCTCTGCTTAACCGACGCATCTTTCGTATATACATGCACATAAAAAGTTGGATTTTCTGCCTACAAAATTATTTCTCCTACCTATTTTCTCACTTCCCTTTCCCCACTCTTTAGAAAAAGTCTTCCCTAGCAAGATATTGCTAGCTTTGCCGTAGGGTTAGTAGAGTGCCCCTATTGGATCCCGGTTGAAAGGACACCACATAAATCTACCTTTTCATGTGCATACATATATGACAACTACACCTTTGGTTAAGTAGAGGGCTTAGATTCCCGGAGCGTTGGCAAGAAATCCTCAATTTTGTCCACTCAAAATGTTTTCTCACCAACACGATCCTTTATCAATAACTTCTTCAAAAGTATTAAGGCAATGAATTTACATGTGAAAGGATAACTAACTATTGAGGTTAGGTAAAAATATGCTCACAAGTTATTTCTCAGGCATGGAGCATGGGAAATGATTACCAATCCCATGCCATATTTGTAGGAATTGTGCAAAGGTTTCCTTTTTTCGTTATTTGGCATTACACAAATCCATCATTGTAATTTTAGAGTCTAGGTTGAATGAGAAATTTTTAAAAAACTTCTCTGAGAGTTCCACAAAATTTTAAATAAAGCCCTTGGGGAGGTGTACAAATAGTCCAAGGCTTGTCCACCTAGACTTTGTGAAAAGAGATGCATTTAGAAGACATCACTATAGGAAACCTCTTAGCAATCCATATAAAACTCCTTGATATACTCTTTAGGATCATGAGTGCCCTTGTATTTTTCAAATTTGGGCATCTCAAAATATTTAGGAAAGGGGATGCACAAAATGTCTTTATCGAAGGGGTAAGGACACAATTCTTCAAAGCTGAATTTTTTGCATTGATTTTACATACCTGAGATGGTGTCCTTCATCATTTTCCATTCTTGGGAAAATGGGGAGTTGTTCTATAAGAAAGATAAGGAACCATCGCTCGTAGAGTTTTTTTATCTTTTGTGTGTGCAGTATGAATTTTAAATGAAGCATCACTAGTTTTCTTTGGTGCCTCATTACAATGGGATTCATTGGTGACTTTGGAATTTAAGATAGCAAGTTGTTTAGGCATGTCATTAATTTGATTCATGAGGTATTGAGTGGGATTGGTGGCTGAATTAGTTAATTTTCCTTTGTTCCCTTCATCGGGTTTGTCTTTTTTAGTTCATCACCTTTAGTGTTATTTGAGGTGGAATTATTTTGATCATCATTGTTTGTGTGAATAGGGCCTACCTTATCATCATTATTTGTTAAAAGGAAATTTTCACCCTTGTTAGGTGGTGGTTTTCCAAGAAATAATTTTATACTATCCTCGTCAAAATTAGAGGGTAATTTTGCTCTCATCTTAAGGAGACGAAACGAAAATTGGTCCCTATTCATACGTATAAGATATTTTGACACATGATTTTTCTTCGAGTAAGATATCATTATGATCATCCTCGAGTTTTGTTCATTATAACTATCAAAATTTCCAAAATTATTTAGACATATTTCTCCCCTTTCAAAAGGAATATAATCTTTGTTTCATGTTCCCACCATTTTTAAAAGAGGGAGGGAGAAAAAGAGAGATGCGAAAGATAGCTCAACCCATAGCAAAGTGAATGTGGTGATGGCAGAGAGGTGTGCCATTAAGTTTGGTAATAACTTGTCCCTTAACAAAGTGAATACTAAGACGACAAATAAGTTTGGAAGATATGAATGATGCAACCCTTAACAAAGTGAATGTCAAGATGGAAGCATGCAAAATTGTTTGATAAAATCAACCCTTGACAAAGTGAATGCCAAGATGGAAGAGTGGTTCAATGTGGTGAATGTTCTCATCCTATAACAAAGTGAATGCTAAAATTGAGGAGAGTTATAGTGATAAAATTACAAATGTATTCAATTGCTAACAATGTGAATGCTAGAGTGGAGATGCAAGGATAGATTAATTACAAATGCACTTTGTACCACCTAGCAAAGTGAATGATAAATGGGAAGAGGGTATGAAAAGGAGTCAAATCATATGCGATGTGATCAACCCTTAATAATAATTGGTTAAGAGGAAGAGGATAATTGTAAAAAACAGCTTTTATTCACTTCACATCTAAGGATTATATATATAGCTTTACGCTTCATGATTTAAATACCCATATATTTAAATTCAACATAAACCTTAATAAATCCATTTCGATAATTTTCATAAACCCCGTGTAGATGTATGAGAGTATACGAGATCCTACTCGATCATTCTCAACGCTCTTTACAAGCCAATGCAATAAGTGTACTCTTTGGTTTTCCTTTGTCAAGAAATCATAATTAAGTGACGCCCTCTAAGTTCCTACTTGGGTTCCATCAAGGAATTACCATCTGAAATCTCACAACATACATCTATCTAAGTATCCACCTATTTTCTTCCATGGAATTCCCATCTCACATCTAACAACTTAGATAATGGTGAAATTATGACAGTGTAATCAGCAGCTTACACTACTTTGCATAAAGTTTTAGAGTCATGTATTGCATGCTCGGTTACGTGACAAAAATCATCATTGTGAACTTGTCATCTCATTCTAGTCGATTATTCAGATTATATGGATTAACATTTGAAAATGATGCTTAAAACAACTACAATTCTCGTACAAGATACAAATCCATATTTAATATGTAAGAGAACATACCTCTATGTCGTCCCATGATGCCTATGGGATTGTAATTGTCTTCGTAATGATTTGTACCATTACTAGACAACTTCCATTCCTATAACCATCGTGAGTTGGCATCAAGATATGTATTCGTGAGTTACATCTAAGTTTGTAACTTTAACGAGTCTTGTATAATAGTGTATTATGACCTTGAAATTTAGGGAAGCTTGACGAGATAACTTGAATGTATAGTAGTTGCCCTGCTTTATAACCAAATAACAACCTTGGTACTTAAGTGGTTATAATGTGGTCACAATCATATCGAGTAAGCCCACCTAGTTCTAATAAATGGGATCATTATATCTTATATATTTAAGAATACTTACTTAACTTATGACATGACAGTATCTAAGTTTCAATGTTGCTAAAAATTTAATGACATTCCGTACCTAATATCTAACAAGGAACTCAATCATATTGATTTATTTATTTTAGATTCTTTCATTCATAAACTTAATAATTTGTTTAAAATAATTGAATCTACTTATTGCATTATTTACTACAGATTGTATTACATTCACTTCAATAGTGAATGAAGTTTTATATTTGACTTAAAAGGAAGAATAATGATTACTTAAAACAGCCCAAAAGTGTCTTTATCTCTATATATATTAGTAAGTATGAACTATATCCAATCCATAATACAAAGGAAGTCCCACAATCCATCAAGCCATTAATAATGCAAGCAAATCCTAAGTAATATTAATTTTACTTACCTTCTTGTTTCATGACTCTTAATATTTTATCACATAGTTCTCATATATAGACATACTTTATGCTGATATATATTAATCCTTAAATATGAAATACTTCATATTTCATCAATGCATTCCTTTACTCAACACAAGATTCCTTATATTACTCTTATAAATGAAATAACCCTTCAAATTAAAAAGGTTCATTAAGGTATATAAGGTCATCATAGAGTGATGAATCATAAATACATCTTCCATTTAAATGCTTTATCCATATTTCGATAATTGGTTACATTTAACCAACCATAAGTTTATAATAATGAAACATATTTCCTCTTTACAAATCCCTTCTATTTACATCCCAACCTTACTTTGAATGTATTTATTTCTATATATTTATATAGGTTCATGGATATAAATATATATTCCATTTTTAAAACTATAGTGTTTTTGCAATCCATTATATATATACTTCAAGTAATCACCCATATATATATACATCCAAAATGCCAATGGTAAATATTCATCCTGAATATTATTCTTTATCATGTATTGATACATTGTATAATTTTTTACCATTTTCAATACAATTCAATTAAGATAATACCATATTTCTATTACTTTTCTCGAGGTAAGCCACTAATCATCAAAATCAAGGATATCAAATTTATTGTTTCCTTTTCAACGAGAACAACATAATGGATTTTCCTACCTCTTTATCTACGAATCATTCCAAATTTTTTTATAATTTACTGAGAATCACCGATCAAGACAAACATATTTGGTCAACAAATTCATCGAGTAATTTTTTTAACCTTAATCAATTTTTGATCTCAATAACTCCATCTCGCAAAATGTCAAAGATCTCATTAGTTCAAAATAATTGGCATGGAATGTTCTATTTTCTACTAAACGCCTTATATCATTTACTATTTGAATAAAGGGAATGTTGCATAATTAAACTACATAATTAGCATTAAAATTTCACCAACCAAATTTGCAACCTGTCTAGATAAATTAGTTTACATTCAAATATATTACCATTGTCATATTTTAATCTCTAAGACCTTAATGAATAATCTACAGAAGAAAAAATTATTAATTTAATATCCTAACATGTTGTCATTTATGATTAAGTCGTAGTTACTTTATGCAACTTTCCCACTACAAATGTTCCACAATAATTTATACTAGCTAGTATATTTTGTTAGTTTCCCGTATGTTAAATAGAATAATATAGCCTCATGTTATGTTTACAACCATAGAGTACTTAAATAAACAACTACTCAAAACAGGTAGTTCATCATCAATGTGACAACTGATATTCTACAAGGCTAAAGTGACTATCTGATCTCTATGTTTTTATCAAGCTATATAATTTTAGACATCATTACCACATTTACCTACCGTATTTTTAATATAATTTCCGACATGAATGTCGTAAAACTCGCATTCAACTTATTATATTGTAGCTTATAATAGTGGATCGATTTTATTAATACCACGACATAAGAGTGGATTCAAATTCATTGCTTTGTATGGTGCACATAATCCATAAAAACCTTGAAATAAACTTAACACAATGTTCCAACCTTTTTATCAAACTATCGGAAGGACGATAGGCCTTAAATCAACAAAGATTGCTCGAACCTAACTTAAGAGAGAGATGATTCTTCCTTGAATCCAAAAGAAAATCCTTCATTGTTACTTAACAGAATAACCATACGTCAAAGAGAGGCGGAGAATAAGGCCTCTCACCAACCAAATTCGATCTCAAAGCTCCTGGTAACATTAGTTATAGACGCCCCCAAATGATAAAATGGGTAATCGAAAAGAATGAAGCACAAATAATGTTCAAAGAGGTTTGAATATGAACAAAGTATTCAATAATTAGCAACCGCATATCAAATGCAAAATATAAGATAATCTTCGTCAATATCATAAATTGTTATTGTTTATCAAAGATTCACACACGCCATTTTTTCCGTTTGCTAGTTCAAGGTTTTCAAGGTAGTTAATATTTACCTCAATAACTCAAATCCTAAATGCATGCTGACCCATATTTTAACAAAGCCTTATTTGATGTTAGAGATGGTTCAATTCCTTAATAAAATCACAAACGTAATTCTATTTCACATATTAAAAATGTTAGCAAGTACAAAAATCCAACAAAAGAGGATTACATCGGTTCATCCATACATAGCTAAGCACAATTTTCCATCCCAACCAGTGAGTCATCGAGTGCGAATAAAACACAGCTATCACAACATCAAGAAAAACAATACCCAGGAACATTAACATGCAAGACACAACATATACCTGATTTGACAAAGTGTTCCTCATTAATAGTCATTGCAACAAAGTAAAAGGGGGTTCTCTATAACCCTACCCTATTACCCATCTATTTCAAATAACACAATATTCTCGCCAAAATCATAAACAACACAGATTTTATTGCCTAACAACAATAACAACTTGAAGTATTACTACCCATTTCCATATATCAGACATAAGTAAACAGATACAAGGATTCCATGTATGCAAGTAGTAAATGAGATAAGAAGAAATGAAGGAGAGAAAGCAATCCATGCCTCGGGGTTTTGTGAGGCCCCTAATATCATTCACCTCAAGATCCCTACATATTCTATATGTCAATACTCACATTTTCTCTGAACAACTTTTTGAACTCTCCACAACCATCAACAATAAAAAAATCTTTTGCATTTAAATAACTTAAAAATCATGCACCGTGGTTTAAATGAATCCTCCACTTTTGGTGAACGGTGTTAGCAAATCAAAACCCTCATGTAAAGTTATCTTAACCCAAAATATTCATCAAACTACATGTAGAGAACAAGAGAACAAAAAATCAAAATGAAATGTGAGGCTTACCCTTCCCCAAGAGGCTTTTTGATGAAGCTTCGAGCTTCTTGAGAAAATTTATGAGCATTAATAACCAAGGTACCAAGTTGGTGATTTTGGAACTTCACCACTTCCCTCCATATCAACCTCTAAACTTAGCCGAGGTTAAAGGTTCGGATAAAAAATTCATCAATACATTTGACTTGCATGTATATCCTTATCATTGCGATATTACTATGATTAAATCATCAACCAAAATATTTCCCCCAATTTTGCATGGTGGGTTGAAGACGAAATGTTTTTGGATTGGTCATTACTTTTACCATAGCGAGTCCAAATGAAATCTAAGTGTTCAATTAACTCGACATCCCCAATTATATCTTTATACTTAATCATAAGATAATACTTAACCACCCCATGTATAGGGTCTCAAGTCCTTAAAAGTTTAAACAATGATCTTATTTATTTTCTACATCCCTTACTACTTTTACCTCAATTATGGTGTAATACCATACTAGGTTTTGGTCTAAGGCATATATTAGGTAGCAAAGTAATGAATTTTTGATATTATTTCTACAGGGCTTATACAATTTCAACTATATAGCATCTAATAAAGAGTATGATCTTAAGTCCATATCATAATGTTCTCGATAATATGTTATGACATCTATATAAGAACTATCAACTCAATGTCCGTAACCTTAGCAATTAGATTATATTACCATTAAATAACAGTCATCCATAATGTGTTACAAAATTGATTCTATTTATTTCAAATGAAATCAAAATAATATCATGATCATTAATTCCACATGTACATCACACACTTTAAACATCATATGACAAATTATCCTTTCGTAATAAAACCGACTTTGCAGGAGTGACACTAATAAAAGGATAAGACTCAAATATTGAACGTAAGTGTTGGGAAAATAAATTATGATGAAGTGTCTAAAACACAAAAATATATTTTCAAGTTAGAGACGCGAGGAAAGAAAACGTATATAGTTTAATGATGATGATGTCAAACTAAAGGATGCAAGAAGATAATTAAGATACGATGTGATGAAATTGAGTTATGATAAAGTGGAACACAACATTGTCAAGATGCAAGTCATAGGATAAAATTTCTTGAGCGAGGACGTGAATATCCACAACTCAAGACTTGATGTAAAAAGGAGATGAAAACTTAAAATCTTGGAAATGTAATCCGAATGTTTAAGTGTCGAATGAAATGGGAGATAAACTCAAAATGAGGTGGATACGAAAGATAGAAAAATTTGATGACCGTTAAAGGGGAAGAATAAAATAAGCGAAACAAAAATCCAAATGAATGAAAGAAAGTCAAATGGAAAATGCAATGAGGATGAAAAAAATTGAAATAATGAAAAAGAGATGAAAGTTCTAAAAGGGGAAATTCAAGAGTAAAATGAAAGTTAGTGAATGACTGATGATGAAGAGGAAAGATGATGAGAAGAGATGAAATGAGAATGAAAGTAAAATCCAAACAAGAAGTGTTTGGAAAATAACAAAAAGATATGAACGTGAAGGATGGATCCCAAATAAGGAGTGTTTGGGAAAAAGTGAGTGGGGAAAACTACTACAAAAAGAAAGAAAACAAAAGAAAATAAATGAATATAAGAGGTTTTTTTCATTGTTTAACTATTTGTTTGTGGCCTCTACCTTAAATTGGCTTAGACAATGTTTGTCTTTCTAATTGGCTATCTCAACTAGGTGTCAGCATTATATCCAAGATAGCACGACACTATTTCTAGTTAAAGGATTTAATTTACCCCCTTTAAAACCTTGAGAAAAGATATTTCTCATAATTAATCGCATTTGGGTCACCGCTAAGGATATTCCTGACTCTAACTCATAAGGCTTTACTAGTTAGGTAGGATAAAAAGTTTCCTATTTCATCCACCAATTCCCTCAAGGTGTGGACTACTTTGGGGTTCCTAGAACCACCCTCGTTTTTATAGCTTAAGGATTATGCCAAGGGGGTTATGTTCTAGTTAAGTGATCGAGTCGTAGCTCTTAACCGAACCTATAAATACAGTGTTTTGAATGTGGTGTATTTTCTTATCTTTTGATCTTAATGTGGTTTGGTTGTACATCATTTGGCAACCTACAGTTAGTAGTTTTTTAGTGTTTATCCACCTTTTTGAGATTGGGTCATGCAAGAAAAGATTAGAATTTTTTTCAAATTCATGTAAAAAAGGACAAACAAACAAGGCAATAGAAATGAACCCATGTTTCGATTTCAAGATCACTCGAAAAGAATGAGGAAAGAACATACATGTGAGTTGAATTTGATTAAGTGAAACGTTAATTCCAAAAAACCAAAAATAAATAAACGACCACGTTTTTTTATTCCCAAAATCACTTAGAAAGCGTGAGGTAAGAGCATACACATGATTGTTTCATGGTTAGTCTAAAAATGATGATACAAAAATCATAAAAAACATGCTAAAAAAATTTGGTCAACTTTTTAAAATAACTTAATGGCTACAAGAATGGCTAAACAATGAGAAAACTTGGACCGAAATGTCCATAATGCTAAAATTGCAAATTTCACAATTAGGCTTGTTTGCAAGATGGAAAAAAATAACAAGTGGAAAAGATGTTGAGACATTTTAACGGTGAAAAAATTCTCCAAGGAGGGAAGAGAAAGTGGAATTGAAACACCCACGAGTCCTATAAAAGTAAGTGTACACAATTAGTACAGGGAATATAATGATGAAAACAATTAAGAAAAATGTTGTAGTGTATAAATTTTTTTACACAATTAATAACACTAATAGAATAATGCAAATGAAATAATGAATTAATTAAAAGTGAAGTAAGTCTCAAAATATAAAAAAAGCAACGAAATTAATTAACTAATATACCAATTTAAAAGAGTAAGTAATTAATAAAAAAGAAACTAAGTAAATGCTAAATAAAACCAATGATATTAACTAACTAACGAAACAAAATAAAAAACAACAAAATAACCAAAAGTTGAAAACTATTAACCTATCCTAAGATACACCACGTAGAAAGAAAAACAAAAATGAACAAAACTAAAAAGCACATGAACGAATAAAAAAATTATTTCAAAAATGTAACCTATGCAATTAAACCAAGCCTAAACCTAAACCAAAAACTAAAACTAAAAAGAAAAATCATAAAGCAACAAAGGCACAAATAAATGTTAGGTTTACGGTGGTATGGTTTGGAAAGGCTTGATGAGGGAGCTCTATGATGGGTGGCAGGTGGTCAGAGATCGGTGTGAGGAAGGCTCGCTTTTGGAGGCCGAGGGTCTATGTGGGGAGGGTGCGATATTAGTATGCAATGATTGATCGGGAGTTGTGTGGTGGGCTCGATATTCGAGAGCGCAGGGAAGCATAGAGCTTGCATTGTAGGGATCAAGATCGGGAGGATAGGGGAGGTGGAATCTGTGGAGGATTGTGAGGGTAGACTATTTGGTGAGTTAAGATGGGGTGGGGTCGAGTCAATACGTTAGAGGGGTTGGTGGAGTTGGTCGGTGAGTCCATAGGATGGGCTCGATGGAGGGTAGGTATATTTTAAAATTTTTTTGCTATGACTGTAATTTATTGAAATCTAACAAAGTGATATTTATTGTTTTCAACGTTTTTGAGTTCCGATTTTTTTCCAAAATCTAAGTTTATCTTTTTTTTTTAAAAATAAAATCTAATATTGGCTTTATGGTGTGTGCAGTGTATTACACCGATTAGAAAAATGGAGTAAAACTTGTAACATGGAAGAAAACCTTCAAACAACCACATGTAAACCAATTTGTGCACACAAAATAAATCAAAAAAACATTAGAAATACAAAAAGGATGTTTTTTTAATTGAAAAATGTCTATTATCTCCAAATGCTCCCACAAGCCTGCACAACAACAAAACAATGCACACAAGAACAAAACACCCCACAAAAGCAACAACAAAATTAGACAAACTAAAATGAAACAAAAATTAAAGAGGAGGTTGTGACTCTCACCGGCATGTCAAAATGAAACAATGAAAAACTACCCGAGAATTGAAGAAAAACAAAATACAATGAAAACCTCCATGTAATCCTTCATTGCAAACCTCGGTAAGGTTATAGAGACTTTTTCTATGAAACCTTATAAATGGATGTGGGTTCTCTTGAATGTTTTCCAAATGTAAGTGCAAATTCTACAAACAAAGATACTTTTTCTTAGAAATTTAGCAATGTTATTGTACTTAAATCCAAGAGGATTTGTAAGAGAGTAATCTTGCAATTTATAAACGAAGAAGTAGTTAAAAATTACTTAAACACGGTTGAATTCTCATGCTAAAAATAAAATTGGAGGAATTTATACTAGTGTCGGGGCATTTAGGGGCAATAAATTAATTAATTGCAAAAGCTAAATCTGGGAAGTTGGTTGTATGTGAAATTCAATTGCCCCCACCTTTCTAGAATTCTAGAAATATAATTAACTAGGATGCGGATATGGAGTCCAAGTGGAGTCCAAGTGGATGTTGACCAAGTAGCAATTGAATAGGATGTGCACACATTTAAATAAACCATTTAATTAATAAATGATAATTAACTTAGCTAAAGGGGTACAAAGGGTACTAGGGATTAATTTAATTAATCCAAAGGGTGTAATGTGTATGAATTAATAAATTTAATCAATTAATCAAAAATGGGTGAATAATAGGGTGTATTAGGATAACAATGGAAATAAGTGGAAACGTGTGTGTAATTTTGGGGTGTCTACGATACCGTGTGCTTATTTGAATATAATAATATGCACATTTGGACATTGAGTTCTTATAAGTGTGATTAGAAGCTTCATAAAGAGGTTGGAAGTGTGAATGCAATCTTACATAACTAAGAGTAGTTCTTGAACAAGTAATCAGAAATTTTGCGATTGTGAACCTTGTATGACAAGGAAGGTGCACTTGATATAACTAGCGGGAAAGAGGTCGAGTTGAGAATCTTATTTGAAAATAAGAGTGAGTTAATATCGAGGTCATCATCAATTACGAGAGAATACAAAGTAAGTGTGACTAAATTTTTAACAAGTCTAATTGGAAGATTAGTAGTTGGGGAGTTGAAGTTTCCTATGGGTTGAAGCTCACTAAAGGTAATTGTAGTTGAACCAAACTTTAGAGTTTAAGATTCTAGATAGGATGAATATTTTCAAAGACTTAGTATAATATTTTTCAATCCTTTTGAGTTGCATCTCTAGGTTGAGTTGAAGCTCAACCTTAAAATCAATGTAACTGATATAGTACAATTTTGTCATAAGCCTAGTTCATGGTTTCATTGGTTTTTTTCCCAGTTTAGGTTTCCCACATTAAAATTTGTGTCTATGTGTGTAATCTATTGTTAATTTCTTGTGTGTTTTTTTATGTGCTCATCATATCAAATTTGAGAAGGGAAATTTAATAAAACAACGATTTACCCCCTCTCAGTGTCCTAGTTTCCAACAATTGGTATCGATTTTGGCCCTCCGAATTGAGCCTAATAGCTTGGAGATGATCCTGAACAAACAAGAATGGGTACATCAGTAGAGTTTTTGTTGAAAAATAGGTATGAAATTTTTCAAGCTCTTATAAATGAGCTAAAGATAGAAATCAAGATCAAGGAAGTTAACCATGGTCAAGAACTAAATGAGATGGCTTCATTTGTTGAGAAAGTTTTAAAAAAATGAGAGACAAAGAAAATTCTTGCCTTAAATTTGAAGAGGAACTAAATACATTATAGATTGAGTTGGTGCAAGTTACTAGCTAGCTTTATATCTTGCAAAATAAGTAAAGAAATTTTGGTGAAGTAGAGCACTAGACATGCCAGGTAGCTATTAAAGCCAAGAGTGAAGATTGTGAAAAACTAAATGCATATCTAAAGACTATCATAGAAGAACTAGAACAAGAAAGGAAAAAAACTTTTCAAGGATGGTCAAAGAATAAGAATAATAACAAGGAACACAAGAAGACCATTATTTAGCCTAATGCAAGAATATTATTAGGTAAGTTTCATGGATTTTGTTTTCTATGCAACATATTTGGACATAGAGCTAGATATTATAGGAGAAAGGTAGATAAATACCGTCCATGGAGATATTTTAGGTTTTATTATGATAAGAAGAGAGTGTGTTTCAATTACAAATAAAAGGCCATATAATCAAGTATTTTTTAGAAGATCTAGTAAATTAGTTTTTGGAAAAGAATTAGGTTTTATGCCTTAATTGTCATGGGAAAGGGCATGTTTTCAGATATTTTCATGAACCTCCTAGATTTAGTTACAAGGTGAATGCATTCTAGAGGAAATAAAAAGGTTATTCAGGATGAAATACAAACTCTAAGAATGAGATCAAGTCAGTCATGGTTGATAGAGATACTTTGGGAAGAAAATATGATAATTGATATATAGGATCAAGGAAGAAAAGTTAGAAGTTGAAATAAAAAATAATGATTATAATATAGTATGGGTAGATGATGAAAAGGAATAACAAGCTATGAAAGTGACAAGAGAAACTAGTATAATCAAGACACTAGCGGTGATAAAAATGAAAGATAAATGAAATAGTTCTAGTGAAAAGGATGAGGGACTTCTTCCTCAAGAAGTGTCGAGTAGGTATATGATTTGTAACATGTATGATTATCATTCACTCAAACAGAAGATGAGATCTCGGGTGATGTGGTTGTCATAACAAGGAATGCAACAAAGAATATTGACTGATTTTTGAATACAAGAAAGGATAAGACTTAGTCATTATGTTATTTTGATGACCTCTTGTTGTTTTGACATGATCCAAGAAGACATGATATACCTTCTCTAAGCTTCTAGAATGTATATTCTAGTTAAAATAAGGAAGGCATGGTATTTATTTTTCTATCAGTTTGTCAATCAAGTGTTCTTCATAATGAAATTGAGTGAGTTGCTCAAAGATGCTCCATAAGGAAGGTTGACATCAATTGTTGATTAATGTTTACATTAAGTTGTTGAGGTATGTAAATTCATAGAAATGTTTTTATCTTTCTCCATGTTAACATTCTAGTACTAGTTAAATTTCTTAAGTGTACTATTGAGTATTCATAAAGAGAGAGTATAGAATTTGAATGGTAATACATTGATTAAATCATTAGTTGTCTGTTGAAATCAGAATCAAGTTATTTTCATGTTCCAATGAGAAATTCAATTTTTCAAGGATGTTTGGTTATTCATTAACATAGGATCAAGTGTCAAAATTGTTGAGTTTTAATTGTGTAGGTTAAATCTTAGGAAAGTAACAGTGGAAATAAGTAGTTTCAAGGTCTTCAACATTATTCAAAATTCATATTGTAGAGTCAAGATTGATAAGAATGTTTGATCCTCATCCAATTATATCTTAAACTTTTCAAGTTGTAAAGATTTGTTAAGAATTTTCAAGTTGTCCAAAGAATTTAAATTCCTTTGTGTCAAGAAATAATACCTTGAAAAATAATGGAATCCATCAAGAACAATGAAGATCTCCTATAAAAAATTGTAGCATCAAGAAGGTTATATATATAAAATAATGAATCAAGGTGTCTTCTAAAAGAGAGATGAAGCTAAAAACACTTGTAGAGTATTAGTTTATGTGCATTATACTCAGAATGAGATCTTAGTATTAAAGAGGATAAAGGTGTCTTATCTGAGTGCATGAAGGGATCAAGTTTGGTTATAAAGCTATGTTATACCACGTGCTTTCCCTTCCAAGTTGAATGATGCCAAAAATCTAAACTGTGGTTATATTCATGTTACTAAGGAAATCTATCTATTATGGTTGTAAAATAAGGCATCCTCATTTTATACTTTAGAACAAGTGAATTTTTTTTTTTTTTTTTTTTATTTTATATTGCATCCTGGTTCTAAATACATAATTTAGAACTCACAATTCAAATAACCATTTATATAACAGACAACCATATGCAGCTGTAATGACTCGGAGTACCTCCGATCTATTCATTCCATGACTCGGTAATCTACCGATCTATTCATGAGTAATAAGAGTCGGTGTTTTTATTTAACACATTACTCTTGCGGTTCTCTTCCCTAATCTGGGATTCAGAATGCTCTGTCCAAGGAATCTAACTGAATAATTGTTACTATTATTCATCGGCATCTCATCCCTTAGACTAGGTGAATTAGGACAACGCAATCAGCAGCTTGCGATACTTTGGCCAAAGATTTGAAACATACTGTTCATGTCTCGTATTCCTTAACGGCATACTCGTCAATCTGGAATACGTCCTTCACCCCATTCATATGTTATATAGAATGTCTTATACTGACTACTGTCAGTCCTTCCTTGCACAACTGAATCACTCGGAAGCAGATTAACAAGGTGATAATGTTATATGGATGCCCACGAGGATTAGGGATATGATGACATACTGGTTCAACCTTGCAGTTCAACCAGTGTGTCATGATACCCCGAATCTCCTAGGCAGCCTTATAACATGACCACGTTCTTAATCGGTCCCAGGGTAACTCGTGCGAAATCAAGTGTAAATCTTAGCGATCAATGCAAAGGGTGTCGCCATAAGTCATCTGCATTATTGTAACTTCGAGAAGATCCTAATCTTCTCGGAGGTACAACTCTGCAGTTGACTTATGTCGTCAACCTTTAAATCCGCCTCGAAAAGATCTACTCAGTAACAAGCGTTACGCACTTGAGTTTAAATTACATTAAAGAATTTTCCCTAAGGTTTAGCCTTTTCGATCCCTGGATTCTTCGTCTTAAGACGACCCTCCTCTATAAAACCCATTACTTGGTAGAGATATTAAGGTCAAGTTCTTCATCAAGGAGTCATTAGAATACACCTGATTCTAAAGCAACAGAATCGGACAATATCTCATAACCTTTGCTTGAGATTGCCAACTGAACTCCATTTGATTGTATATCAGTTCTCTTAACTGAATTTATATCATACTTTTTGGTATAAAGATATAAATGATTAAGAATCCTATTTAATATTGTCCTGTTATACTTAGGACTAGGGATTAGTAATTTAATCCGACTTGTTTAGCGTTCTCTTTTAGGCTCATTTTTAACCTTTCTTCTAGAAAGACAATTATTTAAATCCAATATTGCTTTTGCTAGAACAAATTAGAACTACTAAACACTCATAAGAATTTAATCTCATTTTCATGCAAGCTTTCATTGTCAATCACAAAAGCATTCATATTATACAATGATAACAATGCCCTTTCGTTACATAAACCGAAGAAGGTCAACTATCAGAAATAGAATACAACACATAAGTATCAAACACTTATTTCCATTCCTTTCAAAACTATACAATTACATTTTATGCAACAACATACTTGATACAATGCTCAACGGAAAAGAAACATCTTTTCACATATAGTACATCTGTAAAATCAAGCTGTAATTCATTATAAATCAAATAAACAATCTGATCAGCTTGTCAGATCTGCATTGCTTTTACCTCTTACGGTAACCATCTGCAAAAATAGTCAACATGAGTCAGTTCAATGAACTGAGCATGATAAGCACTAACTTTTAAAACAATTGCAATCCATCAATTGTTTTCATTAAACACCCTGTTTAAATGAGATCAGATATTCACATAAGTAAACATATTCAGACTATGCCCTTGTAATACAAAATGATTACAAATATGTAACTCTAACATTGTTACAAAATAGTCTTAATCACTTTCAATACTTCATCAAATATTAAAAATCAAGGAACGAATATACACAACAAGCATTGAATCCAAAATCACAACATTGGTCAGATCATTTCATTCACATTAGTTCATTACTGTACCACTTTCACATATGAAAACTTTCAACCAGTTTGTATATGAACAAGTCAGACAAGCCACATAAGAAAGATCGCTGTTCTAAATCAAGAAATAGAAACACAAAAAACTCTGTCATGCAACTATCACATCAATAATCCATGTATCAACCTTAAGCCCAATACTAGGTCTTTTTTTTTAACACAGTACCGCATCCTATCAGAAAGGAACACATCACCCTGTATATACATCTGTACTAAATCGGAGTTGGTCAAAAGTACTCACGATTCACTTATACAGAGTCACGCTACCTGATACAGACCATTACTCAGACAAAATGTCCAATATCAACAACAGTATATCAAGTCAAGTTTCAACTAGGACAATAGAAGATACAGGTTGACTTCCACAATTCTCTAAACCCGAACAACAGTGGAATGACAAATGATTGCCAATGTTTCCCTCTGGACAAGTAAATAGTGTACATATTAAAACTCAGGCAGAACTTTTAATTACCGATTTCAATTCAAGAAACCCGACTAAGTCATGCCAAATTTTTGCACAAGATTACAAGGAATGAACATAAAAATACACCCAAGAATCTGTTCAACAAAAATCCATGCAACACAAAAGTAATTCCAAAATAACAGAGGTCTTAGTACATGTTATTTATTCAAGCCACTGGTTCATCATTCACCAACTACTTAATGATATTTGGCTCAAATATAATATAAATCATTCAATCGACTCCTCAGAGTCGTCCAAATCACAACATTTATAAATCTATATATATTCACACTGTATACTGTTAATGGGTTTATACTCATAACCGCTGAATCCCTACAGCAGCGTAATATGAAATTAGCTGATAAATCCTTCTATGCCATTCATGGCAATCATTCAGAATAAAACAAATGTAAGCAAATCGAATACCCATTTCAAAACAAGGAAAACAACTGAGCCTCTTCAAAACTTTGAGCACACTTACACAAAAGAATGCAATGCATGCCCAGGAAATCTGTATCCTTAATCATTACAAATAGCAGTGAACAAAAGACCTGTTACCTCTACAAGGCTTCCACGAAGACAAATAACAAAACTCATGGATGAATCTACATTCTCAGCAGTGGACAGCAATATACGATTCAATCAAGGACTCTTCTGAGTCGTCCAAATAAAGTATAGATGTATCAATATTGTACACAGTCAACAATAATCCCGTTACCACAATAACAAGGAAGAACAACTTCCACTGGGTCGTAAAGACTACGGTAATACAACAGTTTACCTGTTCCCAGCAAAAATTAGAAGACAAATGAAACCCATAAAGTACCATTAGTCACTGTCAACAAAAACCACGACAGAGTTTCCAAAGGAGCAGTAGAACTGATCAAACATACAGTATCTAACAGAATCCTTCCATACAGTTTCCACAACAAGAAACAGCGACCACAAATCAACAACATACAGTGGTCTATAAACAACACAGGTATATCCTATGGGCTCACGCCAAACAGGCCGAGCTTTCATGCTCTTTACATATAAATATCTCACATATTTAAACCAGAAAGAATACACAAAGGAATAGAGCCACAATTCGAATTTAATAAACACCCATCTAGAGGAAATTGAAAAATCGAACCAGAAGAGATACAGTACCAAAAATCAAACAAGATCTCCATAGAAAATCATCTATTTTCTCAAAACATTTGAACAGAGTTGTTCTAATGAAATCACTTGAAAGACAGCAAGCTATTTAAAGGTTAGGGCCTAACATGCCTGGATTTTTGATCAAATTTCCGAAGCAGACCACAGGAAGAGCTCAAACTTCCTTTTCTTTTTCCAAGATAAAGCGACCAACAAAATTTCGCTATCTCCATCACATATATATCCTCCATGACAGAGAAAAGAGCTAGAGCAGTTCATACTTGCCATGCAACTCAAAGAGGACTGGTGCGAAGAACCAGTAAACAAGCAGAGAGAAAACCAAAAATCGCGACAAACCAAACAAACCCTCAAACTTCCCGTTTGCATGCCTTCTCGCGAGTTCCGGGCTCATTTACCAAGAATATTGAATGCCATTAAACCAACTTTCCCGCTTAAACTCAACTTCCACCGACCGCCAGAATTGGCGACAGTCCAATGAAAATTCAAGTCCATTTCCAAACTTAGCGAATTGCCACGTCTGCACAGGTTAGCCGTTGCCTAAACCTTCGCCATGACCTGTCCCTCATCCTTATCCACAATTAAATGTCATAGAGAACGCCACCCATGGTTCGCACCCCCTTCCATAGGCCCCTTCATAATCTCCTCATTAGTTAGGTTAGTATCTTAGGTTAGAATTTAGGGTAATACCCATACTAACCAATTTACACATAGATACTAACTTAGGATATTAACACATAGCCTAGGTCTAGGTTAGATTAACACTAATCTAACCCCTAGGTTAGGTTTTAGTTTTAGGTTACTAACCGTTAATAATTCCAGTAAGGTATAACATTTTATATGCCAAGAAAAGACCCAAAATCATGCATCTCCGAACAGGATTCACTCCTATACAGCCGTTAGGCTACAGGAATATACATGGCAGAATTATTACTTGGTCCACGTCCGAGACCTTCCAGATATACTTCGATATCGGGAACCGATTCATTTACCAAGATCAGCTGAGTCATACTCGACCAGCAATCAATGCTTCCATACCTTGCAACTGTTCAAGTGCAGATCTAATTCATCACAAACAAACTTAAAGCATTACTTGGATCAATTCCACTGATCCAAGACTAGATATTATAGATGAATGTCTCTATAATTCATTCCGTGATCAGATTAATATTCAGACACAAAATGGAATAAATAAAAGAGTCTAATCATATTCTGACTCAGTCAAGATCTGAAATCTGCAAGGAAATTACAATACATATCAAGCATGATTTCTAAATCGAGGAACACATCCTTATACCAGAAATCACATATCAACACTTGTATGTCCAGGAGAAAGTAACAACAGTTCAGGGTGTTACATGCTTCCCTCCTAAAAAGATTCATCGTCCCGATGAATTACATATTAAATTAACCTTCAGGTCAATCAATTTATTAGTTCACAAACACTGTGACTACTTCCATAATAAATAGTTCCAGAAATCAATGTCACAACACATTTATTCAACCTGAATAAAGTCTACCTTAATCTGGCTTTCATAAATACTTAAAAACAATCAGTTCATAAAAGTATATTTTTGTCAACAGTTTTCATTCTGTTGCAAAAAGAGAAGGAAAAGCAATTTTCATCTCTTCCAGATTTTCCCAAGTTGCACTTTCTTCGCTAAACTGGTCCCCTTTGGACCTTACATTCTTTGTATATCACGATTTCTTAAATGCAATTGGTGAGTTTCCAGCACTCGTGTGGGTTTAACCACGATTATTCTGGGTCTTGGACCTGCAAGGAATTCCAATTTAAAACATGTGACAGATCTGAAACGTATTTCTTAAGCAAAGAAATATGGAAAACATCATGCATGCGAGATAAAGCGGTGGCAATGCTAAGCGATAAGCTACGAGATTGATTATTTCGACAATTTGAAAGGTCCCACAAATCGGGTGACAACTTGGCAGCCTTGCCAAAAGTTATAGAGCTCTTTACTCGGGTTTAACACGCAGAAAACCTTATCACCAGCTCAAACCTTCACAACCCGCTTAAGGTCGCATAGCTCTTACGTCTATCCATTGCTTCCTTTAATCGTTCACGAATCAGCTTAACTTGCTGTTCCATTTCTGTGAGAATCTCTGGTCCAATTACCACTCTATCCTCAACACTGTCCCAACTTACAGGGGTTCTGCACTTTCTTCCATAAAGTGCTTCAAATGGTGCCATCTTAAGAGATGAGTGATAAGTGTTGTTGTATGCGAACTCAACTAATGGAAGATACTCTTCCCATTTATACTGTTGATCCATGCAATACATTCGCAACATGTCCTCCAACACTTGATTTACCCTCTCAGTTTGCCCATCCGTTTCTGGATGATATGCAGAACTGAAGTTTAGTTTTGTTCCTAGGGCTGCGTTAAGCGTTTGCCAAAACCTTGACGTCATTCTAGGATCCCTGTCAGATATAATCAGTTCTGGTACACCATGCAATCTGAAAATTTCGTGTACGAACCTCTTGGCCAGCACTGGTGAATCATCCTTTAGATTTCCAGCGATGAAATGAGCTACCTTAGTCAGTTTATCTACAACTACCAGGATAACATCATGCTTATTCCTGGACATAGGTAGTCCTTGTACAAAATCCATGGTTATTACTTGCCATTTGTACTGCGGTATGCTATGAGGATATAACAGTCCAGCAGGGTGCATATGTTCTGCCTTCACCCGCTGACATTCCAGACAATGAGTCACAAAATTAATCACATCCTTTTTCATACCTTTCCAGAAGTATTGTTGTTTCAAATCAGCTAGCATTTTTGTGATACCTGGGTGTCCAGAGAAAGGTGAATTATGAAATTCAACTAACAACTTCTTTCTTAAATCATTCAGCACAGGTACATATACCCTATTTTCATAACGCAAGATTCCTTCATTATCAAAATGAAAACCTTCATACCTTTTATCTTTAGGTTCTGCAGCCAAAGCGCTTTGCTTTTACTTCTTTGAAAATATGCATCTGATTCCGAGGCACTTTTTACCTCGTCTTTAAACTGAGTTCTTAATGTTATAAGAGCAGAAATGTGCCTCCTACGACTTAGAGCATCAGCTACTCTATTCTCCTTCCCTTTGATATAGCTAATATCAAAGTCATATTGTGATAAAAATTCTAACCACCTTCTTTGTCTGGCATTCAGATTGGGCTGAGTAAAAATATATTTCAGTCCCAAGTGATCAGTTTTCAACTCAAAAGGTTTTCCAAGTAAATAGTGTCTCCAGACTTGAAGCGCATGAACAATGGCAGCAAGTTCCAAATCATGAGGGGCATAATTCAGCTCATGTAACTTAAGTTTTCTACTTTCATAAGCTATGACCTGATCATTTTGTAACAAAACACCTCCAAGGCCTTCCCCAGAAGCATCCGTTACAACAGTAAAATTCCCATTAGGGTCTGGTACAGCCAATATAGGTGCAGAAGTCAACTGGTCTTTCAGACTTTTGAAAGCCGCTTCGCACTTGTCATTCCACATGAATTTCTTATCCTTCTTTTGCAATGAAGTTATTGGTGCAGCTACCTTAGAAAAATCCTTTACAAATTTTCTATAGTAACTGCAAGACCCATGAAGCTTCTTACTTCATGTACATTCTTTGGCGCAGGCCATTCAGTTATTGCCACTATTTTTGAAGGATCTACAGCGATTCCTTCTTTACTTATGACATGACCCAAATAGTGAACTTCTGAATCAAAGAAAGAACATTTGGATAACTTACCATACAACTTTCTCTTTCTCAAAATTCCCAAAACTATCTTCAAATGCTCATTGTGCTCCTCAACACTTTTAGAATAAATGAGAATATCGTCCAAGAATACAAGTACAAACTTGTCCAGGTATTCTTGAAAAATATTGTTCATTAAATTCATAAAGGCTGCGGGTGCATTAGTTAACCGAAGGGTAGAACTGTGAATTCATAGTGTCCGTACCTTGTTCGGAAAGCTGTTTTATGAATATCTTCCTCTTTAATTCTTAGTTGATGATAACCAGATCGAAGGTCTATCTTAGAATAAACCGCTGCTCCACGCATTTGATCAAACAGATCATCTATCCTTGGAAGTGGATATCGGTTCTTGATTGTTGCTTTGTTCAACATCCGATAATCAATACACAGCCTTAGTGTTCCATCCTTCTTTTTCACAAATATTACAGGCGCACCCCAAGGTGACACACTTGGTCTAATCAAACCCTTTGTCAAAAGTTCATGCAACTGTGCCTTAAGCTCGACTAACTCTGTAGTAGTCATCCTATAAGGCGCTTTGGAAATAGGTTCAGTTCCTGGTTTGATTTCAATGGTGAAGTCAAATTCTCTCTTGGGTGGTAACCCCGGTAATTCTTCAGGAAAAACATCCCTGAAACTTTGTAACAGTGGAATTTGCTTCATGTAATCACCATCTTCTTCTGAAGATTCAGATATCTTTACTGCATAAAGAGTACATCCTTTATTCTTAGCCTTTTTAAGCTGCATAGCTGACAGTTTTCTAACTGAAATTTCTCGTTTCACACCTTGAATCTCTGCTGATTCCAGCTGATCATCTAAACATTTTATGTTCTTTTCATAGCAATCTACCTTTGCTTTATGGTCAGCTAACCAATTGACACCAATAATAATGTCATATGATCCTAAAGGTGTAACATAGAGATCAACTTCCGTGGAGAAATTAGGTAAATCAAGGACTGCTCCAAAGAGACACATACTCACTGTATGAACAAAATTATTACCGTACTCTACAGTCCAAGATTTATCCATTTTCCCAGCTTTTCTTTTAAGTTTAGAAGCAAGTTTATTAGAAATAAAACATTCAGTAGCTCCTGTATCAAAAAGAATAGTGACAGGTATGCCGAATAACTTACCCGGAACTTCTATAGGTGTTACTTGCTTTTCAGCTTGCTTGTCTGCTACTGCAGCATGTATCTTATCTTATGCTTTGCGATTACGATCATCCTTCTTCAAAGGACATTGATTCGCATAGTGGTCCTTGCCACAATTGTAGCAGCCTCCTACAGGTCCCTTCTTAGACTCAAAGTTGCCTCCAGTTTTATAATTGTCACGCTGTCCTCCATAGGACTTCTGCCCATTATTATAATTTTTAGCAAAATTATCCTTTACGTTTCCAGCAGGCTTATTTACTGCTGCTTTCTTATTGTTATCTCCTGGAAACTTACTCTTGTTTCCAAACTTTTTCCATGGTCCTTTTCTGGGTGCAAGAGAGGTTGAAGAAGGGTTTGCAGTCTTCTTCCGCACTTCCTCCTTATGAGCAGAAATAGCCTTTAATTTCTGTTCTTGCCTTATGGCCTTTTCAACAACTCCTTCCATAGTGGTTGGACTATGAACATCGACCTCTCCCCCTATCACTGGATTCAATCCCATGATGAATTTCCGTATCCTAAACTTTTCGTCAGTTTGATACTGCGGTACATACTTGAGGAGTTTTGTAAACCGCTCCCAGTATTGATTCTGTTAGCTTCCCTTGAGCTAAGTTCTGAAATTCTGTCATTTTCTGATCATAGAAAAGTTGTGGCAGCCAACGTTGCCTAAAATAGCCTTTAAACTGATCCCAAGTAATATTGGTCTCATCAATGTTTAGCTCAGCTTTTCGGCTATCCCACCACGAAGATGCTTCGTGAGAAAGCTGATAGGCTCCCCAAATAGCCTTGGTTTCTTCTGAGAAGTTCCTTATTGCAAAGTACTTCTCCATTTCACTGAGCCAGTTCTCAGCCCCATCTCCTAGTGTGGTGCCATCATACTTAGGTGGACTTATCCTTTTTATATCATTAGTGAGTTCTGCTGCCAATCTGGCCTTTTTGTTTTCTGGTTGTACAGGTGCATTTCCGGCATTAACATCAACACCCATTTCGGGGTTGTCCTCAGGAGGTTGCTGATTATTATTATCAGCTTCTTCATCCTCCTCATTTCCCATCACCTGCTGTTCAAGCACAGCTAAGCGATCTCTTGTGTCCAACAGGGCAGCAAGGATCTCATCCAGTTTCTGGGTTGTTGCCGCTCCTCCTTCAGGTGGAGCATTACTCGCAACGTTCCCCCTTGTTCTAACCATTTTCTGTTACAAGAAAATTTAGGTTTTTATCAGATTATGGACTCAATAGGTCCAAGAGCTGCAACCTTCAGCTCTGATACCAAGATGTAACATCCTCATTTTATACTTTAGAACAAGTGAATTTTTTTATTTTTTTTTTTTTGATAATTGCATCCTGGTTCTAAATACATAATTTAGAACTCACAATTCAAATAACCATTTATATAACAGACAACCATATGCAGCTGTAATGACTCGGAGTACCTCCGATCTATTCATTC
Organism: Taxus wallichiana var. yunnanensis; assembly: GCA_018340775.1. Taxonomy (NCBI): domain Eukaryota; kingdom Viridiplantae; phylum Streptophyta; class Pinopsida; order Cupressales; family Taxaceae; genus Taxus; species Taxus wallichiana. Next base: position 97,473,482 of record CM031234.1, on the reverse strand, counting down.
CATGACTCGGTAATCTACCGATCTATTCATGAGTAATAAGAGTCTGTGTTTTTATTTAACACATTACTCTTGCGGTTCTCTTCCCTAATCTGGGATTCAGAATGCTCTGTCCAAGGAATCTAACTGAATAATTGTTACTATTATTCATCGGCATCTCATCCCTTAGACTAGGTGAATTAGGACAACGCAATCAGCAACTTGCGATACTTTGGCCAAAGATTTGAAACATACTGTTCATGTCTCGTATTCCTTAACGGCATACTCGTCAATCTGGAATACGTCCTTCACCCCATTCATATGTTATATAGAATGTCTTATATACGACTCTTTATCAGTCCTTCCTTGCACAACTGAATCACTCGGAAGCAGATTAACAAGGTGATAATGTTATATGGATGCCCACGAGGATTAGGGATATGATGACATACTGGTTCAACCTTGCAGTTCAACCAGTGTGTCATGATACCCCGAATCTCCTAGGCAGCCTTATAACATGACCACGTTCTTAATCGGTCCCAGGGTAACTCGTGCGAAATCAAGTGTAAATCTTAGCGATCAATGCAAAGGGTGTCGCCATAAGTCATCTGCATTATTGTAACCGAGAAGATCCTAATCTTCTCGGAGAGTACAACTCTGCGATTGACTTATGTCTTCAACCTTTAAATCCACCTCGAGAAGATCTACTCAGTAACAAGCGTTACGCACTTGAGTTTAAATTACATTAAAGACTTTTCCCTAAGGTTTAGCCTTTCCGATCCCTGGATTCTTCGTCTTAAGACGACCCTCCTCTATAAAACCCATTACTTGGTAGAGATATTAAGGTCAAGTTCTTCATCAAGGAGTCATTAGAATACACCTGATTCTAAAGCAACAGAATCGGACAATATCTCATAACCTTTGCTTGAGATTGCCAACTGAACTCCATTTGATTGTATATCAGTTCTCTTAACTGAATTTATATCATACTTTTTGGTATAAAGATATAAATGATTAAGAATCCTATTTAATATTGTCCTGTTATACTTAGGACTAGGGATTAGTAATTTAATCCAGCTTGTTTAGCGTTCTCTTTTAGGCTCATTTTTAACCTTTCTTCTAGAAAGACAATTATTTAAATCCAATATTGCTTTTGCTAGAACAAATTAGAACTACTAAACACTCATAAGAATTTAATCTCATTTTCATGCAAGCTTTCATTGTCAATCACAAAAGCATTCATATTATACAATGATAACAATGCCCCTTCGTTACATAAACCGAAGAAGGTCAACTATCAGAAATAGAATACAACACATAAGTTTCAAACACTTATTTCCATTCCTTTCAAAACTATACAATTACATTTTATGCAACAACATACTTGATACAATGCTCAACGGAAAAGAAACATCTTTTCACATATAGTACATCTGTAAAATCAAGCTGTAATTCATTATAAATCAAATAAACAATCGATCAGCCTGTCAGATCTGCATTGCTTTTACCTCTTACGGTAACCATCTGCAAAAATAGTCAACATGAGTCGATTCAATGAGGCCGAGCATGATAAGCACTAACTTTTAAAACAATTGCAATCCATCAATTGTTTTCATTAAACACCCTGTTTAAATGAGATCAGATATTCACATAAGTAAACATATTCAGACTATGCCCTTGTAATACAAAATGATTACAAATATGTAACTCTAACATTGTTACAAAATAGTCTTAATCACTTTCAATACTTCATCAAATATTAAAAATCAAGGAACGAATATACACAACAAGCATTGAATCCAAAATCACAACATTGGTCAGATCATTTCATTCACATTAGTTCATTACTGTACCGCTTTCACATATGAAAACTTTCAACCAGTTTGTATATGAACAAGTCAGACAAGCCACAAGAAAGATCGCTGTTCTAAATCAAGAAATAGAAACACAGCAAAACTCCTGTACAGCAACTATCACATCAATAATCCATGTATCAACCTTAAGCCCAATACTAGGTCTTTTTTTTTTTTAACACAGTACCGCATCCTATCAGAAAGGAACACATCACCCTGTATATACATCTGTACTAAATCGGAGTTGGTCAAAAGTACTCACGATTCACTTATACAGAGTCACGCTACCTGATACAGACCATTACTCAGACAAAATGTCCAATATCAACAACAGTATATCAAGTCAAGTTTCAACTAGGACAATAGAAGATACAGGTTGACTTCCACAATTCTCTAAACCCGAACAACAGTGGAATGACAAATGATTGCCAATGTTTCCCTCTGGACAAGTAAATAGTGTACATATTAAAACTCAGGCAGAACTTTTAATTACCGATTTCAATTCAAGAAACCCGACTAAGTCATGCCAAATTTTCGCACAAGATTACAAGGAATGAACATAAAAATACACCCAAGAATCTGTTCAACAAAAATCCATGCAACACAAAAGTAATTCCAGAAAATAACAGAGGTCTTAGTACATGTTATTTCTTCAAGCCACTGGTTCATCATTCACCAACTACTTAATTATATTCGGCTCAAATATAATATAAATCATTCAATCGACTCCTCAGAGTCGTCCAAATCACAACATTTATAAATCTATATATATTCACACTGTATACTGTTAATGGGTTTATACTCATAACCGCTGAATCCCTACAGCAGCGTAATATGAAATTAGCTGATAAATCCTTCTATGCCATTCATGGCAATCATTCAAAATAAAACAAATGTAAGCAAATCGAATACCCATTTCAAAACAAGGAAAACAACTGAGCCTCTTCAAAACTTTCGAACAGCTTACACAAAAGAATGCAATGCATGCCCAGGAAATCTGTATCCTTAATCATTACAAATAGCAGTGAACAAAAGACCTGTTACCTCTACAAGGCTTCCACGAAGACAAATAACAAAACTCATGGATGAATCTACATTCTCAGCAGTGGACAGCAATATACGATTCAATCAAGGACTCTTCTGAGTCGTCCAAATAAAGTATAGATGTATCAATATTGTACACAGTCAACAATAATCCCGTTACCACAATAACAAGGAAGAACAACTTCCACTGGGTCATAAAGACTACGGTAATACAATAGTTTACCTGTTCCCAGCAAAAATTAGAAGACAAATGAAACCCATAAAGTACCATTAGTCACTGTCACAAAAACCACGACAGAGTTTCCAAAGGAGCAGTAGAACTGATCAAACATACAGTATCTAACAGAATCCTTCCATACAGTTTCCACAACAAGAAACAGCGACCACAAATCAACAACATACAGTGGTCTATAAACAACACAGGTATATCCTATGGGCTCACGCCAAACAGGCCGAGCTTTCATGCTCTTTACATATAAATATCTCACATATTTAAACCAGAAAGAATACACAAAGGAATAGAGCCACAATTCGATTTTAATAAACACCCATCAAGAGGAAAATTGAAAAATCGAACCGAGAGAATACTGATACCAAAAATCAAACAAGATCTCCATAGAAAATCATCTATTTTCTCAAACCATTTGAAACGAGTTGTTCTAATGAAATCACTTGAAAGACAAACAAGCTATTTAAAGGTTAGGGCCTAACATGCACGGATTTTGATCAAATTTCCGAAGCGAGACCACGGGAAGAGCTCAAACTTCCTTTTCTTTTTCCAAGATAAAGCGACCAACAAAATTTCGCTATCTCCATCACATATATATCCTCCATGACGAGAAAAGAGCTAGAGCGGTTCATACTTGCCATGCGACTCAAAGAGGATCAGTGCGAAGAACCAATAAACAAGCGAAGAAAACCGAAAATCGCGACAAACCAAACAAACCCTCAAACTTCCCGTTTGCATGCCTTCTCATGAGTTCCGGGCTCGTTTACCGAGAATATTGAATGCCATTAAACCAACTTTCCCGCTTAAACTCAACTTCCACCGACCGCCAGAATTGGCGACAGTCCAATGAAAATTCAAGTCCATTTCCAAACTTAGCGAATTGCCACGTCTGCACAGGTTAGCCGTTGCCTAAACCTTCGCCATGACCTGTCCCTCATCCTTATCCACGCATTAAATGTCATAGAGAACACCGCCCATGGTTCGCACCCCCTTCCATAGGCCCCTTCATAATCTCCTCATTAGTTAGGTTAGTATCTTAGGTTAGAATTTAGGGTAATACCCATACTAACCAATTTACACATAGATACTAACTTAGGATATTAACACATAGCCTAGGTCTAGGTTAGATTAACAATAATCTAACCCCTAGGTTAGGTTTTAGTTTTAGGTTACTAACCATTAATAATTCCAGTTAGGTATAACATTTTATATGCCAAAAAAGACCCAAAATCATGCATGCATCTCGAGCAGGGATTCACTCCTATCAGGCCGTTAGGCTACGGGAATATACATGGCGAATTATTACTTGGTCCACGTCCGAGACCTTCCGGATATACTTCGATATCGGGAACCGATTCATTTACCAAGATCAGCTGAGTCATACTCGACCCGACAATCAATGCTTCCATACCTTGCTGACTGTTCAAGGTGTGATCTAATTCATCACAAACAAACTTAAAGCATTACTTGGATCAATTCCACTTTGATCCAAGACTAGATATTATAGATGAATGTCTCTATAATTCATTCCGTGATCGATTAATATTCGGACACAAATGGAATAAATAAAAGAGTCTAATCATATTCGACTCATTCAAGATCTGAAATCTGCAAGGAAATTACAATACATATCAAGCATGATTTCTAAATCGAGTAACACATCCTTATACCTTATAACCAACTCTATGAAGAAGTTATAACAATTCCCACCCTAGGTTCTAGGAAATCTAACTTAGAGCGGAACATAGGATTAGAGGTTGGAGTCTTTAAAAATGGTATTTTGCCTCTAAGTTTTAAATTCATCATCTCACAAGTGTTCTCCTAAAGATTTTGAAGAAATTTTGGAGAGTCAAGGGTAAATTTTCAAGTTACTCTTGGCATTCTAGTCAAGGGTTGAACAACTCACTGCAGGGCTTAATTGGAATATGTATCTTCAAAGGAAGTTAGAAATGAAATTTGTGTTCAAGTTTGAAAATTTATAAATAGGTAAAAAAAGAAATTAAATAGTTAAAATGAATCAAGGTTGTTTTAAGTACAAGGTAAATGGAAGTTAGACATGACAATGCACTAGGATTGAGCTATAAATCTAGTAAACTAGTCAAGGAAGGATCAAAGTGAGAAAGGAACTTAAACAGAGATGAACAACTCAAATTTAATATATAAAATTAAGAGAGAAAATGGTTATAAGAGGTTCTCTCTATCTGCATAATTTTTTTCATAGAATTTCCTATTCATCGATTGAGAAAATAGTTGTGTTTTTGCATAATAAAGAGATTATTTTAGAACAAGTTGAGGAAGTAGAATTTTTATGGTTTGCAATCAATATGATGGCTAACAAAAGTGTGAATATGAAATAACAAGCATGGGAAATATTTGGCCAAGTCCATAATGGACTACAACACAAAATGGCTCTCATCTTGAGGGATCTATCCTTAAAAATAAATATCTTTGGTAAGGATCGGTTAGATCATTTTTAGGGAAAGAGAGAGTAAATGAGTCTTTTGGCCAGGTGTAGGAGCATAAAAGATGAGGATTGTGTCCTTGAACATAGATTGGAAAAGTAATAGGATATTGATGGAATTTCATGTTTGAAAATCCTAAAATATTACATCTTTAAATCTAGCCACACCAAGAACAAATCGGGAAGTCTTTTCCAAAAGGTAATCTTGGTTGCCTTACGTATTTTGCAATTATCTAACTTTGCATGAGATGTATAAGTAGGAAATATGATATAGGAATCACCAAAGTAGTCAAAACTACATGTGTTCTTCTTAAGAAGTGTCTATCATGTAAGAGATGGAGCAAGAGGGATGGATATGCTGAAGATAGGTCCAGGGGAGATATAAGACATGGGAAATGTTTTAAGTTATTCAAAGTTGTCTAAAGGGTAGTATGGATGGTGTCTTCTTAATAAACCTCGGGGTATGTACCTTACACATGGAGGTTGTATATGCATTAAAGAGTGTAGAAATAATTGATCAAATATCTCATGATTGTGCCAAAGAGAATAAGGTCTTCCCAAGACAAGCAATCATTGTATGATATCTAATTTTTGCATCATTCAATAGAGATATGAATAATTTTCTCGGGAGTCGTAAGAGAATGATTCATGGTGAGTATAAGATTCTGGATATTTGAAAAGTTTGTCTTAGATTTACTTAAGTTATCATTTAGGGAACATGGTCCTAAAATTGAATTTGACAGAGTTAGAGGTAGTTTTGTGATCTTAAACATGAGAATAGCCTAGAAAGTTATGCAAAACATGAATGAAGGAAAAATAAGGAGAGTATTAGTTCAGGGGGAGTTTTTTGGAAAAGAAGAGGTCACTCAAGGCTGGTATAAGAGATCAAAAAAGAGTAAAGATGGTTCCAGGGGGAGCTTGTGGACAAGTAAGTTTGTTTTTATCATGCATCATTATTTTTAGTTGTCATTATTTCATGTCAAGTGGCTAAGAACCATTTGTCATAGATGTCAAAGGAGAGAGAATATTTGTCAAAAACTCAAGGTTGATGTGATATGTTGGTGGGTGTTTTCCATCAAAGGTTTCTATACGTACCCAAAAATATAGGTACTTTATCTTTGCCAAAAAGAGGTTACGGAAACCCCAATGATGATTCAAATTTCTTTGTAAGGTGTTCGAATCCAGAAAAGCTCGCCAAGTGTACATTTGCATCCTAGAAATCCTTCTCTAGATTTCACATGTCTTGTTCTAACATCTGCCCCCTTTTCCTTGCATTTTTGTCTTTAAGTTAAAGAACCACTGCCCTTCCTGGGCGGCGGTCCCGTGACCGCCCCGGATAGGCGGTGGTCCTACAACTACCTCCCTACTTAGGGCGGCGATCCTGTGTGCGTTTTCCAAAATGTTCTAACGATTTTTTCAAACATAAAAATTCAAATTTCACCCACATTTCTCAACCACTAAAGCTTACATTTATGTTTTGGCCACCTAGTAAATAGTGTTTTCCCTTTTTTTTATATTAGAAGAGATCAATTTAAATTTACCCTCTGGTAAATGCAAATGCTATAAATACCCAACTTTTCCACAAGAAAATGGCCCCTCTCCTTCTATGTTTGATTATTCAGTTTGTTTGAAGTTCTTGCATGAGTTTCAATAGTTTTATATTTTGCATGAATTCTCAGCCTCTCTTCTACTTTAGAGATCATTTAATCATCATAATTTCATTTTACTCTATTTTTGTCCCACACAGATCAACTTAGTATAACATAGTTTAATTTCTAGATTAGAATCCATTTAATAATCTTAGAGTTATAGGTTTTGTTTTGTCCAAGAAATAGATCCTAGAATTATTAGTATTTTGTGTTGTATTCTGTGATAAATCCTGCTAGGAATCGTATATTCAAGCTCTACTCACTTGCACTATCCCTCTCTTACTTGCATTGTATTCGGTTTATATCCAAAGCTGCCATTGTTTGAGTATCTTCTTCTGTTGATGCTATCACACTCACACTTTTGTAGATTCACACCGAGGGGACAAGTCACGGCACAACTAGATTTACTACGTTACGTAAACTCTAGGTTTGAGCTATCAAAGTTATAGTTACAATATATCAAATAGAGTAGCAAATCATTTTACTTTAACTAAAGATCACTTTCAATATTGCTAGGGAAGATGTGTGGAATGATAGTTTTCTGAGAAGCTATGATTCATTCTTTAATTCTGAGATAGGATTGGAAGTATTTCAATTAAACTAGTTAGTTATCTAAATATTTAGGATAAATTCACAATTGCACAGAAAATAGCTACATCAAAGCTAGCTTGCTTGTTTTGAATTCTCACATTAGATTAACTATCCATTATCTGAATATATTAGAATAGTTTCTCATTTAATTTTGTTCGATATGCATAATTGAAAATACAAAAATAAGAGAAATATAAGCATAGTGTAGATATATCTTTCATGTTTAGTTTACTCATTTCAGTTGAAGTTGAATCATCTTTTGCATGACAATTATGGGACCCAGAGAACCCAGGGAATACATATTCAAACCAGTAGTACCTCAGCCAAATCTCTTCATAACATTAATAGATATAGATCAAGGGCTTAGGATTCAAGTCTTTAAAATGATAATAAACCCACAAGCAATTAGTGAACAGTTGAGACAACTTAATATTGAATACGAAAAAACATACACATTATGGTCAAATCAACTCAACTATAGATTACCTTGATAGGATATCCACATGACCATACAAGAACCCAAAAGAGAAAAAATATCTGGCTAAGATCCATTAGTTCCATAGCAAGATGCAGAGACCTTCTCATTGACATAGACACAGGGTTACGTATACAAGTTGCTAGAACACCCTTAAGGTATTATGAAAAGATCACACAACTCCTAGTACTAAACATAGAACCAAAAAAGGCTTATGACCATTCGATAGTTGGAAGAAGACATTGATTCTTCACATGACCATAACAGGTCCACAAAAACCATGAACTCATGGTTGTGATCCCCAGGTCCCACAACCCAATGGGCCTATAATTCCATTAAGTATTGACACCGGTTTACGAACACTGGTATTTAGATCCTCACCACTCCCGCTAGATATCATAACACAATTTTCCGTATTAAACATAGAATCCAATCAATCCAACATTTTCTGGGCTAGACCAGAAAACCACCCATATTTTAGTATAAATCCACTACACCTCTCATTACCATTTTCCATGACCTTTTCTAGAAATATACACGAAGCACCTACAAGTCATTTTCCACGTATCCAATAGCCAATAGATAGGATCTTAGTAGAGCTTGACATTGATTGGAGCCTCCGAGAAGCTATTATATCTGAATGATCCATTACACCAATTCAGGTTAGGAGAGATTTCTTTTCCTTAGATTCGTAGATCCCATTATTGTGTGTTGAGGATATAAGATTGCCCGAATCTTTTATCTCGTATCCACATATATTACATTCTCACTAGCCGTCTCGACATCATGTCAAGAGGTCGGAGTTTGAAGAAGAGCTACTTGTAGATTGCAAAACATGTACCCACCTATAGGAAGTTTACAAACACAACTCGATACCTGCTCCAAGATAACACCCCCATTCCTCCACCTATGGGAAACACCCTTGGTGAAGTTTGGCAGAGGTAATGATCAATTCATACCAGGTATCATACCCCTTTACAACCTCAAGGTGTACAACAACCACCATTAAGGAAAACATTATGTCTTTGCCAATCGAGGTCATCTCAGCTTAGTTGAGAAGGTTAGAGGATTGGAACTTGCTCAAGAAAATCAAAATTCATATTTTAGGCAAGCAGGAATCCCCAACCCTCCGCATCATCCCAGCCAAGTTGACCTCCTTACAAGAATAGGCATGTTAGGCATGCCTCCTCAACATTCATATAACTATCCATAATAAACACCAACTAGAACCACATTTTCAAACACCGCTCTAGTTGAAAATATGATACCTCCCAGCTTAGCACCAAACAACCCATACCAAAGCAATGCTCCTCCCTACTTAAACATTTATTCAAAATCACCATAGGGAGACATGTTCTCCTCTCTCGAATGTTCTCTCAACCACAGGGATTTCCTTATGTACATGTAAATACATATGTTATGCCATATCAACAACCCATGCCACCCCCACCCCCTCAGAAGGCACCATCGATGGTCGAAGCCTATGCGGTAGGGACTTACTCAGAATATTTAAAATATCCCCTAGACTTCACCATATGAAGTGTCATGCTTCCAAGATCTCTTCCCGATTTACCCAAGTACAAAGAGGAGGGAGATCCAAATGCACATATCAAGGCCTATGCCATGGCCATTCGATAATTACTCCCTTGGGATGCGGTTTTCGCTAAGATATTCCCTAAAAACTTAGAGGGTATTTCTCTTGATTGGTACTATAGAATACCTGAAGCCTCGATACACTCATTCAAACAACTTGTGTAGACATTTATCAAATCTTTTGACATGAAAAATTGTTAAGAATAGGAATCAGGGAATTCTTACATATTAAACAAGAGCATAATGAATTTGCTGCTCATTTTATTCAAATATGGCATACGATTCTTTACTCATTGGCAAGTTCTCCAAACATGGATCGATGGAACTATGCGACTTATTCCTTCATTCCATCAATAGAGAGATAAAGGAAGAAGTCAAGAAGTTCCCACTAAGGACTTATGATGATGTTATCTCATTTTTGTGTTTACGGAAAAAATTTAGTGATAACCCTAAGAAATTTTTGAGCTGGTTTCCTAAGAATGCCCTTTCAAAGAGATAATTGGGTTTTCGGGTTTTGAAGCAAGACAACATGAGTTTTGGATGCTTCATGTCATATGTTCCCAAAACCTGAAACCCACATCAAGTAAGTCAAGTCTTTAAGTGTTTTCATCAAAAATGCTTCATGCAGTCTTCAGATTCCCGAGCATCGAACTCTTTCATTTCCTTCAAAAACATGCTTCATCAAAATGCTTCATGTCTGTCTTACGATTCCCAAGCCCGATTTACTCCTTCATTTTGGGTTTTGCGGGTCTTCGAGCATCGAACATGCCTTCATCAAAACATGCTTCATGTCATGTCTTTCCGATTCTTGAAGCCCGATTTACTCCTTTGTTTCGGGTTTGTGGGTCTTCAGAGCATCGGAACATGCCTTCGTCAAAACATGCTTCATGTCGCATGTCTTCCGATTCCTAAAGCCCGAATCACCTTCGCTTTAGGTTTTTAGAACCATCAAGCATCATGCTTCATGTCACTTGTTTCCTACAACCCGAAACCTAAATTAATACGAAATCCTTTGTGTCGGGTTTCTAGGTGTCCCAAGCATGCTGACATGGCATTAATGCCGAGTTGTTGGGTAGTTGACACACATGTCAACTGAAGTGTATTAAATATGAAATTTCTTATAAATGCTCGAATTTCCATGTCATTTTTACTAGATGTACTTTTTACCTCATGGATTTTCATGCATGCATGCCTTCGACCTCAAACCCACTCACCTTCATGCTCAATTGCGTTGCTCGTTTTTGATCATTTTTCAATCTGATTGAAGGTATTTTCCTTTGTTCTTTGTTTGTGACGTTTGTGGAAGGATTGTGTAATGAGCTTCCTAAAATCCCTCTTTCTTTTGGTTAGGGTTTTTGGTTTTTGTTTACTTTTTCCTTTTTGGGTTGTTTTCCAATCAGGTTTGCATTTTAGGGTTCCCCCTTGAAAATCTTAGTTTTATTCCTTGGAATATACCGTTGATTCATAAACAATGGAGAGGAATTTGCATGTCTTGACCTAACCACAACCCGATTCCCTCTTTTCGGGTTTCGCAGGTTGTTTTGCAGCTTCCAAAACCCGCAGTGTTTCGAGAAATCTAAGGTGTCGACACTTCAAACCTTCTGACATCTCTAGTGTTGCGGGTTTTATGAACCTTCCAACATCTCCAGTGTTGTGGGTTTTTCAAACCTTCCGACATCTCTAGTGTTGCGGGTTTTCTGAACCTTCCGACATCTCCAGTGTTGCGGGTTTTCCGAACCTTCCGACATCTCCGTGTTACGAGTTTTCCAAAGTGGCATTTCTCATACCTTCTAACATCTCCAATTGATTGTTTGTCGGGACTTTCCAAGTGTTCGACACCCTCTATCTCTATGATACTCTCTATTGTTTCGGGCCTCTTGAGATTGCTGAGTAGGTCCTCAAACCCGAGGTGTCTAAAAATCAAAAGCAATCAGTTCATTCCTCCTTTGAAATTCCTCATGTCGGATCCTGGTTCATCACAGATAAGATGAAAAATCAGGGAGGATGAAGTACAAATTTAGGAAGGTGGAGTCTCCTTCCTACATTGATTGTAATTATGACATCCGGGATACAGAACTTGGAAACATAGATATGGAAGATTTTTGGAATAGAGTCAAGAGTTCTTCCCAAACCCCATGGATGAAATCAATAGTTGGCAGTGGTCTCCCTCTTGCAGTAGGTTTCCCCATGTCCACTCAGTGCCCCGAAGTTCATCTTAGCATGTGCTTCAAATTATGACTCTACTTCTCATTCTATGAAAAATCAGGTGGGAGAGGTCATAATCAAGTTAGACGGAGGTTACTTCGATGACCTTCTCAAGCTACCTAACTTTGAGGAGTATGGAGATGTAGATCTCAAGTCAGCCCAAAAATCTTGGGACAATGATCAGGAGGATTGTATCAAGCACGTGAATAAGAAGTTCCTAATCAAAGCCAAGCCGATTATTTCTAGGTTCCCAAGACTTGTTCCTAGAAGTGATTTCATTCAGGAAATCAATGATATCATTACTCTGTTGAGTCAGGTTTTTGGTTTCCCTGAATCAAATGTTTTCCAAGGATGGATGTACCAATTCATGATCATTATTAAGAAGAATCAATAGGGGATTGATTGGGGAACCCTTATCAGTAATGAGATAGATTCTCAGATGACAATAGTCTTGTCTACTGGGAAGTTTTATATGTCCTCGTATGTCACCTATGCATGGCCGGCATGAGGAATTATCCTGGATTGGACACAAAGGGGAACAAGATAGTGGAACATGTTTATCGGTATTTTCCTCAGTTAACAAGAAAAGGGTCTGAAGACCAATTCAGAAGGGTAAATGATGCCTTCTTTTACGAGAACATCTATAGGTTAAACCCCAAACTGAGGAAAATGAGAGTCTCTGATGAGGCATGGGCTGAAGTTTCAAAATGGGGTTGTGTCTTCTTGCAATTCAAGAAGTTCACATACCTCCGAGTGGTCATGTACCCGGGTGATCCTTTCCATTTTCCCAGATATCCAGGAGACAAAACTAATCTTGATGGAGTTGGTCAGGAAATTGTTGGATTTTCACAAATTCCAACAGAGTAAACACAAGGCATTGTATCTTTCCCAATTTCTATTGGAAGGTATACTTGTTCAATGGTGGTGAAAGCCAAGAATGTTGTACATGAGCTTCAAGATAAGTTGAAAAAGCACATGAAGCCCAGAGATGGGTTTGACTTTTGAGGAGTCCTTAAGTCATATGGAACTCTACACCCACACGTACCAAGCATAGAAGACATCTGGATTGATTTACGTGATGAGGTTGTTGTCTGAAGAAAAGATCATAGCAGGTTGACACTTGTAGAGATTCAGACACTCGAGCTCGCTGACATACATACCGGAGGATACTTGGTGATAATGAAAGCATTTTATGGATCCTTCCTATGATGGATTGAATGAAGATCAATATGTTTTCCCACCTATTGATTGGTCTATCGGTGAAAAAGCCTCTATTACAGATAGATCGGCCCCGATTCTCACACGCACCAAGGCATGGCTCACCTCTTGGGGGATGAGTTTCAAAGAAGATAGTTTTTCAAAGTTGGTTGCTTGTAGAGGCGGGGCCCTCCAAAAAGGAAAAGGACAAAAGCTCTTCCAAGGGACCTATAAAGGTCAAATTTTTCAAGAAGAGAAGAGAAGAAGAAACCCCTTCAATCTACTCTCCAGTGGAAATGGTGAACGTGCTAGAATCACCAACACCACCAGAAATAGGAGAAATTTCTCTGGAAGGAGAGGTGAGTCAGCCCCTAGTTTCACCATTTGCTGACTACCCAATAGAAGTAACTTTATCTCTCACATCCTAGGCTTTGGCATCAAGATCTGCACTTCCTACTTCACAACCACTTCTACCTCCTCTTTCCCCATCCACTTCATCGGTCATGGCCAGCATTTTCTCTGGACTCTCACCCCTCTCTACTGGGACCAAAGAAACTACAGATATGCCCCCTCCTATGCCTCTTTTCACCGAATCTACTACCACACTGATAATTTCCCACTCCCACTCCACCAGTGAATCCCACTCCGCCTGAAAGTATGATACCAACTTCTACAATGTGACTACTCCTTCTAGTATGCCTCAATGGCTACTTGAGAAAACTCCAAGGAAAAGGAAGGTGGTTGTACCCATACCAGCCTTTGATTTTAGTGCACTCAAGGCTCCTACTGCTAAGTCAGCCAAAAAACCCAAAACAGTTTTGAGGGTTTTAGTGGATGCTTCGGGACATAAGTTTGCGGAGATAGCCACTCCCGCGATGAACAAGACCAAAGAGGACATAGTAGCCTCTGATTATCAGATAACTAGGGTTTCTCTAGGAGAGGTGATGGTAGAAGGAGCACAACAAGATGCACGAGATGCTATGAACGTGCTATGCCAGAAATTGAAGGAAACAAAGGACAACAGGGATGAGCTTAAAGAAAAGGTGGAGCAGTTAACTGAAGTATTACTTAAGCTCTCAAAACCCCTTGAATCCATACCATCTTCCTCTGTCCTGTCGGGTTTGATTTCTCATCGGTGCCCATAATTGAGAAGATTAATGAAAAAGGGAGAGTGGTCGATGAATGGACCCAAAGGCTGCTCCTACAGGGGAAAGAAGTAATCCAAGACACTGTGGAAGTCTATCGATCTTTGGGGAATATACAAAGTGATGGGGAAAAGATGGATGATGATTTCTCTCAAGAGGTCGGACACCTGGAGTTGACTTTCAAGCTCTCCAGGTGCTGAAGCAAATCCCCTCACGCATCTTGGTCAAAGAGGCGTCATCCCACATGTGGATAAGCACTTCCAGCTGACCAAGGCCATCAGATTTAGAATAAAGATTCTCAACAAAGCTTGTGGAAAATTGAGAGAATCAAGAGATCAATTGATTGATGGCAAGAGTGACTTGGAAGAGGAACTGATCAAAATCTATGCAAAAGTGTCGGGTGGAGACTCGGGTATCCTACCAGTTGAGAGGTCTTTTCAAACAAATCCAAGAATCAATTCAGCATGAACCAACTCATGGATTTGGCATTGAAATCATTGATAGGTTTGTAAAGATTGAACATTCTTTGGAAACCCTGAGAAAACTCAACAAAATATTGAGAAAGCTTCTCGGAAATGTCAGTGACACTCATGAAACATGTGAAGTCTTGAGTGATCATTCTACTACACCTGATGAAAATGAGATGCAAGGTATAATCTGGAAATTCCAAGAATTTTGAACAAACAGGCTTTGTTGGAAGAAGGAAAGATGAAGAAGAGAAAGATGATGATTCAGACTAAGTCACAATGTAACATGTCATTTCAATCTTGAAATTGACATGTCTTTTTCATTTCTGTTTCATCACATAGGAAGTAAGTTTTGACTTGGTCTCCTGCGTGAGGGCCAAGTAAAATAGGACTCTTGTTAGAACACTGTTTTATAGGGTTTGTCCTATTTTCTCTCAACTCTTTTTATTATAAATAAGGGATGTGCATACATTCCAAGGGGTTGAGATTTTTGGAATATTGAGAACTATTGTGAAGAAGAAAAACTTTGTGTTTTCTTTTTAATCATTTGAGGAATAGAAGCTGATGCTATTTTGCAAACTTTGTGTTGTGAGATGTATCTTTCTTAAGATATTGTTCTTATGTTCATAATCTTAATCTATTCTTTGTTTAACATCTTGATGATTCTAATCATTTCAAACATTACATTTGTTATCTAAAGCTCGTATGATTATTTCATGCTCTGTGTTTACTCGAAAGAAAATACGTTCCTCTCATTTCCTTTCCATTGTGTTTCTTCCATAATAATAATTTCCTTTCCAATTCATTTCATTTCGAAAGAGCAATATCTTCACCTATTATGAATATGGATTTTGGGATTCTATCCCAACCCCAATGGTTAGATTAGTGTGAATACTATATATATTATTTCTATTGTGTTTTAGATTAGTAATAAATAGGTAGCCTCACCTACCCTTGAGGAGGGATTCGATCCCATGTACTTGTGGTTGAACCTCATATTTCATCTTGACAAAATATCCAACCAACAATTTTTGGTGACTCCGCTGGGGAATACGGATTAATAGTATAAAGCTTATCCTCTTGGTGTCTGGCGACTCCATATTTTCCTTATTTTCAACAAGATCTCTTTCCCGGTTCAAGCTGGCTGGAAAGATCTTCACTCGGTCCCACCGAGCCCGGGTGAAATTGATCCACTCTTTGAGTTGCTACAACAACATAATTTTAGTCTTTCCCCCAACAACATTATTTCTAACCGAACCAAAAGTTCTTCACCTGTTCGGAGAAACTAGATCCCCGTAGAATGAGAAGTGTCTACAACTTGTCACATGTTATTCTTGTCTGACACTCGGATCCCTATACGCACTCTTTTCAGAAGGATGGTAGCACAACCTTGTGCCTTGGGGCGCAGCTATTGGTCCTCTTTCTTTAACTCCACCATTGCATGAGTTACCACATGGATCACGTAAAAACATTCCCAAGTTCAATGGTGATGGGAAGCAACATCCTGATGAACACATTGCATCTTTCTTTGTAGCATGCGGTGTCCTTGGAGTAGCTCACGAAGATGTCTCTATTCGACTCTTCATTGAAACATTACATGGTGCAGCAGCTGAATGGTTTTACCACCTTCCAAATGCATGCATCACAAACTAGGCTACCATGAGGACCAGATTCAAGCACATTTCAAACCAGCCAAAGATTCTCATGCTTTGTTAGCACAACTTACCCATATGAAGAAGGAATCACATGAACCCATGCGGGACTTCATGGAAAAGTTCAACAAGCTGATCAGAAAGATTCTAGAAATAGTTGTACCTACTCTAAAATTA
This sequence comes from Taxus wallichiana var. yunnanensis, assembly GCA_018340775.1. Lineage (NCBI taxonomy): Eukaryota > Viridiplantae > Streptophyta > Pinopsida > Cupressales > Taxaceae > Taxus > Taxus wallichiana. The sequence goes on along the minus strand of CM031234.1, from coordinate 97,456,768 downwards.
GAAATGCTTCTTCATTAATGCTCAGCCCCCTATGTGAGCTTCCTATTAAGAAGGTCATGGCTATCCCTGATTTGGCTATCACTCAGTCAATGGCTATTGAAATAGAGGATGATCTCATTTTGGCAGGAAGAATCAGGAAAGATGCACCCAAGCCTAAAAATCAAGGTTCTTCCCAAGGTAATACTGACCCTATGATTCAAAATATGGCTAATGATTTGATTGCTTTAAAAAAAAATGTCCCAATAGGTGAGCAATGTTCCATATCGGGATATCCCTAGATGGAATTTCAATAACACCAATGGTGCGCTGTAAAGAGATAGGCCATGGTTAACTCCTGCTCAACCAAGACTAGCGATCAAGCTCCTCCCATTAACATGGTAGTAGAGATAGTTGAAGAAGAGGAAGAACCAGAAGAACAAGATTCCCCCGAAGCTTTTGAAGCTTTAGGATATGCTGATGAGTCTTATGATGATTCAGCTGGCGACTCCAGCATTGGGTATTTGGAATACGAAGAAGATGAATGTGCACTAGATGGTCAGTCATTTTCTTGTCTTCACTCGATCCCAATCTCAGAATCCAAGAAAACCTCTTGAAAGCCCCAAGGAGAAGAACAAGGAACCTTCCATAGCCATAGTTAAGAGAGGTGCTCCTATTTCAGCGTAAACTGAAAGAGAAGTCACCAAAAAGGTAACAACTTCTCCTCATTCTCTTTCTCCTAAGGTCAGTGCCCCAGCTCAAGCTCACATGATTAGAACCAAACCTACTATCACTCCTTATACTACTTTTGACATTATCGATCATGCAAAAAGAACCAAGATCCAAATGTCAGAAGCAGAATACCTTCAGTCAAATCCTGAATAGTTTGAAAAACTCATCCAAATTCATTAGAAGTAAAGCCGTTTCCCCCACCTTCAAAAGGTATTTTTCCAAATCCTACTCAATCCCCACCTCAGAACAATCTGACCTCTACTTCTTCTTCAGGAAAGATTGAACCATTTTATTTGTCTTTGCTAATAAATGGGTTTAAACTCAACAATTACATCATCGACTCAGGGGCCTCTGACAATGTTATGCCCAAAAAAGTAGCCCATGCCCTTGGGCTTACTTTGACTAAGTCATATGGATGGTGTTACTCCATGGAAACCAAGCAAGTTCCCTTGATTGGTCAAATCAAAGATGCACAGTTTGCATTCGTTGCCTTCCCAGAGAAGAGAGTGAAAATGACCATTCTAGTTGCCGACATTCCTGCAGCTTATGGTATCCTCTTGGGTAGAGGTTTTTGTAAAGATGTCGGAGGAGAGATTAATATGGATTGGACTAAGGCCAAAATTCTAGTCAATGGGGTTTATCATGTTCTCCATCCTGAGCCTCAGGAAAAGTATTTGGTAACTAAATCAGATGACCCTAAGGCTCAAATCCTTTTCGAAGACACTAGTTTTGGAAATTACTTCATGACATCAGAGGTACCAGCTGTAGATGTCAAGGAAGAAGATTCTAATGCCATTTGGACCCTCAAATTTGATGGTAGTTGTTCAACCACTGGATCAGGCACTGGTGTAGTTCTTATATCTCCTGATTCCGAGATCTTTCCCTCTTGCCTTCAAGTTGCAGTTTGATAATACTAATAACACTTTGCTGAATATGAAGCTTTGTTATTAGGATTAGAAATGGCTAGAAAAAGGGAATTCAAATCTCAAGGTTCAAGGAGACACAGAGCTGATTGTCAACCAGGTCAAAGGGATCTATCAAGTGAAAAATGATCACCTGAGACATTACAGGAACAAAGTTTGGGATAATATAGAATGCTTTGACATTCTCCATCAAAGCAGTTTTGAGAGATTATAACGACAAGGCTGATTCTTTAGCCGTGTCTGCATCCCTCCTTCTCCCTCATCCCCAGTTCAAACAAGATACATACACCATTGAGATTGTGTATCATCCCAGTGTTTCGATAATGTGGCCCATTGGCAAGTGTTCAACGATGATCAACAGGTGTTGTCTTTTCTAGAAAAAACTGACAATTTTAGTGAGTTATACTTTGAAGGTTCGAATCAGCTTTCCATGAATCTATTTCAGATCCATATCAAGAGGTTGATGGTGAGTTTATTCAGCTTAAAGGCAACAAGATTCCCAAAGGGCTAGTTTCTCTAGAGGGTTTGTTTGACAAGCATGACCGTTTCATTCAAAACAAGAGACAAGTTGAAGGAGCTTCTTCCTCGGAAGTAGATCAAGTCAATCTAGGTTCATCTGATCAACCTCGGATGGTGAATATTGGGAAATGTTGTTCCCCTGAGGAGAAAGAAAAATTCACTTCACTCCTAAAGAGATACATGGATGTCTTAGCCTGGTCCTATGCAGATTTAAAATCCTTCAAGCCCAAAGACGTACAACACAATATTCCTTTGAAGCCTGATGTAAAACCTTATAGGCAGAAGCAAAGACATTACAATCCCAAGATCTCAGGGACTATCCTTGTGGAAATTCAGAAAATGTTAGATGCCAGAATTATTTTTCCAATCCATCATTCCACCTAGATTGCTAACATCATCCCTGTCAGGAAGAAGAATGGTGAAATCTGGATTTGTGTTGATTTTCGAACTGAATCAGTCTTCTTTAAAAGACAACTATCCCTTGCCTATCATGGATCAGGTGTTATAGACCATTACTAGATCAGAAATGCTATCCATGCTCGATGGATTTTTAGGATATAATCAAGTTGAGGTAGCTATGGAGGATCAACACAAGATGACTTTCACAACCCCATGGGGGACCTTTGCTTACAGGAGGATGCCTTTCGGCTTAATCAACACCGGAGCTACCTTTCAAAGAGCTATGGACTTAGCATTCAGGGACCTGATGGGCAGATCCATAGTGGTATATTTGGATGACTTGACCGTTTTCTCTAAAAAATGGAGTGATCATTATGATCATCTAGAACAAGTACTCTTGAGATGTCGGCATCACGGAATTTCATTAAATCCCAAGAAGTCCATGTTTGGAGTGACCGAAGGAAAGTTTTAGGTCATATTGTGACTAGAGAAGGAACCAAGATCGATCCAAAAAGGGTGAAGGCCATTCAAAGCCTTACCCTACCCACAAGTAAAATTGGAGTTCACTCCTTCTTCGGAAAGGTCAATTTCCTGAGAAGGTTTGTACCTGATTTCACTGATAAAACCAAGGATATCCTTGGGATGATGAAGGGAAAAATTCCATTTCGATGGAGTACTAAAGGGAAGCTTGCATTTGATGAAGTCAAAAGGGCAATTGCTTGCACTCCTATCCTAGTATGTCTAGATTTCAAAAAGACTTCATCATGTATAACTATGCTTCCACACACACAGTGTCAGCCATCCTGATGCAGGAGAACGAAGAGGGCATTGAAGCTCCCATCACTTTCATGAGCTGCCCATTAAAGGAACATGAACTAAAAATGTCACAAATTGAAAAGCATGCTTATGCGGTGGTACGAGCGGTGAAACATTTCAGGTACTATGTGTTGAACTCTCATACCCTCGTTCTCATTCCCGACACCACCGTTAAATCCATTTTGACTCAACAAGAGCTGGGTAGTCAATGAGGTAACTGATAGCTAAAGTTTAGGAGTATGACTTGGACATTAGACCTACCAAGTTGGTACGAGGAAGGGCCTATGCCAATTGATTGTGGAAAATCATGCTGAAACAGAATGCGAAAGGACCAAAGACACCTCTTCAAAGTTTCCCATGGTGCTTTTCATGAGCACAACTGATGAATGGTACACAGATATCACTTTCTTTCTGACTTATGGTGAATGCCCCCACATTTAAGCCAAAAGGAGAAGAGGATAGTCAAGTTAAGATCTGCAAGATACCTCTTGTGGGATAACGGAATATATAAGAAAGGCATTGATGGTGTATTCTTACGCTTGTGTTGATAAGTCACAACAGGTAAAGTTACTAGAATCCTTCCATAACCTAGCATGTGGAGGACATTTCTCATCCTCTGTAATAACTTATAAGATCCTACGGGCTAGGTACTATTGGCCTACTCTCTTTTGGGACTCAGCAGAATGGGTGTCCAAGTGTGAAGCTTGTCAACATTTCGTTGGTCACCCTAAGCTAGCAGCTCTTCCCCTAAAGCTGTAGTGATTGAAGAACCTTTCCACCAGTGGGGAATTGACTTCATTGGAATGTTGAATCCTACCTCCAGTGCTGGACACAATTACATACTTACTGCTACTATAGACTATTTTACCAAGTGGGTGGAAGCTACACCAATCAAGCAGGCAACCTCAGAAGCCGTGTGTAAATTCCTTAAAGAAAATATAATTGTCAGATTTGGTGTGCCTCACAAGATTGTGGCTGATAACACCTCCAATTTCTCATCGCATGAGTTGATAGAATTTTGTTATGGATTCGGCATCACCCTGGCTCACTCATCTGACTATTATCCCCAAGGCAATGGGCAAGCTGAGTCCAACAACAAGAACCTGGTTACCATAATTAGAAAGCTAGTAGATGAAAACCAGAGGACATGGCACAAAGCATTGTATGATGCATTGTGGGTGGATCGGATTACCCCAAAGTGAGCTATAGGGATGTCCCCTTTCCAAGTACTATATGGGATCGATGCTTGAGATCCCTATCTCAGTAGAGTTTCCAGCCTTATAGTTGGCCAAAGCAGTCGAAGATGTGACTTTTCAAGATTCTATTGAAAAAAGGGTTATGTACTTAGCCAGGCTAGAAGAGGAATGAAGCAAGGTGGTTGATCACATTGTGGATCATCAGAGAAAAGTAAAGAAATTTTTGACAAGAAATCAAGGCAACGTGATTTCCAAATTGGAGATCTGGTGTTGCTTTGGGATAAGAGAAGGGAGCAGAAAGGAATGCATGGAAAGTTTGATTCTTTGTGGAAAGGACCTTTTAAGATTCATCAGCTAAATGGTGAAAATAGTTTTGTCTATCATATCTTGATGGAGAGTCACTCCCTTTCCTTTCAGTAGCCAACATCTAAAGTTGTTCCATCATTAATGCATGATGCTCTTTTGCATTGTACATACTTTATTTTTGTCGTGTGTTTGCTTTTGGTCTTCTTCCTTTCTTTGTTTTGTTTTTGGTTTTCTTCTTTTCTGACTCCGTAGCCCAATGGATAAAGCCAGAGATTTTGAGTTCTCTTCCTTTGATATCACAAAGAAAGTCCCCAACTAGAGCCAGTTGTTATCTCATTTTTGTGTTTACGCCAAAATTTTAGTGATAACCCTAAGAAATTTTTGAGCTGGTTTCCTAAGAATGCCCTTTCAAAGAGATAATCGGGTTTTCAGGTTTTTGAAGCAAGACAACATGAGTTTTGGATGCTTCATGTCGTATGTTCCCCAAAACCCGAAACCCACATCAAGTAAGTGTTTCGGGTTTGTGGGTCTTCAGAGCATCGGAACATGCCTTCATCAAAACATGCTTCATGTCGCATGTCTTCCGATTCCCGAAGCCTGATTTACTCCTTCGTTTCGGGTTTGCGGGTCTTCAGAGCATCGGAACATGCCTTCATCAAAACATGCTTCATGTCGCATGTCTTCTGATTCCCAAAGCCTGATTTACTCCTTTTTTGGGTTTGTGGGTCTTTAGAGCATCGGAACATGCCTTTGTCAAAACATGCTTCATGTCACATGTCTTCCATTCCCGAAGCTTTGACTCCTTCATTTCAGTTTTTGGTTTTGAACCATCAAGCATCATGCTTCATGTCACTTGTTTCCCACAACCTGAAACCTAAATTAATATGAAATCCTTTGTGTCAGGTTTCCGAGTGTCCCAAGCATGCTGACATGGCATTAATGCCGAGTTGTCAGGTAGTTGACACACGTGTCAATTGAAGTGTATTAAATACAAATTTCTTATAAATGCTCAAATTTCCACATCATTTTTACCAGATGTACTTTTTACCTCATGGATTTTTGTGCATGTGCCTTCGACCTCGAAACCCGACTCACCTTCGTGCTCGATTGCATTGCTCATTTTTGATCATTTTTCGATCTGATTGAAGGTATTTTCCTTTGTTCTTTGTTTGTGACGTTTGTGGAAGGATTGTGTAATGAGCTTCCTAAAATCCCTCTTTCTTTTGGTTAGGGTTTTTGGTTTTTGTTTACTTTTCCTTTTTGGGTTGTTTTCCAATCAGGTTTGCATTTTAGGGTTCCCCCTTGAAAATATTAGTTTTATTCCTTGGAATATACCATTGATTCATAACAGTGGAGAGAGGAATTTGCATGTCTTGACCTAACCACAACCCGATTCCCTCTTTTCGGGTTTCACAGGTTGTTTTGCAGCTTCCAAAACCCACAGTGTTTTGGGAAATCTAAGGTGTCAGACACTTCAAACCTTCCGACATCTCCAATGTTGTGGGTTTTTCAACCTTTTGACATCTCCAGTGTTGTGGGTTTTCAAACCTTCCGACATCTCCAATGTTGCGGGTTTCCAAACCTTCCGACATCTCCAGTGTTGCGGGTTTTCCAAACCTTCCAACATCTCCAGTGTTGCGGGTTTTCAAACCTTCCATCTCCACATCTCCTTCCTTAGTATTCTCATACCTTCCGATTGATTATCAGACTTTCCAAGTGTTTGACACCCTCTGATCTCTGATACTCTCTATTGTTTCGGGCCTCTGAGATTGCTGAGTAGGTCCTCAAACCCGAGGTGTCTAAAAATCAGAAGCAATCAGTTCATTCCTCCTTTGAAATTCCTCATGTCGGATCCTGGTTCATCACAGGATAAGACTAAAAATCAGGGAGGATGAAGTACAAATTTAGGAAGGTGGAGTCTCCTTCCTACATTGATTGTAATTACGACATCCGGATACAGAACTCGGAAACATAGATATGGAAGATTTTTGGAATAGAGTCAAGAGTTCTTCCCAAACCCCATGGATGAAATCAATAGTTGGCAGTGGTCTACCTCTTGCAGCAGGTTTCCCCATGTCCACTCAGTGCCCCGAGTTCATCTTAGCATGCTTCAAATTATGACTCTACTTCTCGTTCTATGAAAAATCAGGTGGGAGAGGTCGTAATCAAGTTAGATGAGGTTACTTTGATGACCTTCTCAAGCTACCTAACTTTGAGGAGTATGGAGATGTAGATCTCAAGTCAGCCCAAAAATCTTGGGACAATGATCAGGAGGATTGTATCAAGCACGTGAATAAGAAGTTCCTAATCAAAGCCAAGCCGGTTGTTTCCAGGTTCCCAAGACTTGTTCCTAGAAGTGATTTCATTCAGGAAATCAATGATATCATTACTCTGTTGAGTCGGGTTTTTGGTTTCCCCAAATCAAATGTTTTCCAAGGATGGATGTACCAATTCATGATCATTATTAAGAAGAATCAATAGGGGATTGATTGGGAACCCTTATCAGTAACGAGATAGATTCTCAGATGACAATAGTCTTGTCTACTGGGAAGTTTTATATGTCCTCGTATGTCACCTATGTAGCGGCCATGGCATGAGGAATTATCCTAGATTGGACACAAAGGGGAACAAGATAGTGGAACATGTTTATCGGTATTTTCCTCATTAACAAGAAAAGGGTCTGAAGACCAATTCAGAAGGGTAAATGATGCCTTCTTTTACGAGAACATCTGTAGGTTAAACCCCAAACTAAGGAAAATGAGAGTCTCTGATGAGGCATGGGCTGAAGTTTCAAAATGGGGTTGTGTCTTCTTGCAATTCAAGAAGTTCACATACCTCCGAGTGGTCATGTACCCAGGTGATCCTTTCCATTTTCCCAGATATCTAGGAGACAAACTAATCTTGATGGAGTTGGTCAGGCAATTGTTGGATTTTCACAAATTCCAATAGAGTAAACACAAGGCCATTGTATCTTTCCCAATTTCTATTGGAAGGTATACTTGTTCAATGGTGGTGAAAGCCAAGAATGTTGTACATGAGCTTCAAGATAAGTTGAAAAATCACATGAAGCCCAGAGATGGGTTTGACTTTCGAGGAGTCCTTAAGTCATATGGAACTCTGCACCCACACGTACCAAGCATAGAAGACATCTGGATTGATTTACGTGATGAGGTTGTTGTCCGAAGAAAAGATCATAGCAGGTTGACACTTGCAGAGATTCAGACACTCGAGCTCACTGACATACCAGAGGGTACTGGTGATAATGAAAGTGTTTTGGATCCTTCCTATGATGGATTGAATGAAGATCAATATGTTTTCCCACCTATTGATTGGTCTATCGGTGAAAAATCCTCTATTACAGATAGATCGGCCCCGATTCTCACACACACCAAGGCATGGCTCACCTCTTGGGGATGAGTTTCAAAGAAGATAGTTTTTCAAAGTTGGTTGTTGTAGAGGCGGGGCCCTCCAAAAAGGAAAAGGACAAAAGCTCTTCCAAGGGACCTATAAAGGTCAAATTTGTCAAGAAGAGAAGAGAAGAAGAAACCCCTTCAACTACTACTCCAGTGGAAATGGTGAACGTGCCAGAATCACCAACACCACCAGAAATAGGAAAAATTTCTCTAGAAGGAGAGGTGAGTCAGCCCCTAGTTTCACCATTTGTGACTACCCAAAAAGTAACTTTATCTCTCGCATCCCAGGCTTTGGCGTCAGGATCTGCGCTTCCTACTTCACAACCACTTCTACCTCCTCTTTCCCCATCCACTTCATCGGTCATGGCCAGCATTTTCTCTGGACTCTCACCCCTCTCTGTGCTGGGACCAAAGAAACTACAGATATGCCCCCTCCTATGCCTCTTTTCACCAAATCTACTACCACACTAATAACTTGTTCCCACTCCACCAGTGAATCCCACTCCACCTAAAGTATGATACCAACTTCTACAACAGTGACTACTCCTTCTGGTATGCCTCAATGGCTACTTGAGAAAACTCCAAGGAAAAGGAAGGTGGTTGTACCCATACCAGCCTTTGATTTTAGTGCACTCAAGGCTCCTACTACTAAGTCACCAAAAACCCAAAACAGTTTCGAGGGTTTTAGTGGATGCTTCGGACATAAGTTTGCGGAGATAGCCACTCCCGTGATGAAAAGACCAAAGAGGACATAGTAGCCTCTGATTATCAGATAACTAGGGTTTCTCTAGGAGAGGTGATGGCAGAAGGAGCACAACAAGATGCACGAGATGCTATGAACGTGCTATGCCAGAAATTGAAAGGAAACAAAGGACAACAGGGATGAGCTTAAAGAAAAGGTGGAGTAGTTAACTGAAGTATTACTTAAGCTCTCAAAACCCTTGAATCCGTACCATCTTCCTCTTGTCCCTGTCGGGTTCGATTTCTCATCGGTGCCCATAATTGAGAAGATTAATGAAAAAGGGAGAGTGGTCGATGAATGGACCCAAAGGCTGCTCCTACAGGGGAAAGAAGTAATCCAAGACACTGTGGAAGTCTATCGATCTTTGGGAATATACAGTGATGGGGAAAAGATGGATGATGATTTCTCTCAAGAGATCGGACACCTAGAGTTGACTTTCAAAGCTCTCCAGGTGCTGAAGCAAATCCCATCACGCATCTTGGTCGAAGAGGGCATCATCCCACATGTGGATAAGCATTTCCAGCTGACCAAGGCCATCAGATTCAGAATAAATATTCTCAATGAAGCTTGTGGAAAATTGAGAGAATCAAGAGATCAATTGATTGATGGCAAGAGTGACTTGGAAGAGGAACTGATCAAAATCTGTGCAAAAGTGTCGGGTGGAGACTCGGGTATCCTACCAGTTGAGGGTCTTTTCAAACAAATCCAAGAATCAATTCAGCATGAACCAACTCACGGATTTGGCATTGAAATCATTGACAGGTTTGTAAAGATTGAACATTCTTTGGAAACCCTGAGAAAACTCAACAAAAGATTGAGAAAGCTTCCCGAAATGTCAGTGACACTCATGAAACATGTGAAGTCCTGAGTGATCATTCTACTACACCTGATGAAAATGAGATGCAAGGTATAATCCGAAATTCCAAGAATTTTGGAACAAACAGGATTTGTTGGAAGAAGGGAAAGATGAAGAAGAGAAAGATGATGATTCAGACTAAGTCACAATGCAACATGTCATTTCAATCTTGAAATTGACATGTCTTTTTCATTTCTATTTCGTCACATAGGAAGTAAGTTTTGACTTGGTCTCCTGCGTGAGGGCCAAGTAAAATAGGACTCTTGTTAGAACACTTTTTTATAGGGTTTGTCCTATTTTCTCTCAACTCTTTTTATTATAAATAAGGGATGTGCGTACATTCCAAGGGGTTGAGATTTTTGGAATATTGAGAACTATTGTGAAGAAGAAAAACTTTGTGTTTTCTTTTAATCATTTGAGGAATAGAAGCTGATGCTATTTTTGCAAACTTTGTGTTGTGAGATTCATCTCTCTTAAGATATTGTTCTTATGTTCAGGATCTTAAGCTATTCTTTGTTTAGCATTCTTGATTATTTTAATTGTTTCAAACATTACATTGCATTTGTTATCTAAAGCTCGTATGATTATTTGGTGCTCTGCGTTTACTCAAAAGAAAATACGTTCTTCTCATTTACTTTCCATTGTGTTTCTTCCATAATAATAATTTCCTTTCCAATTCCTTTCCATTTATAAAAAAATATCTTCACCTATAATGTATATATTATTTCATTGTGTTTTAGATTAGTAATAAACAGGCAGCCTCACTTGTCTTTGAGGAGGGATTTAATCCCATGTACTATGGTTGAACCTCATATTTTGACTTGAAAAATATCCAACCAAGAAACCTCAAAATTTTAACTCTAACAACAAGCAACCTAATCAGAATTTTGGGCCACAAAAGGTTTCATACCGAACCTCAAAACTATAATCCCAACTTGTATTGTGGGTTTCCACAAGAGTCAAGGCCATGATACTAGGACTTTCCGTGACTACAATAAATTCATGCAATGTTTTATAGAAGACCAAAGACAACTCTTTATAGATATGTTCTTAGCAAATTCTGTAGTACCCATGCCAAACACTTATATGGGAGTAGTTTCCCCTCAAAATGCACCCCTCAAGATCTTTAACGATCCACTCCCAAATCACTCTAACAATAACATGTTAGATCCAAATAGAATGAACAAGGGTGTTATGACATGAAATAATGATCATGAAGCCTCAACTTCATTAAATCCATTGGTCACACCCCAATTAGGAACTTGACCACAAACCAAGATAGTTAGCCTAGTAGAGTTAGATACCAAGCTACTTGTAGAAAGCATAACAAGAACATGAGATTATTCTTCTCAACTAGTTCCTTACTATCCATTAGAGATGGATAACATTAAACAAACATTGGTAAAACCCATAGGCACTTATGATTTAATTAATGACTTAATAAAGACCTTCTCTCACATTTCCTTCTTGGATTTGTTGAAGAACTCTCCCACCCATAGGGCTGCTCTCTTAGAAGCATTAGGCCTTGGTCATTTAATTAACATCACTCCTCCTCTAGAAACATAAGTAAACCATGTAGAATTTGATGTCTACCCTCTAGGGTAGCCAAATAGGGATACTGAGTTTATATTTGATATAAGAAAAATGCCAACAGTAAGCTGAAATTGCACGTAGAGGCAACCCCGCTTTACATTTATAGGTATGGGTTTACAATAACCATGTTAAGAGTGCAACGATTGACGATGGGGAAGTAGTTAACATAGTCCCCTTCGCTTTTCTTCAAAATATAGGATATGGAGAAACAAATTGTTCCACAACACAAAATATGCTAAGAGGTTATGATAGCCTCAAGGCCACTTCAATTGGAACCATAGTTTTACCAATCACCTTAGGACCCAAAATAGTCCTCACCAAATTTTATATTATAGATCAGGAAACCAACTATAATATGATCCTCGGTTGACCATGGATACACCGCATGAAGGCAATCCATTCCATGTTATTCCAGAAATAATATTTTTGCACCTAGGGAAAATATTTGTGGCACAAGGTAACCCAAAACCATTCGATATAAACCTAGCAGACTTGAAGAAGAGACCAAGCATTCACTCTGAGTTTAAACTCCCAAAGAATCAACTTAGAAAACTAATTAATTATAAACCGGAAGATAAGTTGATACATACAACAAAATTAGAAATTACAAATCTATTTGAAGGAATTCAAACACTCAAAAATGAGACTAAAGTCATAGAAATGGTATCATTAGGGACTAACACAATTTTTTTGAATTACTAGAGAAAGATATACCCATTCTCCTACCATTTGATTCTATGGGTATGGGATACACCCTGGGAATTGGTTCCCTTCCATCGATGAAGTTTGTATGGTAGAAGTAACCGAGGTAGAAGAAACAGACATGAGGAATGTCCCAACATCCATTTTTATAAAAATATTGGACTCTCCACTTTGATGGAGCTAGATGTCATTTTGAAGATGGTGTAGGTGTGATCTTTACTTCTCCTAAGGAAAGATCCTACCTTTTTCCTTTAAGTTAAATGTTGAGTGTATAAACAATGGGGATGAGTACGAAGCCCTCCTCCTTGGCCTCATTATAGCCAAAAGAATGGGCGTTGATAACATTAGAGTGCTAGGAGACTCACAACTAGTTACAGACCAATTCTCTAAAGTATATGAGACTAGAGTTAAGCATTTACAACTCTATAAAACAATGGTATTAGATCTGACCAAACGATTCAACTTCATATCAATCGAAGCAATCCCACGTGAGCGTAACCTTCTCACGATTCAATAGAAACCTCACTTCTGTTTCACTCTAAAAATTTATTTGGAAAATACAAGTTTCATGGTATCACTTTGTACTGAACCATTGATGCGTAAAATACCACCAAAACCACTCCTGATACATATAGAAGTTGAGAATGAATTTTCTATCCTGGATCATTTTGATAGCAATAGAGTCACTCTTAAATATCTAAATGCCTATGCGGAGTTACATCTCACTCATCACATAGTGGATCTTTCCCTAATCTGACATTCCTCTTCCTTTTTTGGAAATCCCATGATAGATTCTTCTCTATAAAAATATCTTGATATCTACAAGGTAGATAATGGAGAAAGTTTAGAACTACCTCTAGCCCCGTTTGAATTTGAAGAAGGTAACGCTTCCTTAATCAAAGAAACAATTGACATAAATATTGGAATGGAGGAAGAACCAAAGATTTTGAAGTTAGGATCCTCGTTAACTCTAGAGGAGATAGAAATACATACTCAGATCCTCAAAGAACATCAAAAGGCTTTCACATTTAATTACAAAGAAATGAAGGGAATTTCACTACATATCATGGTACATAATCTTGTCACGAAACCGGATGCAAAGCCAATTAAACAAAAGTTGAGACCAATGAAACAAAAAGTGGCTCTCATGGTGAAATAAGAAGTAATGAAACTTCTCCAAGTGGGATTCATCAAACCAGTTGAATATTCATAATGGGTATCTAATATTGTCCCTGTTCTCAAGAAGAATGGGAAGATACCCATTTGCATAGACTTTCAGGATATTAACAAAGCTTTCCACAAAGATGAATTCCCATTACCATCCATTGACATCATTGTTGACGTAACAACTAGATTTGAGCTTTTATCTCTCATGGATGGATTCTCGAGGTATAATCAAATCAAAATATCTAAAAAGATCAAGCCAAGACCACATTTATAACTCCTTGGGGAACTTATTGTTACATTGTCATGTCATTCGGTCTTAAGAATGCCGACACTACATACTAGCGGGAAATGACATACATATTCCATGACCTTATTCATAAAATTGTGGAATCCTACGTGGATGACTTGTTGGCCAAGGCCAAGAAGCATTGTGATCACCCAGAGGTACTCCGTATCATTCTCTCATGATTGATCGAATATGGCATCACATTGAACCCAAAGAAATGTGTATTTGGCATGACAGGAGGCAAACTTCTAGGTTACATTATATCCTCACGAGGGATTGATGTTGATCCAGCCAAAATCTAGGCTATTCTTGAAATGATTCCACCATCAGACGAGTCTAGTATCAGATCATTTCTTGGGAAACTCGGTGCAATCTGAAGGTTCATTCCAGACTTAAGTTTTGTTGTTCATCCAATCAACAATCTATTAAAGAAATATTATAGCATTGATTGGATAGAAGAATGTAACGAGGCCTTCGAAGCAGTTAAACGCTTCTTATTGTCTCCTCCCACGTTAATTCCTCCCAGACTAGATCATCCTTTGATCCTATATTCATGGGCTACTGATGTCTCCCTAGCCTACATGTTGGCTCAAGAAGACAATGATAAACGAGAATATGTAGTCTATTTCATTAGCTGGACATTGCTTGATTATGAAACATATTATACAGTAGAAAGCAGAATGTATTTCCATAGTCTTTGCAGAACGAAACGTTTAAGACATTACATGTTAAATAAAGAAATAAGGGTCATTGTAAGACGGATCATTTACGAACATTCCTCACGTAAGGATCTTTATCTAAACAGATTTGGACATTTCATAACCTTAATGGGTGAGTTTGAATTAACATTTGTAAACTAGAAATCCATTAAGGGACAAATCATTGTAGACTAGTTAGCTGACAACCCATTAGATGGAGGTGATCTGGTAGATCTAGACTTTCCTGATGAGTGCATATACTTTGTCAAAACCATACCCCCCATCTCTATATTCCCTTGGTACACTGACATTGTCAATTTTATCATGGACCATATGTACCTAGAAGGTTCCACATCAAAATAAAGAATGTGGTTATGCATTATCGTTACTAAATATGTAATTTTAGAACAGGTGCTCTATCGTAAATCCTTCAATGGAATGATTTTAAGATGCATTGACACTGAAGAATCCAAAAAGATTCTGTATGAATCCCACAGTGGGATATGTGGAGGCCACTTTGGTGGTCATGCCACTACTCACAAAATACATTGGATGGGCTATTTTTGGCCCACTCTAGAACATGATGTAGTAGAGTTTGTGTGCAAATGCCATAAATGCCAAGAATTCTCCCATGAGATTCACATGCCAGCATAAGCTCTGCAACCAATCGCAACCCCATGGCCCTTTTCCATGTGGGGCCTGGATTTGATAGGGAAATTATCTCCCTCAATAGATGGCCACAATTTTATAATCACAGCCACATAATATTTTACTAAATGGGTAGAGGCCATGCCTCTTACCATCGTATTGGGTTCTATAATTGCTAAGATCATTTTAAATCAAATCATTTATAGGTATAGTGTCACACAAGTCATTATCTCATATAATGACACATCCTTTAAGAACAATGATGTCCGTGAGTTATGTAGTAAATTCAAAATAAACCATCATATGGCCTCTCTTTATTACCCTCAAGCCAATGGACAAGCTGAAGCCACAAACAAAATGTTAAACTCCATTCTCCTCAAAATAGCTAAGGAGAACAAACAAGATTGGCATTTAAAATTATACCTGGCCTTGTGGTCCCATCAAACCTCAATAAGAACACCAACGGGGCAACCCCTTTCTCATTAGTATTTAGGGAAGAAGTGGTTCTCCTTCTCGAGGTCGAAATACCCACCTCCGCATCTCATTAGAAGGGTTTTAGGAGAAGAATCCTATAGAGAGGCACACCTTTCTCAACTAGAAATCCTTGATGAGGCCAAAGCTAAACAACGGATAAAGGCAAAAATCCTATGCTTGACTGGATGTGCCAGCAATATAAAAATAGGTCTACGAATGAGAGATATATGAGGGAGATCTAGTTCTAAGACTAGACAACCGGATTGATAAGAAAACCGGTGAAGGAAGGAAATTCTGGCCCAAGTGGTTGGGCCCATACCAAGTCATTAAAGACTATGGAAATGGTGCATATCTCTTATGTACACTAGAAGGTGAGTAATTCAATGAAATTGTCAATTCCTTACATCTTAAACGGTTTTACGCATAGGTCATCAGCATCACCATTTGGATATTATATCTACCTACATTGCATTTAGTCACTTAGTTGTTTCATTTTGTTCACTCGTTTTGTAATTTTTTTTGTCAAGGAGCTTATTCTTAAGAAATTCATTATAAGCTTCTGAAAAATTGGCAAAAATCATTCAAAATCAGTTTTCATAATATCATCAAATGGTTCCAAAATCATTTCATCAAATCAACAGACAAAGTCTTGACAAAAACACACCAAGGTCTGCATCTTGGGTCATACTCATTCTTTTCTACTTGGTTAAGTTTTTCTTACCTATGGTATTTTCTAGAAGCTTATTGGTGTCACATATATCCTTCTTACATATCTTTGAAACAAGGATACTCCAAAGTCACAAATCGAAGTGTCAAGTTAAATAAAAATGCTAAACTAAATAGAATATTTTATTTTTACACACTTTTTTCCCAAAGAACCTTCGGTGATTATCCCACATCTCTTATTAGTGATGTGAGGTTGAGAAAGGAAAGAAGTTCCCTTACTTTCCTATGTTCTCGCCTTTTCAGTGATAAGCCCATGCTTCTTACTAGTAGCATGGGCAGGTGTAGGGGTCTATTCACACAAATTACTGAATATTAATATTTTAAAGAAAAGTGTTGAGTGAAGTTAAATATCCAAATTCTAAAGAGTTAAAATCCTTAAAACCATATTTTTCAACCAAGTTGCCATCCATGGATCTAAGTATAGATAAATTTAAAAATAAGTTACATTCTAAACTATGTAGTAGTTTCGAGTAGGACTAAGTACGCAAGTTTGAATTTGATTTCTGTAAAAACCTTGTCTTTCTCTCATCATTTCCATTCATTCAAACTCATATAATTTGTGCCCTTCCCAACTCTTAGTGTTTATCCCTCACATCTTACTAGTTGCATGGAGATAGGAGTGGGGTAAGTGTTTCACCTTTTTCTTAGATTATTTCTTTGAATGGTTGACGAAACATATAGGGTAACGGGTGTAGGAGGAATACTTGTTCAAATTTTAGTTGATGGGTTGTTGTGCATGTATGAATTCTAATTCCACAAATTGACCATGAGATCTTTCTTTTCTCTAGGAGAAACTACCTTTAATGAAAAAAGACCACCAAAAATCATTAAACAATATGGGCGGTGAACTACCTAGTGTAAGCTAGATCCGGGAAGTATGATACTTCCTAGATGGCTATCACCCACTTGTTTTAAAAAATTTAATGTTGTAAACAAAGTAAATCTATTGTTATTTTAAGATGATTTAGGTATCTCATTTAAAACACAATAAGAAATAGATCTAATCTAACAAAGCTAAGCTAGAATAGAATCCATGCAGTCAAATGGTGGCTTCGGGTTCTCGTAGGTTTGATAAAGGTCTCGGGTAGGTCACAGGTGAGTGAGGGTGAGGTAAAATGGAGTGGATAGGTCTCTGTTTAAGGCTATGTGGGTAGACACATAGACCGGCGTCGGTCAGGGGTGACCAACTACGGTTAGGTATAACCAAAGCCACCGCCATTCTTGTGAGATCTCGGGAATGTCACGAATGGGTTTTTGGTCTTGTTTGTGATTGCACAAAGGATTTTGGTTGGTTGGGATGAGGTAATGGGTGACTAGAGTAGGATTTTGCGAGGTTTTGATGGGTCTATGGAGGTGAAAAGTGTTGGAGATGGTCAATAAGGAGCAAGATAAATAATGGATGATAAAATAATGATGAGATGAAATAACTAGGAAAGTATGATGTTATACTTACTTGGATTTCATTTCTGAAAGTCTGTGTGTGAAGGATGGAGGTGCTGATGATGGGTTTGAAGGCTGCAAGTGATCACCGACTAAAAGAAAGTTTCTACATGGGCTGCATGCACACTCCTCTTTGCTTAGATAGATCCGAATGTGTGCAGGATGGCTGTGTAGGAGAAGATGTTCAATCTCCTTCTTTGGATGTGAGTTCTTGCTAGAATTGACTCTCTGAAGATGTGTTATCTTTTGAGATCTTGTTCTTGCTCATCAAATTTCTCCCAATGTTTTCCAACCTTGAGAATAAGGTAGTTTAGGAGTTAAAAATGGGTAACCGATGGTGGTCCGGCTTAACTAGTGACGGTTAGGGGTAACTGATGTCGGTCAAGGTGAGATTTCCTAGGTTTACTAAACTTAGGGAGATCCTCCTGATTTCCTCGGATCTTGTGTGGTTATCCTACGGATTAGACTGGGAGCTTCTTGTGAGCATGCGAGAATGTGGTTAGAGGGAGTGTAGGCATTGATTTTTAGGGTTTGGGTAAGTCTTAGTTAGTTATGGTAACTTGCTAAGAGTAGGTCTTAGGTTGAGTTGGCTTGGTGAGGTGTCTAAGTGAACTATATGTGTAGATATTATTTAAATTAAGATATTTAAATAATAAATATGGTGAGGATAATGAATTAATTTAATTAAATTAATACTAGTGAGGTGAAGGGAGCCATGGCTAGGTGAATGTGATGAAGGGTGCTTATTTTTCGAGGGATTAAAGGGGAGTGTGACCTAATTTTAGTTTCTAAATTTTTCCCCCTTTTGTTGCGTAACTTGCATTGGTAACCGATGCTAACAAAAATAAGGTGTGGTTGCCCCATGTGGGGGTGAAGGTGATCACCCTCAAACCAGAAATGACGAAGTAACAAAGTTAAAGTGGTGAGTGGTTTGATAAAAGTTAAATGTGAGATAAAGGGAAGTGAGTGCAGGAGAAGAGGGTGAAAGGTCTACTCGGAAATCTAGGTAATGGGTTAAGGTCAAAGGTAGTAGCAGTCAAACACATGCAAATGTATAAACTACAACACACTACTAGGTTGAAGAGCGAGCAAACTCTACATCGTCTAAGGTTGATAGGTTTATTCTAACAAGGGTGAAGTGAATACGGTATCAAAAGGTATAGGATAAGGTCGGAAACACAACGTAGGCTAGATGTAGGAATGTTTAGGTATGTTTCGTTACACCAAAGGTAGGGTCAGGATAAACGGTCACGAAATAGGCTAGGTAAGGTCATTAGGTCAATCAACATAGGTAATAGTGCCACAAGGTATAGTGAACACATGAGGTCAAAGGTCACTAGCGATGGTCTAGGTACAAATATCGAGATCACGGTATAGGTAAGGCCAAGGTAGGGGTAAAATAATAAGGCATCAACAACAAACGTGAGGAGGTTGAAGAGGGTGGAGGGCCAGAGGTGAAGGTAAAGTGGTCTAGGTAGGTGTATGGAGGGAAAAAGAAAAGGGAGATGAGGGAAATGAGGTAAATGTGAGGGAAATGAGTATGCAGGGTAACTGAAATTAGTCGTAATGAGCCAATGATTGTGTAGGGTAACTATACCTACCCAAAAAATTGTAAGTACTTTGCACCACCGGAACAATGTAACACATGCCCCAATGATGATACAGGTCTCCTTGCAAGGTGTTCAGGATCCGAAAAAGATCTCCAAGTGTGCGTTAACATCCCACATGCCCCGCTTAGCCCCCACGTGCTTTGTTTTTCCCTTTTCCCCTCTTTTCTTGGCCTTTTGCTCTTCAGTGACGAAACCGCCACCCTGCCTGGGTGGCGGTCTTGTGACCGCCGCCCTGAATAGGGCGGCGGTCCTTTACGTGTTTTCCAGAAAGCTCTTTTAACATGACTCACGTAATTTCAACATTTTACCAGCTTTCTTTCACTGCCATAAGCTTGCATTTATGATTATGGTTCCCTGGAATAGTGTTTTGCCATTGTTTATAGTTTAAGAGTTCTATTTGGTTTTTACCTTGGGTAAATGCAAATGCTATAAATAGTTGGCTTGTGCTCAAGAAAATGGCCCCTCAAATTTGCCTCTAAATTTCTCATTGCAATAGATTAGTCTCTTTTTTTGTAGATCCTTAGTTTCTTTCATTGCATGCCTAGTTAGTGTTGTTTTGCTGTTAGGAAGCCACATATCCATCTTGTGCAAGTGCTGTTATCATTTTATCCAATCCATTGGAGTAGAATAGTTTGTTTTCAATAGGAATCCATTAAAGTTATAGGTTTTGTTCTTCAAATAGGATAGTTTCAGGTTCTGGACGTTTCATGTTACATGACTCGCAATAAATCCCGCTAGGAATTGCATAAGCCAAGCTCTGTACTCTTGCGCTATCCCTCTCCTACTCACATTGTATTCAGTCTATATCTTGAGTTGCCTTTGTCCCAATATCTACTTTTGTTGATGCTAGCATTACACGCTTTTCTGGATCCACGTGAACACGAAGGAATGAGGAGATCACACTGAGGGGACAAGATCACACACACCATCAGATTTGCCACTGTTCTGCGGAATCCAGGTTCTAGCTTTCAAAGTTCTAAATTAGAATCATATCAAATAGAGTAGTTAATTGCTTTATTTTAGTCAATTTCACTTTCATTATTTCCAGGAATTTGTGGGGATTGATAGTTTACGAGAGACTATGATTCATTCCTCACTTCGAGGTAGGATCGAGAGTATTGCAAATAGATTAGATAAGTTATTTCATTGTTTGGAGTAGATCTTCAAATTGCACAGACAAATAACTATACTCGATTATTTTCTTTGTTTTAAATCATTATTTTAGTCTGTCAATTCTAGTTATGTTAAACAGCTTACTTTTTTAGATTCATTCGAATAGTTCATCGAAAATACAAAAATAGAGAAATCATATATGCTATAGATATATTCAAATTAGTTAAATTTCACTTTTCTGTAGTTAATTTATATTGTTGCTTATGTATGACAATCACGGAACCTAGGGAGCCTAGAAAATACATATTCGAGCTGATCGTGCCCCAACCCAATCTCGTCATAGCCATAATCGACATAGATCAGAATATTAGGATCCAAGTCTTCGAACAACGGTAAGGTTGTAGAACAAATCAATTCCCATTGAGTGGATTAAACATAGAAGACGACCAAGCACACACATTTTGGTCGAATCAACCAAACTACAGATTACCCTAGGTAAACATCCATATGACTGTAAAGGGGTTTAAAAGAGAGAAAATGTTTGGTTGCAATCCTTTGGTCCCGTAGTTGGATGCAGGAGACACCCTCATAGATATAGATGCCGATCTAAGAATTCAGTTTGCATGAACAAGCTGTAAGACATTCGAGAAGATCACACAGCTTATTAATTCTAAATATAGAAGCTGAGAAAGCATACGATTCTCGAATACTAGGGATTATGGACTAATTCCATACATGACCATAACAGACTGCAACAACCATAAATATATGGTTGTGACCCACGATCCCACACCAACGAATCCACAGTCAATTAGACATGAGATCTTGGCCTATGTACACTAGTATTCAAATCCACTCCACTTCCACCTATCATCATCAAATGGTTATCCTTGCTAGACACAGCAACTAACAAAGCTAAGGAGTTCGGACTAGGCTAGAGAATCACCCATAGAGTCAATTATACTTACCATCCACCCTATGACCTTATCTGGAGACATACACGAAACTATCCTAGGTCATTTTCCATGTATTCCACAACCTATAGACTGAATCATGCTAGAGCTCGATATTGATTGGAGCCTTCGAGTAGTCATCCTTGCTGATCGATCTATCACACCAGTTTAGGTTAGGAGGGCCTTCTTTGCCTTAGATTCACAATTTCCACTAGTGCGTGTAGAAGACATTAGATTGCCTAACTAGTTTGTTTGTATCCCACACATATTCCATCCCCACCGGCTATCTCGGCATGACCTCGTGAGGTTAGGTGCGAGTTAGAGTTACTTGCAGATTCCCACGCTCGCTTGTCACTTTTCCGTCGTACAGGAACCAATAACGGTAGTCTAGGGCAGAAGACCGACAATGGTCAACGGTTAACCGACGTCGGTTGGGTTGGGTAGGGTATAAAAAGTGGAAAACCCGCGTTTGAAAAGTTAGTTGTGCATTTGGAAAAAGGAGAAAAGGACAAGAAGATAAAAAAGAGGAATATGAAAAAGAGGATAGAAGAGAGATTGGTTGGTGAGCCACAAAGGTGAGATTGAGTGATTGAGAGGTGGGACCGTGAGATCAGGTGGCACAATTTGTGTGGCTGAGGATTGGTTGAGAGAGTTGGAGGTCTATTGAGGATGGCAGAGGCTAGAGAGGGCTCGAGAGGAGCAGCATGGAGACTGGAGGTGCCACCACGATGGTGGCAGCAAGATCAGGTAGGATTAGAACCTTTGGTTTTGATTTTTGAGTGAATTTGATGTAAGATGTAGAAAATATTTAAAAAATTGGTGGGGTGGGGGAAAGAATTTCAAAATGGGAAAAAGAGAGGGAAAAGGTAATAGTGGATGGTAAGGGGTAGGGAAAAAGGGTAATATAGGAACAATGAAGGGTGTAAAGAGGGATTTGGGTGGGTAGAATGTTGAGGAAGGGAAAAAGTAGGGTTGGAAAGTCGGGCGGGCGGTGTAGATAGTGACCGACGTCGGTCGACTTGTGATCGACATCGGTGGGTAGCAACTAGTGCATGTCACAAGAACAATGATTGGTGCCGCTTAAAAGGAGACCTTGGACCATCGGGGGATAGTGGGGTTAGTTAACCTTAGGTTTGGGTAGGTTTGGTTGAGGGTTAGGTTAGATAGGTTTGGGTAGAGGGGTTTGGGTAGGTTTGGGTAGATAGTGTCAGGTGGATGGGTTTGGGTAGATTGGGTCGGGATGTGGGGTAAAATGGGTAAGTTGGGAAAGGTATACTAATATAGTGCTTTTGTGGGATGCAGGCGAGAGACGAGTTATGGATGAGAGCCCAGGTGCCACCCTTGTTATTGAGAGTATGGGTGAGTGCGACGCAGGTGGAGTGGCAACATGTGGTAGAGGTGGGATTGATAGGGGTGAGGCGCTACCGGCATGTAGTCCGGGAGGTGAGTCTTATGGTTTCCCTCATCGATAGATGGGACTCGGTGACCAACACCTTCCATTTTCTGACGGGTGAGATGACGATCACCCTGGAGGATGTATACAAGATCCTGCAGTTTCCCATATTGGGGGCCCAGGTTTATTCTATCTCTTTAGAGACATTTGAGGAGTTACTGACACCCATTTTTAGTGAGAGTGTAGCAGACCTAACATTCCATAGTGCTAGCATGAGATATGGAGCGATGTATAGAGCTCATTAGGAGGAGATGAGGTTAGTGGTACTTGTGATGGACGCAGTGTGTTGCTTCACACCGCCGAATGCAAAGGGGGAAGACTCCCAAGGTCACTGATGGGAGTCCTCCATGACATGATGATACATTAGAAATGATTCACATGGGCACCTGCATTGCTGACATAGGTGTATAGAGAGCTATGGGCCTACGGGTGACTGCGAAGGTTCAACATCTGTTGCGTCATACTACTACATTGCTAGGCATACGAGCACATTGTTTGTGTTTGACCAGTGGGGATGCTCTGGGTAAATGCATTCCCATAGAGATTTTTGAGAGTGGGGTACAGCGGTGGGTACTAGCCATGGGGAGGCCCGAGGTGCCAGAGCTACACATGATGTAGCTTATTACAGGAGGTTATTAGAGGGGCTGTCCGGGGTGGATGTCATTTGGAGGCCGTATGTGGGCTTCCCTTCATACAGACAGATGGCCACAGAGCTAGCTGGGCTATAGATACATCTGTGGATAGAGGGGAGGAGAGCGGGAGAGCATGAGCGGATACCCGTAGAGCATGTTAGATGCTAGTTTGGATTAGTGTAGGATGTATCACGTCCATTTTTGTTGTACGGAAAAATGATGTGGAGAGACCTATGTCTCCACCACAACCCATAGTGTCGACTAGACAGGAGGAGAAACATGTAGATACTTAGATTGATGATGTTGGGGTTGCGAATTGGGTATAGGTAGTGGTGGGTAGCACAACTGAGAGCCATACCACCAAGGCTAGGGTAGCCAAACTTAGCCACCATCACAGTTTAGAGAGACACCCTACAGGGGCAGGTGGCTATGTTGGTGATGTAACTTGTATCATGCAAGGGTAGTGACAGGTACAAAGGCATAGGTTTCCACATTACAAGCCTAGATAGCGATGTTATATGCTCTCGGATGGATAGGAAGGGATAGGTACCTACATAGGTGGAGGAAGGGGAGATGGAGATGGAGAGGAGGTAGGTGAAGATGGAGGGCAGATAGCCGCCCTACAGAACAGTTCAGATTTACAGGCCAGTGGCCACACACACGAGGACATGTTATGGGTCTCGTAGGGCCAACCGATGATAGAAGCACAGCACATATTACTACCTTGTAGGCCTAGATATAGGCATAGGCATAGATTTCGGGGCCGACTCAAGCTCTAGCACCAAAGATGCGGGGCTCGGTCAGGTTCGGGATAGGGTCTTATCAGTATAGGTACCTATGTAGGTAGCGGGACCCATGACACCTCCACAAATAGTGCCCATGGCTAGGTTCAGAGATGCCTTAGGAGAGGCACGGTATTACCATGATCATTTGTTAGCTACTGGCTAGATGTGCCCTCCTATGCCAAGTACAGAGCACAACAAGCCTCCAGTGAGAGGACTAGATCCCGTGCACTCACAAAGTGGGAGAGTACAAGGGCCGGAAGCTCGTAGAGAGGGTCATGGTGAGGTCACTAGTGTGTAGAGGCTAGCTCTAGGTGAGGGGCCATCAAAGAGAGGTGAGGCGGTGTGTCGACCCCGCACAAGTGTAGTAGAGGGGCCGGGAGAGACACAAAGATTTGTTGTGGACCATCATGTGTGCCGAGTCATATTTGTATGTATGATATATTAAACTAGCCTATGTCTCGAAGAGATATTGTATTTTTTTTTTTCACATGATACTTGGCACTCTCGGAGTCAAGACATTTTTGTATTGATATCACCTGCAAGCCAATGATGATTATTTATAGTATATCATCCTACGTGCATTTTGAGATGATATCCATGATGAGACTCATATTTATTGAGATACACATTTATGTGATACAAGTGTACATTGTATTGATATACACATGTATATATGAGGAGATAGATGATATCCAGTGATGTTTGTTGTGATGTGTATGAGTTTTAATTTACTTATGATATGGATTGAAAATAGATGAGTGGACATGATACAACAAATCATAGGAATGGATTGATTCAGTCGGTTCATGCATGGATTGAGTCGGGTTGGTTTAGGTATGAATCAAGTCGAGTCGGTTTAGGCATGGATCAATTCAGGTCGGTTTAGGCATGAATCGAGTCATCTCGGTTTAGGCATGGATTGAGTCAGGTTGTTAGGCATGGTTATGTCAGGTTGTTTTAGGCATGGTTGAGTTAAGTTGTTAGGCATGGATTGAGTCAGGTTGTTAGGCATGGTTGAGTTATTTCAGTATTTTGATAACAAATGGTAATATAAATGTATGAGATAGTGTAAAATGTGGAAATTTTTGTTATGTATGAAAATGTGAAATAATATAAGTGGTAAAAGTTATGTGGTATATGGTTTAAATGTCGAGGTTTTTGAGATGAATAGGAAATCAGGTAAGGGTGAGGAAAATGGTTAGGGTAAAGAGTGGTCGAGCTAACCTTCCAGGCCCCATGCCCTAGAAGTGCTACCTATATAGTCCCAGAAAAGGGACCTCAGACCGATGTAGTTCTCCCATAAGCTAGGGAAGAAGATGAAAATGAGTTGGTAGGTTTGTGGTCATGTTATGGGTTTGGGTTTAATAGGTGGGGGTAGATGATAGTAAAAATTTGTAGGTGAGGGAGACTATGGAAAAAGGGGAGGATGACCCCAAAAATAAAGCATCGAGGACTAAGTCTTGTATAAGAAAATCAAAAGGTGATGAAGAAGAGAAAAGATAAGAGGGGGCAAGAAATCCACCCAATTGGTAAGGATCAAAATGTATAAAACACATCTATAGACGGGGTAAATGAATGTAAGACCCCAAAGACATTACATGATTGATAATTCTAAGGGTGAAAAATTCACATGATCACCAAATGTTTTAGGTGCAGCAGGTCCCTTGAGGTATGACGTGAAAAGACAATGGGTAAGGAGGTGTGGGTAATTGGGTCATAAAATGGGAAATAGAATTCCTTGGGCAATAGAGCCAAGATCACAATAAGCAAGTCCATGATGAAAAAATTCTTTTTCTTTTTATTTTATTTTTGAGATAGACTGATCGATGTAAGAAGTATATATGGGATGAATATATGGCTCTTTGAGGTCTTTGTGAAGCTTATTGATGCGGGAAGCTTCTAAATTTTGATTGTTGAGAAATGATAGTCTTCTTTTTTGGAAAAAAAAACTATGTAGAGAGTTGTGAGATTTTTATAGCTATCCTTCGAGGGAGCAGTCTACTTATAGTGACAATTGAGGGCGGAAGATTTCCTTTTGAGGGATTCATCTTTTATATTGGAAGTTTGACTCAAGGAGTTGATCCCTTATTTTGGAAGATGTCCTTCTGAGGGATTCATCTTTTTTTGTTTTTTTTTTTTGGCTTTTAAGTCATGGACAAGACTATAACGAAGCATTTGGATCTTGTTGAGAAGGAAAGGGTGAATGACCATGGGATCTCATCTAAAATAAGATGAAAAGTATCCATGAGAATCATGCCATGTGCAAAGCCCCAGCACATATTTAAGAAAAGGAAAAAGGGGGATGGGTAATCACATGATTCTTGTTTAGTCATTAGAGATGAGGTGTGGAAAAGGTAAATGACGCTCAAGGGATGAGCATGAACTAGATAAATAGTGATGTAGGACTAGAGGTCAACAGTAGAATGGTTGAAGATGCAAGGAATTGAGGGGCTCATGTTCGGTTTACCCTTGAGACAGGAGAAATGATAAGCACCCGATCCATAGGTATGAGTTTCGATGTATGGTCCAAGCTAATTAGGAGAAAATTTTCCACGTTTTCTTTTCTCTCGCTTTGGTTATGTGTTTATTTTCTTTCAAAACAAGGTCACCGACTTGGAAGGTTCATTCATGAACACATTTGTCATAAG
Organism: Taxus wallichiana var. yunnanensis; assembly: GCA_018340775.1. NCBI lineage: Eukaryota > Viridiplantae > Streptophyta > Pinopsida > Cupressales > Taxaceae > Taxus > Taxus wallichiana. Next base: position 97,429,962 of record CM031234.1, on the reverse strand, counting down.
CACGTTTGATATGTTGATGATAAACTTGAAGGTGATCCAGAGCATTAAGATGACGTTTGTCTAATAACTCCAATTGTGCCAAGTGGTCTTGAAAAAGTCATCATCGTTAAGCATGTCATGGAGATAAATGCAAAGTGAGGGGATCTGGACTTTGATAGGAAAAACAACCTCTATATCGTAGACCGAGAAAAGGGTGTGGCCATAGTGGAGATGCAAATACTAGTGTGGTATGCCCATAGAGCAAAAGGAATGTGTGTATGCCAATCCCTCCCAAAGATCATCAAAAACTTTCATGATAATTTTATTGAGGGTTTTGTTAGTGGATTCGGTTTGGTCATTGGTTTGTGGGTAATAAGGTGATGAGAAACTAAGTTGAATGCCAAAGGCATCACAAAGTTTTTGCAGTGTTTTTTTTAATTGTTTTCCATTCTCGGTGATGAGGCGATGAGGGACACCAAAGAGACAAATGATATGATGGTTAATGAACTCACATATTTTCTCATATTTTTTGGAGATGAGTGGTATGGATTCTACCCATTTTGTGTAGTATTCGGTAGCAGTTATGATCCATTGATGGTATTGGGAAGAATGAGGATTGATTTCTCCATCAAGATCCAAACCCCATTGAGAGAAGGGCCAAAGGTCACGAGTGACCTATAAGGAATGAATGGGTGTATGATGAAGGTTGGAATGTTGTTGACATTTCATATAGTGTTTGACATAGTCACAACAATCATGATTAAGGGTCAGCCAATAATAGCCTAGGCGAAAAATATGCTTAGCAACAACAAGGCCACTGAAGTGACCTCCACATATGCCATCGTGAACTTCTTTAATGGTATAGGGGATTTCAGAGATGGTGAGGCAACATAAGAGAATACCGTCAAAGCCTCATTTATAGAGAAGGACACCCATGATGACATAATGAGAGGCCTTTTTGAGAAAGGCACGTTGTCCATTACGTGTGAGATCAGGAGGTAATATAGAAAGGGAAAGGTATTCCATAAGCTGCTTACACCAAAGATCTTGTGTGTTCAGTGAGGTAGTTTGGATGAGGTTTATACAACAATATTTATAAGAAGGTCTTGGTATGTGTTTTATAGTAACAAAGATGTTTGAATCGTCGATGAAGCGGGTATTTGAGAAGCGAGGCGAGCCATGGTATCCTCGAGTTTATTGGTGGGTTGCGAATCGGTTTGAATTTTATATCGGTCAAATGTAGTCAACATGATGCCGACGTAATGTTTGTATTCTTGAAGTATTTCATTATGACAACACCGATAAACACCATTGACTTGGTTTACTACCAGTTTAGAATCACCAAAGATATTAATGGACTTAACGTCTAATGCATAGGTAGTCATGAGACCCAATACGAGCACTTCGTATTCAGCAATATTGTTGGTGCATTCAAAGTCAAGTTTAAATGATAAGGGCATGGGTTCACCATCAAGATGAATGAGGATAATTCCTACACCACCCCCATGCTGGCATTTGGAACCATCTAAGAATGAGGTCATTTGGTAAGGGTCGTCATCCAAAGAGAGGTTAGTAATGGATTCGTGAGGGAAATCAAAGTTCGAGGGTTGGTCCCTGACAATAGGTGCATCATCCAACTGGTCAGCGATAGCTTGGCCCTTATTGGATTTTTGGTGAATGAATTCGAGGTTAAGATTAGATAAAAGCATAAGCCATCGCGTGGTGTGTTGATTTTGATAAGGTTTAGCGTACATGATGTGTAAAGGGTCGGTGTTGGTCACAACATAGGTTTTGTGGTTGAGTAGGTAATGGCAGAGTTTGGTGGCAACAAAAACTAAGGCTAAGAAAATTTTTTTAGGGTGAGTGTATCGGGTTTCGTAGTCCAAAAGGGTACGGATTATATAATAAACTGCTTGCTCCCTATGTTGTTCATCACGATGAGCAAGCATGGCTCCCAAGGAATGATCAGTAGCTGATATGTATAGGTAAAAGGGTTGATCATCTTTAGGTGGAATGAGTACGGGTGGTTGGAGAAGGTATTGTTTTAGGGCCTCAAAAGCTTTGTGATAGTCAACATCCCATTTGAAAGAGACATCCTTCCTAAGTAGATGATGAAATGGTTGACACCGGTCGAGAGTTGGGAAATAAATCGGTGAATGGACTACAATTTACCTTGTAGGCTACGGAGTTGTTTAAGGTTAGTGGGTGGAGGCATTTCCAGAATGGCCTTGACTTTAGTTGGGTCAACTTCTATACCATGTAAGGAAATGATAAATCCCAGGAGCTTTCCTAAGAGAACCGCAAAGACACACTTTTTAGGCTGAAGGTGGATGTAATATTTAATGAGGCGGTCAAAGATGGTTTTGAGGACAACGAGGTGCTCAGCGTGACATTTAGATTTAGCCAAGAGATCATCCACGTAATCTTCCAATATGCGATGCATGATATCATGGAAGATGTAAGTCATAGCATGCTGATATGTAGCACCAACATTTTTAAGGCCAAAAGGCATGACTCGATAGCAGAAGGTCCCCTAAGGGGTAATGAATGCGGTCTTGTGCTGATCTTTTGGGGCAAGAAAAATTTGGTTATAACCCGAGAAACCATCCATGAGTGAGAGCATCTCGTGACCCGCAGTAAGGTCCACAAGTTGATCAATACCGGGAAAGGGAAAGTCATCTTTCGGGTAGGTGAGGTTGAGGTCCCGGAAGTCCATACAAATGTGGAGTCCCCTATTGCTTTAGTGATAGGGACAATGTTAGAAATCCAATGAGGATAATCAATGGGTAAGATGAAGGAAATGGAAATAAGACGCTGAAGTTCTTCTTTGACGAGAAGGGAAAGGCGAGGGTGCATTTTCCACATCTTTTGTTTGATAGGTTTGGCATCAGGAATGGTTAGGATATTTTGGACCATTATGGTGTGGTCAATACTAGGCATGTCTGCATAAGACCAAGTGAAAGCTTGGTTATGCTCTCAGAGAAAAGAAGTGATGGCTTCATGTTCAACAACATCTAAATATTGTCCAATATTTAGGATGTGCGGGTTGTCCTGAGTATGAATGTTGATCTCGATAGTTGATTCATTCAACATGGTTTGTATCTCAGAGGGTAACGACTGATGAATATATGAGTCTTCTACACCAAGGTAGGTGAGTATGGATTCATCATCCTGACATTGAATGATGTTAATGGTTGGTGTGTCATCATCGATCATCTTAGGATACAGAATGGAAGAGTGGAAGGGGCCTCACCTTCGTGTTGATAAGTCAAAGGCCCCAAGGAAATGGTGTTTATGAATTTTTTTTTAGGAGGGATAGATTTAGGATCCATCGACTCCATCGGTGAGGGTGGTGATGAAGGTGGAGAAGGGCTAGGGTCCGCAATGAGTTCAATGCGGGCCTGTTTGGTAGGAGGTTTGGGGAAGCCGATACCACTACGATCATTATGCTTGGGGTGGTACATGGAATAATGGTATGGTGACCTTGCTCATAGAATCCAAAACCAAAACCCTTCCATCTACAGTAGTGTAGGAAGGTGTGGGTGAAACGGTGATTGGTAAGTGATTGGAAGTTAGCAAAAATGGGCGGGGTTATGATGGTGGTTCAGGTGTGTAAGTGGTAGTATCAACTCCCCCATAGGTGAGACTAGTAAAAAGATGAGGAGGACCATAAAGGAGGCATTATCTAATACGGTGATCATAGCGAGGGTGTTGGTGAAGACCTCCATACTCATGTGGAGTAAGGAAGGTGTTGACACTCTATAGGTAGTACTCCCCCAGAGTCAGGCATTGAAAAACACCTTCTAAGGGATTAGTCATTGGTATGTGGGAAGCTAGTATGGATGATGTGTCAGAGGTCGATGCGTAGGTGGTGTTAACGGATTGGGAAGCTGATGGGTCAGCCATGGAGGCTATAGCGGTGGTAGGCATGGAGGAGGTATGTGTGGTAAAAGTAGCGGTGATACTAGTAGGTGTGGGTGTAGGTGTAGGTGAAGCAATATTGGTTATGGAAGTAGAAAAATTGACCGGTATGAGTACATCGTTGGGTTGGTAAAGCATGTTGCATGTTTTAAAAGGTGATGGGTCAGCTGGAATGGTATAAGTGTGTCCTTCATGTTCAAAATTTACACAACGATGCAAAGTGGAAGGAACATAACCCATGACATGGATCTAGGGTATACCAAACAACATGTTATGTTGAACTCCCCCTCCAAAACATAAAACAATTCTGGAATAGTGTGGGGGCCCACACGAATATGAAGGATGACAAGTTGCCTAGTGTGGAGGTGATAGCATCATTGAATGAATGTAACATGACTAGATATTTGTGCATGTAATTGTTAGGTATATGCATTTGAGAAAATGAATGGGATGAAATGATGTTAATGCTAGCATCTCCATCAATCATCACATAGTGTACCCATATGTCATCAATGTGGACAAAGATGAAGAGGGTCGGGTCCGGGTCCTCATTTTTGTATCGTGCGATCTCCTCCTCTGAGAAGCTAACGGAGGCCACTTGGTGAAAAAGGTGAGGTGAATATGAAGGTGGTAATTTGGTGAGGGAATCTACATGATGGGGTGTGATAATGGAGGCTACAGGTGTAGGAACATTGGGTAAAACCTCGATAGATTGAAGAACCTCCATGAGGGCTTGACAATGGGATTCCGAGGTTTGGATGAGGTCATATAGGGAAATTTTGATTGGATATTGGTGTAATTGTTTGATCATGGTGCGATGTGTGACACCATTAGAAATGGGGTATGTGGGGCCGTAGATAGTTATCTTAGGTATGGGTGCAGATGGTATATTGGGTATAGGATTGGTTGGTGGGTCAGCTTCCTTTTATTTACCCTTCTGCACACGTGTAGTAATGTGTACCATGTTGATTTGAGGTAATTTGTCAAATGGAGAAGGTGTAGGGTAAGTGGTATAATGACATGAAGGGAAAAAACCTACGGGAGGAGAAAAACCTTGTGAGGTCATTTGGGCGCAAAAACATTTGGGTGGTGGCATGGCAAGTTCTCTGATGTGAACCATGTTAATTTCAAATCTTGGGGGTGGTTCTATGAGTTTTAAGGATGGAGGTTGTGGTTTTTGAGTGGGTAGTGTGGGAATGGGTGCAGGTGAAGTAGGGTCCTCATCTAGAAGGTTGTCATCGTTAAAGTTGGTTTCCGTGGACACAATTAGATAAGGATGGTTTTCAAGGCCTTGCAGTTCTCCACATCATGCCCTGACACACGATGGTATGCATAAATTTTAGTATCATCAAACCCTTTTGGCTTGGGTTTGAGGGGTCAGTAAGGTTGGAGTGGCGGTAATGTGATAATAGAAGTCTTGAGGAGGTTGGTTAAAATTTTGGCATAGGACCCTGCTAGTGGATCACAATGGGAAGTGAATGTGGGTTTGGGTGTAGGTATGGTTGGTTGTTTGGGAATTATTTTTGGAAGATTAGGAGTAATTCAAGCTATGGGTTTAGGCTCTAGTGTGGTTTGAGGTATTGGTCAGGGTTTGTTTGGGTAGGGGTATAGTAGATGGATGGGTAGGAGGGTGTGGTTTTGTTTTGACTACTTTGTTGTGGGGTAGTGGGGTTTTGTTTTTGGGGTGCACCTTCTTGGGTAAAGGTGATGTGGGCGTACGAGGTCTAGAAGGAAAAGCAGATGGAGGAAGAGGGTGAGTTACCCATGGGGATAACGGGGGCACTATGAAGGTAGATGACACGGGTCGTGCTTGGGGTGTGAGGGATAATGACTGAAGTGTAGGAGGTAGTGAAGCAATGGCCAAAGGTATCAGAGGTATTGGTGGTAAAGAGACTACAGGTGTAGGTATGAGTCATGTTGTGTGATAGGGTAGGTTAGAGATTTGTGAGGTAGGAATGGGTGGTTGTGTTATTGGTTTATGGATGGGTGAAGAGTGCTCGACCCTATTGGGTAGCTGAGGTCTTAAGGCAGATGGGACAAGTGCGGGTGTGATTGGTGCGGTAGGGGTATGAGGTTGATTAGTTTATTTCATGGGTTTGGGTGTCAGAGTAGGTGTGGTTTTAATGTTGAAAGATGTAGCTAAATATAGTTTAATAGGTGGATGAGTAAGAATGGTGATTGAGGTGACCCCTAAAGTGGCAATAGGTTTAGTGGAGGTAAATTTTGTGGGTATGGGTTTGGGTTTAGGCATAGGTCGGGTTATGGGTAAGGGTGTGTGTGAGTGTTAACAAATATCATGGAAGGGGTTGTGACAAAGTGGGTCAGTTGTATGGGTTTGATGGGTGGAAATGTGCTTGAGTAGATAGTGGAGGTGTCATCGAGGATCTCTCGCATCTCGTGTTGAGACATGGAGTAAGAGGAACCCCCATAACAAATTTCTATCCACATACTCTAAGTGATCAGCCAAACATGAGAATGGCACATCAGTGGGTGAAATTGGTGAGGACCTAATGGGAATTCCCGTAAAATGCATCTTAGAGATGGGGAATTGGCCAGCTTCAGCTTCTGTGGGTAAGAGAGCTGAAAGTAGGTCTATTGGATGTTGGGTAGCTAATGGAGAATGCTTGCCAAGAGGCAAAGGTATCTCCACCGGGTCTATGATGAGTGGAAGGGATAATGGGAGTCCCTCTATGAGTGAAGGAATAGATAGGTGCTCCTCTATGGGTGGAGGAGGTAATGGGTGCTCCTCTACGGGCGGAGGAGGTATGGTAGGTAAAGGTTTGCTAAGTGGAGAAGATAGGGGTGAGATGGTCTCAATGTCCATAGGAGACTCCTCTGTAGGTGATGAAGGGTGTTCTTCTATTGCTAAATGAATAGTGACAGTTGGTTCAAATGTGGAAGGAGGCGTTTCGAGCTAGGATTTCCTCTATGGAAGGGATGTGAGGTAATTGAGATGCAACAAGTACCTCGTTAAAGATCGCATGAACCTCACAAGTATGGGTATCGTGAGTAGATGTCTCACCTGTTTGATTGGATGAAGGGGCATGATTGCGAAATGGTTTTTTAAAGATTTGTATAATTTGATTAGGGGCAGCATTGGGATTATCCATAGCCAACTCACCTTTCTCAAGCATTTCCTGGACAATATTCTTAGAAGTGATGCAATTACCATCACTATGTCCTTTCACTCTGTGGTAGTTACAGAAATCTTATTCCTTATACCATGCAGACATGGGGCGAGTAGGGTCAAAACTAGGGTGTGGTTTTATGGGTGAAATGGTGATGGCACAAGATTTGATCAGATTTTCTAAAATAGAAGAGTACGGTTCCCCAATTGGGGTATATTTTTGTTGCTCTTGTCTTAATCAAAAGCCTATATGGGTGATACATTAGATGAGGGTGTGGCTTGATTGATGGATGAGCTAGGGCGGCCTTGAGTACCACTACGTTAGTGGTACCTTTAGCCTTTGAATAATTAGTTGGTGGTTTAGAAGAAGAAGAAGTTTCAGTCAACTTGAATGTCAAATTCTTATTTTGTAATTGGATTTTCTTCTCTTCAATAGCCCAAATTTCTTACTTTGGTGCCATAGTAAATGCCCGATCAAATGTTCCAAAGTTTGGACTTGTAAGGTCGGGAGATATGTCTGGCACAAGCTCATGTGAAGAGCTCAATGAGTTCAGTTTGTGGCTATTGAAAGGTAAGTTGATTGATTAGGATGAGCTAGCGAGTGACAAAATCTATGATAGATTCATCCTCGTACTGACGTGTGGAATATAGATTAGTCATGGTAACTTTCTTGGCGATGTTGATAGAAAAATGATCCAAAAAAGCCTAGGCTACCTAATTGAATGAAAATATGGAGTGTTTGGGTAACCCACTATACCAATCTAATGCTGGTCTAGTGAGGGACATGAGAAAAGATCTCAAAAGTAAGGCATCATCATGAAAAATCAAATAACATCCATGTTTAAATGAATGCAAATGTTGTTGTGGGTATTCCTTACTATTGAAGTGATTGAATTTAGGCATTTCTAAATGCACAGGGTATGAATGGATGGGAATGGATGGGTGAATAGGCTCATTACAAATCTCATTATAAGTGAGAGTTTTGCGGGAGCTAGAAACCGATGCCTCTTATGTTTGCATCTTATCCATCATCAATCTAATTAGGTCATTGGTGGGTTGTGATGATTAGATGCCTCCTATAGTGTGAGGAGGTTGGTTTTGGGTGTATAATGGGTGTGACATTCTAGTGTATGGGGCTGCCATGTAAGGTGGTGGAGAAGAAGGCAATGAAATAGGGGGTACGTACCGGAATGAACAATAGATGAAATAGGCGGTTGTTGGTAGTATGTATATGGGGGAGGAAGGGTTGTGGTAACCCTAGTGGTAATAGGGGCTAGTGATTGTGGAATGGAAAGAACTACGTTCTGAAATGGGGTAGGGGTCACCGACACTGGAGGTGGGAATGTAGCTACGGGTATGTATGAGACATTAGGGGTGGATGAGGTCATGTTTGGGGTAGTCACCGAGGGTATGGTGGATGTAATGGGTGCTACAGGGGTAACAAACGTGGCAGTCATAGTGGGTATAGGACCTAACTGTGAAACGACTGGGGTAAAGTGGAAGTGGGCAACACAGAGCCATATGGGGTTGAGGTGGAAGTGGGTGTGATTTTTAGGGGGATAGATATGGGCATGCCAGTATCTCAACTGACCCGAGGCTTCTCGAGTGGATGAATGGGAGAGGTAAAACTGTAAGGCAATATGGTTCTAGTTAAGGAATCGTGTGAAATCCTCATCTCCGGTAGCAATATTGGTAGGCTGGATGGGATCCATGGCTAGTGATAGAATAGAGGGTGGGATGGACTAGAGGAGTGGTTGGAAACTGGAATGGAACATGAGGGAATTTTCTTGTCTTTGGGTTAGTACCATGTGAACCAGTACTGATCAGGTGATGTTGCTTCTCTGTAAATAATATAGAGAATAGCAAGAATGGTGAATCTGGTGATAAAAAATGGATGAAGTAACAAATGGTGCGTGGAATGTGAAATAGGGTAACCGATGCTAGTTAGGGACAACTGACGTCGTCAGGGGTAACCGATGTTGGTTACTGTGGAAAAATAGGTAGTGAGTAATCAGTGAGGTAGAAGGAAAAATATGACAAGTATGCCAAATCTGGGATGTGTAAAATGTCAATGGAAAAAGTGATAGTGACAGAGACTATGGAAAGTGGAAGAAAGTGAAGTGAAACTATCCTTTTGAATAGGTTAGCAAAAGGACCTAGAACTGATGGTGGTTGAGCGTAACCGATGGTGGTCAGAGGTAACTAATGACGGTCACTGTGAAATTGATATAGTGATGAGAAAAAGTGGTTGTGAATTAGAATTTGGTGTGGAATCAAACCCAGAAATCTGAGAATGATGTAGATGTGGTCTAGACACACTCAGACTCAGTCAGAATACTCTGACTATGATTGGGAATGTGCAAGGAAAGAAAAAAATAATAATCGAAATCTCTCACCTCAAAACAAAAATCAAACAAAACACTAAGAAAGAATGTTCTTAGAGTGCCTATTCTATTACATTTGTTCAACTTATGCTATTTAGGGACTGACACATGAATTGTGAAATAGAGTTTTTGGTGAGGATGGCTTCCTATGAAGAAGGAGATCTAAAGGGTGAGGTTTTATGTTTGTTATGGTGGGGGCGGGCTACGCTTTGAAGTATGACTCAACAGAGCAGCAAGTTGGGTGCCCATTGTGTCGTGATTGTGTGATCACCTACACCTTCTTCCGTAAGATGTTTTTAAGAATGTATGTAATTTGAATTTTTGTGTGGTCTGTAAGACTCAGAGAAACAAAAAATGATAGAAGTGGTTTTATGATTCATTTGTCAACCATCGGCTGGTAATGACCTCCAAAGATATAGGTTGCCCTCAATTAATGTGAGCTAATGCAAAAATCAGAATGAAATGCAATGATTTTAAAACCCAAATCAAAAATGTGAAATTGGATGACACAATAAGATGAATAGGAAGAGGGATTCTCTTTCACTAAAATGAATAAATCATGAAGAAATGATTCCTTTTAGATACACCAAAAGAAAAGTTTCATTTAGAGCAAATAGAAAGAAGGAGTGGATTACTAGGAAGAAAATTAGTGTGTACGATTTTAAAACGGAAAAAACACACAATTTTTTCCTAGGAATGAATGAAATGCAAGGAAATCTGGATGGGTCCCATCGGGCATGCCAAAATGTTTCACCTTTTTCTTAGATTGTTTCTTTGAATGGTTGATGAAATAGATAGGGTAACGGGCGTAGAAGGAATACTTGTTCAAATGTTGGTTGATGGGTTGTTGCACGTGTATGAATTCTCGAATCCACACTGAATCGTGAGAGATTCCTTTTGCTAGGAGGAACTACATGTAATGAAAACAAGACCACCAAAAAGCATTAAATAATATGGGCAGTGAACTGCCTAGCGTAAGCTAGATCTGGGAAGTATGATACTTCCTAGATGGTTGTCAGTCCACTGTTTTAAACAAATTAATGTTGTAAACAAAGTAAATCCTATTGTTATTTTAAAATGATTTAGGTATCTCACTTAAAACACAATAAGAAATAGATCTAATCTAACAAGCTAAGCTAGAATAGAATCCACAAGTCAAATGGTTGGTTCTGGGTTCTACAGGTCTGATAAAGGTCTTAGGTAGGTCACAGGTGAGTGAGGGTGAGGTAAAATGGAGTGGATAGGTCTCTGTTTAAGGCTATGTGGGCATACATATAGACCGGAATTGGTCAAGGATGAACGAGCGTGATTAGGTATAATCGGGGCCGAATCTTTTTGTGAGATCTGGGAATGTCACAGAACAAGGTTTTTGGTCCTCTTTGTGATTGCACAAAGGATTTTGGTTGGTCGGGATGAGGTAATGGGTGACTGGAGTAGGATTTTGTGAGGTTTTAATGGGTCTATGGAGGTGAAAAGTGTTGGAGATGGTCAATAAGGAGCAAGATAAACAATGGATGATAAAATAATGATGAGATGAAATAACCAGGAAAGTATGATGTTATACTTACTTGGATTTCATTTCTGAAAGTCTGTGTGTGAAGGATGGAGGTGTTGATGATGGGTTTGAAGGCTGCAAGTGATCACCAACTGAAAGAAAGTTTTTGCATGGGCTGCATGCACACTCCTCTTTGCTTAGATAGATCTGAATGTGGTTGGGATGGTTGTGCAAGAGAAGATGTTCAATCTCCTTCTTTGGATGTGAGTTCTTGCTGGAATTGACTCTCTGAAGATGCGTTATCTTTTGAGATCTCATTCTTTCTCGTCAAATTTCTCCCAATGTTTTCCAACCTTGAGAATAAGGTAGTTTAGGAGTTAAAAAGGGGTAACCGATGGCGGTCCGGCTTAACCGGCAATGGTTAGGGGTAACCAATGTTGGTCAAGGTGGGATTTTCTAGGTTTACTAAACTTAGGGAGATCCTCCTAATTTCCTCGGATCTTGTGTGGTTATCCCGCGGATTAGACTGGGAGCTTCTTGTGAGCATGCAAGAATGTGGTTAGAGGGAGTGTAGGCATTGATTTTTAAGATTTGGGTAAGTCTTAGTTAGTTATGGTAACTTGCTAAGAGTAGGTCTTAGGTTGAGTTGGCTTGGTGAGGTGTCTAAGTGAACTATATATGTAGATATTATTTAAATTAAGATATTTAAATAATAAATATGGTGAGGATAATTAATTAATTTAATTAATTTAATTTAATTAATACTAGTGAGGTGAAGGGATCCATGGCTAGGTGAATGTGATGAAGGGTGATTATTTGTCAAGGGACTAAAGGGAGTGTGACCTAATTTTAGTGTCTATAGCAAGTTCATCTTGTTATCACTAGATATTCATCACATTTTTCCAAAATAAGAAGCAATAGACATTTCAAAAGAAGCCGAAGTTCAAGACTACATTATGTTTTCATCATCACATATCAACATTACAAAAACAAATAAAAGAGAAACATTATGTTATCACTTATCATCCATTGCATACATTCTAAAAAGTGTATAAAAACAAATATTCTAAAAAAATCTAGTATACACATGGGAAATGAATCACAAAATTCTAGATATAAGAAGATCTAGATCCAAAGATATATATATATATATATATATATCATGTTTTATATACAATTCCATCATGCACTAGGCATGGTTAAAATGCTCCATGAGCCCAAAAGTACAAAAAACACTCGTATAAACATCCAGCTGAAAATCACTACAAAAAGACACCATGATCTCTCAATCCCTGTGGGATCCCTCAGATGGTGCATGACCGCATCTAGGACTCCTGCTACGATGACACTCTAAATGAACTGAGGGATCACGATCACAACCAGTAGTTGTGGTCTCACTATGAGAATGAATCCTCCTCATCAAACGCTCAACATTCCTATATCAATCTACCTTAGCATGAAGAGAGGTCATTAACTTTGTCACCTTCCAGATAGGGGCAAACACATTAGTATGTCTACCAGATGCTAAAGGCTCTCCCATGTCTGCATAAGCTCAGCCGTGTGTACTCTCCAAAGGGAGTAGCAAGGTGTCTACACACACTCGGTGAATCAAGTCTTGCCATCCCTCAGTAGTCACTACAAATAAAAAGAGAAATAAACAAGTCATAAAATTGCCAAAAAAATAAGAAAAAAAGAGAAATATCAACTAAAAATTTCTAGCTAAAAACAAAATTGAGAAAAGAGTAGTAACTCACTCGGATCTCTAGGCATCTAGGTGGGATCTCTAGGATCTGCGCCTACTACTAAGCACTGTCTTCGACCGTGGAACCTCCCTAAAATTTGGAAAGAAGTTACATCCTACCATGGACTCATCATCTCCCCTAATGTCCCAAGAAGGAAACTCCTTTGAGATCAGGGTCACCTTCTTTGCACTCTCCTCTCGCCCTCTTAGCCCTCAAGATACTCTGAGTGTCATGCCACTTAGAGTCACTATCATCCTCCTCATCTGTCCCACTAGCCCCACCTCTAGTCTCATCCCCCCACTATCTCCTCCTCTGTCTCCCTCTCCTATGAACTCGTCGAGTCGACTCTACATCAATGGGCTCATCTCCCTCTCCATTATGAGTAGGACTGCTCGATCAAGTAAAGGTGCTCGAGGAGCACCGGCTACCCCTCAGGCATGAACCACCCACCTAGCTATAATGGGAACTCTAGGAGTGATCGTAGTCCAACCTCAGCCTCTAGGACCTCCCCGGCCTTGCGAAAAGACATGTATACTAGCCCCACTAGAGGAAATATATCAATGTAGGGGAGGCCAAAATGCTGAGGTACTCTGTCAAAGGGGTGGATCTCCAACTTCCCCATCCTATCTATCAACTAACCGGTGGTATAACAGGTGATTAATGTGTTTCTCCTCTCCCACAACCTGCCATGGCCTGATAAGGAGTGGCCTCCATGTCTGCAATAGTCAAAGAAGCCATTGGCTGGTGTGGCATCCTAAGTATAATCATCCATGTCCACCTTGCTACCCTGACAGCCTTGGGATCCTCTACCTGTACACCTCTCCCATAGGGAATGATGCACTCATACACCCAACTCATGACTAGAGTAGGGTGACTCAATGACTACCCCTGTAATCTAACCACCCTATATAAATCATGATAGGTGGTCCCAAGGATGTCTGCTCCCAAGCATAATAATAACCATGCGCCTCAATATATCCAATAATAGGAGCCCAACCGTATAAGAGAGTATTCCATCACTTTTCCCAATCAACCACAAGGCCAAGATACCCATAACAGCTTGGTGGAGCACAGGGATAGGAGAATCAACAATGGAATGGACCTTCACCCCCTTCTTCGAGCCCATGGAGACAACAACATCTCCCATGTAGGTGGCCCACTAAACCATCTGAGATTTGGATACTACTGTCTTAAGAGACAACCACCTCCCAAGAATTGGGACCCCTAGTATGTGATAAACATCCTCTAGGGTGATGGTCCACTCACCCCTAACTCTTGGAAATCGAAAAGTGTTCTGATCTGCATCCCAGTATGAAAATAAGTCACACAATATGTGACTAGTAGGTGCAACATGAGGGACCTGTGCAATCCTCCAAATGCCAGCCCTCTATAGAGTATCTCGCTCTACCTGAGTAAGTGCCTCTAACACTACTAGGAGCCAATCACACTCCCTCTCTCTACTCCATCTGATGTACTCCTCCTTCTTATGCATCCACCCAAAAAAGAGAAAAATAGTGAGTAACATAATCTAACTAGAAAAATTATCAAGAACATATAAAAATGTCAAAAATGCAAAGACAATTAAAAATTACACCTTTTTTGCATTCTGTTCGAAATCACCGCCATGTGTAGAGCGGTGGTTTCCTAACCTCCGCCTTCTAAGGAAGCGGTCATGTAACCTTCACCTTATTAAGTGGTGATCCCGTAACTACTGCCATCATAGGGTAGTGATCCCATGACCACCGCCTTGTGTGAGAGTCTGCGGTCTTGTCCCGAATGGCCGAATGCCTCTAAAGCCCTAAAAAAACTTTAAAAAGGAAAAAATGCACCATTTTAACTGAAATAAAGACCTACCCTATGGGTACCCCCCTAGAGACTCATTTAAAACTAACATTTCCAAAAATGATCCCCCCAAGATAGTTTTCAACATTTCTATATTTTAGGTTTAAAAATGATAAATTGAGAAGAACTAACTTGAGACTTCATGGGTTGATGTCTTGCTCTCAAAGGCATGATCATGATATCGAAATAAATGTTTTGACTATAATCTCATCGAAAAACAGCTTACCATGGGTACCAGATTTCAAAAACCATGAAATTGACATGCGTAAATGAATAGTAAAATGAGCTCGTTTTATATATATAGTATTCTAATTTTGTTTTGAGTGTTCTTACATAGAGTTGGAGCACCGACGGAGGTAAGTTCTTATCCCCGCACAAATGGTAAGTCCTCATTTCATGTTAATTTGGTGTTTATTTTTTGATTTATTTTATCTACCTACACTTGATTCCTCTTTTCATTTTATAGATAGCAGGAATTTAGATGACAACATTTCGACACATGGGCATGTCAGGTATAGCTTCTAGCTCCCCATTTTTGGGACTGTCATACTTAGACCCACTGTTTTATGCCTCTTCATGGCTAAAATGTTTCTCCGATGGGGTAATATGTATGTACCCAAAAATATAGGTACTTGTACTACTAGAAAGAGGTTACGGAAACCCCAATGATGATTCAAATCTCTTCACAAGGTTTTCGGAATCTAAAAAAGCTCTCCAAGTGTAAATTTTCATCCTAGAAAGCCTTGTCTAGATTTTACATGTCTTGTTCTAACCTCTACCCCATTTTCCTTGAATTTTTGTCTTTAAGTTCGAAACCACCACAATGCCGGGACGGTGGTCTTGTGATTGCCGCCCATGACAGGGTGGTGGTCCTACAACCACCTCCCTACGTAGGGCGGTGGTCATATGCGTGTTTTCCATAACATTCCGATGATTTTGTCAAACATAAAAGTTCAAATTTCATCCGCATTTCTCAACCACTAAGTCTTGCATTTATGTTTTGGACACGTTGTAAATAGTGTTTTCCCTTTGTTTATATTATAAGAGATCAATTCAAACTTAACCTCTAGTAAATGCAAATGCTATAAATACCCAGCTTGCCCACAAGCAAATGGCCCCTCTCCTTTTGTGTTTGATTATTCAATTCTTTTGAAGTTCTTGCATGAGTTTCAATAGTTTTATATTTTGAATTAATTCTCAGCCTCTCTTCTGCTTTAGAGATCATTTAATCCTCATAATTTCATTTTACTCCATTTTTGTCCCACACAACCAGCTTAGCATAATGTAGTTTCAGTTCTAGATTAGAATCCATTTGATAATCTTAGAGTTACAGGTTTTGTTTTTTCCAAGAAATAGATCCAAGAATTCTTAGTATTTTGTGTTGTATTCCCACCATAAATCCTGCAAGGAATCGGATGGTCAAGATCTCTGTTCACTTGCACTATCCCTCTCTTACTTGCATTGTATTCGATTTATATCCAAGTCTCCCATTGTTTGAGTATCTTCTTCGCCAATGTTATCACATTCAAACTTTTTTGGATTCATGAGAACAAAAAGGAATGAGAACATCACACTGAGGGGAAAAGTCATGACACAACCGGATTTACCATTTTTCTCGTAAACTCCAGGTTCAAGGTATCAAAGTTATAGTTACAATATATCAAATAGAGTAGCAAATCATTTTACTTCGATTAAAGCTCGCTTTCAATATTTCCGTGGAAGTCATGGGGAATGATAGTTTTCTGAGAAGCTATGCTTCATTCTTCACTTATGAGGTAGGATTGGAAGTCTTTCAATTAAAATAATTAGTTATCTAAATATTTAGGATAAATTCACAACTACACAGGAAAATAGCTACATCAGGCTAGCTTGCTTGTTTTAAACTCTATTACTAGACTAACTATCCATAATCTAAATATATTAGAATAGTTTCTCATTTAATTTCATTCAAATATGCATAATTGAAAATACAAAAATAAGAGAAATATAAGCATAACATAGATATATCTTTCATGTTTAGTTTACTCATTTCAGGTTGAAGTTGAATCATCTTTTTGCATGACAATTACAGGACCCGAGAGAATCCAGGAATACGTATTCAAAAAAGTAGTACCTTAGCCAAATCTCTTCACAACATTAACAAATATAGATCAAGGGCTTAGGATTCAAGTCTTTAAAATGACAATAAACCCACAAGCAATTAGTGAACAATTGAGATAATTGAATATTGAATATGACAAAGCATACACATTCGGTCAAATAAACCCAACTATAGATTGCCTTGAGAGGATATCCACATGACCATACAAGAACTCAAAAGAGAACAAATATTTGGCTATGATCCATTAGTTCCACAACTAGATGCAGGAGACCTTCTCATCGACATAGACACAGGGTTATGTATACAAGTTACTAGAACACCCGTAAGTTATTTTGAGAAGATCGTACAACTCCTGGTACTAAACATAGAAGCTGAAAAGGCTTATGACTATTGGATAGTCGGAAGAAGAGATTGATTCTTCACATGACCATAATAGGTCCACAACAACCATGAACTCATGGTTGTGATCCCCAAGTCCCACAACCCAACGGGCCTACAAGTCAGTTAAGTATTGACACTAGTTTATGAATGCTGGTATTTAGATCCTCACCACTCCCGCCAGATATCATAACACGCTTTTCATATTAAACATGGGCTTAATCAATCCAACATTTTCTAGGCTAGACTAGAAAACCACCCATAGTTTACTATAAATGCACTACACCTCTCATTATCATTTTCCATGACCTTTTTTGGAAATATACATGAAGCACCTACAAGTCCTTTTCCACATATCCAATAGCTAATAGATAGGATCTCGGCAGAGTGCGACATTGATTTGAGCCTCCGAGAAGTCAAGTATATCTGAATGATCCATTACACCAATTCAGGTTAGGAGAGATTTATTTTCCTTAGATTCATAGATCCCATTAGTGCGTGTTGAGGATATAAGATTACCCGAGTAGTTTGTTTGTATCCACATATATTGCATTCTCACTGCATCTGTCTTGCACGACCTCGGGAGGTCGGGTACGAAGAAGAGATACTTGTAGATTCTCACACTCACATGTCACTTTTCTATCATACGCTTTTGAGTATTTTTCCATCAATGAAAAAGGGGAGATTATTAAACCCTATTCATTGGTGTTGGCATTTATGTCATGTGGCATTGAAGACAAAGGTGTGAATGGTGAAGTGAGGATAGTTAAGAGACGTGAAGGTTTATTGGTAGTGTCCCAAGAGTGATGTATTGAGCATCCAAGATGGTTCCAGTGTCTTTGCAGGGTTGGTTTGTAAGATAAGAGTTCACTTGAATCATGGATATGGTCCATATGGTTGGATCAAATGTTATACATGTCAGATTTGATGGTGTCATCATGGATGTTGGAATGTGGTCCTAATTGGTGTTGTCATTGATTCAAAACAACATTAAAGACAAATTAAATGTTGTATGATGATGTCATGAATCTAGTTTTCCGAACTTAGCCATTTTTGGTCTTTTTTGGTTGGGCGCACATAATGTCTATGCAACATCAAGTATTCATGCGCCCCCTTTAAATCCTTTGGCACATGGTTTGAGGTGTCAACAGGTGTTTTGGTGTGCCTCACTATGTTGTGCCTTTCTTGCATGCGCCAAGGCGCATGCGCCTTCATGTCAACAATACTTTTGTTGCGCCACTTTTTGGTGCACCAAGGGCACATATTCTTGTGTCAACATCACTTTCGGTGCGCCAAAGGCACACATAACTTCATGTTGGCAAGCGTTTTGATGCGCCAAAGGGCGCATGCTTTCCGTTGTCGACAGTACTTTTCATGCGCCATTTGAAAAAGTTGGTGGCGCATTTATTACCACCTCGCCTATATATAGGTGCATCTGCACTGTCATTTTCATCCGACACAATCACGTGATTTTCTCTTCCATCTGTACTGTCAGCGCACCTTCCCTGTCATTTTCAAATCACGTCATGGACCCGTTTCATATTTCTCCATTATATTATCCTGGTAAGAGGTCCTCTATGCTTTTGTGTGTTTTGGTGTTTTGTGTTTTGGCTGCTTGTTTGTGTGATTAGAAAGATCTGTCAAAGCATGAACTCAACTACCTAGCTGTGAAATCATGAACTCCCCCCCTCCTTGTTGTTTTTCTCTTTTCTTCCCCATGCATTTCCCCTCTTTCCAGATCTACTGGTAGGGGAAACTCTGTCCTGAAATGATTGCTTAAAACTCTTTGTTTAAGCCTCTTCATCACCCAAGGTACCCTTAAAAGGAAGCTTATCAACATGTGAACACCTCAGAGAAAGAATCAAAGCTTTAAAGAAAGACTGTAATTTTTCCTCTTTTGCGCATCTGTCACCCCTGCAACATAATATATAGTCGCGCCAATGGCGCATATCCCCTATTCCTGTTACATAAAGAACAGCTGCGCCCTCAAGGTGCACTTCCTTCACTTGTTACAACCGCTTTCCCTGCGCCCTCTTGGTGCACCAAACTTGCATGCAACATTACAAAACCATGCGCCCTTTGGCGCACCCTGCATGTATGCAACATTAAATTTATATGCACCAAGTACAACTGTTAAATCGGCGCAGCGCATCCATTGTTACAACAACATCATGTTGTGCAGACCTTCCATGCGCCATGCCAAGTTCCCCTATGGCGCATGAAAAAATGATGTTACACGCATTAAACTCGTGCCCTTTGGCGCATCCTACACCCGTGTAACATGAAAAATATCCGTGCCCTTTATAAAATGTATACATATGGCATAGGTGCACTTATGCTTACAACAACAAAAATGCAATCTGCAGTGTCCATGCGCCATGCGCCCTTTGGCGCTGATTTATCCCTTACAGCAGCCCTTTCCTATGCACCTTATTATTTAGCCCTGTAACCTACAATATTCATGCACCCTGCGCCCTGAGGCCTTAAAATCACTAACTCTTTCTTCTCATGCTTTAATGGAAGATCAAACAACTGATATGACTTTCTTGCGTTGGGTTTCACTTCTTATTCTTGCAGATCAGCAACTAAGTTCAGAGTTACATATGTCAACATCAAGCAAGAGACCTACCAAATCTAAGGGTAAAGCCAAGCTCACAGAAGAAGAAATGAAGTATAAATATCAGAGGGTCAGGATGCCCGAGTCCCAAGCAGAGTGTGACCTAGACATCAGAGACTCAGAACTGGGTCATATTGATATGGAGGATTTCTGGGCCAGAACCTAGAGGGTCACAAGAAGTCCATGGATGGACAAACTGATGGGCAGTGCGCTACATTTTGCTGGTGGGATCCCAGTAAGTGCCGTAAACAATGAGTTTATGATGGTAGTAGCCCGATGCTACAACAAAGACACAAGATGTGTCCATAACGAGAAGGGCGAGGTCATAATCAACCTCACTGCCCGCCACTTTGAAATAATGCTCGCATCCTCACCACATCACTTTGTGGCCGTAAGCCAGGAAGATTGCATCAAGGCTTGGGATGACAATGAGGATCAGTGCATGTAATTGATGAATGAAGTATACCTAAAGAACAAAAAGGTGGTGACTCGGTGGCCACAAGTCATTCATCGCAGTGACTTTTCGAGGAACTCAAAGACACACAATCACGCCCGAGCAGAGTGTTTGGGCTTCCTGATGCCCACTAATTTCACAAGTGGATGCTGCGATACCTAGAAACGATGAATAAAAATGTGCCAGATCAACGCTTTGAGTGGGTAGAGATCATAAGCAGCACAATATCGGAGTAGCTCCAACAACTCACCACAACGGGGAGGTTCTATATGAACTCCTATGTAGTCTATGCTGCAGCTTCAGAAAGAGACTATCCAGCTCTAATGTGGTGTGGTGTTTGGCCCAAGTTAAGATATATGAATACTATCTAGAACTAAAGCTGGAAAATAGCATCCCCCAGTTCACAAAGATCAACGATGCCTTCTTCTATTTCATCATCTACCTGTTGAGGCCGAATATGACTCACGGTCATATGACCAAGAGCATCGTAGCAGCTACAGAGAAATGGGGGGCCCTGTTCACTCAATTCCCCACCTTTACCTATCTAGGGCAGTTAACTTCTTGGGGAACCAACTAAATTGCCGAGATATGCCGGCCCCAAGTTGATCCTGTTGGAGCTGTCGAGACAACTTATCACCTACCATGAGAAGTGTCTCAAGAGAAAGAAGGGTGGAACTCCTTTCCCCCTCACAGTGGGTAGGTATACGTGTCTCTCTCACCACAAGGC
Organism: Taxus wallichiana var. yunnanensis; assembly: GCA_018340775.1. Taxonomy (NCBI): domain Eukaryota; kingdom Viridiplantae; phylum Streptophyta; class Pinopsida; order Cupressales; family Taxaceae; genus Taxus; species Taxus wallichiana. Next base: position 97,409,195 of record CM031234.1, on the reverse strand, counting down.
GAAGGATATGTTTGCAGAACTAGAGCTTGCTGAATCTAAAGCATAACTTCCCAGCAAGGCCCACCTTCGACCCAAGAAATTGTCTCCCCAGGGCCAAGCTCGATCCGATCCACATCCCTCAGATCGAAGACATTTACATCGACTTATATCATGAGGTCGAGCTCAGGAGGAAGGATCATTCCCACTTGGCCTTAGCAGAAATCATCCAGTACGGTGTGGCCATCATCCCAAAAGGCTATCAAACTACTGAGCAAGAAGTTGATCAAGTGTATCTTGACACGGGTGGGGATGATTGGCCTTTCGTGGTGATTGATAGGACCAAAGCACCTCAGATAATTGAGGAAAGGGTCAAGGAAACTCTGCGAAGAATAGAGCATTGGTGCCGAATGAATGGTCTCATCTACCTCGGAGTTGATTTCATCACATCTCCATTGGGCAACGCACCTCCTCGTCAAAAAAAGCAGCCAAAGGGGCAAGGGTAAAGGTAAAGAGGGTGAGTCCAGCTCCACCCAAGAGGAAGCTCCTGAAAGCCCTCCTTCCGCTTCACAAGAACGGGTTGTAATCCCAAAAGCTTAGAAGAAGAAGCAGATGGAAGATGTTCCAATAGGCACATCCACTCAGGATGTGGCCACGACTATAACTATTGAGGTCCCTTCTGTCCCTTCTCCTTCTCCTCCTTCCCCTCCTCGAGTGACCCAAGCGACCATTCCTTTGGTCGTGTCCTCTCCCCATCTTCCACTGTTCCCCCTTCTTCCTCATCCATCTTCTCTTCTCTCACGGAGTTGTCCCCCTCCATTTCTTCCCTCATCTCTGAGCTCCCTTCCATTCCTATGTCTTCCTCCCCTGCAGTATCTCTTCCTCCCGTGAGCACTTCCTCGGCTTCCCTCTCAATGCCACCTCCAAGTGTCTCCACGTTTTTCCCTTCTACTACTGCAGCTGCCCCCTTCTCTATTTCTGGTCCTTCTCCCATAAGTCCAGCCTGGGTCTCCCAGCACCTGAGTCAATAGAAGAGGAAAGTTCCCATCACCCCGATGGACTTCTCCATCATCCCATCAAAAGGGATCAAGAAGCAAAACCGATAACCCGCTTCTCTCAGAGTGCATCAGGGGAGAGAGTGATGGAGATTACATACCCCAATCCTTTGAAGGATAAGAAGGATCTGTCTCCGACAGATTACACAATGACTCAAGTCACGATGGGGACATCTTCGAAATCTGCAAAGGAGAGGCCCTATCTGCAGTTGATGCCCTTTGCAAGAAACTCCAAGAAGCAAAGGAAGAGAAAAGGCTGCTAAAGGAGCAAAATAAACATCTTCTCCGCACCTTGCAGAAAATGGGCAGTGCACCTCCTACAACTACCGCCACCGAAACTCCTGAGCCTCTGAGCCAGGATAAGATCAATGAATATGCTAAAATCGGTGAGCAGGGCATGGCAGTTTCCACCTGGAGGAGCCAAATCCTCAAGGAAAGCGAGGGAGTTATCGCTAAGTTCACCGATTTGTACCAGAATATCAATCGAACAACAGAGAACTCCAGGCGATAGCAGGACCCATCTCCGAAGAGCTTGATCATGCCAGGATGCAACACGAGACCTTTCAAAAATGCTCGACTGTTCAGTTGATGATCTGGTCAAGTTTGGTGTCTTTGGACACCCCAGAGCCCTCAACAAAATCCTTTCTACTCTGGATTATCGGGTGGATCAGCTGGAGTTCGTCCTGGAGAAGATCGACAAAGTAAAGGAGGTAGCCCTAGATGCAATGCATCAAATGGAATAGATTGTTCTCAGAATGTCTCCAGGGTTGCTCACTTCTTCTTTCACCTTAAGGAAGGTTGAGGAAACTATTCAGATCTTCAAGGAGATCGTTTCACAGGGACTGGGGCCAGAGGTCACGTTCGACGCCGAATCCATCAATAACCTGTTGGCGTGTCGTGACTTCATCGGGTACCTGATAGAGGCAGAGAATGATTATTCCAAACTCCCGGAAAAGCTCATAGATGAGCGGGAGACCTGCGAAGCTATCAGCGATAGACACAAGGATCCTTCCGAGGATCAACTTCAACCCATGATCAGCAAGTTCATGGAGTACCGTGCCCAGTTCCACATCTCGTCGCCCGAGCAGCAAAAGCAGGATACCCCCTTCCAGCCGCGGGACGACGACAAATAGTTTCCTTCTTCCCAACTTTCTCCTTGTAAATTATCCAAAATTTGTTGACACAAATGATGACATCATCCATGTTGCACCATGGGATGATGTCATCCACCAAAGTTGTCAAAAGTCAACAAATGACTTTGTAATCTATTGTAAGATATTTTTGTAATTAAGTGGTTTGTTTGCTTTTGTCTTCTTTTCTTCTCTTTTCTATATATACTTGAATACTTGTTGTATTCAAGGGGGGATATCTTTTAGATGAAAAATAGAAGTGAGAAGAAAAGGCTTTGTACTTTTTGTAACAGAAGAAGATATTAATGCAAATATTAAGACTTTGTGCTGAATATGTGTGTTATGGGCATCTGATCTTTCTTATGTCAGATCTATGCGTTTATTCTGTTAAATCTATCTCTACTTTTTTGTCATTTATTCATCAGTATTGCTTTATTCGTTTATGCAAGTAGGTTTGGCTCTATTTACTACCAATCCCAAAACATAAACCCTCTGACCTTTCTGCTTTGGAATTCATTTCTTTTCTCCCTTCGGACCTGATCTTTCTTCATCCTCTCTTTCATTCCTTTCTTTCCGCAGTCGTTTGAAACACCCCTACTGGGATGAGATCCCAAACCCCCGAAGGTAGAATATTGTGAGACTTGCATAGATTCCTGCTAGTAGAATAGCAATAAACCAGTTTCACTTTGCTGACTCAAAGAGGGGCTATGCCCTACACACTGTTGGCTCGTCTATCCATAAATCTACCCAAGTGACAGATTTTCAAACCAACAGTTTTTGGCGACTCTACTGGGGATCGAATAGATCTATCAGATCTATGATGGTGGTATGATAGAAAATCAGTAAAAATCAGAAAAATCACTACCTGTTTGCAAATTTTAACTTTTGTTCAAAATCCAAAATTTTTGCAAAAGTGACCCAAATTGAAAATTTTCTTCTGAGATCCATAGATCTGCCTAGTTGGAGATCTTTAGTTCACTGAGTTTTTATAAAAATCTGTATTTTTCCATAGATCTGAGTTTTTGACTGTTTACCAAAATTTTCAAACTCTTTGAAAAAGTCAACTTTAGATCTGAAAATCAGCTTACTAAGCTTCACTATCATTTTATCCTCGTTGTTCTTTTTCATTAAACCGCAATCGGTTTTCAAGAGGATAAAATTAAATATTCAGAAAAGTACATGCTGCTGATTTTTGTCAGAAAAATCAGAAAATCAGCAAGTACAACCAAAAAGAGTTTTTAATCTGCTCCACAATATTACAGATCGGGAAGGTACACTGGCAAGTGAACCATTTACTCGTAGTAGGAGAGCTCATGGAGAAGTCGATCCTACTTTCGATCTGCTTCAAAGGCACAACTTCAGTATAACACCGACGCTTTTCATCACTAAGTTCAGCTGATCGGTCAGCCAGAAGTGCCTCACCTCCACGAAAGAACCGGTTTTCACAAGGAGCCTCCACATCCCTTTGTAGTGCCTTGCTTGCTCAGTGGAACTGTGCTTCCAGCCCGTGTTCTTTTTCCACCCATCCAGATGGCGGTACCATGGGGAAATGCTATGGGTCCCCTGGCTTTGCCGCATCCTGTTCACGCGCTCCCACATGGAAACCGAAAGAATTTTCCCAAATTTGATGGGAGCGGGAACCAAAGCACGGATTCACACATATCTGCATTCATCATGTCATGCAGTATCCTAGATGTAACCCATGAAGATGTGTCGGTTCACCTTTTTCTGGAAACTTTACAAGGGCCCGCAGCAGAATGGTTTCAGCATTTGCCGGCCGGATCTATTACCAGTTGGGCCACCTTGCGGGATGCTTTTGAAGATAGGTACAAGCCTTCGGAAGATGCATTTGCATTGTTATCATAGATCACTCACCTAAAGAAGGAGGCCAATGAGACCATGCATGATTTTATCGCCAGGTTCAATGCATTAATCAACCGTGTCCCTGTTGCCATGCTTCCAACACCGGAAAATCAGAAGTGTTTCTTCGTGAACGCTATGAGCTCGAAAGTAAGTTTCTTGCTCCTACAAGAACAAGTGGCTACCTTGATTCTTGCCTAGGCCGCTGCCATCGAATTGAAGATAACTTGCTAATATCTGGTGAATTAAAAAGGGAATCATCTAAGCCTAAATCTTCGGGCCCTTCTCCCACTACTTCGTCTGATCCGACATTTCAAAAGATGGTGAAATGACTTGCTCGCATTAAAGAAGCAGTTAGCCCAAGCTTCCCCCAGTTCCTCATACCGGATATTCCACGAGAGGAATTTCATTTCCAACAATGTTCCACAAAGGCCACCTTACTTACCTGCAACTGCTCCGCGGTTGGCACTTGAGGCTCCTCCGGTCAACGCTTTAGTCGAAATCGAAGAAGAGGAACAAGATTACGAAGAACCTTCATCTCAAGGTGAAGATGATCAAGAGGTCGGTGAACCGACTGGTGACTCTACTATCGGGTATATGGAATTTGATGAGGAAGAATCTGATGAAGAGGAGGGTACACAAGGGTATGCAAGTGGACAATCATATGCTATTTTTACCCGCTCACAAGGAAAAGAAGCAGAGGTCACTGCCCATGTGCAAAGAGAAGGCCGTGTCAAACGCACCTCCAACCATTGCTAAAAGAGGTAATCCTCTTCCTACTCAACCCCCTGTTAAGTCTTTTACAAAGAAATCTTTTCCCCCCATCTCTCCTCCAAATCAGCCTTCTTCTATTTCCATGAAGACCAGTAATCCTACTCTACCATCGCGAAGTGAGGGACTCATTCCTTCACCAGCGAAAACCTTAGCCATGTTTTGACATCATAGATCATGCTAAAAAGACTAAGATCCAAATGTCTGAAGCCGAATATCTTCAGTCAAATCCCAAACAACTTGTAAGATTGACCAAGTATATTCAAAGTCAAGCTGTCATATCTCCCCAGATTCCCCTAAAAGGAATCCTTTCCACTCCTCCTGCATCCCGCATAAATGTTGCCTCAACATCTACATCAGGAAAGATAGAACCTTTCTATCTCTCCCTCCTAATCAATGGCCACAAGTTAAGTAACTACATAATTGATTCTGGAGCTTCTGATAACGTCATGCCGGAAAAATTCACCCATGCTTTGGGCCTCACCCTTACCAAGCCTTTTGGCAGATGTTATTCCTTGGAAACCAAGCAGGTTCCGTTGATTGGTCAAATCAAAGATGCACAGTTCGCATTTGTGGCGTTCCCAGAGAAAAGAGTAAAGATGACCGTCCTCGTTGCCGACATTCCAGCAGCCTATGAAATTTTGTTGGGAAGAAGTTTTTGCAGTGAAGTTGGTGGGGAGATTCATATGGACTGGTCTAAGGCTAGAATCCCCGTCAAAGGTGTAATGCAGACATTGGAGCCAGAATCACAAAAGAAGTACTTGGTTACTAACTCTGAGGACCCCAAAGCTCAAATTCTTTTCGAATCATCAGGATGGGGAACTATTTCTTGTCTACCGAGTCTGAAAAAATGGTTGTTCTCATCCAAGAAGAAGATCTTAATAAGATCTAGACTTTGCAGTTTGATGGCAGCTGCGCAACCAGTGGATGTGGCGCCGGAGCCGTGCTAATATCTCCCAAAGGGAGATTATTCCTCTCTCTTTCAAGTTGTAGTTTTTCAACACAAATAATACTACTGAGTATGAATCTCTACTACTTGGCATGCAAGCCGCAAAGGAAAGAGGGATCAAAAATTTGAAAGTACAAGGTGATGCAGAGCTAGTCGTGAATCAAGTTAAGAGGATATATCAAGTAAAGAATGAGAGGCTCAGGCACTACCGCAATGTGGTGTGGGACAAAATCAAGGAATTTGACACTTTTTCAATAGAATCCATTCGAGAGCTCGTAATGACATGGCCGATTCATTGGTCGCTTTCAAAGATCCCTCATGCTCCTCACCCAGTGTTTGAAAATAGACAAATACACCATTGAGGTGGTTTTCGCCCAAGTGTGCTAGACAATTCTCAGCATTGGCAAGTATTCAACGATGACAATCAACTCATTGCCTTTCTAGAAAAGGTGGAAAATTTTAAGGAACTTCACTTTGAAGGATCCACCTCTATGTGTCGTGAATCAGTTACCGGTCAAGAGGATGAATCCGAAGGGAACGATGGCATATGTCAGCTCAAAGGAAATAAAATTCTGAAGGGCCTAGTTTCTTTAGAGTGGTTGTTCGATAGGCATGATCATTTTGTAAAAAAGAAAAGGTGAGATGATGCTAGCTCCTCCCCAAAAACCGAACCGGTTAATTTAGGATCGGTAGAACATCCACAGTTTGTGAACATCGAAAAATGTTGCACACACAAGAGAAGCGGAAGTTTTGTCAAACTGTTGAAGAAATACATGGATGTATTGGCATGGTCCTACACCGATCTAAAGTATTTTAAGCCAAAGGACGTCCAGCATGACATCCCATTGAAAGAGGACGTCAAAGCCTTTCGCCAGAAGTAGAGGCATTATAACCCTAAGATCTCAGGTACTATCCAGGCTGAAATTCAAAAAATGCTGGATGCGAGAATCATTTTTCCTATCCATCACAGTACTTGGGTGGCAAACATTGTGCCAGTGCGCAAGAAAATGGTGAAATACGCATATGCGTAGATTTTCAAAACCTGAATCAGGCTTCCTTAAAGGACAACTACCCACTTCCTATAATGGATCAAGTTCTACAAGCAGTAACTGGATCAGAAATGTTGTCCATGCTTGATGGTTTTTCAGGCTACAATCAGATTGAAGTCTCACCTGAAGACCAATTTAAAACAACATTCACTACTCCCTGGGGCACGTTTTCTTACAGCAGATGCCTTTTGGCTTGACCAATGCTGGCACCACTTTTCAGCGGGCCATGGACCTTGCATTCAAAGGTATGATGGGGAAGGTCATTGTGGTTTATCTGGATGACTTAACTGTGTTCTCTAAACAATGAAATGATCATTGTGATCATCTGGAGCAAGTATTGGCCAGATGCCGAGAGCATGGGATTTCCCTGAACCCAAAAAAGTCTATTTTTGGAGTCACAGAAGGAAAGTTGCTAGGACATGTTGTTAGCAAAGAAGGAATGAAGATAGATACCGAAAGAGTTAAGGCTATTCAGAGCCTCACTTTTCCTACAAGCTAAGACCGGCATTCATTCTTTCTTCGAAAGGTGAACTTTCTTAGCGCTTTGTTTCCGAATTTGCTTGAAAAGACTCGTCATATATTGACATGATGAAAGGGTCACCAAATTTCTGATGGAGCGAGGAAAGGAAAAGGTCGTTCGAAGAAATAAAAGCTTCTGTCGCTCACGCACCAGTCCTGGTATGTCCCGACTTCTCCAAGGATTTTATCATGTATAGCTATGCATCTAAGCATACTGTGTCCGCCATCTTGATGCAAAATAATTCTAAGGATGTTGAATCTCCGATTGCATTCATGAGCTCTCCCCTCAAGCCTCATGAATTAAAAATGTCTCAGTTGGAAAAGCATGCCTTCGCCATTGTTGTCAAAGCAGTCAAAAACTTCAGGTATTACATTTTAAATTCTCACATAGTAGTGCTGGTCCCTGACACGGCAGTCAAGTCAATTTTAACTCAACAGGAGTTAGGAAGCTTGCGAGGAAATTGGATTGCAAAGGTCCAGGAGTACGATCTGGATATAAAACCAACTAAGTTGGTAAGAGGCAAAGGCCTATGTCAACTTATGGCCGAAAACCAAGGGTCAGAAGTTTCGGAGAAAAGATGGTTGTACCAATGAAGCACAAAGCCGGTTGGAGAAACCCGATTCACTGCCTATGGTCCTATTCGTCGCAACCAGCGATGAGTGGTATTCCGATATTGCTTTCTTCCTCACCTACGGAAAATTCCCAATTCACTTAACCACAAAGGAGAAACACGCTATAAAGCTCATGGCAGCCAAATATGTCATCTGGGATGACGGTTTATACAAACGTGGGATAGATGGCGTCTTCTTGCGATGTGTCGACAAGCCACAACAGGTGAAGTTACTTGAGAGTTTTCATAATTCAGCCTGTGGGGCCATTTCTCCTCTTCCGTGATAGCACACAAGATCATCCAAGCCAGGTACTATTGGCCGACGCTTTTCCAAGATACAACTACCTGGGTAGCGAAGTGTGAGCCTTGCCAGCAGTTCGTCGGCAAGCCCAAGTTAGCTACTTTTCCCCTCAGGCCGGTCATTGTCAACGAACCATTCAGCAGTGGGGAATTGATTTTATTGGTGCACTCAATCCCCAATCAAGTGCCGGACATAGTTATGTCCTAACAGCAACAGATTACTTCACCAAGTGGGTGGAAGCCATACCTGTCAAACATGCCACTTCCGAGGTTGTTTGTAGTTTCATCAAAGAAAATATCATTGTCAGGTTTGGCGTTCCAAACAAGATTGTTGCTGATAATGCTTCCAAATTTTCTTCACGAGAAGTTATTAGTTTTTGCTATGAATATGGAATAACCTTAGCTCATGCCTCGATTATTACCCTCAGGGAAATGGTCAGGCAGAATCCAGTAACAAAAACTTAGTGACCATCATACGAAAGCTAGTGGATGAGAACCAACGAATGTGGCACAAATCCTTATACGATGCTTTGTGGGCAGACCGCATTACTCCCAAGAGATCTCTCGGTATGTCACCTTTTCAAGTGTTATATGGCACCGATGCCGAGCTTCCCATTTCCATTGAAATCCCTGCTCTGCGCTTGGCATGGGCAATCGAAGATGAAACTTTTCAAAATTCCCTTGAAAAGAGGATCATGTATCTAGCAGAGCTCAAGAAAAGAGAGTAAAGGTGGTCGAAAAGATCACCAACATCAGAATCAGGTCAAAAGATTGTTCGATAAAAAAGCTAAGAAAAGAAATTTCCAGGTGGGAGACCTCATCCTTTTGTGGGACAAACGAAGAGAGCCAAAGGGCATGCACGGAAAATTTGATTCCCTGTGGAGAGGACCTTTCAAGATCAAGCAGCTCAATGGAGAGAATAGTTTCTATCTCTCATATCTAGATGGAACTGAACTCCCGCTTCCCTATAGCGGGCAACATCTGAAAATCTTCAGGAAGTAGAGCTTGCTCTCTTCTTTGTACAGTTTGCTTCAGTTGTGTGTTTGTTTTTGTCATGTGTTTTCTTTTGTTGGTTGTGTGTTTCCCTTTCCGGTCTCCCTTGTTTTTGACTCTGTTACCCAATGGATAGGCACGTGAGATCTGGGATTCTCTACCCCTGAGGTTTGCTCAGGGATAGTCCCCAGAAAGAGCCAGTTGTTATCCCGTAAAATTGGCAAGGGAAATTTTACAGATAACCCTACCAAATTTTGTTTCGGTCCCTCGTCAGGACTCCTTGCATTTGGAACGTTGCAAAATCCCTTCCCGAGAAATCTAGTTTTCCAAACTTAGCCATTTTTGGTCTTTTTTGGTCGGGTGCACATAATGTCTATGCAACATCAAGTATTCATGCGCCCCTTTAAATCCTTTGGCACACGGTTTGAGGTGTCAACAGGTGTTTTGGTGTGCCTCACTATGTTGTGCCTTTCTTGCATGCGCCAAGGCGCATGTGCCTTCATGTCAACAATAATTTTGTTGTGCCACTTTTTGTGTGCGCAAGGGCACACATATTCTTGTGTCGACATCACTTTCGGTGCGCCAAAGGTGCACATAACTTCGTGTTGGCAAGTGTTTTGATGCGCCAAAGGGCGCATGCTTTCTGTTGTCGACAGTGCTTTTCATGCGCCATTTGAAAAAGTTGGTGGCGCATTTATTACCACCTCACCTATATATAGGTGCATCTACACTGTCATTTTCATCCGACACATCACGTGATTTTCTCTTCCATTTGTACACTCGGTGCACACACCTCCCCTCGTGATTTTCAAATCACGTCGTGGACCCACTTTCATATTTCTCTATTATATTATCCTAGTAAGAGGTCCTCTATGCTTTTGTGTGTTTTTATGTTTTGTGTTTTGGCTGCTTGTTTATGTGATTAGAAAGATCTGTCAAAGCATGAACTCAACTACCTGGCTGTGAAATCATGAACTCCCCCTCCTTGTTGTTTTTCTCTTTCTTCCCCATGCATTTCCCCCTCTTTCCGAGATCTGTTAAAGGGGAAACTCGTCCCTAAAATGATTGCTTAAAACTCTTTGTTTAAACCTCTTCATCACCCAAGGTACCCTTAAAAGGAAGCTTATCAACATGTGAACATCTCAGAGAAAGAATCAAAGCTTTAAAGAAAGACTGTAATTTTTCCTCTTTTGGCGCATTTGTCACCCCCGCAACATAATATACAGTCACGCCAATGGCACATATACTATGACTGTTACATAAAGAACAGCTGTGCCCTCAAGGCACACTTCCTTCACTTGTTACAACCGCTTTTCCTTCCGCCTCTTAGTGCACCAAAATTGTGTGGAACATTACAAAACCATGTGCCCTTTGGCGCACCCTGCATGTATGCAACATTAAATTTATATGCACCCAGTACCACTCAAAATCGGTGCAGTGCATCCATTGTTACAACAACATCATGTTGTACAGACATTCCATGCACCGGGCCAAGTTCCCCTATGGCGCATGAAAAAATGATGTTACACGCATTAAAATCATGCCCTTTGGTGCATCTTGCACTTGTGTAACATGAAAAATATCCGCGCCCTTTATAAAATGTATACATATGGCGCAGTGGACTTATGCTTACAACAACAAAAATGTAATCTGCAGTGTCCATGCGCCATGTGCCCTTTGGCTATGATTTATCCCTTGCAGCAGCCCTTTCCTGTGTGCCTTATTATTTAGCCCTGTAACCTACAATATTCATGTGCCCTGCACCCTGAGGCCTTAAAATCACTAACTCTTTCTTCTGTTGATGCTTTAATGGAAGATCAAACAACTGATATGACTTTCTTGCATTGGGTTTCACTTCTTATTCTTGCAGATCAGCAACTAAGTTCAGAGTTACATATGTCAACATCAAGCAAGAGACCTACCAAATCTAAGGGTAAAGCCAAGCTCACAGAAGAAGAAATGAAGTATAAATATCAGAGGGTCAGGATGCCCGAGTCCCAAGCAGAGTGTGACCTAGACATCAGAGACTCAGAACTGGGTCATATTGATATGGAGGATTTCTAGGCCAGAACCCAGAGGGTCACAAGAAGTCCATGGATGGACAAACTGATGGGTAGTGCGCTACATTTTGCTGGTGGGATCCCAGTTAGTGCTGTGAACAATGAGTTTATGATGGTAGTAGCCCGATGCTACAACAAAGACACAAGATGTGTCCATAATGAGAAGGGTGAGGTCATAATCAACCTCACTACCCGCCACTTTGAAATAATGCTTGGCATCCCTCACCACCGTCACTTTGTGGCCATCAGCCAGGAGGATTGTATCAAGGCTTGGGATGACAATGAGGATTAGTGCATGCAATTGATGAACAAAGTATACCTAAAGAACAAAAAGGTGGTGACTCGGTGGCCACAAGTCATTCATCGCAGTGACTTTTCAGAGGAACTCAGTGACACAATCACGTTCCTGAGCAGAGTGTTTGGGCTTCCTGATGCCCACTACTTTCACAAGTGGATGCTTTGTGATACCTAGAAACGATGAATAAAAATGTGCCAGATCAACGCTTTGAGTGGGCAGAGATCATAAGCAGCACAATATCGGAGTAGCTCCAACAACTCACCACAATAGGGAGGTTCTATATGAACTCCTATGTAGTCTATGTTGTGGCTTCAGAGAGAGACTATCCAGCTCTAATGCGGTGCGGGGTTTGGCCCCAAGTTAAGATATATGAATACTATCCAGAACTGAAGCTGGAAAATAGCATCCCCCAGTTCACAAAGATCAATGATGCATTCTTCTATTTCATCATCTACCTGTTGAGGCTGAATATGACTCACAGTCGTACGACCAAGAGCATCGTAGCAGCTACAGAGAAATGGGGGGCCCTGTTCACTCAATTCCCCACCTTTACCTATCTGAGGGCAGTTAACTTCTTGGGGAACCAACTAAATTACCGAGATATGCCGGCCCCAAGTTGATCCTGTTGGAGCTGTCAAGACAACTTATCACCTACCATGAGAAGTGTCTCAAGAGAAAGAAGGGTGGAACTCCTTTCCCCCTCACAGTGGGCAGGTATACGTGTCTCTCTCACCACAAGGTGAAGGATATGTTTGTAGAACTGGAGTTGCTGAATCTAAGCATAACTTCCCAGCAAGGCCCACCTTCGACCCAAGAAATTGTCTTCCCAGGGCCAAGCTCGATCCGATCCACATCCCTCAGATCAAAGACATTTACATCGACTTATATCATGAGGTCGAGCTCAGGAGGAAGGATCATTCCCACTTGGCCTTAGAAGAAATCATCCAGTACGGGGTAGCCATCGTCCCAAAAGGATATCAAACTGCCGAGCAAGAGGTTAATCAAGTGTATCTTGACACGGGTGGGGACGATTGGCCTTTCGCGGTGATTGATAGGACCAAAGCACCTCAGATAATTGAGAAAGGGTCAAGGAAACTCTACAAAGAACAGAGCATTGGTGCCGAATGAATGGCCTCATTTACCTCGGAGTTGATTTCATCACATCTCCGTTGGGTAATGCACCTCCTCGGTCAAAACAACAGCCAAAGGGAAAGGGTAAAGGTAAAGAGGGTGAGTCCAGCTCCACCCAAGAGGAAGCTCTTGAAAGCCCTCCTTACGCTTCACAAGAACGGGTTGTAATCCCGAAAGCTCAGAAGAAGAGGCAGCGGAAGATGTTCCAATAGGCACATCCACTCAGGATGTGGCCACGACTGTAACAATTAAGGTCCCTTCTGTCCCTTCTCCTTCTCCTCCTTCTCCTCCTCGAGTGACCCATGCGACCATTCCTTTGGTCGTGTCCTCTCCCCATCTTCCACTGTTCCCCCTTCTTCCTCATCCATCTTCTCTTCTCTCACGGAGCTGTCCCCCTCCATTTCTTCCCTCATCTCTGAGCTCCCTTCCATTCCTATGTCTTCCTCCCCTGCAGTATCCCTTCCTCCCGTGAGCACTTCCTTGGCTTCCCTCTCGATGCCGCCTCAAGTGTCTCCACGTTTTCCCTTCTACTACTGCGCAGCTTATCCCCTTCTCTATTTCTAGTCCTTCTCCCATAAGTCTAGCCTGGGTCTCCCAAAGACCCGAGTCAACGAGAGAGGAAATTTCCCATCACCCCGATGGACTTCTCCATCATCCCATCAAAAGGGATCAAGAAGAAAAAATCTATAACCCACTTCTCTTAGAGTGCATCAGGGGAGAGAGTGATGGAGATTGCATACCCCAATCCTTTAAAGGATAAGAAGGATCTGTCTCCGAAGATTACACAAGTGACTCAAGTCATGATGGGGACATCTTCAAAGAAAGCCTCGTAAGGAGAGGCCCTATCTGAGTTGATGCCCTTTGCAAAGAAACTCCAAGAAAAAAGGAAGAGAAAAGGCTACTAAAGGAGCAAAATAAACATCTTCTCCGCGCCTTATAGAAAATGGGTAGTGCACCTCCTACAACTACTGCCGAAAATTTTGAGCCTCTGAGCCAGGATAAGATCAATGAATATGCTAAAATCGGTGAACGAGCAGGGCATGGATGTTTCCACCTGGAGGAGCCAAATCCTCAAGGAAAGCGAGGGAGTTATTGCTAAGTTCACCGATTTGTACCAGAATATCAATCGAATGAACAGAGAACTTCAGGCGATAGCAGGACCCATCTCCGAAGAGCTGGATCATGCCAAGATGCAACACGAGACCTTTCAGAAAATGCTTGATTGTTCAGTCGATGATCTGGTCAAGTTTGGCGTCTTTGGACATCTCCAGCCCTCAATAAAATCCTTTCTACTCTAGATTATCGGGTGGATCAGCTGGAGTTCGTCTTGGAGAAGATCGACAAAGTAAAAGAGGTAGCCCTAGATGCAATGCATCAAATGGAACAGATTGTTCTCAGAATGTCTCTAGGGTTGCTCACTTCTTCTTTCACCTTAAGGAAGGTTGAGGAAACTATTCAGATCTTCAAGGAGATAGTTTCATAGGGACTAGGGCCAGAGGTCATGTTTGACACCGAATCCATCAATAACTTTGTTGGCATGTCATGACTTCATCAGGTACCTGATAGAGGTAGAGAATGATTATTCCAAACTCCCGAGAAAAGCTCATAGGCAGATGAGTGGGAGACTTGCGAAGGTATGAGTGATAGACACAAGGATCCTTTCGAGGATCAACTTCAACCCATGATCAGAAAGTTCATGGAGTACCGTGCCTAGTTCCACATCTCATCACCCAAGCAGCAAAAGTAGGATACCCCCTTCCAAATTACGGACGACGACGAATAGTTTCCTTCTTCCCAACTTCCTCCTTGTAAATTATCAAAATTTTTTTGACACAAACGATGACATCATCCATGTTGCACCATGGGATGATGTCATCCACCAAAGTTGTCATAAGTCAACAAATGACTTTGTAATCTATTGTAAGATATTTTTGTAATTAAGTGGTGTGTTTGATTTTGCTTTCTTTTCTTCTCCTTTTCTATATATACTTGAATACTTGTTGTATTCAAGGGGGATATCTTTTAGATGAAAAATAGAAGTGAGAAGAAAAGGCTTTGTACTTTTTGTAATAGAAGAAGATATTAATGCAAATATTAAGACTTTGTGTTGAATATGTGTGTTATGGGCATCTGATCTTTCTTATGTCAGATCTATGCATTTATTCTGTTGAAATCTATCTCTACTTTTTTTGTCATTTATTCATCAGTATTGCTTTATTCGTTTATGCAAGTAGGTTTGGCTCTGTTTACTACCAATCCCAAAACATAAACCCTCTGACCTTTCTGCTTTGGAATTCATTTCTTTTCTCCCTTTGGACCTGATCTTTCTTCATCCTCTACTTCGTTCCTTTCTTTTCGTAGTTGGAAACACCCCTACTGGGATGAGATCCCAAACCCCCGAAGGTAGAATATTGTGAGACTTGCACAGATTCCTACTAGTAGAATAGCAATAAACCAGTTTCGCTTTGTTGACTCAAAGAGGGGCTATGCCCTGCACACTGTTAGCTCATCTATCCATAAATTTTCCTAGGCGACATATTTTCAAGCCAACAAGGTACAGGTGGATCACTTAGTTACAAGTGCTCATTAAGAACATGTATAATAGCTTGGAGGTGTGACATAGTGTTTTGGAGATAGATTAGATCATGTAAGCATTAAATCATGTGTACCATAGAAAATTTGGAATGTTTGGTTCATTTAAACATGTTATATGTTTATTTATTGCATTATTTCATTTATTTGTATTTGCTACAAAGGTGAGCATATAACATGCAAACATATGTAAGTCTTAATGACTAGAGATATTGAGCTATGGTGTTGATATTACCATGTTGTGTATTTTACTAGATATTGATCCATAGGGATCCAAAATGACTCTACTTGCATCGGATCACCAAGACGAAGAAGGAAAAATAAATACACTTTGAGGTTCTATCTTTATAGCAATAAGACCACTACTATGTGCGAGTGGTGGTTACAAACCACCACCCAACCATGGAGGTGATTTTGAGATCATCGGTCTACATTGGGTAGTGGTCTTGGCTCTTTCAGATAGAAAATAAAAATATGAAATGAACAACCTCGAGAATATGAAAGTTTGTTCGCGCCTCTTCTCCTCCATTTCCTTTCCCATCCTCCATTGCATGAGAGGACGTGAGAAAGGCTATAAATATATGTTTTTAGAAGATAATAATAGGATGGAAGCATGAAAGAAAGTGAGAAAGAAGTTCTTAGTGCTAGAATTATGTTTTGTAGAAGAGACGAGTGTTAAGATAGAGAAAACAAGTAATTGGAAGGAAGTGTGAGATATTATCTACTTCTCTTTCATACTTATTGTAATTTCTGTACTTATTGTTTGAGTTGGCTAATAAAAATTTGGGAGAAAGAGAAATTTCCGTTCTGACTGGTTTTTCCTCCTCCGGAGGTTTCAGATAAAACTTGTTGGTGTTTGTGAGTTTATATTTTTTCCTTTCTTGTAATTATTTATTCTAACAATAAGAAAAATTCATTCACTACCTATCTTTGTCAGTTTCTAATAGAAAGTAGAACAACAATGTTTAATTTGTGATTCTATGGATAATTCCAACTTTAAGAGTTTATAAATCATTTTGGTATCGTAGCTAATAAGTATCTAGGAATTTGGTATTCGTTCTCGTCAGATTTGTATGATAGTGACAAGATCTAAAGGCAAAAAGGATTTACCTTATGATCTAGAAATTTCTATAAGAAATTGGAAGAAGAGAATTTAGGGACAAATGGAGGAAGAGAAATTAGTCCATATAATTGAGATGCTAGAGACCATGATGGATATGATGTTTAGAAGGCAAGAAGATCTTGTAGATTTGTAAAAGACAACTTTTGTCAAGCAAGACTCCATGGACTCAGTGGTTTGAGGCTTAGCTGAAAATTTTGGCATAGGAAGGAGCCACCATGAGGAAGATTATGGGGAAGATCATGAAGAAGAGACTTCAAACACAAGAGAAAAGGTAAAATCTGATCATACTCCTTTTAAAGTTGAGATTAAAAGCTTTGAAGGACAAGTAGATGCAGAGTTTATTGATAAATGGTTAAAATAGTTAGAAATCTACTTTAGCATCCATAATGTCACCGAGGCACAGAGGATCACCTTTGCATGTTTCAAAATGGAGGGACACACTCTAGTTTGGTGGGAAACCCATCTAACCAATTTTAAAAGAAGAAGCATCCTATTGTGAAATCTTGGAAATAATTTAAATAATTACTTAGAGCTAAATTATATCATATTGGCCACAAGACTAACCAAATGATTAAATGGGAGTATTTTAGACAAGGTAGTGGTAAAAGTATGCGGGACTATACGATGGAGTTTTGGAGGTAGGCCATGTTGCTAAACATGGACTTGGAGGATGAGGATATTTTGACTAAGTACTTAGCGAGAATTCACACTCACCTTCAAAGAAAAGTCATCTCCACAAATCCCAAATATCTCAACGAAGCATGTGTGCAGGAATGCTACAAAGATGATGGAAAAAGCAAGGAGAAGCAGAGCCAAGGGAATAGTAGTTGAAAAATAAATAGAAAAAAGAGTACGAGAAAACAAGTAACAAGGGTAAGTGGAAAGGGAAAGGTAAACAAGTCTCCACTACTTTAAATACTTGTAAAGATCCCAAGAATTTTTACAATAATTGTGATATCAATGGTCATACTTGACACTACATGTAATTTGCATCCGGAGTTACACCAAGAAGAACCGCACCAAGGACTCAAAAAATTCCATGAAAGTTGTAAAAAAAAGGGGAGGAGGAAATTGAAGATGATCTGTGATGTATACGAAAGGCTTGGATGCACACCCACCAACATGGACAAACAGAAAAGGATATGAGTAAACTTTTCTAAATCAAAATCTAGATCAAGATAACTAAGGTAAATTCTTTGGTGGATACCGGTTCTTAGTTTAACTTTATTTTTGAAGTATTTTTAAAGAACCTTGGTCTTGAGACTTACAAGCATCCACACCCTTATCCTTTGGGTTGGATAAAGAAGGGTGTTGAAATTCGGTAATAAGAACATGTAAGGTCAAGTTTGGGATAAATTCCTAGTATATTGTTGTTTTGGAAGCTAACATTATTCCACTTGATGATTTTGATGTTGTATTCAAGAGTCCTTACTTGTATATTAGGGATGTTATATTTATGAGAAGGGAAAATTGGTAAAGATGGGTCAAGAATGGGATCGGCTACAACATCTAGGCACGCCAAAGTGTAAGACACGGAGTTACTATGGTGAGTGTTAACCAAGTAAAACACCTTATTTAGGAAAGTCATAATCAGTATTGTTTATTATTGTTAAAGGATAAAAACATGGGGTAGAAGTTTCATAGATTTATAACTAGGGAAAGGATGATTTGGATAGTATTATTCATTCTTTTTAGGAAGTATTTCAGGCTCCTAGTGGGTCACCACCAAAACGGGAAGTAGAGCATGAGATTCAGCTTATGCCAGAGTCTCCTCTACCGAACATCAAGTTGTATAGGCAATGCTTGCTTGAGAGTACTAAAGTAAAGGAACAACTCTAGGACCTACTAGACCAAGGGGTGATATGTCCAAGCACCTCACCATGCGGTTCACCTATTATGATGGTGCCAAAGAAGGATGGTTCTTGGAGAATGTGCATCTACTACCACGCTTTGAACAAGATCACTATAAAGAACATATACCCACTTCCCCACATATATGATATCTTGGACCAGCTTCAGCATGCCAAATTTTTCACGAAGTTGGATCTCAAGTCAGGTTATCACCAAGTCATAATGAAGGAGGAGGATATATGGAAGATTGCCTTCAAGACAAAACAAGGTTTGTATGAGTGGTTAGTACTTCCTTTTGGGTTATGCAATGCACCCACTACATTTATGAGATTGATGAATGATGTATTGTGGGATTTCATAGATTCATGTGTCATTATATATCTAGATAATATCTTGATTTTTAGTGCCACATGGGAAGAACATCTAATTCATTTACAATAAGTCTTGCAAATTCTCAAGGACAAACAACTGCTTTGTAATATGAAGAAATGTGAATTTTCCAAATAGTCACTTGTCTATATTGGGCATGTGGTTAGAGGAGGGGAGATATGAGTGGATCCAAAGAAGGTGGAAGCCATCACTAATTGGCCAACACCAACAGAGCCACAGAGACTAGGATTTTTGTAGGAGTAGTACATATACATGCGGAAGCTCATTCGAGCTTCTCCACAATCGCAACACCTCTAAACACTATGGCCACAAAGAGTAAGGGTTTTGAAAGGGGTAAGGAACAAGAAATATCCTTCAATTTATTGAAATACAAGATTAGTCATACTCCAGTTGTTATCCAAAATTCACCCCTCAAGGTAATTTTGATAACATGCATCAAATTCTTTAGTCCCAAGCAAATAGATTGATTTAAGGCCCAAAATCATGTTTTTGGGGCCCCCTCAGCTTCCTTCTAACTCTCCCATCCAAGAAGAAAACCCAATGAGTTAGAAAAGGTGAAAAATTTCAAAAAAACAAGCTTGGGGCCAAAAAAATGAAGAAAATCGGCTAAGTCCTAGTCCGCGCAGTAGTTGGGACAGTTGGGACGTCGGGCGCGAACCGGCCGAAAAGCCGCCAGGTAGTCTACGCAGCAGTTGGAGCAGCCGGGAAAAAAGTACGTGAGGGACGTGAAAGGCCGAACCGGCCGAAAGTGGAAAAAATCACCAAGTTTTGTTATCGCGCGGTTTGGGACATCTGGTCGAAGGTACGCGGGGGGACGCGAACCGATGAAAAGATGACAGCATACCCATTTCGGTGGTCCAGAGATATTTTTCCTAGACAGTCTAGGATAGTTGGGACAAAATTATGTGGAGGATGTGAACCATCTGATTCAGCTGAAATAGGGGACTTTCATCTGGGACAGTTGGGCCAAAAGTACGCGCGGGACGTGAAAAGCCGAAAGAGCCGAGAGCGAATGGAATCTTGCCACATGTCTTCACCGCAAACAGGAACAAGGAAGCCTGAATCAGCCGAAGTAAGAGATTTTCATCTAGGACATCCAGGACAAAGGTACACATGGGATGCGGGGGACGCGAAAAGCCGAAGCGGCCGAAGGCAAAGAAGAAAAGTCAACATTTGACCCGTGAAACTTCAAACGGTCATAACTTTTGACTCCGAGCTCCGATTTTCACAAAATTGGACTTTCTGGAATGAGCACGACGTCCTCTATGTCACAAAAAAATAGATTTATTATTTTTAATGAGGGTATGTATATTTAATTAAAATAAATATATTCGGCTCCAGTCAGTTAATGCTCATTCCCGTCAAATGACAAAACGCCCGCTGCACCCAAATAGCTGCCCGCACTCGAAGGCCATAACTTCTGCATTTATCAACAAAATCACACAAAATTGGTACCATTGGAATCATGGCTCGATATCGACACATATCAATCAAGAAATTCCAGATTTTATGAGATATTGATTGATATTTTTAAGAAAACGTGGCGGGTTCATAACAAAGTTGTTTTATTTTGGTGGTTGGGAGTGCAATTAAGAGGCATGGTCATCATTCTTTCCCTGCTTATGCACTGGGACAGTGTGGGGATCCTTTTGCAAGTAATATATAATCATTTTGCTCCATTTAATGCCTCTTATAGGTGGTTAAAGGATAGATTCCTGGGATTTCCATTTTTCCCTCTCTCTCTCTTCTCATCTTTTCTATAAATTAGAGTGTTGGGCTCATTATAAAGGGGGAGTTTTCAGATAGAAAAGCTCTGTCAAAATTGCTTTGTGAAGCCAATGTGATACAGGCCCTTGTAGTGGACTCCTTACATGGTGATCTAGGCCCTTATCCTGTAATAGATTGAACTGTGCATATCATGAAGCAATAAAATATCAGTTTGTGGATATATCTTCCCCTGCTGTGTTTTCTTGCATTCTTCTTGCCCCTTTAATATTTCTACAAGAATATTGTGTCTATTATTATGTTCTTGCAGGGATCCATTGTCATTTTGTATGCTTAGAATATCGTTGTGAATGCATTTTACTAGATTATGGAGAACTCACATCACCTCTTCGAGTGTGCACCTTACCTCTGTATTCCACACATTTGGAGACTACTCTCACACCCTCCTTTTCTGGTGTATCACCGCTTTAGTGTAGGATTTCATTTTATGCATTCTCTCTCCCTGGTCCCTTGGAAATTTATATTAGAATAGTTAGTTTCCCCTGCATTAGAGTAGATTGTGGCAGGTAGTTTAGGAGTAAGAACCAGCTTTCTCTGGAGGTCTATCTCAAGCAAAGAAGTCCCACAACTTGGAGATAGTACCCATGTTATCCAATCACACCGTGTGAGTTCAAGTATATGCACTTGTATAAATAGAGGGGTGCTTTGATTCAAAGTGATAACACCAGTACTTTCTCTTCCTAATTTGCAGCATCCTTTTGAAGTAGAGACAAATGTCAATGATTACACTATGCGCGTAGTGTGTTTCTTCAGAGGAGTAAATCAGTATGCTATAATTCTAAAACATTCACTTCAGTAGTTAAAGGATATTTAGTATATGATAATGAAATGTATGCACTATTTCAGGGAATTAAAAAATTGAAACATTATTTTTGGGTAAAGAAACTATTTTGCACATTGACCACAACCTCTCAAGTATTTGCAAGCATAGCCTAAATTGCAGCGGAAAGGCACTACAAATTGATGGGGTTCCTTCAAAGAATTCCTTCCGGTGATCAAATATAAGAAGGGTAGTACAAAATTAATGGAAGACATGTTGTCTAGGATTCCCACATAGGATAATTTTTCTTGTTTGGCCACTATCTCTCGGATCGAGCCCTTGACAAAGGAATCTTACGAGACGCCTATTTCTAGAAGAGACTTTGGGGTGACATTTTAGCAATGTAGTCCCAAGGAGTGTAAGGATAGGGATTAAATATTTTTATGTCAATGAAAGGCTGTTATACCAATGGGGAATATTCGTGTGCCTAAAGAAGAAAGACTTCTATTGATGAGGGAAGCACATAACTCAAAATTAGTGGGACATTTTGGTGTTGGTAAGACTATAGCCCACTTGCAAAGTTACATGTATTGGCCCAATATGCAAGAATAAGTATCAAAATTTATATGTGGATGTAAACTTCCTTGTATTAGCAAGCCTAAGACTAGGAAGGAGGGGTTGTATATGCCTTCACCAGTACCTACTCATCCATAGGAGGGAATTTCTATGGATTTTGTAGGAGGATTACCTATGTATAAACATGGCCATGACTATATCTATGTTTTTGTTGATAGATTCCATAAGATGTGTATTCTTATGGCATGTAAAAATATTGTAACAGCACATGAGGTAGCATATCTTTTCTTTGCTAATGTATAGGTACATTTTGGTTTGCAAAGTCTATTATTTCTAATAGGGATTCCAGGTTCTTGGGGAAGTTTTGGACTAATTTTTGGGACAATATGGATACTAGGTTATAGAGGAGAAAATTTTTCCATCCATAGACATATGGATAGATAGAGTTAGTGAACATGACTTTGGTAAATGTAATAAGAGGGTATAACAGAAAATACCTAAGGACTTGGGGTGAGTGGTTAGCCTACATTCAATATTCTTATAACTGGGTAGTACACACATCTACTATGAAGTCACCATTTGAGACATGCTTGGTATATCTACCTATGAATTTTATGGACATAGTAGTTTGGTAGAAGGATGAGGAGGATAAATGAGACATAGAGGTTTCTAGAGAAAAAATTCATTGAGAGGATATGAAAATCCATCTCAATGTCAAAGAATAACTAGAGAAATCTCCAAGAAAGTACAAAGTTAGGCATGATCAACATATGAGGTAACATAAGATTCATGTTGGAGATAGAGTTTGTCTTTACTCAAGCAAGGAGAGACTACAAGGTCAAGCATGGAAGCTCAAGCCACTATGATATGGGCCCTTCACCATATTAGAGAAGGTTGGAGAAAATTCCTTTCCACTTGATTTACCATCATTTCTAAGGATGTACTATAGTAAACTATGAGAACTTACACCTATATGAACCATCCATGTTAGATGAATATGAAGGACTACAATTGCTACATTCCATTGAGGATTTCATCTTGGACTCATGAGGTGAATTAGAGGAGGATGTAGTTTTGTAGAAGAAGGTCAGAGACACTAGGAGAGGTCCATAGGAGTCTTAGTAGATTGGAATCAAAGGAAAGAAACCAAGGAAGGCTTGATGGTACTCAAAGGAGCAACTGAGGAAATTAATTTCTCACTACACCCCCACTAATATTTTATGAGACAAAAATCATCCAAAGCGAGGAGAGTGTGATCCATAGGGATCTAAAATGACTCTACTTCATCATATCAGTCAACATGAAGAAAGAAAAATAAATACATAGAGGTTATGTATTTATAGTAATAGGACCACCACTCTATGTAGAGTGGTGGTTATAGAACCACCACCCAACTAGGGAAGTGGTCCTGAAACTGCCGGTCTACATTGGGCGGTGGTCCCGACTCTTTTCAGACAAAAAAATAAAAATATAAAATGAACAACCTCATAATTTGAAAGGTTGTTCATGTCTCTTCTCCTCCATGACATTTCCCATTCTCCAGTACATGGGAGGACATGAGAAAGGCTATAAATATATGTTTGTAGAAGATAATAAGAGGATCAAAGCATGAAAACAAGTGAGCAAGAATTTCTTAGTGCTAGAATTGTGTTTTGTAGAAGAAAGGAGTGTTGAGACAGAGCAAACAAGTAATTGGGAGGAAGTGTGAGTTATTATCTACTTCTATTTAATAATTATTATAATTTATGTACTTATGGTTTGATTTGGCCAATAAATACTAGGAAGAAAGAGAAATTTCCCTTCTTGACTTGTTTTTCCTCCTTTGGATGTTTCTAGGATAAAACTTGTTTGTGTTTGTGAGTTTATATTCTTTCCTTTCCTCCAATTCTTGATTCTAAGCACAAAAAAAATTGATTCATTGGCTATATTTGACATTTTATAATAGAAACTAGAATATGAATGTTTAATTTTTATTCTATGGATAATTCCAAATTTGAAGAGTTTACTGATTAGATATGACTAATTTTGTAAGATAGGGTCAAGAACATGTGAAAATCAAGCTTGAATTTGAAATTATGATGCTCGTTGTGAATAGTTTTATTTGCATGGTACCTTGTGGGTTTTAGGGATGATTTTAAGGGGATTTTATAAGGTTTCACACAAATAATTAGGTTGTTTTATCATCATCTTTTTATGAATGTATGGTAAGAAGGTAAATAGGTCTACACTCTAGTTAAACCCTAGCTAGGAGAAATTGGAAGAAAGTGAAATTTTTGACCCATTTTTTATTTTTTCATCAAAATAAATGATTTTATGTTGTATAGGAATCCTAATTTTTTTATAAATGTATGGTTGAGGTCAAGGTGATATGTGGACCCCACATAAAAATAGTAGGTTCTGGAAAAGAAATTTTTAGGACAAGATGGTCCAAAGGGGTGGAATGAAAAATTTATGGCGCATGATGATTCGAGTTTTTATTAATTTTTATTGAGGTTTTAGGACACATTCATGTAGTTACATGGTATTTTGAGGTCCAAACAAGTTGACTGGTCAAAGGAAGTTTTGGGATCTCAAATAGCAAGGTCCATTAAACTGAGCATAACTTGAGATACATGAAGAGTTTTGAGATGATTAAATTTGTGTTATAAATTATATATAGAGATATTTCTAGTGATAATTAGGTTACCTCATGATGAGGTCATTTGAATGGGTTTCGAGAGGCATTCTTTGAGCAAGAATATTTTTGAAGTTCAAGACAACATCATCTTCTTTAGTGCAAGGTTGATGTTGATTAAATAAAGATATGGATTGGGTGATGCCTCATATTACCTATAACGTGAAAATGGATAAATTTTACATCAAATGAATCAATTCATAGGTCATAAATGTATGTATAAATGATTTTATGAGCTAGCTTTGTTGAAAACAACCTTTTTGGAAAGTTTATTTAATGAAGGAAAAATTAGTTTTCATTTGAAGTTATATATGTTTCATTAATTATAAATTTTGTTGTCGTGAAAATGTATAAGAAGAAAATTGAATTTTTTTATCATGACAATGATAGCCATGTGACAATTTTTTCAATTTTTATCCTTATGTGGCACCCCAAGTCTACCCATTCAATTTAGTGACCTCCATGTTTACATCAATTTAGTCCCCTAGGTGATTTAGGAAATTCAAGTCAACCCCCATAGGTGATTTTAGGAGTTCTTGTAAAATTAAGATTTCAGGAAGTTGTGGGAAGGGCTATCACTGGCCTTCCTAGGACTCGAAACCCCTGTATTGGAAAAAGGAGAAAAATATGATATGGAGGTGAATTCAAGGTCTAGAAACATCATGGAAGTTATTTGGAAGATTCAAGAAAGATTTGGAAGAGTTGGGGTAGTTTCACAAAAATAGGGTTCCTGGCCTAGGAAGTGCATAGGGCCAAAAAGATACTTGAAATTCAAGAAGAGGTTCCAGTAGCTCCAGATGGAGTTAAGATAAAAATGATACATAAAACAAAATGGAATTCAAATCCCTAAAATATGGTGGAATCATATTTTTCACAACACCTTGGCACAATAAGTCTACAAAGCGGTTTTTCTTATTCACATGTATAGGACTAGTTCAAAAATTGAATTTTTCAAGGCATAAATGAAGGAATAAAGAACTGATACCACCACCATTGGATTTACAATTCCAATTTCAGTAAATTTCATGTAACCTTTCATCAAAAAATTCCATCGTGATCTCGAGATATTTTCATTTAAAGTTTCCCTCAAGGAATGAGTTTGGGACTTAGTCAAATTTATATGAGGACACATGTTAGCTCAAGGATCCTGGTGTAATTTTGTGTCAATTGTTTCCATCAAGCTAAGGGGCATGAGGTAAAATATAATTCACCCAGCCCCTATAAGCCCTTTGGTACACATGGAACCTCCCGAATCGCTAGTTCAATCCTCAAGTGCTTCCAAACTCATTCCCTCAATTGTCCGATCATGAAAAGTGGTCGCTTCTAAATAGCGTGCCATGAAAATTTATGACCCTAATTTACCATTTTTATTTAAGGTAAATGAGTTACGTAAAATTTTCCCAGCCTAATAATTTTTCAAGTCATCCATGTGACCCCCTCTAGTGCAATTTCTCATCCCCTATGAGCTAGTGGAGCCAAATGGACAACCATCAAATCTCCGCAAAGTGTCATCGTGAGGCATGCCATGAAAATTAATTTCCCTCATATATCTTAATGATTAAGGTAATTATGGACATAATATTTTTCCCATCCTAAGGAATTCCTCCTGGTTCCTCATGTGATTAGCTTCCATCCTTCAGTGCTTTTTCCTAGCTTCTTTTCCTAAACACTCGACCATTAGATCTCTACCAAGTTTTGCTTCAGGAGTAACATGAAATTTTATGTCCCTTTCATACCTTAATGATTAAGGGAAATTAGGGACATAAAAATTGTGACCAAATTCAACTCAAAATTTTGAAAATTTCTATCTCATTCGTCACTTCTTCTTTTTTTTACTGCTTCTCCATTGCCAAAAGAAAGTTTCAGAGAACACCTTAGTCCACCATTGTTTCTCTGAGAAATCTCTGCTATGGAAGAAAAAACTTACACTCCATAAATATACATAGGTATCAGAATAAATATTGATCAAGAGAGTTGAAGGATGGAAGAGTAGATGGAGAAGAATGAAGAAATTCACCCAAAAACCTCCATTGTTGTAAGACAAAGATCTAAACATATCTTGATAATGGAGCATGAAATAAAGAAAATTTTTGTGTTTTGTTCTTTGATCCTGAAGACCATTAAAACCTCACCATAAAATCCACTAGTTGTAGCATGAATCACTTGCAATGAATAAATATCCCTTCCATCTCTATGAAGACAAAAATTTGATATCCCGTCAAATCAACAATTGGTTGGAAGAGAAATTCAACCAAAGTGGAATAAGAAGCTAAAAACCATAACAAAAATTTGATTTTTTTCACAAACGAAGAATAAAGAAAGACATGCAACTTTAAATCATGTTAATGGCTACCATTTCTAGGGCTTCAACCAAGTCAAAAATTTTAATTTTTAAATCTCCCAAACTGGTGATCGAGTAAGTCTAGAATTTCGGAGGGTGATATTGGAAAAAAACTAGTATCGAAAAATTCATTCAACTATGATCCAACAACCAGAAAGGTAAATTTATAAAAATAGTAGGTCTTTTTCATAGGGGACTACTTGTTTGGGTAAGTCTCCAACTAAAGAAGCTACAAAAGAGGTGGTGAACACAAAAGTGGTATGACAGGGAAAAAATCATCAAAATGGTGATATTGGAACGCAATTGATACTTACTAAAAATAGTAATTTATTCCAAAATGCCCTGTTATAAATATCTAGTCCATCTGGAAGGTGAGACAAACAAAATTTGAAGAATAAATTCAAGCTACCATAACCATTTCAGGTCTGGAGAAGCTAATTTGTGCACTTATAAAAAATAGTAAGTTATCCCATGGGCACTTACTAAAATTAACAAGTTGTTCCAAAGGGTGGATTTCACAAAGAGAGCACATGAGTAGTTGAACAAAAAGTGAAGTTCAAGTTTACAGGGGAAAAATAATACATTCTCTATCATCGACTATGCGAGAGTAGGTGGAAGTGATATCACTTGTAGGGATATCAATAGTGTCTTTTGACACTCATCTCATGATTTAATTAATACCTGTGTTTTATTAAGTTCGTGACCAGATCAAATCATCCTAGTAATAAGAGTTTTTGCAAGGATTTAGGGTATGATTTTTCCACAATATTTAGTATATTCATAGGGGATTGTCAAGATCAATGCCCATGGTCTCTATCAATAGTGTTTCTAAACACTCGGTTAGAGGTTTCCATACAATGTCAAAAGATAGTTTCTTATTTGTAGCATGAGTAAATCATTCACAACAAGGAATTCAAAGGAGTGGGGATTTTCTCATCAACACGGGACAAAGAATGAATGGGCGTCAAGCACAAATCTTAAGGAGTTTTCTCATGAGGCAATATATTCAAATATTTAGAGTTTTATCTCCTTGGAAAAATATACAGACTTCATTAGGAGAAACATCCTTTCCTTTCCTCCTCTCTCTTCTTCCCCCAATATTCTCTCTCTTCAATGTTCTAATCTAGCATTGGGGTTTACACTTTTGATATGTCTTTAAGTGACTTTAGAAACATGATGTAAAATTTAAGTCACCTTGTTTTTATAAAAGGGACTTAATATTTGAGTAGGAATATGAATTGTCTAAAGCCAAAAATGAGGCATGTGAAAGGTCTTCAAGGAGATGAGGAGTTAGGTATTTTCTATAAATTGTAATGAGCTCCTCATTCCAAAGGGTTCTAATTCTGAAATTCTTCTAGCTAGTTGTATTCTTGTAAGTTCATGAGAGAGATTTTTCTTACTTGTGAGTGAAAAGAGTTATCCATTTTCCCTTATTCTCAATGTCTTCCCTTCTCATACTATGTACACTTTCTACTTGAGCATCAATTCAAGAAGTATTTTCTAGCCTTTTTGACTAACGGGGTTTACTCGATACTTTATGTTCATTAAATTATAATTTGTCTTATTGTTGTTTGTAGTATTGTTTCTTCCTAATTTTAGTGCATGTGATGAAATTTCTAACTAATGTATGCAAGACTTTGATTTTCTACTTGCAACATTAGTTCCTCTTATCTAATATTCTCACTCCCTTTCCCTCTCTCCTAGAAAATTCCTCTCTTTTAAGTATATACAAGATTTTTTTGTAGGTTCATGGAGTACCCATCTTGGACTCTTGACCATAAGGCCAAACAAGATTAAACTCACTTCACTTACTCATGTATATACGAAAGATGCACCATTTAATAAGAGAGACTTAGATTCCCATAGCGTTGGCAAGAAATCTACCTAATTGTCTCTAAAATTATTTCTTGCCAACAACTATTGGCACCCACCGTGGGGAATATTTAGTAGTATATGCACCCAAAATATGACTATAAGGTCTGAAAATGAAAAAAAAACAAATATTCAAAAACAAAAAACAAATATATTAGATTTCAACAAAAATATTTTTTAAAGTGACTCCTTCAAGAACGAATCTTTGTCATGTTCGATTCTGTACCATGAATAAATTTCTTGATTGGATTGAAGTACCAATGAGTGATAACAAAGAAGAATAATAATAACAAGAAGAAGATCATGAATGATAAAATAAGACCATTAAATAAGCCATGGTTCTAGAATAGTGTTTGTAAAGGAAAGAAAAAAGAACACCATGCCATGATGATGAAGAAAGTAGGGAGATGTTGGGAAGGATTCAAAGTAAATGTAGTATAAGGCATGAAAATCAAGAATATGCCAAATCCTTCAAGAGATGTACAAGAAAATTGAATAATCCCATAGCAAGGAAGAAGAAGAGGAGATTTTTCCTATGGAGGAAGATCCTGAGAATCATTCTTACCACAAGGATTTCATCCATGTAAGGTTCTTGAATGCCACTGAAGAAAATCCTATCCTTGAGCCTTCCGCTGAATATCAAATCAGCCTAAAGAAGATGAAAAATACAATGTGGTGCAAAATCACCTGAAGAATAATTTTGTAACCTCACACATCTCACTACAAAATTGATAACATTATATTTCTTCTTTCACTCGGATGAGATCCTCGCATGCAGTGATGAAGAAATGAACGTTTTGAAAAGATAATATGTGGAAAGGTTCTAGATCATAATATAAGGAATCTTTGACTCGACATCTATCATGAAATTTGGAGGTATGCTTTAGCTTTGTAAAGGAGGTACGAACATCTTTAATAACTTCATCAAATGGAGGGAGAAGATGAGATGCACCCTATGGAGGAAGACTATGATGGATGCCCACATTACAAGGTGTTCATCCCTATAATATTCTTGAATGCTCCTGAAGAAGATCCTATCCTTAAACCATCCAACGAGAACCAAAGAAACATCATGGAGGATTATATATAATAAGTGGAGATGGAACCCTATTAATCAATTATTATTTTCTTGAAGCACGTCGCATAAGAGGAAAATGGATTCAAATGAAGAATATTTTTTTATGATGGAAAATTCAATGCTTTCTAAAAAATCTATCAACAATGAGGAAATACAAGATGATGGATTTGAGGTAATCACTAATAATATACTTTAAAACTTTGTTCTTTCAATTAATGATGAAATAAAAATATTTGAAGAAGTTCCGAAGGTAACCTAGCATCATGGGAAAAAATGATGAATTTAAGATGGTCATGGATGATTTACCCTCCTATTTTGATCTTTCAAGTGATGTAGAGATGTTACATGAAGAAATGGAAATAGTCAAAGAACTAGATTCTCTTCCTAATTCAACCATGGATGATATGATGGAATAATCTCACTTCCTTTTTGAAGTCAAGAAGAATGAACAATTCGAACACAATATCTTCACACTCAAGGAGCAGAGTGATCATCTTGATGAAGACAAAGCCTTTCATTTTTCATATGAGAAAGAAGATCCCATAATGGATGATCAATATAACATTGAAAGTTCTTCCCACATTATTGTCCCAACATGGTCCCATCAAGAGGATGATATGGATTTTGAGCTTAAAGTAGTGCCATTCCTACAAAGCATGGGACTCTTCTCCTGTCGGAAGGTGTCATGAAAAAATCATTCCCATGTTTGCAAGAAATTAAATCTTTGGAAACACAAACCATTGAAGAGGTGAACAAGGATGTTTCAAATGAATCATGGATCCATATGGATCAAATTTTTACCCATCTCGTGGAGGCACAACACAAAGATTATTCCAATAAGGATGAACATGAATCTATGGAAAAATCAAAAGAACCATCAATATAAGAAATATTGAAGGCTACATAAGAAACTAAAGATCCTTAACTCAGTCTTGAAATATAGACTCAAGCGATGAAAATTCAGGACACATATGAGGCCATTTGTGCTCCTCTTTTTGATACACCAATGTTCGATACCGAGACAAAGCCAATGGATGAACTAGATGACTTCCCCAATGCCTTGATTGATGAGATTAAATGTGAAAACACATCTAACTCTTTTACTGAGAATGTAAAGAGGTTCTTGAATCTCCTTTGAATATCCTACATCTTGAAGATAACATCTCTGTTGTGGGAGATGATAACAGGGAAAATATTGAGCTGATTTTCATTGAAGAAATTTTTTCAGAACATGGCGAAAATCTGGAAGAGTGTTGGGAGTATATTGAAACCAATTTTTTTACACCACTTCAGAATGCTTCACCAATGCAAAACAAGAGTTCACATGGTAAAATCTACTAAAGGGTGAAGAATTCTTATATGACCAAAACAAGAGTTGTAATTTTGTAAATGATACCAAGGTGGAATTCAAGTAGATGGATATTGATAACAGTCACTGGGAGCAATGAAGTGAGAATGTGCATGAATCTTGTCAAGGAATTCAAAATCAGATTGCACTCACCATCCTCCAAGCTCTGATTTTTCTTGAACATGTTTTCCTGCTAGAAAAATCTCTCTCGATGATGAAGACCTTTGGATCAATGATTTAACCTCCATCTCCAAAAGCAATTACATGAAGCAACAAAGTGGTATGTTTAGAAAGGTGGTTGGATGTGAAGAAGATGAGTTTTTCTCACTCCTTTAGGATTAATTTGCTAATGAAGGAGATGATTTCATGTTGCAACCCCAAGATGAAGTATATTTCCATGACAAGGTCAATGCTTCCAATTCTAAAAACATGGAGGAGTGGTTTCTCATGATCATAGGAAAATAAGAGAAATATTCAAGAGGCAAGATTTTCAAGAAAGTGACCAAGTTCTTAATGGATACAAGAAATTTCTTAGTGTAGTATGAATATGAATATGGATTCTTGGTACACATTCTTATTCTTGAGTCATGTAAGGCCATCAAAAAATCATGGTTTGATCAAGAATAAAAATTTTTGCTTTAAAGTTTAGGATTCTATCCGCTACTTCATGATGGCATGTACTTCTCTCAACCCTTTTCCGGTATGTGTATATCCTTTACTTTCCTCTGTAAATTTCCCTCCCCACCGTATATAATTTCCCTTTCTTGGTGTGTGTTGTTTTCACCTTTGGTGTGTTTCCCTTCTGTTTGTTTTTTATGTGTGTGTGTGTGTTCAATAAAGGAAGATGTGTAGCCTATATTTCTAGTGACTCGTTAAATCTTAATGGATAAAGCACTTTGGTCCATGAAAAATTGATATTTTTGGATTCTCAGTTATTTCTTCACTACGATAAATCTATAACATTTACCCAAGCTAAAGCTATTATTTTGTGAAAATGTGTAACAAGAAACTTGACAATTTTCAAGCATGACAATGATACTTGTGTACCCATTTAAGTTTTACCCTTCCCGTCTATTTAGTCTAGTGACCTCCTATTTGATGTTAACTCAGTCCCCTAGGTGATTTACAAAAGTCAAGACAACCCCTATAGGTGATTTTAGGAGTTCTTAGAAAATAAAAAATTCGAGCAAGATTGTGGGAAGGGCTATCACCGGCCTTCCTAGACTCGGAGAAACCCTTGTAGTGGAATGAAGGAGAAAAATAAGACATGGAGGTGAATTTGAGGTATATAAAAATCATGGAAGTGATTTTGGAAGATTTAGGAAATATTTGGAAGAGTTGGGCGGTTTCACCAAAAACTTGGCTCATAGGCCTCTGGCAAAGTGCACATGGCCAAAAAAGATACTAAACTTCATGAAGTGATTCTAGGATCTCTAGATTGAGTTAAGAGAAAAAATCGACATCATTTTAAAGGGAAATAAAATACCTAAAATATGGTGAAATCATATTTTTCACAACACCTTTGTGCAATAGGTATGGAGAAAAGTTTTCTCATGCATAAGTAGGGGACTAAATAAAAATTACAATTTTTTATCGATTAAACGAAGAAATAAATATCTTATACCCAAATCATTGGATTAAAAATAACAGTTCCTATCAATTTCATATAAAATTTCATCAAAAATTCCATCGGGAGCTCGAGATATTGCCATTTGAAGTTGCCCTCAAGGAACGAGTTCAGGAGTAAGTCAAATTTTGATGACAACATGTGTCACTCGAAAAGCATGGTGTAATTTTGTGTCCCTTTCATCCCTCAAGATAAGGGAAATGAGGGAAAATAAAATTCATCCAGTCTCTATAAGCCCTCTGGTCACACATGGAACCTCCCAGATGGCCAATTCAGCCCCCATGAACTTGTAGGAACTCATTCCCTTAATCATCCAGATCATGAAAAGTGGCATATTATCATGTTCTGTGTAAATTTATGACCCTCATGTACCTTTTTGATGATGGAAATAAAAATCATCCAGCCCCAAGATGTCTCTAGGTCTTGCATGTGACTCCCTCCAGTGTAATTTCTCAACCCAAGGAGCTAGTGGAGCCAAATGAAAAGTCGTCATATCTTTGTCAAGTTTCATCGGAAGCATGTCATGAAAATTGATATACCTCCTGTACCTAAATGATTAAGTGAAAATTGATATAAAATTGTGCCCATCACAATTAGTTCCTCCTAGTTCCTCATGCGATTAACTTCTAGCCCCGAGGTGCTTTTTTATAGTTTTTTGGCCTAAACACTCTACCGTTTGATCTCCGCCAAGTGTCGCTCTGAGGTGCAACATGAAATTTTATATCCACTTCATCCATTAATGATTAAAGGAAATCAAAGACACAAAATCTAACCAAAATAAAACTCTAAATTGTTAAAATTTATATCTCCTTCTCCACTTCTTATGGCTTCTTACCGCTTCTCGCTTTTACTACTTCTCCATTGCAAAAAGTAAGTTGCAAAGAACACCTCGACCACCATTGTTTTTGCAACCAGCTCCACCATGGAAAACAAAACTTCCACTCCATGAAGATACACAGGTCTTAGAATAAATATTGATCAAGAGAGTCAAAGGATTGAAGACCAGAAGGAGAAGATCGAAGAAATTCACCAAGA
This sequence comes from Taxus wallichiana var. yunnanensis, assembly GCA_018340775.1. Classification (NCBI taxonomy): domain Eukaryota; kingdom Viridiplantae; phylum Streptophyta; class Pinopsida; order Cupressales; family Taxaceae; genus Taxus; species Taxus wallichiana. The sequence continues at coordinate 97,375,441 of CM031234.1, read as the reverse complement.
AACCTCAATTTTCGTATGATGAAGATCTGAACATATCTCGCTAATCGGATAAAGAAATGAAGAACCATTTGATGATGTGTTCTTTTCTCCAAAAGGATGTTAAAAATTCACCTTAAAATATCCTATTTTCAACATGAATCCATTGCATCAAAGAAACCTCCCTTCCAACTCTATGAACACAAAAATCTGATTTCCCATCAAACCGACAATCGGTTTGAAAAGAAATTCCATCGGTGGAATAAGAAGCAAAAGAACACAGCAAAAATGTGATTTTTGTAACAAACAAAGAAGAAAACCATGCCTGTAACTTTCAATCTTTGTTAATGGTTTTTGTTTCTAGAGCTTCCACCTAGTCAAAAATTTGAATTTTTAAAATCTCCCTAGTGATGATCGAGTAAGTCTAAAATTTCAGAGGGGAAATATTGGGAAAAAACCATATCATAAAACTTAATTCCATCATGATCCAACCACCATAAGCTCACTTTCTAAAAATAGCATGTCTTTTGCCTAGGTACTGCTATTTCGGGTAAGTCTCCAATTGAATAAGCTACAAAAGAGGTGGTGAACACGTAAGTACCTTTGCTTTGTTGTCTTTCATCCCAAAGGGACTACAGGCACGAGATAACAAAGATGTTACTATTTTGTGTTGTGTTGTCTTTCGTCCCTTCGGGACTTCATTGCAAGAAACAAACATCAAAATAGTCATTTTAGCCCACAATTGATACTTAATAAAAGTTGTAAGTTAATACAAAATCCCCTATTATAAATAGCTAGTCTATGTAGAAGGTGAGAGGAACACAATGTGAAGAATAAACTCAATCTACCATAACTTCTTGAGGTCCTGGAGCAACTAATTTGTGCAATTACCAAAAATAGTAAGTTGTCCGATCAAAACTTACTAAAAATGACAACTTGTTCCAAAGGGTGGATTTCAAAAAGAGAGCACACAAAGAGTTGAACATTCAATTTGATATCAACTAGTTTGATTCCAAAAAAGAAAATTTTTGATACTTGCTAAAAATAGTTGTTTTTTAAAATATAGTAGGTATCAATAAAAAGTGAAGTTCAGGATTACATGGGTGAAAACAATACAATCTCTATCATCGGACTATGTGAGAGTAGGTGATAGTGAGGTCACTTGCATGGATCTCAATAGTGTATTTTGACACTCATCTCATGCTTCAATTAATACGTACCTTTTGTTAGGATCATGTCCAGATCGATCATCCAAGCAATGTGGTAATGTTGTAAGGAGTCAGGGCATGATTTTTCCCAAATATTTAGTATCTTCAGAGGGGATCTCAAGGAGCAATGACCATGGTTGCTATTGATAGTTTTTCTAAACACTTGGTTCAATGTTTCCATACGACATCAAAAGGAATTTTTTGTCTGCAACATGAGTAAATTACTTGCAACAAGGAATTTGGGGGAGTTTGGATTTTCTCATCAACATGGGACATAGAACAATTTGGCCTTGAGTGCAAGTTTTAAGGATTTTTCTCATGAGGTAACGGATTTAGAGATTCAAAGTTTAATCTACTTGGAAGAGTCAAGCACTTCATTAGGAGAAACATCCTTTCCTTTCCTCCTCTCTCTTCTTCCCCAATATTCTCTCTCTTAAATATTCTAATATAGCGTTGGGGTTTGGAATTTTTATATGTCCTGTAAGTGACTTTAGAAACATGATGTAAAACTTAACTCACCTTGATTTTATAAAAGAGAATTAATATTTGAGTAGGAATATGAATGGTCTAAATCACAAAATTTGGCATGTGAAAGGTCTTCAGGAGATGAGGATTCAAGTTGTTTATATAAATTGGAATGAGCTCCTCATTCCAAAGGATTCTAATTTTGAAATTCTTCTAGTTGGTTGTATTATTGTAAGTTCATGAGAGAGATTTTTATTACTTGTGAGTGAAAAGACCTATCCATTTTCAATTTATCCTCAATGTCTTCTATTCTCATACTATGTATAATTTATTCTTAAGCATCGATACAAGAGGGAGTTTCAATCCTTTTTTGACTAAGGGGTTTACTGATACTTTGTGTTCACTAAATTCTAATTGGTCTTGTTTCTGTTTATAGTATTGTTTCTTCCTAATTTTAGTGCATGTGATGAAAGTTTTAACGATGTATGGAGGAATTTGATTTTCTACTTTCAACATTACTTCCTCTTATCTAATATTCTTACTCCCTTTCCTCTCACCTAGCAAATTCCTTGCTTGCAGGTATTTGTAAGATTTTACCATAGGGTCGTGGAGTTCCCTTGTTGGATCCCCACCCACAAGGCTGACCAGGATGAAACTCACTTCACTCATGCTTGCATATATGACAACTGCACCATTTATGTAGAGGGAATTACATTCCAAGAGCATTGACAAGAAACCCATTGGTTTATCCTTGACAAATTTTATCACTAATAACTTTCTTATAATTATTCTAAAGGTTATGTTATTTAATTTGAATGGTAAAATGGAATGATTTAGTTTAGTATAATTTTTTGGTGATCAAATAAAGTTTTGAGGGTGTTGAAGGGTGCACGAAACAACTGTTTTTAGAATTATAAAGGGAATTGGGCCCAGTAAATGAAATAATTTGATTGTTTGATATTAATTTTGACCATGTATGAATGTTTTATGATATTTTACTCATATTTAATGGGTTTTGGGTCATGAAAAGGCATGGTACTAATGTTAGTGAATTTTTAAGAATGGGCCCATGGGGTTTTGAGCCATTTTTGGCACATATATTGAGGGTTTTATCTAGGTAGACCTTATTAGGTAACTTGTGACTATTGTATTTTAAATTTTAAAGTTTTCCTTTATGTATCAGTCATACCAAAAGGGGGGAAAATATTGTGCCTTAGTTTGAAAAGAGGATAAGAAAATAAAAGCATGTTTTTGGGTGCTTTTTTGAACTAGTTAAATGTGTGCATGTTGAGTGACCTAGCTGAAGTTTGATTGCAGGTGATTAAGCATGATTTGAGGATGATCCTATTTTTACAGGTGATCAAAAATTAGAGGAAATGAGAGCTATAATTTGAGGATTTTTTGATGGTTTGATGAGCTTGTTTTGTGAAGGTTTAACACCTAGGGGTTTTGTGAAGAAGAGTAAGTTGAATATTAGATCTCCATCAAATGTGGCAGAAAAATATCAGATATCTACACATCATAAGGTGGTTTAGTGGGTGATTGATCATATTGGGGGGTTATATCCTCCTTTTGAGGTTAACACTTTACAAAATTAGGGGTTGGTACTCCTTGTAGGTTTGGTGCTCTAATAAACTAGGGGTTAGTGATCCTTATAGGGTTGGTGCCTAAATACATTCAAAAACATATCAATATAAGATAGTGTTTTAAGGGTTTTTCTTCCCCTCTAGGTTTTTCAACTTATATCTTACATTCTTATGGTGTTTCTTTGCTTTCATAATTATATGATTTGATGATGGTTTATGGTGCGCACACCCTAAAAGTTGATTAAGTGGTTATTGTGTTTACATGATTATGGTATTTTGAGTTTCATATATGAAGTATAATTTGAAATTTTTATAAGGATTTATTCACCCCCCTCTTAGTCCATTGTGCTTCTAATACTTGGTATCGAGAGAAGGTCCTTTTACGTAAGTTTGACAACTTGAAAGAAGATCCTTAAAGGACTAAATGGTGAAAAACTAGTGACTGAAAGCCACCAATGTTTGATGGTGTGAATTATAGCTTCTAGAGAATGATAATGAGGAATTTCATCATGGCACAAAGGTTTGATGTTTTCGTAGTAATTGAAACCGCTTATGTTACTCCTACAACTCCTCCAACAACCGAAAATGAAAAGATTGATTATACCAACAACTCAAGGGATTTAAATGATATCCTAAGTGGACTTAGAGAATCTAAAATGGGTAAAGTGATGCATTGTAAGAATGCAAAGGAGGAATGGGAAAAAATTCAAGTTCTCTATGAAGGTATCAAAGGTAAAAATTGTAAAACTTCAAACTTTTAGAAATCAGTTTGAAAGCCTAAAAATGAATGATAATGAGTCAATTGCTACATACCTTATTAGAGTTGATATAATTGCGACTAACATGATTCAAGGTTTAGCTAATGAAATAAAAGAATAAGTTGTGGCTCAAAATTTTCTAAGGTCCTTGTCTTCTAAGTTTGATTCTAAGGTATCTGTTATAGAAGAAGAAAAAGATCTAACCAATTTGACATTAGATGAGTTACATGGTACTTTGAATTCTTATGAAATGAGGATATGTGACTCAAAATCAGCCAAGAAGGATATTGCATTCAAATCTGAAATGAAGAAAAAATAAAAGAAGGAAAAGGAGGATGATACACACATATAGAGATTGAAGATGAAGAGCTCTTTGATATGATGGATAGAAGATTGTGTTGGTGCAAATCAGCAGCACCCCGGATGCAAATCGTGGTTCTAAGTTGATGTTACTAGCATCCAAAGTGTGATTGTACAACATTGAATCCTTTCTCCAAGTTTGGGACTTGCAAAAATGAGAAAGGAATCTCCAGAGAAGGTTGGTTCCTCTTCCTCTGTTCAGATGCACACGAAAAATGTAGAGGGTTTACTCAAAACCTAATCTAACTTGCCAAGGAAATAGGGTAAGATGATGCATAAAAATAAACCTAAGCTAAAAAAGGTGATACACCGAGGAATGAAGAACACCTATCTTGCCAATAAACACAGACCATTTAGATGTGATGCAAGATCATGCAGATAACAAAATTTGTAGTGAAAGACCAGGAGGATGCAAATGAACATAGAGAGGGTTGAGAATCATCCATAGACATGCATTACTTGCTCCAAAGATTGATAAAATACACTACAAAATTCCAAGAGGTAGAGTTGCATTATAGTTTCAAATGGGAGGTTCAAACTCCACAAATTCACTCGCAAAGAGAAGGAGGGAGGGGCAAAACAGGAATGTTCGACCCTTAGAAAGAAGACCCTCTTTACAATATATAAGAAGAATGAGAGAGGGAAGAGAGAGGAAAGTTAGATCTACCCCAACCACTTCTAGGTCACATTTAGTTTATCTCATTATGGTGGTGGGTGAGAACCCTGCAAGAGCGGCGAACTATATTTTGCATTAAAGCTGGTTGTTGAAACGTCGGTTCTAGCCATTACCACGTGCCGAGACGTTTATTTATTTTATCTCTTGAAACTGAACCAAAATGCAAGATTGACCCCAATATCATGTAGAGAATCTCACCAGCTTTCCATTGATATAAAGAACGTGAAAATCCGAGCTCTGGATCAAAAGTTATGGCGATCTAAAGATTTAGGACAAAAAACAGGCCAAAACGGATCGGTGGGAAAATATTTAAATTTTTCCCGTGCACTGCCACTTGGATGAAACGTGTCAAGCTCTGATTTGTCCACGGGTTCATCCTCTAAAAATTCCTTTCGGGCCTTTAAACTTGGACACGTGGCACTACTTTATTAGTTTGGGCCTGAGGGGCGCACTTAGCAACTTTTCAACCTTTTGACACATGGCACGTTCGATTTGTTAGCGGCTCTCTCGGCTTTTCACGCCCTCGCGTACCTTTGGCCCAGCTGTCCCAAATGAAAGTCCTCTATTTTGGCTGAATCGGCTGGTTCGTGTCCTCCGCGTACTTTTGTCCCAACTGTCCCTGGATCGCTTGGGATAAATATCTTCGCCCGCCTAAAATGGATTGACTTGCGCCAAACCGGCCGATCTACATCCTTCACGTAGTTTTGTTCTCGTATGTCCCAAACCACACAAAATGAAAACTTAGACATTTTTCCCTCTTTCGGTTGGTTCTCCTTTTCGCGTCCCGACGTCCCAATTGTTGTGCGGACCGCTTGGGGCTTTTTCGGTCGGTTCGCGTCGACGTCCCCAACTCGTCCCAACATGTTGCATGGACTAGGACTTAGCTGATTTTCATGATTTTGGGCCTTGAATCAATCTATTTGCTCAGGGATCGAATAATCGATGCATGTTATCAAAATGACCACAGGGGTGAATTTTGGATAACAATTTGGTGACTCAATGGGGTCATCTACTGTGGATGAAGTTACACGTTGCACAAGCGATCCATTGGGCATGGAGTCATCAAATATTCTGTTTAGAACCCCAACTGACTCAGAATGTGCAAGGAGGAAGATGGAATATCACCTGATGGAAGCAAGGACTGCAAAACATCTCCATGGACAGCAAGCTATGCCAAAGCACTTAGGGAAAACAAAACTAACCTACAACAAAACAATGTGCACAAGCACTTGGAGGAATGAAAATCTAATCTAATATTTACAAGGTGGTAAATTTCCCTCTAGAAGCAACGCTTGAGATAGATTCCATTGACTGGAATCTGCAGTTCTTCACCATCCAATGAGGCCAATTGGAAAGCATTGTTGTTCTTGCACTTCGTGACCATGTATGGGCCACTCCAAATGGCATCAAATTTTGAATGCCTTCCCGGTTTTGCTCTATCCACATCCCATTTCAACACTAGATCTCCAACTCGAAGGATCTATCTTTGGCCTTCCTATCAAAGGTCTTCTTGATCAAAGCTTGATCCTTTCCATTGCTTGGGATGCCTGATTTCTAATCTCTTTCACCTCCATCAACTCGCATACCTCACCTACATGGGCTCAAACTCTAGCAACTCCAGCTACCTCATGAGCTCCAATGTTGGTAACTCAAGTGACATGGGCAAGATTGCTTCTCTTCCATAGACAAGCCTGAATGGAGAGTTACCTGTGGATCTCTTGGGAGTTATCCTATCAGCCCATAAGGCTGATTTCAATTTGGTATGCCAAGACCTCTGATTCTCATCAAGAGTTATCCTAATGATCCTCAACAAGTTCTTGTTTGTAGACTCGGCTTGGCCATTACCTTGAGGGTAATAGTGTGATGAAGTGCTTAGGTAGATCCCGTTCTTGACAGCCCACTCAGTCACCATAGATCCAATGAATACCAATGCATTATCATAGATTATTGTAGCAGGTACACCAAATCTAGTTGTTATCCCCTCATAAAAGTCTAAGATGCTAGACTCATTTTCCTCTTTGAGTGCTACTGCTTCTGTCCATTTGGTGAAGTAGTCTGTGGCTGGTCAAAAATTTATTTGTGCCCTTGGCTTGAATTGGGTTTAATGACTCCAATTAAGTCCAAACCCCATTGCATGAATGGCTGGTCAACCGAGATTGGATGCAATGGAAGGGTAGAAAGTCTCTCTTTTCTGTGAAGAATGCACAATTCTTACACCTCTTGATCCATGCATAGCAATCACTCAAGATCTTAGGCCAATAATAACCAACCTTCATGATTTTTAAAGCTATCACTCTTGGTGTAAAATGACCACCACTAGTCCACCATGGAAATCTTCCAACACCTTATGAATCTGATTAGTGCTAACACATCTCAGTAGCACTCCATTCACATCTTTCTTGAACAAAACTCCATCAACAATGGCATACGGGACAATCTACAATATGAAGTGTCTCCTTAGGGTCTTGTTCATCTCCGGAGGGCATAGGCCTGTGCTTAGGAAGTGTATAATACCTTGGGTCCAGCAAGGAGTGGGGGTAGCATTGTCTTCTTCTTGATTGCCACTTGGCTCATGGCTGTCCTGGACTGTCAAAACAGCCTCTTCTTCATTGCATACTTCTTTTTGCTTCCCCAAAACCAGCTGCTCACACAATCCTTTCCCTCTTACCAGCTTGGTGATCTTGATCTCAATGTCATACTCCATGACACGGGTGATCCAACCTACCCTTTTCTCATTCAAATCCTTGTTGAGGAGGAAGTCCTTAACCCCAACATGTGAGACCAACAACTGGACCTTGTTGTTTGAGACTAAATGCTTGAATTTCTTCAAGCTTCTGATTATTGCAAGTACATGCTTCTCAATAAAAGAGTACCTCACCTCATAGTCATCTAGGCTCTGGCTGAAGAAGGCAATTAGATGCTCATCATTATCCTTGTTCTGCTGTACCAAAATGGCAGAAATAGTGTCATTACCTCCAAATGCATAGAGGATGAAATCCTTGGAGAAGTCCGGGTTGATGAGAGTTGGTGCTTGAGAGATGGCTTCTTTGATTGCTTCAAAACTCTCCTTGCCTTCTGCTATCCACTTGAAAGCCATGCTCTTCTTTAACATTTTGGTGATGGGCTTGACAAGGGCTGCAAAATCTGGGACAAACCTCCGAACAAAGTTTATCCTTCCCAAGAAACTCTAAAGGGATTTCTTGTGGCTTGGCAATGGTAGTGCTCTTATGGCTTCAACCCTCTCTAGATCAATTGCTAATCCTTCTTTGGAGACAATATGGCCAAGGAGCTTTCCTTCATGTGTAAGAAAGATACACTTCTTAGGATTCAAAGACACTCCAAATCTCCTGCACCTCATGAAGACTTGTCTCAAATGAGAGAGGTGGTCTGCTGCATTTTTGGAAAAAACAGTGATATCATCAAGGTAAATCAGCACCACATGTTGTTAATCAAACCTTTGAATGCCATGTCCATTGCCATTTGGAACGTAGCACCAGCGTTGGATAGCCCAAATGGCATTTTCTTGTATGCAAAAGTTCCCCATTTGGTTGTGAAGGCTGTCTTGAACTAGTCTTCTTCCTTCACCATAATCTTATTGTAGCGCAGTAGCCATTAAGTAGTGAAAATATCTCAGAGCCAGCCACAACTTGTAAGATTTTCTCCATGGAAGGGAGTGGGTAATGGTCCTTGAGAGATGCTCTATTTAAGTCTCTAAAATCAACACACAATCTGATCTCTCCACTCTTCTTTCTGACTGGAACCAAGTTGGCAACCCAACTAGAATGCTTGATTGGGAATATGATCCTTGACTCAATCAGCTTGTCTAATTCTTTCCTCATGAGAGGCTCCATGTGTGGATTGACTAGTCTTTGTTTCTACCTGACAGGCTTAGTATTTGGATCCAATTCAATGGTATGCTGAGCTAAGTTGGGATTGAAACCTTTCAAATCTTCATAGCTCCATGAAAACACATCAGGGAACTCTTGACATAGCTGTATGAACTCATACCTTTCTTGTTCAGTTGTCATCCTTCCAATTTGCAATGGTTTGTTCTCTTCTACCAAGATGGATACTGAATCCTCTCTCTTGACCTGAATGTTTGCTTTCTCCTTTCTAAACTGATCATTGGGGTTAAAAATGGACTCCAAAGTGATAAGTCCCTTGGGCAGCTTGTTAGTTCTCAGCTGTACCACTTGGTCACCATACTGCTTGTTCCAATCTTTCTTGATTCTTGGCTGAGAACTCAGCTTCTTCTTACAAGAAATGGATGATTTTCTGGTCATTCTCAAACACTTGCCAACTGACATTGTTATTTGGCACTGAAGGCCTCACAATCATGTGGATGTTTGGCTATACCTTATCTTGTTGAATGCTTTCCACAATGTCAAAGGCTGCCCCTACTACTGCAAGCCTGTCAGCAGCTTGATTCTCTTTCCTAGGAATGGATTTGATGCCAAAACCCTCAAAATCTTCCATGAGGTCCCACACCCTGTTCTTGTAGCACTTGAGTAGATCATTCTTGGTAGCATGTTGTCCCTTGACCTGATTTACAATCAATTCACTATCCCCAAAGACTTGCAAGTTCTTTATTTTCTTCTTGATTGCCCAATGCATCCCTTGCACCAAGGCTTCATATTCAGTGGTGTTATTGGAGCATGCAAACTGAAATCTAAAAGTTGAATAGTAATTTACTCCTTGAGGTGAAACAAGCATGGCTCCACCTCCTGCACCTTGTCTACTCCTTGATCCATCAAAAATAGCTGCCATACCTCATTGTCATCTTTGTGGTTTGGCTTGGTGATGCTAGGAATAGGCTGATTTTCTTCATGTATGCAATAGACCCCTAGCTCAGATTCTTCCACTTCTTGATAAGGATCAAATGCATGTATCTTGTTTTCCCATTCATCAAGAGTTAGATCTGGGATGCTTCCAACCTTGGTGTCAGCCTCATCAGTGCTTGGGTGGTCTTCTTGATCAAATGCTGAACAATTGGCGTTGATCTGACTTGGAGTGTAAGGCTCAATGTGGAAGTTTGCAATAGGTTCAGACCTGATTGTAGCCTTAGTTCCATACCTTGTTCTGAACAACATGTGTGACCAATCAACAAACAAATATCCCCCAATCTTGGCTGTGAAGTCCCTTGACAAGCATAGGGCAAAGAGTGGTGGAAGGTCTATGACTGATACATCTTGTAAAACAACAACATTTAGACATGCATGCAAGGTAAGACTCAAGTTTCTAATCACTCCAACTGTTGCTATTGCTTTCCCATCTAGCTACACTACCCCTTTGGATATTGTTTCATACTAGAGCCCTAGCTGATCAGCTATTTGTTTAGGCATCACTGAGCTACTTGCCCCGAAGTCTATCATGCAATTGTGCACTAGCTGATTTCCAATGATCAATGAAACATAGAAAGGAGGGGGTTTCAACATTTTACCTTGCTGTCCTCCATGATCTCCTTCAGGCTGGGCCGCATTTTTGAGTACCTTCTCTTGCCTTTGGACCTGTTGATTTGAAGTTGACCAGTCCTTCATGGCAGCTTGTAGCAGATCTCTTTGGCCTGGGATAGATAGGGATTCCCACATTGATATATCAACATTTGTCTTCTTCATCTGATCAATGATGTTGAATGGTGATGAAGGATCTCTTTGCTGTACCTTGGTTTTTACATTCACTCCTTGCATGTGGGCAGCAACAACTAGTATTTGAGTTGGTCTAGGAGCTGTTCTCGGCTGCCCTTGTGCATTTGAAATTGGATTTTGCTTGCCAACCATTTGTGGAGCCATGGAAGGTTGTGGATTGGTTGGGAATAATGGCTTTTATTCACCCAAATTCCTCCTTTCTGACCTTGTGTTGGCTGCAACACCTTGAGAAACTACCTGGTTCATGCCACAAAAATCCTCTGCTTGCCAATTTACCAATGTGGTGTCATTTGGGGCTGATTGCTGTTGGAATGTTTCTTGTTGTTGGTTGTTTCCTTAACTGCCCTCACCCTCCACACCAGTAATTGTCACCATTAATGCTTGATTCAAAGCACCATTGAAGCACATGGATTGGTTATGAGGCTCATTGCATGGAAAACACCAATCATACTCCTAGGAAATGTTGTTTTGTGTTGGCACCAATGCCTTAGAGGCAGATATGGCATTTGGATTATAGGGCTAAAATGGTCTATTGGCAGGAGGCCTTGTTTGATTCATATTTGCAGCTAGATTAGGTGGCCTTTATGGTTGGTATGGTTGCTGTTAGGCTAGGGGTTGATAAGAAGGTATAAAACCTTGGGCCTGCTACCTTTTGAGAGAAACTAGCTCATTGCCTAGGTTTTGTAATTGCTTCATGACTTCTTGAAGCTCATTTGGGGCACTTGGAGATAAAGTGGAAGCTTCATTTGAACTATGATTTCTAGGAGTGGGAGAAGGAGCCAAATTAGGTGCTTGATTGGTGTTTGGACTCTCTAAACTTGGAAACAATGGCATGGGAGGTCTAGGGGCAAGTTTGCCAGCTTGGATCAAACAATTTTCAGCCCTAATGGCAATGCTATAAGCCATAGGGATAGTTATGCCTCCCATGGACTGAATCAACATAGAAATATCAGAATTTAGAGCTTTGAGATAGTAGAGAAAAGCACCTTCTATTGTTGGCCTGACTGCCACTGGAATTCTCTCCCAAGTCTTTTGAAATATGAAGTTGAAATCGGTCAGCTATTCATTGGGAGCTCTCTTGATGGTTGTCAGCTGCTCCAAAAGAGACAAGTTGTCTCCCTTTTCTCCAAATTGCTCATGAAGTGCTATACACAGCTGATTCCAATTTGTGATAGAACCAGCTCCAAGGATCCTAAACCATTGCAATGCTTTACCCTTGAATGAAGATGCCAGTAACTTGACAGCCACTTGCATCTCATTGATTTCATGAATTACACAAAGGTTAGCAATATCTTTAACATGATCACCTGGAGTGGTCTAATTTTCTCCAGTGAAGTACGAAATGTGCCTCAAGGCTGCAATAGGAATTGGATGTTGTGCATTGAGGGAAAGTGGGCTGCTACCTGTGAAGTTGACATAGGGGTTGTTTTGTGCCATTCTAATTGGTCTTAAAACCCTTGTTGACTAAATGAAAGGCCTACCAGGTGGAGGAGTTGAGAGAGTTCTGTTTGGTGGAGATGGAGACCTTTGAATCCTTCTTCCTCTTTGCCTTCTTCTTGGAGATAATTGCAGGTATTCAAACATCACTTCTTCTTCTCCAACTCTTGACCCTGTGGTGACTCTTCTCATGAGTTTTCAAGACTTGCACCGCTGAAACCAGTTGATTCTTCCCCTTAGAGTCGCCGGATATGTAAATAATAGCTCTTTTCAAGCAAGAAAATTGTAGTAGATGCACATCAACTTTGCTTTGTGATAAAAATGAGACCTCTAGTGTCCCACCGGGCATGCCAAAATTGTTGGTGTAAATCAACATCACCCTTGGATGTAAATCAGGGTTCTAAGTTGATGTTACTAGCATCCAGTGTGATTGCACAACATTGAATCCTTTCTCCAAGTGTGGGACTTGCAAAAATGAGAAAGGAATCTCTAGAGAAGGTTGGTTCCTCTTCCTCTGTTCAAATGCACATGAAAATGCGAGAGGGTTTACTCAAAACCTAATCTAACTTGCGAGGAAGCGGGTAAGAAGATGCATAAAAATAAACCTAAGCTAACGAGAGGTGATGCACCGAGAATGAAGAACACCTATCTTGCCAATAAACATAGACCATTCGGATGTGATGCAAGATCATGCACTGACAACAAAATTTGCAAAAGGAAAGACCAGGAGGACGCAAATGAACACAGAGAGGGTTGAGAATCATCCATAGACATGCATTACTTGCTCCAAAGATTGATACAATACACTACAAAATGCCAAGAGACAGTCGCATTCGATTTCAAATGGGAGGTTCGAACTCCACAAATTCACTGCCCAAAGAGAAGGAGGGAGGAGTAAAACAGAATGTTCGACCCTTAGAAAGAAGCCCTCTTTACAATATATAGGAAGAATGAGAGAGGAAAGAGAGAGGAAAGTAAGATCTACCCCAACCACTTCTAGGTCGCATTTAGTTTATCTCATTATGGTGGTGGGTGAGAACCACAAGAGTGGTGAGCTGTATTTTGCATTAAAGTTGGTTGTTGAAATGTCAGTTCTAGCCATTACCACGTGCCAGAGACGTTTCTTGATTTTATCTCTCCAAACTGAACCAAAATGCAAGATTGACCCCGGAATCATGTAGAGAATCTCACTAGCTTTCCATTGATATAAAGAACGTGAAAATATGAGCTCTAGATCGAAAGTTATGGCGATATGAAGATTTAGGGCAAAAAACAGACCAAAACATATTGGCGGGAAAATATTTGAATTTTTTTCTCGCACACCGCCACTGGATGACACGTGTCAAGCTCTGATTCATCTGTGGGTTCATCCTCTGAAAATTCCTTTCAGGCCTTTAAACTTGGACACGTGGCACTATTTTATTGGTTCGGGCCTGAGGGGCGCACTTAGCAACTTTTCAACCTTTTGACACATGGCACATTCAGATTTGTTGGTGGCTCTCTCAAATTTTCATGTCCCTTGCGTACCTTTGGCCTTGGCTGTCCCAAATGAAAGTCCTTTGTTTACTGAACCGACCAATAGGTTGTGTCCTCCACGTACTTTTGTCCCAACTGTCCCAGACTGCCTGGGACAAATATCTCCGGCCCGCCCCAAATGGATTGACTTGCGCCAAACCGGTCGATCCGCATCCTTCACGTACTTTTGTCCTGGATGTCCCAAACAACGTGAAACAAAAACTTAGACATTTTTCCCTCTTTCGGCCGGTTCGCCTTTTCGTGTCCCGACGTCCCAATTCTTTGTCTGCAGACATCGCTGGGATTTTCGGCGGTTCGTGTCTGACGCCCAACTATCCCAACTATTGCGTGGACTAGGACTTAGCCGATTTTCATGATTTTGGGCCTTGAATCAATCTATTTTCTCGAGACAAAATAATCTGATGCATGTTATCAAAATTACCCTGGGGGGTGAATTTTGATAACAGATGAAGCAAGGTTATGGTAATTATAGAGGTAAACTTCCTTTTAAACATTTTAATTGTGGAGAAGTAGGAAATTTTTTGATAAGGTTCCTCATATGCATGAGAATAAGAATGATGATGTTGAAGATCATGAGGAAGAACATAATTAGAAGAAGTAAAAGTTTGGAAAAGGTAAGAAAAACTTTAAGAGATGTTGGTGAGAAAAAAAAAAAATTTGTGGAAAAATTTGTAGATTTTAGGCCAATGTTATCGAATATAAGTCCCCCTACATTTGAATGGTGAAGCTACCATTGTTTAGCATGTAAAAACAAAGTGGATTTATGGTTTTTTTCAACCGTGAGATCCATAGGAACACTCCACTATCCCTATGGCAATAATAACAACTCCTTGCTATAACAGAAATCGATTTGAGAAAGGAGAGGGAGTGAGAATGAAGGAGGGGGAAATCAATGTTGTGGGTAGAGTTTCAGATGCCAACACACATCAACTGGAAGTTTCATTACATGCATTAATTAATATAAGAAATATAAATTTTCAAAATTTGAGCACAAGACAGAATAAAACACGCTGGTCACAAAGCACCAATCGATTTTTCCATCAAGGGGACATAAAATTCCTTCCTTTTTTATTGATCTCAGAGTTGAAACTTGTACAACGAGTGGGAATAGAAGAAATAATGTAGAGGAGGAGAATAAAAGAAGAATAACAATCATTTTTGTCCTCTGTTCACAAAAATGTGCTTCTAATTTCCAAATTCTATTGCCCCTTCATAAAGACTTCGAAAAACCATTAAATCATTTGACCCAAAGCCATTACAAATAAATTTGATCATTTCCCCTCTTCCAGATTCCTCTACCACATAGAAAACGCTTCCGATGAGCCCAAAAGAGATTTTACATGCTAAAATGTGTTTTATATTTTAGTTTTCTAGTTTGCATATGAATAGTTTGATCCTTTTCCTAATTTCTTTAAAATCGGCCATCCACATGGCAGAGAACATTGGAGCAGAGTCGGGAAATGTTTTTGCATTTTTGCATGTCATAGATGTTTTATCAATTTTCTCCTAGAAAACTCCATCAAAATTTAAAATTTAAGTTTCCATTGTGTGGATAATTTCACCAGCTATCCATTGATATAAAAAATGTGAAAATCCAGGATCTAGATCAAAATATATGGCCTCTTGAAGATTTAGGGCAAAACTGGCAAAATTAGGGGAAAATTCAGGTTTGTGGGCCAAAAGTTGACCTTTTCCCTCTTTTTTCAAATTGGGAAAATTTTCCACAAAATCTCCATGCCCCCGCCAACCCAATGACATGTGGCAATTTGTGGTTTCTCTGTGGGCTTCAGAATAACATTTCCTCCTTTTTACCCGCAAGGGAAAATTTTCCCAAAGTCCTCTGCCGGCCCGACCTCTCTGTACTGATGTGGACACGTGGCACCTTTTGATTCGATGCAGAGATGTGGTCAAACATTTCACCTTTGCACTTTTATGGTTTTGGAAAAAAACCAAAAATCCTTCCAATGCCCCAATCCCCACCGATGAATGGACATGTGGTGCCTTGTGATTAAACATAGGGACTTAATCAATTTTTCTCCATTCTCCTTTGCAAGCTTGTGGGTGAACTTTTTACCTTTGAATTTTTTTAGCCAAAAGGCTAAGTGTCGAATTTCTCTCTACGTCTCCACCAACTCGCCAATTTCCTTGGCAAGATTTCCTCCTTACCTCTGCGGGGCCGGGGGGAAAATTTCCCCTCCAAACTCCATTGAGCCATAACTTGCAAAATACAAGGAGTTAGGAGGATTTCCTTACCTTTCTGGAGAGGGAAATAATTCTCTATCTGATGAAGCAATACCCAAAAAAATTTGAGTGCATAAAATGTGTAAAAATTTGATTGAGGCAAAAAAGGAAGCTAGTTAACTCAAAATAAAAGGGAGCTTATTTTGGTTAACAAGTATGATCAAAACATGGAAACTTGAGATAGGAGGAATTTGTATTTCTTGAAAACTTGAGATTTTCCCCTTTACACATTTGCGAAGACAACACTTAGCTCTAACTTGGGGACATGACGTGGATTGAGCAAGGTGAAGACATGACATGAGGATCTAGAATCACAAGTTTTAAAACATATAACATTGACCAAAGGCCTTATCCATTGGGCCTTTTAGAGTCATGTACAATCTGAAGGAAGGAAGGAGGAAGGAGGGGAAAACAAAATAAACCGAGACCACACCAAAACAGAAAGACAACCCGAAACACACACAACAAAAAAGGGGAAATAACAAAAACTATGGTACAAGGTGAGGGACAACTCACTTTCACTAATGGTATAGCTTCAAATATTGCCCACTTATAGGAAATCCCAATGGAGTTCCATCCAAGTATGATAAGAGAAAGGCATTCTCACCACAAGCTTCCTGAATTTGAAATGGACCCAACCACAAAGAATATAACTTACCATGACTTCCCTTTGGCTCTCTCCTCTTGTCCCAAAGTAGGACCAAATCTCCAGCTTTGAACTCCCTTGCTTTGGCTCTTCTATCAAAGAGCTTCTTCACTTTCAGCTGATGTTCTTTGATTCTGTCCACTACCTGGGATCTGCTCTCTTCTAGCTTCTCAAGGAAAAGGATCATCTTGTCAATTGAATCTCTGTATTAGCTGTCTTCCACTAAACTTGAGAGTTGGCATTTCAATTGTAATAGTAATCTCTGCTTCAACTCCATATATCAGCTGAAAAGGTGACATGCCTATTGCCTTCTTAGGAGTGATCCTATCAGCCCAAAATGCATTATATATTTTTGTGCCAATTATTCGATTCTCATCAACAAGATTGTGGATAATGGTCACAATTTTTTTTGCTTGACTCAAATTGACCATTCCCTTAAGGATAGTAGTTAGAAGAATGAGAAATATAAATCTAGAAGCCATAACGAGTGCTCACAATTCCTTCAAAGAGAAATAAATAGCATTGTCTACTAAAATATTCTGAGGAACTTGAAAATGAACAATGATATTCTCTTTTATGAAATTACAGACAACTTGAGCTATCCTATTTGGTTGGAACGGCCTCCACCCACTTAGTGAAGTAATCTATGGCGGTGAGCACTTAAGAATTCTATGCACTTGAATGAGGGTTTAGAACACCAATAAAGTCCAGCCCCCATTGTTGAAATGGTTCTTCAATCACCATGGGTCTGAGTGGCAAGGAAACTAGCTGAGGCTTTCCAACAAATCGCTAGCATGCTTTGCATTTCAAAACCCAATTCTATGCATCGAGAAAGCAAAAGGCCAATAGTACCTACCTTTGATAATTTTTTGGGTAGTCACCATGGCTGAAAAGTATCCACCACAAGCTTGATCATGATAGGCTTTGAGGATTTTTTCTTGTTGTTCCTTGTCAACACACTTGAGAAAATAACCATCTATCCCTTTCTTGTAGAGTGCATGATTCCAAATCACATATTTGGCTACTTTCAGCCTGAGATTTCTTCACTGCTTGTATTCTAAATGAGGAGGGAAGTCCCAAGGTAAGAAAGAAAGAGATTCTCACAAAGAGAACTTGTGGGAATCCTCTAAGCGAGATGGGAAAGTGTCATCTCTTTCTCCAAGCTGAACTTTGAGAGATTCATCTTCAAAAATTAACTTTCCCGAACCATTTCCTCTAACCAAATTAGAGGGCTTAATCTCTAGGTCATACTCTTGGATCCTTGTAATCCAATTTCCTCTTTTGGCTCTAGGATCTTGTTGTGTCAAAATGGACTTGATTGCACTTCTCGGGGACCATCAGCATGGTGTGAGAGTTGAGTATGTAAAATATGAAATTTTTCATGGCCTTGACCATTTTGTATGCATGCTTCTCCAATTGAATATAAACTAGTTCATGCTTCTACAAAGGGCAGCTCATGAAAGCAATAGGTGCTTCCAATCCTTCATCATTCTTCTGAACTAGGAAAACAAAAAGAGTGTGCTCTAAGGCATAACAGTACATGATGAATTCCTTGCTGAAATCTTGAGATACCAGTGTTGGAGATTTGGCAATGGCCTTCTTGATTTCTTCAAATGCTGATTTTCCTTCACTACTCCATTTGAAACCTATTTGAGGCTTCATCATAAAGGTGATATGCTTTGTTAGTTTAGAAAATTCAGGGACAAAGTG
The DNA here is from genome assembly GCA_018340775.1 of Taxus wallichiana var. yunnanensis. Taxonomy (NCBI): domain Eukaryota; kingdom Viridiplantae; phylum Streptophyta; class Pinopsida; order Cupressales; family Taxaceae; genus Taxus; species Taxus wallichiana. Next base: position 97,357,197 of record CM031234.1, on the reverse strand, counting down.
GCAAAGAAAATTTACCTTCCCAAAGAATGAGTACACTCCTTTCTTGCTGGTGAGAAGAGATAGTGCTTGAATAACACTTACCCTCTCAGGGTCAATATGTGTTCCATGATTATTCATGATGTTTCCCAACAACTTTCCTTGTGTGACTCCAAAGATACACTTCTTGGGATTTAGAGAAATACCATGTTTTCTACATCTTGCAAGAATTTTCTCCAAGTGGAAGATATGCTCATTTATCTTCTTTGAAAACACTGGTTAAGTCATCAAGGTATATGACAATGTAATGCTTGAGATCTTTGAAAGCCAGGTCCATGGCTCTTTGGAAGGTGGCTCCCACATTGATCAGGCCAAAAGGCATCTTGTTGTAAGCAAAAGTGCCCCAAGGAGTTGTGAAAGCCATCTTGCTACAATCTTCTTCGGCCACTTTAATTTGATTATACCCTGAGAAGCCATCAAGCAAAGAGAGCATCTCAGATCTAGTAACTGCTTGTAGGATATGATCCATGATTGGAAGAGGGTAATTTTCCTTGAGAGATGCCTAATTCAGATTTCTAAAATCTACACATATTCTGATCTCCCCATTTTTATTTCTAACTGGTATAATGTTGGCCACCCATGTTGAGTGGTGAATGGGGAAAATGATTTTGGCATTCAACATCTTGTTCACTTCTTCCTTGATAACATCAGCAATCTTTGGATTATAGGGTCTTTGCTTCTACCTAAAGGGCTTAGCATCCTACTTCAAAGGAATGGAATGATGCATTTCCTTTGGTTGAAAAGATTTGAGCTCATCGTAAGAGTATGCTAGCACATCAGAGTACTTTTTAAGAAAAGCAATGAACTTCCTTTTCTCTTCAGGTGAGAAACATTTGCCAATGTTGACCATCCTTGGATCTTTAGAAGTCCCAATGTTTTCCTTGTCAAAATCAGATGGACAGCAAGAAGATAGATTTTCTTTTTCATGAATAAATTTGTCATGCTTGTCAAACAGGTCCTCTAGAGAGACTAGACCTTTGGGGATCTTGTTACCTTTCAATATGATCATGCCTTCATCATCCACTCTTTCAATTTCATCTGATGCATCTTCAGCCACAACTTCTCTATGTGGATTAACACTTCCCTCAAAGAAGAGATTATTGAAGTTGTCTCTTTTCTCCAAGAAGGCTAAAATCTGATTTTCGTCATTGAAAACTTGCCAGTGATCTACGTTATCAGGTACACTTGGTCTAAAAACCATCTCAATGGTTATTTTTTCCTTGCCAAAAGAAGGATGAGGAGTCAATAGGGATGTTGATACTACAAGAGAATCAGCTCTTTCATTTTGTTGTCTTGGGATGGCTTCAATAGAGAATGCATCAAAGAATTCAATGCAATCCCACACTCTATTCCTGTAATGCCTGAGCCTTGGGTTCTTCACCTGTATTGCTTGGCGGATTTTCTTCACTATCACTTCTACATCACCAAGGCATCTCAACTTTTTGATTCCCATGTCTTCCGCTACACTTATGCCCAAGAGGAGAGCTTCATATTCTATTGTATTGTTGGTGTTGTCAAACTACAGTTTGTATGCAAAAGGATGCATCACATTGGAAGGAGAGTACAACACAACACCAGCCCCTGAGCCTACTTTGGAATGGATTCCATCAAACTCCATAGTCCAGACCTAATATTTCTTTGATTCGAGGAAAGTGGCAAGTCTTCTTCTCATTGTGAAGTAAGGAAATAGTTTCCTAATCCACAATCTTGAAAGAGGATATTAGCTCTTGGATCATAGGAACCTCATGCTGTAAACTTCATTTTTGTTACTTGGGAGAAGCTTCTTCATCCCACCCCTTCTTGGAATAGTTGTAGAGGTCCAATCCATATTTTTCTCTCCACCGAGTTCTCTACAAAAACTTTTACTCAAGAACATGCCAAAATATGCTAGAATGTCTACCACTAAGATGGTTATACATACTTTCTTATCGGGGTATTCAGCCAAAACCACTTGTGCATCTTTTATCCTTCCTACTAGTGGTATTTACTTAGATTCCATTGAGTAACAAGATCTGTTAGCTCTGGTTAGTGTCGGGCCAAGATCATTGAAACTTTGAGTGGCATTACGTTATCAGAAGCTCTGGAGTCAATGATGCAATTGTTGAGCTCAAAACCATTCATGAGAAGAGACAAGTAGAAGGGTTCCACCTTATCTATTTTGGAAGCACTTAGGGCGAACTTGTTTTGATTAGGTGGTGTAGATGGTGTTGGGAGTAGACATTTACAATTTTTAACTTGAGGGTATAGAATTGGTGCTCGAACAACATTGATTAGTCTATGAAATTAAGAAGGGTGTTTTTCAAGTATTCAATATCCGAGAGCTGCACTTTGGTTTTACTTGCATGTTCCACAATATCAAATGGGACAATGTTGGATGAGGGGAAGTTCTTAGAGTGAGGGAAGGTTTACATGGTAAGGGTATTTGGGGAACTTTGGCTAACTTGGAAATTAGATTGTCTTTTGAGGGTGATGCAATCAAATTATAAGGACATGAAGGTGAAGCTATGGTCTGAGTGTTAGCTGGATTAGGATAGACTTCATTGGAGGGAGGAGTGTTTTTAATAAATTGTGAGCTAGAAGAAGGAAAAGGTGAATTAATAGATTTAACTACTGATCTATAGCAGCCATTTGGTCTGGTTTCATTTTGGTTAAATCCATTGAGGGTGGTAATGGTGAGCCTTTGTTGATGATCTTATTTTGTGTGGCTGCCTTTGAGTGGGATATTCTTTAGTTTTCTTTTCCTTTTGAGCCACGAAGGGTAGAGCATATTTCTTGGATTGAGCATGAGTGAAGATAGAACATGAGAAGCTTGGGGATTCCTCTTATTCTTTACCATCATCAACAAACTCAAACAATTCATTGTGCATATCAACTTCTTCAATTTCGAGGTAGCCCTTGTAATCCTTTGTTATTTCTCCTTCAAGTTCATCAATTTCAGCATCCTCTTTTAATTCTCTGGTCTCACAGATAGTATTAATAGTAGGTTCTTCAAGGGAAAGTTGGTGAGGAGGTGGTGAAATTCTTTGTCTATCAGGGAATTTTGGCCTCCTTGGAGCATTTCTCGTTGTCATTTGGGATAGCTGTTTCTTCAAGGAAACCAGATCATTTTCCATTTTCTAGAACATAGGATCTATAGTTACTGAAGCCAAACTCTGACCCTTCTACTTCCCATTTGGGCCTTTCACCTTTCTAGAGAGGATTAAGTCATCATCAGTTTCAATGGAAAATTCTTGAGCTTCCTTAGTGTGTTTGGTTGGGCTCTTTTGAGGAAGAAACCAACTTTTGATGGCAAGACACTGATGAAGAATTTTCTCAGGTTATTCTTAGGAGGTAGCACATCTTCAAGGATTCTTCTTGTCAATCTATCAAACCTTGCTACAAAGTCCCTCATGGATTTAGAGCTTTCTTTCTTTATTTAGACTAATTACACCAGCAGCTCTTGACCATCTTCAGTGCTCTTGAATATGTTTTCAAATGCTCTTCTAATATCTTCCCAACTAGTAATAGATCTTGCAGGAAGCATGTAAAACCATTCGTAAAGATTTTTCCTGAAGTGATTCCACAAATAGTATGACTGACACATCTTCATTCTCAACTCCTAATACACCACAAGAAGTGATGAATGTTGCTACATGTTCTTTAGGGAGTTGAGAACCATCTCCCCTAAATTTGGGAAAATTATTTCTAGAGCCTCTTGGCAGATCATGAAGAGGTTGTTGGAGGGAAAGTGGGCCTATGTTTCTTCCCCATGGCACAATAGGCCTACATGCTTCACATTCATGGTCACCCATTCTATTTCTATTTCTAGTTTCTTGGTCAGCTAAGGTTGCCTCTCTCTCCTCTGCTACAACTTGGAGTCTTGCAATTTCTTCAAGTTGAGCTCTAATCTCTTCCTCTCTATCAAACTAAGCTATAACCTCTACTTCTTCTCTCTCCAACTCCTCAAAATTAGGGTCAATCACTCCTCCTTTCCTCAGCTGGCGAGTATACCTTCTATCAACCAGCTTGAAAGTTTATTGTCTTCTCTGGAGGTGCTGGAATTTTTCTTTGTCTTCTTTTTCATAGTCCAGAATTTTGTAGCAATGGTGAGATGATTTACACTCTTCCAAATATGCCAAGTAACCTCTTTCAGGTCTAAAATTATTTCCTCTAGATATGATAGAGCAAAGAAGGTTTTCTAGAAGGATTTGCAAGAATTCTGAGTTATATCCATATAGTTCATATGGCTACTCAATCTGTAGAACTCTTCTATTTGAATCTTTTTGTATTTTTGGATCACAAGGAATTTTAGAATTCAAAGGAAAACTTAATGATATTTTAAAAACCTTGTGGTCATTTTTGGGTGTAGATGTTGTAACTCTACCCCACGGTGGGTGCCAAAACTATTGGTGAGAAAATTTGTCTTGTGGACAAATTTGTGGATTTTAGGCCAATGCTAAGTCCTTTTACATTTGAATGGTGCAGCTACTATTGTTTAGCATGTAAAAACAAAGTGGATTTATGGTGGTTTTTCAACCAGAGATCCATAGGAACACTCCACTATCCCTATGGCAATAATAACAACTCCTTACTATAGCATAAATTGATCTGAGAAAGGGGAGGGAGTGAGAATGAAGGAGGGGGAAATCAATGTTATGGGTAGAGTGTCAGATGCCCACACACATCAACTGGAATATTCATTACATGCATTAATTAATAGAAGAAAGAAAAATTTACAATTTCTGAGCACAAGACAAAATAAAACATGTTAGTCACAAAGCACCAATTGATTTTTCCATTGAGGGGACATAAAATTCCTTCCTTTTTTATTGATCTCAGAGTTGAAACTTGTACAATGAGTGGGAATAGAAGAAATAATGTAGAGGAGGAGAATAGAAGAAGACTAACAATTGTTTTTGTCCTCTGTTCACAAAAACATGCTTCTAGTTTCCAAATTCAATTTCCCCTTCACAAAGACTTCAAAAAACCATTAAATCGTTCGACCCAAAGCCATTACAAACAAATTTGATCATTTCCCCTCTTCCAGATTCCTCTTCCGCAAAGAAAACACTTCTGACGAGCCCAAAAAGAGCTTCTACGTGTAAAAATGCATTTTATATTTCAATTTTCCAGTTTACATATGAACCATTTGATCCTTTTCCCTAATTTCTTTGAAATTAGGCCATCCACATGGTAGGAGAACATTAGAGCAGAGTCGGGGAATTTTTTTGCATTTTTGCATGAGTGAGACGTTTTCTAAAAATTTTCCCACAAAAATCCATCAAAATTTAAAATTTAAGTGTCCATCGTGTGGAGAATTTCACCAAATTTCCATTGATACCAAAAACATGAAAATCTGAGCTCTAGATCGAAAGATATGGCCTCTTGAAGATTTAGGGCAAAATTCCGGTTTACGGGCCAAAATTTGACCTTTTTCCCTCTTTTTTCAAATTGGGAAATTTTTCCCAAAAATCTCCACACCCCCTCTAACCCAATGGCATGTGGCACTTTTTGGTTCATCCATGGGCTTCAGAATAACATTCCACCCTTTTTGCCTGCAAGGGAAAATTTTCTCAAAGTCCTCTGCCGACCCGACGTTTCACTGCTGATGTGGACATGTGGCACCTTCTGATTCAATGTGGAGATGTGGACCAACATTTCACCTTTGTGCTTGTATGGTTTTGGTAAAAACCCATAAATCCTTCCGACGCCCCAATTCCCACTAATGAATGGACACATGGTGCCTTATGATTAAATGTGGGGACTTAATCAATTTTTCTCCATTCTCCTTTATGGGCTTACGTGCAAAATTTTTACCTTTGAGTTTTTTAGCCAAAAGGCTAAGTGTCAAATTTCTCTCTGCACCTCTGCCAACCCACCAATTTCCTTGGAAAAATTTCCTCCTTACCTCCACGGGCCCGCCTAGGGAAAATTTCCCCTCCAAACTCCGCTAAGCCATAACTTGTAAAATACAAGGAGTTAGGAGGACTTCCTTACCTTTCTAGAAAGGGGAAAGAATTCTATATCTGATGAAGTAATACCTAGAAAATTTTGAGTGCCTAAAATGTGTAAAATTTTACTGAGGCACAAAAGGAAGCTAGTTAACCCAAAATAAGAGGGAGCTTATTTTGGTTAACAAGTATGATCAAAACATGGAAACTTTGAGATAGGAGAAATTTGTCTTGCTTGAAAACTTGCAATTTTCCCCTTTACACATTTACAAGACAATAGAGACCTAATTATAATAAGGATAAAAGAATATTTTATTCAAATCAAGATGATGAATTTTCATATGCTAGTAGTGGTGTATCAGACTTTGAATCTGAAAATGAGTATGAAAGCATAGGTAATGAAGCTTTGTTCATGACTAAAGAAGCTATGAGATCTTTAGGTGATGGTTCTTCTCTATTAGGTGATTTTATTTTTGGTTATGGTAACTATTCTGATAAGGAATGTGAAGATGACATAGATGATCTTGAAAGTGTCAAAAGGGATCTTGAACAAGATGAAAAGAGAATAAAAAACTGACCTTGCAGATTAAGGAATATGAAAATCAATTTCATAAGATGGATGAGAAATATGTGATTGAGTCTACAAAGCTAATTGAAGCAAACAAGGTGCTATAAGAAAATATGAAGTTTATTATCTCTAACCTATAAGATAAGGACAATTTTGAGGGCCAAACTATTAGAAATTAGTAAGAAGACTATGTCCTTGCAAAAATTTGAAAAAAAGTGTTAAAGATCTAGATGACCTACTTGGAAAACAAAGAGCTATAGATGATAGGACTGGTTTGGGATTCAAACAAGAGTCTAAGGAAAAATAAATTAAGTGAGATTATGATGATTCAACAAAAAAATTAGATAAAGCTATTGTAAAAGAAGAAAATAAGGTGAACCTATCAAGAAAAATGAAAGATCAAGGTCCATTAGAAAACCCCAAGCTTCAAGGTATGAAAGAACTTTCAATGGTCATTATTTTACCTATTATAATTTTGGGCACGATGTAAAAATATAAAATATATCCTAGAGATGATTATCCTTGGAGAGAAAATATGAGTGATTTTGCAAAGAGAATTGTATGTTATAATTGCAACAAATAAGGACACACAGCTAGGTATTGTTTGCATGATAGACTTAATCAAAATGAAGGACTAAAAAGGAAAAAATAAAATGTCTTCCACTTCTTTAATGGGATTATTCATGTGGAAAGAGTATGTTTTCATTCTTATTCAAGACAAAAGTAGATGAATAAAATTCCAAGAGGGTATGAGAACAACTTATAAGTAGCTAGAATGCAAGGTAATGACTCTTAGAATAACATTGGAAAAAATAAAGGACAATTTTGTCTCAACAAAATCAAGTGACAATAACAAGAGAGATGTAACACATTTTTCGAAGAAAATAAGGGAAGGTGTAAGTGTTTTCAAGTTCCTAATAAGGTTTGGGACCTCTTGAAGGCCTTCGTTTAGGTCTCCTTGGATCAAATATATCTTAACTATGCTTCTTGAGGGTATATCAATGCAAATGAAGCATCTAGGTGAGGGGGACCACTCTATGTCATTGTGTATCATCTCTACAAATTCAATTTATTTGTGTATTTTATCCTCAAAGTATTTCTTTGGATCATAGTGATGGTTCTTGTGGAAATATTTGGTCAATCTGTGTTGGATCCTTGAGTTAGACTTGTTAGTAGCTTGAGTGGCCTGTGTAAAAGTTATAATGATGTATGATTCATGTATGGAGACTCATAAATGTTTTGGTATTATATTTACATGTATAAATTATGTTTGTCTAAATGGTCTTAGTAGTATTTAATATCATGCTCATGTATTTTGTGTGCAAATTTGATCTCTATTCTATCTCTCGGGTCTCAGTAAAATTTTGCACTATATTTTCTTTGTCTTCTTGAAGGTTATATGGAGTTTTCATGGGGTATAAATTGTCTTGAAAAGTGTGGCATTGTGTCTTCTATATGTGTGGAACCACAAGTATGGTCATTTCATTGGAAAATGAGTATTTTACACTCATATAAGTATGTTGTCAATCTTGTCAACCTGTGTGTCTAGTCTGTGTCTAGTTCTTGAATGTATTAGGTTTGTATCATGAGTTGCAAATGTGGTGTCTAGTCTTCTGAGTCCACTTGAAGATGTTCTAAGGTGATCAAGTCCTACTTGATCAATTTGACCTCAAGAAGTTTGACTGAGATAGTGATATTGTCAAGATAGCTCTATTATCAAGAAAATTGGAGTGCTACAGGTATGTAAGGTGATTTCTCATGATGAAATATCATTGTATAAGCTTATAAGTAACTTTAAGTATGTTTTTAAGGTGATAATTCTACTTCATTATTCTTGACTGGGTTTACACAGTCCCCATGAAGCGGTATGCATGGAAACTCACTTTTGAAGGATCTATTGATGGAATTTTGGTTTGAAATTTGGTACTTATCATATAGACTCATAGGGATTGAGGATGTGAAATTTTATAGCCTCAAGTAATTGTATTCTTTCATGTATGTTGGAAATATTTGGTGTGTCAGTTCATAGTGGATAGTGAAGAGGGTTTTCTTATAAAACCATAACTCTTAGATGTTTCAAAAGTTGATAAGGTATTATAGATATTTGACACACTATATGAATGGATATATTTATACACTAAGTTTTTCTCATGTCTCATATTTTATGTGAGGAATATTTTATTATCTTTCACCATGGTTTAATCCTAAAATGCATGCTACAAAGATTACTGAACTGATTTTTGGCATATTAGGTATGAAAGTTGATGTTACTACATTCTTGACATGTTTCTCGAGGTGACTATATTTTTGGTTTACTTAAAATGGTTTGGAAATTTTTTTATTATCAATCTCAATTGATAAGTGATTGTGAGTTTTTTTATTATTCCATGAAGGAGAATGAAGACCTACACGTCTAGAGGATGAAGAGTAGCAGTGTCTTAGAAGTATGAAATGTGTCGTATAGATCCCAATCAGTTTAAATGGTATTTTTCTCCTTCTATTCAAGATTTAAAATTTAATGTTGAATGAATAAGGTTAAAATGGCTGTCAAGGATTGAAATATGTGATTTTACTCCAAATTAGCACTCTACGGGCTTGTAGAGGCTTAATTTTGCATGATGTCAATGACAATGAAATCATAAGATGGTTTCTTAGTTTTTGCATGGTATTTTCATGATGGATGCATATGAGGTATCTCATTCAATAGTGAATTGATTCAGTTTAGGCCAAGTAGATGGTTCTTGACCTCCTAATGAAGAAATAGATAGAGCTACAGTACTCAAAGATAATGGTTTGGTGATAATAAGTTATATTTTTCCTTTTAAGGATAGGGGAGTATGATTTAGCCTTAAATGAAAATGGTTGTAGGTTTTTAGGAGCCACAAGACACCTTTATTTCCCTCAAAATGGAATTGTGGTATTGATACGATGGTTTCATTCTCCTAATAGTGATTGAAATGTTATTTTTGTAAGAAAACTATTGTTTAAGGTGTATGCAAGATCTCCAAGACATGAGGATTACTTGGTTGTTCATCTAAGGGAGTGAAATTTTGTTCTATAGGCCTTTATAGGTAAGAAAATTATGCCTCCTCCTTATTGATTCTTGTACAGTATGCATTGGCTTATCCTCGCTAAACATGACTCAAGAAGACCGAAAATGGTGCTTAGGGATTGCAAAAAGTTGTAATGGCGATTTTAAGGTATGGTTGCAAGCCTAGTTTCCCCATATTGTTCTTTCAAGTTAGTATTTGAGGCATTTTTTCTATGGGGAGTAATTTTTGCATGAGTCTAAGCATGGTTGATCTACATTTACATGTTGAAATGTGTCATTTTTGTACTAAAAAGGTTGTTTGGGGCTTTAACACCAAGGTATAGTATGAAGAGTGTAAAGATGCCTTGTATAGAATTAATTTAGAAGTATAATTTATGGTCCATTGTAAATATTAATACATTAATTATGTATCCTAGTATTTCATGAAATTTTTGGCATGTTTTAGAGATTTCTTGGTTGAGATATTTGCTACTACAGTACCTTTCATAAGGCTAAAGCATGATACAAGATGAAAGTTATTAGTTTGCATACTTAGAAGGTGAAGGATGATGAATTATGCCCCTTAAAATTTTAATATTATGTTTTTCTTGATGTACTAATGGTTTTCATATGTTGGAAGTTCTCTTTTCAGGGTGAACATGGTGCTTGCATGCCTAAAATGAAGACAAAACTCAGTTTTTGGACAAAAATAAAGAAAATGAAGAAAATTGAGATCTTTGGTTGATGTTTCTAAAAAAACTAGAGGTATGAAGCCGAATAAGGTGAATAAGGTGTGTTACAAGTATTCCTTTTTCATTAATGTAATAAGGGTGAGAAATTTAGGGTGTTTCCCATTAATGAAAAATGGGGAGATTGTTAGCATGTGGTCCTAATAGCTATTTTCATTGATGAAAAACCACATCAATGAAAAATTAAATTTTGTATGATGATGTCATGATGTTGTATATAATTCTAACATACTATTTAAAATGTTTATCAACTTCTACAATGGGATTCAATGATGTGTGATTACTCTTACAAGCCTATACATGTGCCTGAAGGTATATCTCGATAGTGTGAGCTTCTTAGTTACTTGGGATGCATTTTGACATAATGAATAACATTTTTTAGGGTTCTTGAGTACTCAAAAAGTGGCATGGTGTAGGTACATGTGGATAACTTAGTTACAAGTGCTCATTGGGAGTAGGTATAGTAGCTTGGAGGTGTGATAGTGTGTTTTGGAGTTATTTGAGCTCGTGGAAGCATTAAATCAAGTGTATCATGGTAAATGAGGCATGTTTGGGTCATTTTTAAAGGTTATATGTTTAGTTATTGCATTATTTCAGTTGACCCTATAGACACCTAAAATCTACATACGTAATTTTAATGTTTAAGATTGCACTTACTATCCTCTTTCTCATCATTTCTATAATAATTAGAACTTTTCCACTAATTTCAAACATTCCTATTCATGTCCATTAATTAATGAAATTTCATTAATTAATTATATTTCCTATCATCTAGGATGTTGACTAATGACCTTTCATTAATTAATGTTCATACTGCTTGGGTTAATTAATTAGTACTAATTAATTACGCCCGCAACTCTAAATAAATAAGTATACATTTATTGGATCAATTCCTTTTGCATACCCAAAATCATACTAATATTCATGTAATAAAATTCTATAATATTTCTTCTATCTATTAATTAATCACCCTTGATTAATTAAAACATCTCCCAATTCCCATGATTTATTAGTCTCTTCTAAATCAAGATTAATTTTATCTAAAAAAACCTTATCCATTCCTAATCTTGCTTTACCCTTATCCCACATGAACCAAGTTACACATATCTCTCCAACATTCAATCTATATAAAGGACCAAGCTCCTTCATTTAAAGTAGAACAACTCATTTTCCCTAAGGTAAACTATAGGAATTTGGATTTGAGCATTCTCCATTGTTGGATTAACTCTTTCATCTTGCATCCATCCACTCAAAGTTGAGTAATATGGGAAGATCCAAAATGGCCTTGTATCCATTCTTGGTGAGATTCCATTCTCAATTATTGAGGTCTCCACCACTCCATTTTGATTGCTTATGATCTTCATAGGTTCATAGTTGTATTTAGCAATCATAGAGAGTAGGAAATAACTTAGCATGTTAGTTTCATTTATGCATTGAAGAAGTTTTTTCCCATAAGCTCTTATCTTGATGGTTCATTGTTAGATTAACTTGCTTTGAAGCTATGTAGATGCTTAGTTTCAATTTGTAGTAGCTTAGTTAATAGAACATGAGAAATTTTGGCACACCTAGTGGGATGGGTCCATAGTCCCTTAGCATTTAATGTCAAGTTTTATTAGTTTATCTCAAGTTTTTGCTAACCATTATTATGCACATGTGAAATAGTTTGAATTCCTTAGGGTATTTTACTAAATTTACATGTGTTGAGTCTCTTTTGTAAGTTTAATTGTCATGGGTTGTTCCCAATTTTGAGTTAGAATGCCAAAAATTTGACCTTTTTAATTTTCTTACGTCAAATTCCACACATATGACATCACACGAAATGTAATGCTAATGCAACTACTTCTACATTAGAAGGGGTGCACATGCGCCACCAGAGCATGTGTGTGTAAGTATGTACATGTCTGCATTAGCCTACTTTTTCATCTTTATATTTACCCTAATGATCATACTTAAATGGTCGTGTATATGTTATCTAGTCCGTGCTAGTGTTACTAGGGGCGCACTACCGTGCCACTTCCCACATGTGTGTTACACTTTCCTTTCTTGTTGTTTGTGCATTTTTTCATGTCTACGTGTGTTCTTCTATGTCGAAACTACTACTTCTCTGGTCATGTTTGTGTCATTTTGTGTCTCTGCAGTCCATATTTAATTAGGTTCACTTTACTATTTTTAAGGGTGCATTTGTTTCTCAAGTTCCATGTATAAACCTCTCTAGCAACATATGCCTAACACTACTTTTTTCAACCCCTATTTTATCTCGAGTCATGCTATTATGCTTAGAGGTATGTTGGCATGTTCAAGGGTGTTTATATGGATTAAGGGGAATGCTTTGGTGATTACATATAATCTTATCTATTATTTTACCGATTGGTAGGGTTTCATGTTTCATGCTTCTAATATTGTTTTATGGGTTTTTATGCTAATCTATTTCGTAAGGTGTTTTTGATCCATAGTTTGCTAACTTGTTTAAAATTCATTTAATGAATGTCTTGTTTTTCATTTACCTATTTTAGGTTATCTTGGGAATCAAAAACAACTCTAGGCCTTTTCATGCATTCAAATATTTCATTAAATTCTTGTTTAAGGAAATGAACAAACAACTTACAAAAAATGAGTTGCCTTGTGCTTTGATTTAGCAAGTTTTTCCATTTTTTTATAGTTGGATTTTTATGTTGTGTATACTCTTCCCTCACACCTTTTAGTGATCTTGGAATAAAACAAAAGACTTGAATCCTCTCTTTTTTGGAAAACTACTAATATTTCTCATGAAGGACCTAATTTTCTTACCAAAGAATTAGGATTTAAACACACACTAATACGGTTTGATGTATGTTTCCAAACAATGTAAAACTAAACCATAATAAGATAAAAAAATAAAACAAACGCCACATTCAAAAGAATGTATATGCAGTTTTCGGTTAAGAGCTATGGCTCATCTACTTAAAAATGGGAGAAGTGTCCTTAGTATCAGCCTTAAGATAACAAAAGTGATTCTCCTAAGAACCCAAAAGTTGAAAGAAATGATAAGAAGATTGTTCTAAGATGTAATCTCAGATGATAATAGCACACCATATTAGATTTGTAAAACAAAAGAGATAAAATACCATATATAGAAATCCATCATAATCCATAATGCTCAATACATTACAATACAATTACTTGAATTACTCAATAAGAAAGATGTACATATAGGAGGATGGAAGTCCAACTACTACCTAAATCAATGGTGAAGAAATCCCACTAACTGATACTAGATGTTAAATTAACTCTAGAAGACTAATAAGCTAACTCCACATAATCGAGAAGCTAACTCAACACAACTAGTAAGCTAACTCCATACAACTAGTACATTGTTACACCCTTAATTATATATCTTAAATGGGATGGATATAGCCGAATTCTTGCTATCATAACTTAATATCATGATGTATCTATTTTATATATGATCTATTATCATTGGCTAGTCAACCTTGCTGATGGCCATAACATAGGAATAGTATGAATAGGGGTTATAAGTAGTGGATGATCATGATGTTGAGTATTTGGGTCTTATAATATGTTCTAGAGGCTGCCCCATCAAAATGGCCAAGCTATTATACTTTCATATTGAGAGAATTTATCTGAAATATTGTGTTATTTTTTTCTATTGTTGGTGATAATCAAAATTAATCAAGTAATTTCATTACAAGTGGTATCAGAGCTTGATCTCGGCCAGGACGACATTAAACCCTAATTCTGAAGGTTTGGCTATATCTCAAGATTGGTAACGATTTTTTCTACAATTTTTTTATGGTGAGGAGAAATAAGTCAAGTAAGCTCTCTCCAAATTTAAATAAGTTTTTACTTGTTTTGAAAAAGTTATTAAGATTCTATATTTATTCATAATTTGGCTCCTAGGACGTATTTTTAGAAATTTTTCAAATGTCTTATATTTTCTAAACCCCTCCAAAAATAGCTAGGGTTTCTATTTTATAAATTCCTATAATTAGCCAAAAAAATTATGAAACCCTAAACCCTAAAATCCTACCCTATTAAGTCTACCCCTAGGCCTGCATTCTTCGTCATGGTGGTAGATGCACTTCGAGGCCAAGAAAAGGACAAGAAACTCCAGGAATGACCCTAAATAAGGAAGATATGGCTTCATATTCTACTGGTTTGGGAGTATCTGAGGTGGTCATCCAACTTCGGAAAGGGTAAACAATATGGTGAGTAAGGATGACCTTAATGTTGAGCTTCATCAACCGAAAGGTAGCATTAGGAGTGATATACGTAAGGAATTTCATGCAATGCAAGTAGGAGTTGTTTAATGCTATTTCTAATACAACTTCCAATGCTAGTCATATGGGTTCTACTATAAATGGTCACACAAATCCAAATCACTCAAATCAGGGAGGATCCTTTAATCATTCAAGTGGATCTTCTCACTAATGGAGGGGCATGATTCCAAAAGTTGAAATGCATACATTTGATGGAAAGGATCCACTCAATTGGATCACCCAAATGGAAAATTTCTTTTATCTCCATCAGATCCCAGGAGGACAAAAGGTAAATGTGGCATCCTTATACCTAGAACCTGATCAATTTGTTTGGTATCATTGGTTATTTTCTCAAAGGTAGAAGAATGGCCTAAATGTCACCTAGAAAGTGTTCACTGAAGAGCTTAAATTAAACTATATTTCTAGTGTTTTTGAGAATTACTTTAGCCAATTAGAAAAGTTATGCCAAACTAGTTCAGTTAAGGAGTATGTCCATCAATTCCAAACTTTTTCCTTACATGTGAAGGATATTACAGAAGAGTATTTGAATGACCTATTTCTTGGGGGTATTAAGGACCACAATGAGCATGAGGTATGCATGTTTAACCCACTCAAGGTTTCTGATTCTATTATCATGGCATGTTGAGTAGAGGAAACATTTCTTTCCAGTAGAAGGTATACCTTTTATAGCATAAAAGAACATAACACCTTGTCTCCTTCTTACCTCGGCCAATTCGGTTGACACCTCAAAAAATTGAAGAAAAAAAGAGACAAAGGGTTATGCTTTAACTATGATAGCAAATATGGACCAAGTCATAAATTTTCCTAGAAAAAATTGTTCTACATTGAAGGATCTAGTGATGAGGAAGAATATGTGGCAACATCAACAGAGGAAGTGGAAAAATTAGAGGAATAATCCGAGATCCTCAACCCACTATTTCATGACATCCTCTATCAGGTATTAATACTCCACAAACCCTTCAAGTTATGGGTTATCTTAAGAAGTAGAAGGTAACAGTCTTGATTGATTCAGGGAGCACACATAGTTTCATCAATCATGTGTTGGCAACAAGACTAAATTGTTTCATCTACCCAAAGACCTGAATTTCAAGTAATGATTGCAGATGGTGGCACAGTCCAATGTTTAGGTAAATTCCATAAATTCAAAATCATGATGGGTGATTTCACATTGGAATCTACTATGTATGTTATTCCCATGGGTGGAGTTGATATTGTCTTAGGTGTTCAGTGGCTCACTACCTTGGGCACCATAGAGATAAATTTCCAGGAATTGTTCATGTGCTTTCATTCTAAGGGTAAAAATTTGAACTTCGAGGTCTACAAGCTAAAGATCCTCTAGTGGTGAGTTCTCACCAAATGCAAAAGATTCTTAAAAAGGGGTCTGAAGGTTTTGTAGCATGATTATTCTCTATAGAATTCCAACCACAAATGAAGGTATTGCATCCTGATCTTCAAAAGGTTATTAATCAACATGTAGTTGTCTTCAAGGAACCAAGAGGATTGCCACCTAAAAGAGAGCATGATCATGCTATTCAGTTGATTCTAGGAAGCCAACCCCCAACATCAGACCTTATAGATATCTATATGTAAAAAGAGTGAGAATGAGAAGATGGCGGAGGAAATGTTGGAAATGGGTATTATTCGTCACAGTCAAAGTGTCTATTCTGCTCCCGTGGTGATGGTGCGTTGCAAGGATGGAAGATGGTGCATGTTTCTAGATTACAGAGAGCTTAAAAATTTCGCTTATCAAATATAAGTTTCCTATTCCCATCATTAATGATTTATTAGATGAGTTACATGGTGCCATTTATTTTACAAAACTAGATTTGTGTTTTGGGTATCACCAAATTAGAGTCAAGCAAGAAGATATTCATAAGATAGCTTTCAAAACTCATCAAGGCCATTATGAATTCCTAGTGATGCCATTTGGCCTTACCAATGCTCCCTCCACATTCCAAATCTTGATGAATTCATTATTTAGACTATTCCAAAGGAATTTTGTCTTAGTATTTTTTGATGATATACTCATCTATAACAAATCATGGGAGAAACACTTACATCACATCAATATTGTCTTAGAAGTCTTAGAGAAACATCAAATTTATGCCAAGCCTTCAAAGTGTTCTTTTGGGGTACAGGAAGTGGAATACTTGGGCCATATTGTTTCTCATGAAGGTGTTAAGGTGGACCCTCACAAGATCTAGGCCATGGTGGAATGGGAAACCCCAAGAACCCTCAAACAATTATGAGGTTTCTTAGGTCTCACAGGGTATTATCATAGATTTGTCAAAAACTATGGCAATATAGCAGCACCAATCACAAAATTATTAAAGGAATCCTTTTAGTGGAATGAGGAAGAATCTAGGGCATTTGAAAAATTAAAGGTAGCTATGTGCACCACTCTAGTATTGGCAACCCCAAATTTCTCCAAAAATTTTGTAGTTGAGTGTGATGCTTCAAGAAATGGAATCGGAGCAGTAATAATGCAAGAAGGACACCCCATTGCTTTTGAGAGCCGACAACTAAAAGGAAAGAATTTTTAAAACCCACATATGAAAAGGAAATGATGGCAATACTACATGCAATCAAACAATGGAGACCATACTTGATGGGTAGACATTTTAAGGTAAAAACTGATCATGATAGTTTGAAATATTTCTTAGAACAACGTTTATCTTCAAAAGAACAACAAAAATGGGTCACTAAGATGTTAGGATGTGACTTTGAGATTTTTGTAAGAAAGGAAATGAAAATTTGGTCACTGATGCTTTGTCTAGGAGGGATGAGTCCGCTGAAGCATTGTTATGTGCCATCTCTATACTACATGTAGATTGGTTAGATCAAGCATGAGAAGAATAAAAGAAAGATGAAACCACACATACTCTCATTCAAAATATCTAGGCAGATCCATCCATATCAGATCAATTTATATGGAAGGGGGATACATTGTGGTATAAAGATCGGTTATATCTATGTAAGAACTCTACACTTAAACACCATGTTCTTTCAGAGCTACATTCTTCTCCAATAGGTGGCCATGCTAGGGTCCTAAAAACATATCATAGAGTTAAGAAGGATTTCTTTTGGGAGGGGTTGAAAGGAGATGTTCAAAAATTTGTGGCAAAATGTTTGGTTTGCCAAAAAAATAAGGGCGAGACCATTAAGACACCTAGTCTTCTCCAACCTCTGTCTATTCCTAGTGAGAGATGGGAAGAGGTATCAATGGATTTCATCACAGGATTACCTAAATCAAAAGGGAAAAGTGTCATCATGGTCGTGGTAGAAAAACTTACCAAATATGCTCATTTTTGTGCCATGGCTCATCCTTTCACAACTAGTACCATTACCATCTCTTTTATGGATACAGTTCAAAAGCTCCATGGCACACTAAAAATTATAGTAAGTGATCATGATCCAATATTTACAAGTAACTTTTGGACTGATTTGTTCTCTTGTCTAGGTACTCAACTAGCCCGAGTTCCTCTTATCATATGTAATCGGATGGGATAACTAAGGTGGTAAATAAATGTTTAGAGGGATATATTCTATGTTTTACTTTAGATAAACAAGAATGTTGGGTGCAATGGTTACCACGGTAGAATGGTGGTACAATATTTCATTTCATACCTACTCCAAAATATCTCCATTTCTAGCACTTTAAGGGTACCATCCTCCATCACTCATATCTATCTTGAAGGTCAAACTAAAGGTGAGAGCAAATCGAAGATCACATTTAGCATCAACATGAGGTACTCTCTAGTCTTAGAGAAAATTTGGCATTGGCGAAAAAAAACGTATGAAGAAATAGGCTGATCAACATAGGAGTGAGAAAAACTTTAAAGAGGGAGGCTTTATTTTTGTAAGGTTATAACCATATAAGAAATTATCCTTGAAACAATAGAAAAATAATAATAAGCTTTCTCCTAAATACTATGGTCCTTATCGAGTTTTGTAGAAAATTGGTAGTGTGGCATATAAGCTAGAGATCCCTCCAGGAAGTAGAATACATCCAGTCTTCCATGTTTCTTGCTTAAAGAAAGTTATTGGGCAGTAAATTTCCATCTAATCAGTGCTTCTAAAACTAGATGAGGAAGGAACAATCATATTGGAACCTGAAGGCATTCTTTAGACACGCACCAAAAGAATGAGGACTAGAGTCATTACCGAGTACCTGATCAAGTGGAAGAATATGAATATTGTGGATGCATCATGGGAAGATGAAGCATTCATGAAGCAACATCTAGGGCTTCCCAACATTGGGGACAATGTTACTTTGAAGGGGAGGGGCATGTTACACCCTTAATTATATATATTACATGGGATGGATATAGCTGACTTGTTGCTATCATAACTTAATATCATGATGTATCTCTTTTATATATGATCTATTATCATTGGTTGGTCAGCCTTGCCGATGGCCACAATATAGGAATAGTATAAATAGGGTTATAGGTAGTGGATGATCATGATGTTGAGTATTTGGGTCTTATAGCATGTTCTAGAGGTTTCCCCCTTGGTGGGCAAGCTATTATACTTTCATATTGAGAGAATTTATCTGCAATATTGTGTTATTTTATGTTCTATTACTAGTGATAATCATAATTAATCAAGTAATTTCATTACATACACCTAAGAAAGCTAACCCAATAAATGTAGGGCTATCATAAGTGTAAGAATTATCCTACTAAATAAATAAAAGGATAAATAATAACCTACACTAACACCCTCCCGTAAGCATATCTTATGTGGGAAAAAATTAATGTGGTCCTGGTAATAAGTCCCGATGAAGTACCCATGTACAATAACTAGAAAAATATTACACCATAAGGTACCTAGAAAAATAATATAAAATTAGAGAGAAAAAATCCCACTCAATATATCCTAAGAAGCTTGGCTCCAAAAATATTGTACAATGCTAAAGAAGTTTTGTGCACATTGTGGTCTCAATCAATTGTTTGATCATAAAACTCAAAAACAACGACATTGGGCTTCACTATAATATCTCAATGAAAGGAGACTTTCAATGGAGTGATGTTGAAAGTGTAAAAATCACAAAACATAATTTGATAAATCATTACAAATAGGTGTGCCATGATCCAAGAACAACCAAGGAAACTAGGCAAGGACACGAGATCCAAATAAATAGGTATGCCACAATCTAAGAAAAGCTAAGGTAAAAAGACAAGGACACAAAATATGAATAAGTAATACCAATTGCTACAAAATAGGTTTGTCACAATACAAGAACAATAGCCAAAGAAACAAGGAAAGGACATGAGATCTAAATAAATAGGAGTGTCATGATCCAAGAAAAGCTAAGGAAACAAGGAAAGGACACGAAACCCAAAGAAGTAGTATCAACACCACAAATCTGTATGAATGGGTAGAGTGACACCATAGATCTGTATGAGTTTCCAAAATCAACTAATTGAACACTTAAAAACTAACACTGGGCTTCACCAAAATAACTCCCCCATAAGAGAGACTGTCAACATGCCAAAAAAATGTGAAAATACAGATCCAAAATATCTCAACAAATAAGATATAAATGTATACACCCATAGATACAAGAATGCAACACCCAAAAGTTTAGGACATTGGGCTCAACTGAAATTACATCAACAAGTGACTACGACACCCTCCCAAATTTGGAAATTTATAATGGAGTGCATGTAAATATTACAATGAGTAAAAGTATCCTTTACATTTGAAATATGTGTATAAAAATTTCACCAATGTGTAGATGTCGAAAAAATACACAATTTCAAAAAAACATCACCTTAATCTGAGCTACGGATCAAAAGTTATGAGCTATAGAAGGTTTTGCTATTAAAATTATATTTTAATGTTGATGTTTTTTTAAAAAGGTACATGTGACACCGAAATGTCCAAAGGGTATAAGAGTGCATCCACACGATACATGCTTGCGACCAAAGGATAAATGCTTGGACCTATAACCTAAATGTCTAGAGGATAAATCATTACATCCAGAGGGTACACATCTATATCCAATGGATAAAAAGATGCACCTAGAGGGTACAGATGTATGTCTAGTGGATAAAATACTGTAACCAAAACATAAATATCTAGAGGGTAAAAGAATGCATCTGGAAGGTACAAACTTATATCAAATATATAAAAGAATGCATCGAGAGGGTAAAAATTTGTGTCCAAAGGTGGATATAAAACTACATCTAAAACAAAATTATCCAGAGGGTAAAGGAATGCATTTGAAAGATACACGTTTATATCCAATGGATGAAATAATGCACCGAGAGGGTACATATTTGTGTCCAGTGGATAAAGGACTGCATCCAAAATAGAAATATCCAGAGGGTAAAATAATGCATCCAAAAGGTACACACCTATATCCAATGGATAAAATAATACACCGATAGGGTACAAATCTATATCTAGTGGATAAAAGACTGCATCCAAAATAAAAATATCCATAGGGTAAAAGAACGCATCCAGAAGGTACACACTTATATCCAATGGATAAAAGAATGCACTAAGAGGGTACAAATTTGTGTCCAGTTTTGACTATCTTAAAATATGGTCACGTTTATAGTAGATTATAGGGTTTTGGAACCTTCCAAATCTAATATCACACTTCATTTTGCATAAAAATGCATACGACAGAAAAGTGCTAACAAATTTTGAATACCTAAAAATAATAAACCCTTGCTTGCAAAGAAAAACTTATAGATGGATGTCTACATCATCTATCGCTTTGATACCATGAAAGGAATGATAAGAATATTGTTCCAAGCCACAATATCATCTGATAATAACATACCAGATTATGTTTTCGAAGCACAAGAGCTATAATACCATATATGGAAATCCATCATAATCCATAATGCTTAATACATTACAATAAAATGAATTGAATTACTCAATAAGAAATATGTACATATAGGAGCAGGGAAGTGCAACTACTACCTAGATCAGTGGTGAAGAAATCCCACTAATTGATATTGGTAGTTAAGTTAACTCCAAAAAACTAGTAAGATAACTCCACATAACTAAGAAGCTAACTCAACACTACTAGTAAGCTAACTCCACATAACTAGTACACCTAGACATGCTAACCCAAAAAATGTAGGGATAACACAAGTGTAATAATTATACTAATAAATAGATAAAAATATAAATAATAAACTACACTAAAATAGTATTCCATGGAAGAGGGAACCTTATGGATAAAATGGGAAGTGCTCTACTTACCTACTTTACTAGTACACCTTGGAATGATTTAGCGTCAAAATTATCTTCACGCATCCCTAGTGAAAATACAACTAAATGCATTTATTTCTCATTGTATCGAAGGGGGTAAAGTAAATTTGGGATTCTCCTTTGTTTATTCATTGCAAATTCCTTGGAAAACCAATCTCACAGAGATAATTTTTGACACATAGTTGAGAGATCCACTCAGAAGCCATTTTGTCTTGGAGAAAATTGAACGACTCAAAGCCAATCATGTTTCAAAGAGATTTCATGAAGAAAGAAATTTTTCATAGTCAAAACCTTATTTTTAAAACAAGGGAAATTACATTAAAGCTCAAGCCAAGTGTCATTCATCATGAAATTTATGAAGTGTTACTTTGTCTTAGTTTTTCACTCACCATAAGACGAGGCGAAACTCTTCCAAAGTGACACCAAGTATTTTTCACCCCCATTTGATCTACTCCTTTGCTATCTTGTTGATATTTTTGATCAAAAGAGGAGAAACATACATGTGTTATTGATTGATTGTGTCCACCACTTTTGCACCCATTTACATTCATCCTTTCTTGAGATTGGATGGTAATCGGTCAAAGGGTGTTGGTATGTATTCTTATCTTGATAGAAATTTGATCTTGAAATTCACGTCAAGATGTCTCATTGTAGCTAGGCTTGCTCATCATCAATATTCCTTTGAGGTTTTACTTTTCTTACATGATATTGATACAATTTCTATACTTATATCTTGTTTCTCGTAAACGTGGTTAAATTTTCAAGATTGTACCATTACACTACTCGCTTCTTAACAATTCCTTGGTATACTTTGAATTTTTACTCTTCCAAACATTTCCTTAACCTTTAAAAGTGTTTGTGCTACATTATTTTCATTGTCTAAATATCATTTTGATACTAATATTGTGATTTTCCACAAATCTTGATTAAATGTATCTAAGTGGAATTGTTGTGTTGCTCACACTTGTAACTTCCAATTTTTGGGATTTAGGACTTGTTTGTATCTAGATTGGTTATAGTATTATTTTATAGGAAATAAATTCAACCCTTTTTTAATACTTAATCCTTTTTTATTTTAAACTTTACATAAGTGTTGACATTGGTTTGATCATCTTGCATCAAAATCTTATTGAGATACATTCTACATAGGGAGTATTTCGTTGTAGATTGGCTTTTTTTTTTAAATTGCATGAATTTTCCTTGCGATCGTTCATCTTGTAGACTTTTTTTTCTAAGGAAAATCCTTTTTTATCCTTTTGATCCTTTGCATTCATAACTTATTGTCCAAAAGTTGTCATATTGTTGCAATTGTGTTATCACGATGTATGTTTTCCTTAAATTCCTTTTGGAAAATCCCCATGTTTGAAAAATTTCTATTTGGTCACCATTACGATACACGAATCAACATGAAACTTCCTTCCATATGAATGAGTTCAATCATACAATCTTGGTCTCAGCATTTAGACCTAACACACAAATCATGATTAATTATAGCGGGGTTTCTCACGATTACAACAATAGGGAACCTAGATTTAGGCATTCACATCAAAACATGCCCATCATGACTAGAGCTCGATTGGTTGTTTTCACTAGATAAATCATTTGGAAACCTTGTTCCCCACCTTCAACTCATAATCGGTGGTATGGTTTGGATACTTTTGATCCAAATTATTATTTGGGTTCCCCCACTTTTTCTAATTCAAATATAAATTCTTCTTCTGATTCCTCTCAATATTATGAGGATTCTAATCTAAACTATCTTTTAGATTCCTCTCAGTCTCCTTGAGCTTCATTCAATAAACTTTATTCTAGGGAGTAATAAATTTCCTAAACAATGTTGTACTCCTCTCTAATATTTTTTTCACTACAAATTATCCCCATCATTCATCTAACTCGACTCTTAAGTATAAGTCCTCCCTTTCTTCGTAGGATCCCCTTCATTATTATTCTAGTTTAACTCCTAAGTCATGGTCCACCTTTCCTTCATAGGACCCCCTTTATCATTAATCTCATTTTAATCCTACGTCCCAGTCCTCCATTTCTTCATAGGACCCCCTTTATCAAACATCTAATTCAAATCCTAAGTCATGGTCCTCCCCTTCTTTGCAAGACCCCCTTTATCATTATTCTAATTTTAATCTTGATTCATGGTCCTCCCTTACTTTGTAGGACCTCCTTTATAAGTCACCTCAATGACCTCTTCCACCTTTGAAGATACATGTGACTCCAAGTATCTCCAATTAAACATCTAATTCGACTCCTACGTTGTGGTCTTCCCTTTCTTCGTAGGACCTATTTTATCGCCTGCCTCAATGACCTCTTCCTCCATTGATGATCCATGTTAATAAAAAAAAATTCTAATCAATCATAAAATCCAACTCCTACATCGAAATATATTGAATGGATAATTGATTCTCTTTGTCTACCCGCACTATGCCATCTTCCACGAAAACCAATGTCGACTATTTCCAAGTACCCATATTCTTCCACCCGTGAGACATCTAAATCCAAATATAATTTTTCTCTTGACTCATCTTCTTATATCAATCACCATCAAACATCTTCTAAATCATCCACATAAGTCTAACCCTTTCTTATAATCAACCTATGATCATCAACCAATAACAACCCATACCAATTGATTTATTTAAAAATGAAGAAGTGATCAAATAATTCATAGGACTACACAATGAAATTCCTCTAGAGGATTACACGTAAGGATTCTTTATTGACATCGATGTGTTCACGTATTGTGGGGAATAAGTGGACTCCTTTTATTAAAGAATAAAGGAAGACCCTATGATCATTGAACTTTATCCTCCTCTTATTATTTTTTTCTTTAAATTTTTCATTGAGTGATTAAATGTATTGGTCTTACATTGATCCATGTCCTATCTTCTCATCACCTAACCATCATTCTTTAGATATCACAATTCCTCAATCACATTCTTTCCTTGGGTTACATCTTGGTAACCCGTCATATTTTATATATGAGGGCTACCTCCTAAGAGCCCTCCCTCTTCTATTTTTGGGTCACCTCTGGGTAGCCAATTATCCTCTATTCTTGGACAAAATCTTAGTATCCCATATTTATCTTCCATATATGGGACACCTCCTAGTATCCCATCTTCTCCATCCTTGGGCCTCATCCTATAATTCCTTCATATTCCATCTATAGACACCTCCTAGTAGCCCATCCTCTTCAATCCTTGGACCATATCCTCTTTTACATGAATATCATCCTTCTATAAATGACTGGGGAAATCCCACCATCATTCCTCATGTTCATGTCATCAATCCTAAAAATCCACTTTATTCTCCTACTTCTCAGGATAAGAAAAGTCTCTTCTTAGCCTATAGAAACCCAAATGGTTTCTTCATCAAGATAAGATCAAAATTCAAAGAGATACAAATCTCCCAACAACTTAAACAATCAAAAATATATAAATCAAATGTGATTCAAGAATGCACACCTTTGCATACCCATCTAGTATGGCACAAAGTGCGAAACCTCGTGGATAGGGAACTCAAGATCCTGTATACCAAATCCATGTTTTATGATAAGTCATGGTCACTTATTGAATATGATCTCACTATGGTCATAGATATTGGAGATAATATCACTCTTGATAAATAAAACATCCTAGTATCCATTATAAAAGAAATCACAAACATCATTGTTGGATCTTATTGCGTAGAGTGACATTGTTGGTCCCAACTCTCCAAATATTAAAAATAAATAAAAAATCAAAATATTTCAAAAATACAAAAAATAGAGAAAACACTAAAACATTACAAAAAAATCAAAGGTATAAAGATCAAACATTTCAATCAAGTATTGTATACACATGTATGTTATTTATTCCCTTTATTTCCATTCCTATGTAGGTCATCCACTATTTTCATCCCTTAGATTATATTTTGGTTGGTCTATTCATGCTAATTTTGTGACATTTATCTCTATTGTATATATTTAATCTTGGTATTTCATTACCTTAGCAAATTAAAGAACAACTGACCTATTAGATATCCTATAACAATCATACATCTAATAAACTTGTTCGAAGAAATTTTAGACGTATTTGTTGACACTAGCTAATATCATCTTCGCAATAGTTTCGCATCCTTATATCAATCCATAGGTGGTTTTTAAACCCTTGTCAAACAAGAGAGCTCAAATAAGTTTTCAAAAAGAAAAAGAATCAATCAAAATCAATCAATAAAAAAGTAAAGGGTAAAAGAAAAATCATATTGGTATATAACTCTCTCTCGGGGTATTTCCGGTATTTGTATCGAGTTATGGATTCTTAGCTGACAGGTAGAGAGATGTTGTGATGAGAATCAAATATATCTCTGTTGAGGCTATGGACACCTAGTTGGCAGTGGAGAAATTTATGAATCTCCTTCCACCTTCCATTCATAAATCACCTCTTAAAATAAATCATTCCTACACATTGGCTAGTATTTCTTCACTTGTTTTCTATCCAATCTTCCCTTCAAGAAGTAATTAATTTCCACAAGCACACACTCGGATATCAATGATAAAACTAGATTAGTATGTTATCAGGTGTTATTTGGACCTTGTTTAAATTCTTACTTTATTCCTTATTATGACTTAGGATTTTTTCCTTTGGGTAATCACCTTTTCATTACTAGTATTCTAGCTATATTTTCCATATCATTCATGTTTTTCTTATACTTTTTAATAACATCCATGTGTCTAAGATTGCATTTTTACCATGTTAACGATAAAATTTGTCCCATTTTAATAAAACAATCTTCTTCTTTTCTATAAAGTGTTTCTTCGCCAATTCACTAGGGGAGTGCTTGCTCCTTCTTAACACATTATTGGTTTGAGTTCATCATCATTTTGAACCTATATTTCATGGCCTTGATCCAACATATCTTCTTATTATATATATGCACAACTATTTTCCTTTGTATATTCCCATCTCTCAATGGGGGCATTGTTTCATCTTCATTCTTCCCGTACATGGCTTCGGAAATATTTCACAAAACCCTAAAAATTCGAAATATAAAAAAACCTAAAAAAATTAGTAAAATTTCAAAATCCCAAAACATTGGTAAAACATCAAAATAAAAAAATGTAAAATTCAAATTAAATTGAAAAAATTGGTAAGAAGAATACATGCAATTGAAGCTTGTGTCAAATGGATTGTACTCAAACATAGAATTTTTTTCTATAAAACATATTTCTCTAGTCCTCACTTGTTCTCGCAAACTACTCACAGATCATCTAGATCTACCTCCATTAACAAAGTTGGTTTACTTACTATGTTTGTACTCCTTTGCATAACGAGTTGATTGGTAATATTTCATTGTGTATGATTCATTTTTCATAGGACCCAAGTTTTCTCCTTTATTTTCCTTTTATGTATCCTTTCTTAGGACACCATCATTAACCCTTTTCGTTACATTAAACATTTGGGAACTGAAGCTTGATAACAAAAACATTGGTGCAACTGTATTAAATGTTGTTTTTTCCTGTTAGGTTAGTTTGTTTACTTTATTGTATTGCATTGCATTATGTATGTTTCATTTATTTAGCATTTTTGGAAATGAACAAATGTTCATATCATAGCTTTTCATGTTATGCTACACATTTTTGTATGTGTATATTTTAATAAGATCTGATGACATAGATCATAAGCTAAACGATGAAATAAAGTTGGTTTTACATTTGTAGGATGAAAGATATTTCCATTTCCCTTCATCTTCATTTTTCTTCCTTAGCACTCTCTTCTACCACCACTATTCTTCCAAAACACATAGAGCAATAGGGATTATTTTTTTGATTTTTTTCTTTCATCTTTTTGAGTGTCAGTCGACCTCTCTCATCACCCCATCGACACTCAAGGGGGAATCCTTCATTCTTATATTTTTTCTTCTATCCCTTAAAATTTTTATTTGTCTCTAATTTTCTACTATCTTTGAAGTAGCTTCACTTACGCCACCCCAAAGAGGGGAAAATTTAGACACCTAAAATCCACTTACACAGTTTTAATGCTTAAGATTGCACTATCCTCTTTATCGTCATTTCAATAATAATTAGTGTTTTTACACTAATTAGCTAAAATTCCTCTTAATATTTGTTAATTAGTGACCTTTTTAATTAATTATCTTTCCTATCATTCATTATTCTGATTAACAACCTTTCTTTAATTAATGTTTGCTTCCACTTGCTTAATCAATTAGTATTAATTAATTAAGCCCACAACTCTAAATGAATAAATATTCAATTATTGGATCAAATTCCTATTACATCCCCAAAAATCATACTAATATTCATCTAATAATATTCTATAAGATTTATTCTATCTATTAATTAATCACCCTTGATTAATTAAAACATCCCCCAATCCCCATGATTTTTAATCTCTTCTAAATCAAGATTAACTTTATCTAAAACAACCTTATCCATTCCTAATCTTTCTTTACCCTTATTATGCATGAACCAAGTTGCACATCTCTCTCCAACATTTAGGCTTTATAAAGGACCAAGCTCCTTCATTTAAAGAATAACAACTCATTTTCCCTAAGGTAAACTATAAGTATTTGGCTTTGAGAATTCTCCATTGATTTGAATTAAGATTATCATCTTGTATCCATCGACTCCAAGTTGAGTAAAATGGGATGATCCAAAATTTCCATGTAAACATTCTTGGTGAGATTCCATTCTCAATTCTTGAGACCACCACCACCTGATTTTGATTTCTTATGTTCTTCATAGTTATGTTTAGGAATCATAGAAAGTAGGAAAGAACTTAGAATTTTAGTTTCATTTATGTATTAAATAAGTTCTTTCCTATAATATCTTATATTGATGGTTCATTGTTATATTACCTTTATTTTAAGCTATGTAAATTCTTAGTTTCAATTTTTAGTAGATTAGTTAATAAAACATGAGCACATGCCCTATTTATTACTATGAAGATCTACCATGGAAGCATAGGTAAGTCTTAGTGACTGGAGAGATTGAGATATGGTGTTGATATTATGATTATTGGAGATGTTATAGTGACAAGTCATGATGCTCTCAGAAAATTTTTAGATGTCCGTGTTTTTGTATTTTTCCAGATATAACTGATTTTCTAAGACAAGGTAAAGAACATGTGAAAATCAACCTTCAATTTGAACTTATGATGCTCATTGTGAATAGTGTTCTTTGCATGGGAACTTTTGGTTTTCAAAAATGATTATAATTTAATTTTATAAGGTTTCATAAATATAATCAGGTTTTTACATCATAAATTTTTATGAACAAATGTTAAGAAGGTAAAGAGGTGTAAAACCCTAGTTAAACCCTAGCTAAAAGTAGTTAGAATATATCGAAGTGTTGTGACCCATAATTTATTGTTTTATCAAAATTGATGATTGTATATTGTAGAAAACTCCTAAATATTTCAAGAAATGTATGGTTGAGGTCATGGTGATATGTGGGCCCCACCTAAAAATAGTTCATTTTAGAGAAAAAGGTAATAGGACAAAATGGTCCGTTGAAGTAGAATGAAAAATTTATGGTGCATTATGATTGTGATTTTTTCTTAATTTCCATTGATTTTTTAGGACATTTTCATGTAGTTTCATGGTGTTTTTAGGTATGAATAGATTGACTACTCAAAGGGCGCTTTGGGATATCAAATAGAAGGGTCTAGCAAAATGAGCATAACTTGAGCTATAGGGGAGATTTTAGATGATTCAAGTTATTTTAGAAATTATATTCAGATATATATCTATTGGTATATGTATTTCGTCATGATGATGTCATTTGATAGGCTTTCCAAGGCATTTTCTAAAAAATAATATTTTTGGTAGTTCAAGACATAATCTATTTTGGTTCAAATTTGATGTTGGTTAAAGAATGATATGGATTGAATGATGAATAATATCACCTATAATGTGAAGAGGGATGAATTTGGAATCTAGTGAATCAATTTATAGGTTTTAGATATATGTAAAAATTATTTTATGTGCTAATCTTTGAAACTGATTTTTGGCACATTGATTTGATGAAGGAAAAAACAACTCGGTTTGAATATATGGATGTTTCATGACTTATACATTGTTTAGAAATGTTATAAATTATTTTAAATTTCTTTTTATTGGTCATATATATATTTTTGTTTTAGTAGAAGTGATTTTCTAATAAGATGAAGTTTCCACATCTTTGAAGGGTTAAGGAAATAACTATTTGAAGATTTGTAAAAGGAACTGGGCATAGTAAATGAAATAATTTGATTGGATGATATTAATTGAAATAATTTATGAATGTATTATGATATTTTATTAATTAATAAGGGGTATTTGGTCATTATAAATTATGGTACTAATGTTAGGGAATGTTTAAGAATGTGGCCATGGGGTTTTGAGCCATTTTGGCACATTTGTTGAGGGTTTTAGCTAGTACCACCTAATTGGGTCACTTGTGAATGTTCTATTTTAAATATTAAATGTTTATTTGAAGTATGGTTTGAACCAAAAGGATGGAAATGGTTTTTCCTTAGTATGAAAATAGGAGAAGCATATAAAATCATGTTTTTGGGTACTTTTTGGAACGAGTTGTGTGTGTGAATACGAAGCGACCTAGGTGAAGTTTAAATTTAGGTGATTGAGCATGATTTGAGTATGAAAAAAGTGTGTTTTAGGTGAATAAAAATAAGAGGACATGAGACCTATAGTTTTATTATTTTTGGAGGGTTTCATGAGCTTGTTTTGTAAAGATTGATCACCTAGGGTTCGTGTGAAGAAGAGCGAGTTGAATATTGGATCTCCATCGATTGTGGCAAAAAACAATCAGATATATACACATCATAAGGTTGTTTAGTGGGTTATTTATTATCTTGGGGGTTATAGCCTCCTTTTGGAGTTGGTGCTTCACAAAATTAGGGGTTGGTGCTCCTTGTAGGGTTGGTGTTCTACTAAACTAGGGGTTGGTGCTCCTTGTGGGGTTGGTACCTCACTAAATTTAAAAACATATCAATATAAGATATATTTTTAGTGGATTTTCTTCCCCTTGAATGTTTCCAACTTATATCTTGTGTTCTTATGGTGTTTCTTTGCTTTCATGGTTATATGATTTGATGATGGTTTATGGTGTGCACACTCTAAAAGTTGATTAAGTGGTTATTGTGATTATATGCATATGGTATTTTGAGTTTTAGATATGAAGTATAATTTGAAATTATAATAAGTATTGATTCGCCCCCTTCTCATTCCATTGTTCTTCTAATAACTCGGTACAAGCTCTTATTGTGAGTTTCAGGTCATTTAGAGGAAGTCTCAATGAAATGAACTCATTCAAGCCTAGTTCTAAAGATGAATGAGATGTGAAAGACTGGTAAATTTCATGGAAAGATCAAGAAATCATGGGAGAAGCATAGGAATTTTTTTCTAGGGTAGTTTTGAGCATCATAATGGTTTACTTTAGCTCCTTGAGGTAAATTTCAAAAGTTCACCAAAGTTGGGCTTGAGGATTGATAGTACAATCTGATGAAAATGAGATAGGTTTGAATATTAAATGCATATTTATGAAAAAAAATATCATGTATCATGTATATGGGTGATTTATAGTGCTTCATTCCAAATTTCATCAAATTCGGAAGAGGTATGTTAAAGTTAAGCTAGTTTTTCTAAAACTGGTTCTTTAGGAAATGCAAAGTGAGTTTCTTGGATTCTTAGCATCTAAAAAAATTGTGGATCCTTATTCAAATAAATAATATAATTAATTTTTAAAGATAATTCCAAGCATGGACTATTACAAAATTTTTTAGGAAAATTGGTGAAGTAACAAAGAAGTTATGAGCATTTTTCTAGCCATGTTTTTTGTATCTCCCAAGAACCTTCTTGAGTAAGTGATAAAAAAGTTATCTATTTATCTTAAATTCTATTGGAATTATCATGAAATATTATTAGAGTTGTAGTAGACTCCTTACAACTCATAATGGTAGCATCATGGGTCTTTGGGTCAAACTACTTCAGACAAGTCTCGCTTTCATTTTGTAAATCTTTGACCATACAAATCCCAAATTAAAGATTTCAAGATGATTTCTTTTTAGTAGAGGATAATATGTAAGGTGTTCCATAATTCATGAAGTAATTGAAGTTTCTCCAGTGTATGTCTTGTAAGTTATAAGTAAAATTTTACCTCTACATCCAAAAGGACCCTCATTATAGTCTCTCAAATCTAAACCTAAAGGAAAATATTATTTTAGGTTTACCTATAGAATCATATTACCTATATTATTTTAGGTTTACCTAGTGTAAGTGGTGAGAATGCATAAGGTTAAGATAAGAAATAAAGGTAATATTATTCTATAGTTCAAATTTAATTGGATGAAGGTTCAATCATCCTCTTATGATGAACTCGTGAGGTTTAAAAACTCTATCTCTCAACTCTCTTGGAGAAGATTTTCAAGAAGCCTGATTTCGAGATGGAATTATAAATTACTCTTCACAAAATCCTCATTGAGGTTGTTGATAAAAATAAATTGGTTGTCTTATGAAGAATAAAATGAGTAGTGTTGATCAAATAAGTGGTGTTGGTCGAATGATTTGTGTTGATCAAATGTTAATCTATAGACTATGCTTGAGTATAAGGATAAGATTTCAAGAAAAGTTATTTTTTTGGTTTTTAGAGAATAGTTTAATCTTCAACTTAGGTTTGTAATGCTCTTTTTCATCTTCAATATAAAGTATTACCTCATTCTAAAGCTAAAATAATATTTTTCTTTGAAAGAATACCTTATAATTCTTTGTACATTGTATAAATCAAGCAATTAAAGTTGTCAAACCACGAGGTTCAAGAAGATTTGAAGTCTTAGAAAGCTCCATTAAGGTTATTTCAGACATTTTTGAGGTAGAGAGTTTCAAACTAAATTATTCTAGGACAATAAATTGTATCTTCTACCCTTTTGGCCTTGCATAAGAAGATAAACCCTCCTTTTAGGGTTTAAAGATAAAAATTATATACAAATTTATTATGAACCAGAAAAACCCTTGACAATTCAAACAAACCTTTTTCTATTGGTCACATAACAAAATCTCCAAGGTCTAAGTCAAACCATCAACTATGGTGTGATTTATTCGTAACATATGAGCTTGACATGGTGAAAATTGTGTTACAGTACAAGTAATGTCTAGAAGACTTTTAGTAGTGTTATGGTGTACACTTTGAACAATTTGATAGTTTTTATCATATTTTTCAACACCTCCAAAATAATGAGTGAAGAGAATTAAAGGTGAAAGAAAGAGTTAAATACCCCTTTTCTCCGATAGAAATTGAATTGATTATTATAGTCCTATAATGCCCATCTAGTGAACTACCATGTAATTCTTCAAACTAATGTTGTTTCTCGTGTGAAGATGAAGTTGTGTATGTAAGTAATGGAGGATATAATAAGTCATGAAGTTTGTTCTTATGCCTTGTGTAGCGTTATTCATCCGTAATATCCTTTGTAACTTTTGGTATGATCATTCCTCTAAACATATTCTTTCTAAGGAATGTTTAGAGCCATTTTCTTGTTAATGAAAATGAATAGGTCTAAGAAACAAGAAACTTAAGAGAAGATAATTTGAAGAGTCTTTTCCAAGGAGACAACTCGAGCCAAAAAAGAAGAATAGATGAAAATATATATACTTTCTTATTTGTTTTTGAATATAGGAGAGAGAATACTAAAAAATGTTATGATGTTGAACATATAAAATAAAGCACATTGTTAACAAAGGAAATGTGATCTCATAAAAGTGTGAACTCGAGATAGAATATGTGAACTCAAAATGTGTGAACTCGAAAATGATAGAACTTAAACAAAAATTTATAGGATACTTTGAAAGTGAGGAGGAGAACAAGTTAAAAATAAATTGATTCTTTTTTTTTGTTGAAGTGTGCATCATGAGTAACGTGTGTGAGAAAAAAAGATAAAAAGGACTTATTTTTATTTTTGACCTTGGATATACAAGATAGAAGATTGAGAAAATTGAGGTATGCTTGACCGAGGAGGGAAAAATAGTGAGTTGACAAGACATTGTATAAGTAAATATAAAATAACTTTTTTACTAAAAATATGTGAATAGAGTAATTATAATATATATATAGGAAACAAAGTCTCATAAGGCCTACTAACATGTTTATAGGTTCTTGGATAGTTTGGAATGTGATAGGAAGAATAAGAAGAAGATAGGGTCTAAGATGAAAATTCTTATTTTGAAGTCCCAGTGAAAAGTGTGAGCTGAATTAATAGAGGATGAAATAGATATAAGCTTATTCATTAATCTTGAGCAAGGAAAATAGGAGCTTGAAGTAGTCGGTACACACAAGATGAACCATACCATCATTCTTTAGATCTATATACCATGTGCTGAATTGAATGCAACAATATGGAAATTTGCACAATGATTGCTTAAAAGTGTGATTATTAGCTTCATGAAGAGGTTAAAAGTGTGAATTAAATATTGCATAAATCAGATAATTTCTTGAACAGGTAATGAGAAACATAGTGATTGTGTACCTTGTATGATAGAGAACGTGCAATCGGCGACTAGCAGGAAAGAGGTTAGTTGAGAAGAAGATTTGAAAAGAAGAGTGAGTTAATCTAGAGGTCATCATTAGTTGTGAGAGATAACAAATTAGTGTGACCAATTTTTTAAACAAGCCTAAGTGGAATTTTAACAATTGGGGAGTTGAAGATTCCCATGGGTTTAAGCTCATTAAATATAAGTTTTAGCTGAACTAGACTTGGGAGTGAAAAATTCTAGAAAGGTTAAAGGTTGTCAACGACTAAGTAGCAGCTTGGTCAAGCCTTCGGAGATGCAACTCCAAGTTGAGTTAAAGCTCAACCTTTGAAATCAATGCAAGCTAGTTAGGTAATCTTATGTCTTAGAATAGGTCCTAATCCCTCTTGGTCACACACTAATGGAATCTACAATCTAAGGCAAAGAAGGCCCTCCCTAACTCATAGATCATATTCTTCAACATCGGAATATGTGAATCGAGGATGACTACTCGAAGGCTCCAATCAATATCGAGCTCTGGCGTGATCCGATCTATAGGTTGTGGTATACGAGGAAAATGACCTGGGATTGTTTCGTGTATATCTCCAGATAGGGTCATAAGATGGATGATGGATATATAGTGGGTTCTATGGGTGATTCTCTGGTCTAGTCCAGAAATCTTTAGCTTTGTTAGCTGCTATATCTAACAAGGATAACTGTGATAATATCTGGTGGAAGTGGAGTGGATCTAAATACTAACGTGCGTAAACCAACATCTACGTCTGATTGTCCTGTGGACTCATTGGGTTGTGGGACCTGTGAATCACAACCATAGATTCGTGGTTGTTGTGGACCTCCTATGGTCATGTACAAAATCAATCCCTAACCCCTAGTATCCAGTAGTCGTATGCCTTTTTGGCCTCTATATTTAGAATTAATAGTTGTGCAATCTTCTCAGAGTATGCTACAGGCGTTCTAGCAATTTGAATTCTTAAGCTAGTGTCTATATCGGTTAGAATGTCTCTACGTCATTGTGGGGACCAAAGGATCACAACCAATTTTCTCTTTCTCAAGCCCTTCTACAGTCATGTGGATATTTATCTAGGGTAATCTATAGTTTGGCTGGTTTGACCAAAACGTATGCGCTTTGTCATCTTCTACGTTTAGTCCTCTTAATTGTGAGCTAATTTCTTGTAGGTCTATTGTTGTTCGGAAGACTTGGATTCTGAGATTTTGATCTACGTCAGTTATTGCTGCCACAAGATTGGGTTGGGGCACGATTGGCTCGAATACGTATTCTCTGGGCTCCCTAGGTCCCGTGATTGTCATACAAAAGAAACAATGTAAATCTAACTGAAGCAAAGTAAAACTAACTATATAAAGTATATCTACAACATATATAACTTCTCTATTTTTGTGTTTTTGATGAACTATTTGAATGAAATTGAAAGAGCAATTATTTAAAATATCTAGCAATTGACAACTAAACTAATGACGAAATTAAAACAAACAAGGCAGCTGAGTATAGCTACTTTCCTATGTAGTTGTAAGTCTATTCTAAATAATGAAATAACTGATCTAATCTATTTGAAAGACTCTCGATCCTACCTCAGAAGTGAGGAATGAATCATAGTTTCTTAGAAACTATCAATCCCCACAGCTTCCCCGGCAATATCGAAAGTGAGATTAACTGAAATGAAATGCTTTTACTATTCTATTTGATATACTTTAACTAGAACTTTGAAAGCTTGAACCTGGATTTTGCAGAACAGTGGCGAATCCGATTGTGTGTGGCTTTTGTCCCCTCAGTGTGGTCTCCTCATTCCTTTGTGCTCACGTGAATCCAGAAAAGCATGTAATGCTAGCATCAACAAAAGTAGGTATTGGAACAATGGCAGCTTTGGATGTAGACTGAATACAATGCGAGTAGGAGAGGGATAGCGCAAGAGAACAGAGCTTGGCTTATGTAATTCCTAGCGGATTTATTGTGAGTCATACAACACAAAACATCCAGAACCTGAAGCTATCCTATTTGACAAACAAAACCTGCAACTTTAATGGCTTCCAACTGAAAATGAAACTATCCTATCTCAATTGATTGTGTGAAACAATAACAACACTTGCACAAGGAGAATATGTGGCTTCTAAACAACAAAACAACTTAACTATGCATGAAACAACTAAAAAACTATGAACTCCTAAGAACTGAAAGACTAAAACTATGAAATGAGAAGATGAGAGGCAATTTTTGAGGGGCCATTTGCTTAAAGATCAACCAGCTATTTATAGAATCCCCATTTACCCAAAGGTGAAAACCAATTTGAACTCTTTAACCATAAACAATGCAAAAACACTATTCCAGGAACCAATCATAAATACGAGCAAAGGTGGTGAAAAAGCTATGGTAAACATTGAAAATTTACATGAGTCATGTTAAAAAGAACATTCTGGAAAATGTGAAGGACCGCCACCCTGAGTAGGGTGGCGGTTATAGGACTCGCCACCCCCTACCTAGGTGGCGGTCACGAGACCGCCGCCCAGCAGGCGGCGGTTTCATAACTGAAGACCAAAATGTAAAGAAAAAGAAGGGAGAAGAGGAAAACAAAGCATGTAAGGGCTAAGCGGGACATGCGGATGTTAACGCATACTTGGAGAGATTTTCTGATCCCGAACACCTTGCGAGGAGACCTGTATCATCATTGGGGCACGTGTAATGTTGTTCCGGTGGTGCAATACCCTACAATTTTGGGTACGTACATATTGCCCCCTCGAGAAGCATTTTTAGCCATGAAGAGGCGTAAAATGGTGGGTCCGAGTATGGTGGTCCCAAAATGGGAGGTTAGAAATCATACCTGACACGTCCGTGTGTCGAAATGATGCCATCCAAAATTCCCGCTACCTGTAAAATGAAAAGAGGACTCAAGTGTAGATAGATAAAATATATCGAAAAATAAATACTAAAATAATATGAAATGAGGACTTACCATTCATGCGGGATAAGAACTTACCTCCGTCGGCTCCAAACCTCGAAAAGGGCATTCAAACAAGTCAAGATGCTATATATGTAAAAATGGGCCCATTTTCCTATTCATTTGCGCGTGTTGATTTGATTGATTTTGAGCTCTGGGACCCACGGTGATGGTTTTTGACGAGAGTATAGTCAAAACATTCATGACGAGATAGTGATCATGCCTCCACGAGCGGAACATCGACCCACGAGATCACAGGTTAGTTTTTCTTGATTTAACATTTTTATCCCCAAAATGTTAAAATGATGAAATCTTTGTCATGGGGGATTATTTTTGAAAATGTTAGTTTTAATAGGGTCACTTAGGGGGCACCTAATGGGTAGGATTTGTTTTGGTCAAAATAGTCTTTGTTTTGTGTTTTTAGGCATTTTTAGGGCACGTGACCCGTGTGGAAATTTGGGACACGACCACCACCCCGAGCAGGGTAGGGTGGCGGTGGTTACACGACCACCACCCCCCGATCAGGGGTGGTGGTTACAAGACCACCGCCTTTAAGGCGGTGATTATGGAACCGCCACCCTGCTCAGGGCGGTGGTCCTTTACAAAATGCCTAAATAATACTTGTTTGAATTTATTTTTTTGCATTTCTAGCATTCTTATATGTTTTCATGATTTTTCCAATGTCATTTGAATACTAACTTACTCCTTTTTGTGTGTTTTTGGGTGTATGCAGTGAAGGAGGAGTATATCAGATGGAGTCAGAGAGAGAGAGTGTGATTGGCTTCCAATAGTGTTGGATGCACTTTCTCAGATGAGCAGGACACTCTTCAGAGGGCCGGCATATTGCGTATATCACGGGTCCCG
Source organism: Taxus wallichiana var. yunnanensis (assembly GCA_018340775.1). Taxonomy (NCBI): domain Eukaryota; kingdom Viridiplantae; phylum Streptophyta; class Pinopsida; order Cupressales; family Taxaceae; genus Taxus; species Taxus wallichiana. Next base: position 97,319,024 of record CM031234.1, on the reverse strand, counting down.
CATGTTGCACCTTCTAGTCACATACTTTGTGACTTGTTTTCATATTGGGATGTTGATCGGAACACTTTCCGATTTCCAGGAGTCAGGGGTGAGTGGACTATCACCTGGAGGATGTCTACCATATCTTGGGGGTCCCGATCATCGGGAGATGGCTTACGCTTGAGACAACAGGGTCACGGGCTCAGATAGCACAGTGGGCTTCATACATGGGAGATGCAGTTATCTCCACTGGTTCGAAGAAGGGGGTGAGGGTCCATCTATTCCTAGCCTACCTATTCCCTTGATTCATCAAGCCATTATGGGGATCCTTGCCTCGAGATTGATCGGGGACAAGGGAGGAGACACTTTACTTTATTGTTGGTCCCCCATTATTACACAGATTGAGGGACATGGCCGGATTTATGCCTGGGAGCCGACATTCTTGGGACCACCTATCATGATTTGTACTAGGGTGGTTCATTTACAGGGTAGTCCTTGAGCCATCCGACCCTAGTTATGAGCTGGGTCTACGAGCATTTCATCCCTTATGGGAGAGGTGTAGAGGTGGCGGATCCCGGAGCCGTGAGGGCAGCCAGATGGATAGATATGTCGGTGCTTAGAGCACCCCACCAGCCAGTCACCTCCTTGACTACTGATGATATGGAGGCCACACCTTATCAGGCCATGGCAGGGTTATGGGGTGAGGAGACCCTCACTTTGATCTCTTTCTCTACCATAGGCAGCTTGTGGATAGGATGGGAAGGTGGAGACACACCCCTTTGATCGAGTGCCTCAACAGTTTGGCCTTCCTTACGTCGGTATGCTTCCCCTAGTGGTGCCAGTATTCAGATCAGTTTGGGAGGCTAGGGGAGGTCCTAGAGGCCGGGGTTGGACCGTTGTTACTCTTGGTGTCCCTATTGCAGCTAGGTGGGTAGTACGCACTCGAGGGAGAGCCGGTGCTCCTCAGGCACCCTTACTTCAGATTGCCACCGGTCCCGCCCACACAGAACGATGACCCCATTGATATAGACTCTGAGTCCGAGGAGTTCACAGGGGGAGAGATGGAGGAGGAGACCGAGGCTGAGGTCAGTGAGTCGGGTGGAGAGGAGGACAGTGATCCCGAGTGGCATGACACTCAGGATATCTTACAGGTGAGAGGGTGGAGCAGAGTGCGGAGAGAGGGTGACTCTAGTTTCAGAGGAGCCACCTTCTCAGGACCTAGGAGGGGAGGATGAGTCCATAGTAGGATGCTATGTCATCCCAGGCATAGGAGGAGGACATCAGTCAGCGGTAGCATCTGTGGCAGGTGCTGATCCTAGGGATCCCTCTTGGAGGCCCGAGATCCGAGTGAGTTATCATCCTTCTCTTAATATTTGTTTTTAGCTAGAATTGTCTTAGTTGCTATCTCTACTCTTGTTCATTTTTTTTTATCTTTTGACTATTTCTAACTTGTTTTCTCCTTTTCTTGCAGAGACTGTTGATGAGTGGCGAGACCTGATTCACTGGGTATGCACTGATACCCTGATGATCCCCATGGAGAGGACTCACGTGGAGCTATCCGTGGATGCAGGGGAGCCTTCAACAACTGGTAGGCATACCAATTTTTTCCCCTATCTGGCATGTGGCCAAGATGGTGTCCACCCTCCATATACCGAGTTGGCTGGGTATAGGACAACAGAGCACCTGATGAGGAGTCATTCTCATAGTGAGGCCACAGCTGCTCCTCGGGACCATGAGCCCTCGGTGCACTCAGAGCGCCGGCGTAGCCGAGTCCTAGACGTGGTCATGCACCTTCAGAGGGGTCTCATAGGGGTTGAGAGGCCACTTGGCTCTCATGTAGATTGTTTATATGATTCATTTTGTATTTCCCAGGCTCATTGAGCATTTTGACCATGCCTAGCGCATGATGGCATTGTACAGGAAACTTGATTATATATATATATATATATATTTTTTTGATCAGACTCTTGGTATCTAGTTTTTGTGATTCATTTCCACATGTAAATTATAATGTTGCTTTTATATGCTTTTCAGAATGTATGCAATGGAGAACAAATGATACGAATGCTTTCTTTCTTTTTGTATTTCATGATGCTGATATATGATAATGCAGACACAATGTGATTTTGAACTTTTAGCTTCTATAAGCAATTTTCTCGGTACTTTGTATTTGTTTTGGCAAAATGAGATGATAAACCGGTATGATGAGCAGATGAACTTGCCCCACTCCTAACTCCACGCAACTAGTAAGATGCGAGGGCTCACCACCGAGAGCTAGAAAGGGCACAAGCTATGAAATTTGTTGAATGGTAGTGATGAGAGATAGACAAAGATTTGGTGGAACCAAATTAGGATGCTACAAACCTACTCTACTCAAGTGACTCCATAGTTTAGAATGTGACTTGCTTTGCGGTTTATCTAGACTTAGATCCGTAGATGGCCACATGGTAGACAAAATCTGGTTTTGGGGTTTTGAGCTCTCTTGGAATTTTGGACATCTGATTCATTTGTTTTTGACTCAAGATTTCAAAGGTTTATTTGAACTATTTTCTTATGACCTTCAACGTTTATTATCAAGAGGACCCCTGCACCTTGCCCCATGCTTCTAGTAGGAAGCATGGGCTTATCACCATGGACAAGGCATAGTGAGTAAGGGCATTCCCATCCTTTCCCAACCCTACGTCATTAGTAAGAGACATGCAAGTTCATCACCGAAGGTTGGTAGGGCAAGGAAATGTGTAAAAATAAAATTTTTGTTTGATCTACATTTGACTTATTTATTTGAGAAAATGTCAGTATGTTCTTATTTCCAAAGAGATCTATATACGGGATAGATGTGACACTATGAAGCTTCTAGAATAGACCATAGGCAAGACACCTATCCTAGGAAGAAACCAAAAGTGGGAACAAGCATGTAGGCCTTGGTATGGCTACCATTAAGACTTTGTCATATCTAGCTTTATATGGATGAAATGATCCAGAAATAGGTGATGATGTTATGAAAATGAAGAAGTATGATTGGAAGGAGTATGCCAATACCATCAGAAGTTTGTAATGCATTGCTTTGAGAATAAGTTCCTTGATCACAAAATTTTATGAAACGAGTGGACAAAATGAACCTAACTACATGAAGATGCAATGTAGATATAATTATACAAGTAGTGTTGGTTGCTTATGCATAGAATCATTTAAGATGCAAGGAATTGACTGTTTCATTGAATTCCTCACCTTCCAATGTACATAAGAGATATGCACCATTTCCATAGTCTTTCGTGACTCTGGTATGGGCCCAACCATTTGGGCCGGAATTTCCTTCCTTCACCGGTCTTTTTATCGATCCGGCTGTCTAGTCTTAGAACTAGATCTCCTTCATATATATCTCATTCATAGACCTTTTTATTATACTTCTGGCACATCCGGTCAGCATAGACTCTATGCCATTGTTCAACATCTAGCCTTGGCCTCATCTAGGATTTCTAGTTGGGAGAGACGTGCTTCTCTATAAGCTTCTTCATCCAGAATCCCTTGTAGTGAGATACGAGACTGGGTATTTCAACCTCAAGTGGGAGAACTGCTTCTACGCTCCGAATACCAATGAGAAAGGAGTTTCTCCTGTTGGTGTTCTTATTGAGGTTCGGTGGGCCCACAAGGCCGGATATAACTTTAAATGCCAATCTCATTTGTTTTCTTTTACCGTTTTAAGGAGAATAGCTTTCAATGTTTTGTTTGTTGCTTCAGCCTGTCCATTTGGCTTGAGGGTAATACAGGGAGGCTGTATGATGGTTTATTTTAAATTTACTACATAGCTCATGGACTTCGTCATTCTTAAAGGAAGTACCATTATCTGAGATGATGATTTGTGGGACACCGTACCTGTAAATGATCTGGTTCAAAATGAACTTGGTGATCACGGAACCTGGTACAGTGGTGAGAGGCATAGCCTCTACCCATTTGGTGAAATACTCAGTGGCCGTGATTATGAAGTTATGGCCATCTATTGATGAGGGAGAGAATTTCCCTATCAAATCTAGGCCCCATGTAGAAAAGGGCCATGGAGTAGCGATTGGTTGTAGAGCTTGTGCCGGCATGTGAATCTCGTGGGAAAATTCTTGACATTTATGGCACTTGCGTACAAACTCTACTGTGTCGTGCTCTAGAGTGGGCCAAAAATAGCCCATCCGATGTATTTTGTGGGTAGTGGCATGACCACCAAAATGACCTCCACATATTCCATTGTGAGATTCGTAGAGAATCTTCTTAGATTCTTCTGTGTCAACACACCTTAGAAGCATTCCATCGAAGGCCTTATGATAGAGCACTTGTTCTATAATAACGTATTTAGCTACGATAATGCGTAACCACCTTCTTTGTTGTGGTGTAGCACCTTCTGGATACGCATGGTCCATGATATAATTAATGATATTAGTATACCAAGGACATTCAGAGATAGGAGGTCTGGCTTCGATGTAGTATATGCATTCATCGGAAAATCTAGATCTACTAGATCACCTCCATCTAACGGGTTGTCGGCTAACCAATCCATAATGATTTGTCCCTTAATGGACTTCTAGTTTACAAAAGTTAATTTGAATTCACCCATTAAGGTTATAAAGCATCCAACCTTTTTAGACAAGGACCCTTGCGTGAGGAAAGTTCATAAATGGTCTTGTTTTCACAATGACCCTTGTTTCTTGATTTAGCATGTAATGTCTTAGGCGTTTGGTTGCAAAGACTATGGCAAGGCATTCTCATTCTGCTTGCGTATAACGTGTTCATAATCGAGTAATGTTCAACTAATGAAATAGATCACGTTCTCTTTTGTCATCATCTTCTTGAGCCAACATATGCAGGCTAGTGAGACATTGGTAGCTCGCGAATATAAGATTAAAGGGTGGTTTGGCTTAGGAGGCATTAGCGTAGGTGGTGACAACAAGAAATGCTTAACTGCTTCAAAGCCTCATTGCAGTCTTTGGTCCAATCAATACTATAATCTTTCTTGAGTAGATTGTTGATTGGATGGATGGCAAAGCTTAAATCTGGGATGAATCTTCGATTGCACCGAGTTTCCCAAGAAATGACCTGATTCCAGATTCATCCGATGGTGGGATCATTTCAAGAACAGCCTGGATTTTGGCTAGGTCTACATCAATCCCTCATGATGATATGATGTAACCCAGAGTTTCCCCCTATCACACCAAATACACATTTTTTTGAGGTTTAGTGTGACTCCATATTCTATCAAATGTGAAAGAATGACATGAGCACTTCCGGTGATCACAACACTTCCTGGCTTTAGCTAACAAGTCATCTACATAGGATTCCATGATTTTATGAATAAGATCATGAAATATATATGTCATTTCCCACTGGTATGTAGCGCCAACTGTTCTTGAGACCGAATGGCATAACAACGTAGCAATAGGTTCCCCAAGGAGTTATAAACATGGTTTTGGCTTGGTCTTGTTCGATATTCTGATTTGATTATATCCCGAGAATCCATCCATGAGAGACAAAAGCTCAAACCCAGCCATTATGTCAACGATGACGTCAATGGATGGTAATGGGAAGTCATCCTTGGGGCACGCTTTGTTAATGTCTCAAAATCTATGCAAATGTGTATCTTCCCATTCTTTTTGAGAATGGGAATGATATTAGATACCCACTGAGAATAATCAACTGGCTTAATGAATCCTACTTGGAGGAGTTTCATTACTTCCTCCTTCACCATGAGAGCTACCTTGGGTTTCATTGGTCTTGATTTTTGTTTAATTGGTTTTGCATCTGATTTGGTGATGAGGTTATGTACCGTGATGTGTGGTGTAATTCCCGTCATTTCTTTATAATTAAATGCAAAATCCTTTTGATGTTCTCTAGAGGATTCGAGTGTGTATTTCTATCTCTTCTGAGTTAACGAAGATCCTAGTTTTAAGATCTTTGGTTCATCCTCCGTTCCGATGTTAATGTCAATCGTTTCTTCGATTAAAGAAGTGTTACCTTCTTCAAACTCAAGTGGGGTTGGAGGTAGTTCTAGATCTTCTCCATTCTCTACCACGTATATGTCGAGTTCCTTTTGTGGGGGAAGCTCTATCATGGGATTTCCAAAGTAAGAAGATGAATGTGGGATTAAAGACAAATCTACCACATGATGGGTGAGATGTAATGCTGCATAGGCATTTAAGTAATCAAGAGTGGCTTTATCACTATCAACATGATCTAAGATAGTAGATTTATTCTCAGCTATGTTCGTTAAAAGAGGGTTTGATATTTTCTTCACTAACGGTTCAGTACGAAGGGATACCATGAAATGGTGTCTTCCAACTCACTGCTTGGAGTGAAACGTGAAGCTGAGGTTGCTATCGAATCTACGAGAAGATTTTGTTCTCGTGGGATTGCTTCAATTGATATGAAGTTAAATCCTTTGCTCAAATCTAGTACTGTTGTTTTGTAGAGCTGTAGGTGTTCAACTCTAGTCTCATACACCTCAGAGACTTGGTTTGCTATTAATTGAGAGTCTCCTAACACCCTGATGTCATTAACACCGAGCCTCTTAGCTAAGATGAGGCCAAGGAGGAGGGCTTCGTACTCAGCGCCATTGTTTGTACATTCAAAATTTAGTTTAAAGGCGAATGGTAGGATCTTTCCTCGGGTGAAGTAAAGATCACACCTACCCCAACCCCATAATGACATCTAGCTCCATCGAAATGGAGAGTCCAATATTTACTTGGGAAGATGGATGTTGGGACATTTTCTACGTCTACTTCTTCTACTTCGGTTACTTCTACCATGCAGAGTTCTTCTGCTGGAAGAGAACCAACTCCTAGGGTATATCCCATGCCTACAAAATCAAATGGCAGGAAAATTGGTAGATCCTGTTCTAGTAACAATCACTATTTTTGCAGTAGTTCCTAATGATATTGTTTCTACAACATTAGCCTCATCTTTGAGGGCTGGGATATTCTTGATTAGGTTCATAACTTCTAGCTCTGTTGTAGGTACCAAATTTCCTTCCGGTTTCGAGTCGGTTGGCTTGTTAAGTTGGTTTGTTGGGAGTTCAAACTCAGAGTGAATGCCTGGTCTTTTCTTCAGGTCTGCTAGGTGTATATCGAATGGTTTCGATCACCTTTTTCTATGAATACCTTTCCTAAGTGTAGGAATCTTATTTCTGGAATAACGTAGAAGGGATTGCCTTCATACGGTGTATCCATGGTCGGTCGAGGATCATATTATAGTTGGTTTCCTGATCTATAATATAAAACTCAGTGAGGATTGTTTTGGGTCCTAAGGTGACTGGTAGTATTATAGTTCCAATCGAAGTGGCTTTAAGGCTATCATAGCCTCTTAGCGTATTCCGAGTCGTGGAACAATTTGTTTCTCCATACCCTAGATTTTGAAGGAAAGAGAAGGGAACTATGTTAACTACTGCCCCATCATCAACCATTGCACATTTAACGTAATTGTTATAAACCCACACTTGTAAATGTAAGGCCGGATCACCTCTTCGTGCAATCTCAACGTCTGTTGGCATTTTTTTATGTCAAATATAAACTCGTATCCCTATCCGGCTACCCCCAGGGGGTGGATATCAAAGTCTATATGGTTTACCTATGTTTCGGGAGGTGGAGTGATGTTAATTAAATGACCTAAACCTAATGCTTCTAAAAGAGCAGCCCTATGGGCAGGAGAGTTCTTCAATAAGTCCAAAAAGGAGATGTGAGAGAAGGTCTTTGTTAGGTCATTAATTAAATCATAGGCACCTACGGGTTTTACTAATGGTTGTTGAATGTTATCTGTCTCTAGCGGGTAACTTGGACTTGGCTGAGAGGAATACTCTCATGTCCTTATTATGGTTTCCATGGGTAGCTCAATGTCTAATTCCACTAAACTGACTATCTTGGGTCGTAGCTGATTTCCTAATTGTGGTGCGATAGGTGGATTTAGCGAAGTCGAGGCTTCATGATCATTGTTTCCTGTTATTACACTCTTGTTCATCCCATTTGGATTTAATTTGTTGTTATTGTGATTTGGGAGCATGGATCATTGAAGATCTTGAGGGGTGCATTTTGAGGGGAGACTACTCCCGTGAAGGTATTTGGCACAGGTGATGCAGGATCTGCTAAGAACATGTCTATGAAAAGTTGTCTTTGTTCTTCTGGCAGACATTGCATGAACTTATTGTAATCGCAGCAAGTCCTAGTGTCATGGCCTCAATTTTGTGGAAACCACAATATGAGTTAGGATTGTAATTCCTAGGTTGTTGGTTTGGCATGTATTGTGGTCCAAAACTCTGATTAAACTATTGACCATTAAAGTTTTGCATTTGTTGTCTTTGGTTTTGGTTTTGGTTCTGATATCCAGTTGAATTTTGACTTGGACCTTGTGTCTGGGTCTACCTTTTTGTTGTTGTTGTGGATGATTAAAATCCACCAAATTGATTGTCGGGGTAAAGTTGTTGTTTCATTGATTGTTAATTAGCGGTGGAGTATTTACAACATTGGCCTTTTTAGCTTGGTCAGTTACTCCATCTATGGTTACGCCGTGATTTTTGTTAAGGATTTTAGGTCCTTGATTGATGTTTGTGGTAGTAGGATAAGTCATAGTATTCTGGTTGGGGGTGATTAGCCTCCCATTTGTTCCATACGTCTTGCGACCGCTATCTATTACCGCTTGATCTATTCGGAGGGCGCTCTCAAGTACTTCATCATAAGTCCTTAGTGGGAACTTCTAGACTTCTTCCTTTACCTCTCTGCTGAGAGAATGAAGGAATAAATCACATAGTTCCATTTGGTCCATGTTTGGAGCACTTTCAAGAATAAAGGACTATACGCCATCTTTGGATGAAGTGAGCAACATATTCATTGTGTTCTTGTTTAATGTGTAAGAATTCCCTGATTCCTATTCTCAATAGTTTGTTCATGTCAAACACCTTGATGAACTCTGAAATGAGTTGTTTAAATGAATGGATGGAAGCTTCAGGTATTCTATAATACCAATCGAGGGCGATGCCCTCTAAAGTTTTGGGGAATATTTTGGCAACAACCCCATCCCAAGGGAGTAGTTCTCGAATGGCTATGGCATAGGCCTTAATGTGTGCATTCGGGTCTCCTTCCCCTTTGTATTTGGGAAAATCGGGAAGAGGTCTTGGAAGCATGACGCTTCGTATGGTGAAGTCTAAGGGTTCTTTCAAATATTCTGAATAAGTTCCTATCGCATAGGTTTCACCATCGATGGTGCCTACTTGAGGGGGTGGAGGTGGAATGGGTTGTTGATATGGCATGGCGTATGCATTTGCAGGGACATAAGGAAATCCCTATGGTTGAGTGAACATGCCAGGAGAAGAGAACATATCTCCTTGCGGTGATTTGGAATACATGTTCAAGTATGGAGGAGTATTGCCCAGGAATGGATTATTTTGTACTAGACCAGGAGGTATCATATTTTCCACTAGAACGGTGTTAGAAAATGTGGTTCTAGTTGGGGTTTGTTGTGAATACTAAGGAGGCATGCCCAACATGCCTATTCCTATGAGGAGGTCTACTTGGCTAGGATGATGTGGAGGATTGGAATTTCCTACCTGCATGAATTGAGAATTTTGACTTGCTTGAGCAAGTTCTAACCCTCTAACTTTTTCTACTAAAGTTGAGATGACTTCATTTGGTGAAGTCACAGTATTTTTCCTTAGTGGTGTTTTTCATATATCCTGAGGTTGTATGGGCATGTGGTACCCTGCTATGAACTGATCGTTGCCCTGCCAAGTTTCACCGAGGGCATTTCCCATAGGTAGCGGCATGGAGGTGTTTTCTTGAAACGAGACCTCGGGTCGTGTTTGTAAACTTCCTATAGGTGGGTACATACTCCAAGAGCATTGTTCACTCCTGGCATAACGCACTGAATGTTCATCATCTAAAAATAGATATGGATCTGATTGTCTACTAATTTGTGGTCTAAGCAACACCTGAGGAGATGAAACTAGATTCTCCCATAAATGTCATGTTGTTCAAGCTTGAAGGCTCTGGTTGTTGTGTTTGAGCGAGCTGGTCCAACTCCTCTATTTGGAAAGAAGAACTATATCTAGTCCTTGGAGGTGGAGTTTGTGTTGACAATCGGTTAGTTGAATAGTTGTCACCCCATGCTGAGAGTGAGGGTGATGGCTATCTATTCAGTTGATCATAGTATGCTTCAAGACCTAGGAGAGGTCTGCCATATGCATCGAATCCCGACATATTTGGGGGTATATGAATACCCGCAGAATAATGGGAAAGAGCGAAGGTGGATGGAAGAAATAAAACTAAAAGAGGAAGAACTGTTTCGTTCACGTTGGGTTCACCAATTTTGTACGATGGAAAAGTGACAAGTGAGCATGAGAATCTACAAGTAACCCTTCCTCACACCCGACCTCCCGAGGTCATGCCGAGATAGCCGGTGGGGATGGAATATACGTGGGGTGTAGGCAAGCTAGTTAGGTAATCTTATGTCTTCGACACGCACTAATGGAATCTATGAATCTAAGGCAAAGAAGGCCCTCCTAACCTGAACTGGCATGATAGATCGGTCGGCGAGGATGACTACTCGAAGGCTCCAATCAATATCAAGCTCTGGTGTGATCCGATCTATAGGTTGTGGTATACGAGGAAAATGACTTGGGATTGTTTTGTGTATATCTCTAGACAGGGGTCATAAGATGGATGATGGATATATAGTGGGTTCTATGGGTGATTCTCTGGTCTAGTCCAAAAATCTTTAGCTTCATTAGCTACTATATCTAACAAGGATAACTATGTGATAATATCCAATGGAAGTGGAGTGGATCTAAATACTAACGTGTGTAAACCAACATCTATGTCTGATTGTCCTATGGACTCGTTGGGTTGTGGGACCTGTGAATCACAACCATAGATTCATGGTTGTTGTGGACCTCCTATGGTCATGTACAAAATCAATCCCTAACCCCTAGTATCCAGTAGTCGTATGCCTTTTTGGCCTCTATATTTAGAATTAACAGTTGTGTAATCTTCTCAGAGTATGCTACAGGCGTTAGCAATTTGAATTCTTAAGCTAGTGTCTATATCGGTTAGAATGTCTCCTGCATCTGGCTGTGGGACCAAAGGATCACAACCAAATGTTTTCTCTTTCTCAAGCCCTTCTACAGTCATGTGGATATTTATCTAGGGTAGCCTGTAGCTTGGCTGGTTTGACCAAAATGTATGCGCTTTGTCATCTTCTACGTTTAGTCCTCTTAATTGTGAGCTAATTTCTTGTAGGTCTGTTGTTGTTCGAAGACTTGGATTCTGAGATTTTGATCTACGTCAGTTATTACTGCCACAAGATTGGGTTGGGGCATGATTTTATCGAATACATATTCTTTGGGCTCCCTAGGTCCCGTGATTGTCATACAAAAGAAACAATGTAAATCTAACTAAAGTAAAGTAAAACTAACTATATAAAGTATATCTACAACATATATAACTTCTCTATTTTTGTATTTTTGATGAACTATTTGAATGAAATTGAAAGAGAAATTATTTAAAATATCTAGCAATTGACAACTAAACTAATGATGAAATTAAAACAAACAAGGCAACCGAGTATAGCTACTTGCCTGTGTAGTTGTAAGTCTATTCTAAATAATGAAATAACTGATCTAATCTATTTGAAAGACTCTCGATCCTACCTCAGAAGTGAGGAATGAATCATAGTTTCTTAGAAACTATCAATCCCCACAGCTTCCCTAACAATATCGAAAGTGAGATTAACTGAAATGAAATGCTTTTACTATTCTATTTGATATACTTTAACTAGAACTTTGAAAGCTTGAACCTGATTTTGCAGAATAGTGGTGAATCCGATTGATTGTGTGTGGCTTTTGTCCCCTCAATGTGGTCTCCTCATTCCTTCATGCTCACGTGAATCCAAAAAAGCATGTAATGCTAGCATCAATAGAAGTAGGTATTGGAACAATGGTAGTTTTGGATGTAGACTGAATACAATGCGAGTAGGAGAGGGATAGCGCAAGAGAACAGAGCTTGGCTTATGCAATTCCTAGCGGGATTTATTGCGAGTCATACGACACAAAACATCCAGAACCTAAAGCTATCCTATTTGATGAACAAAACCTACAACTTTAATGGCTTCTAATTGAAAATGAAACTATCCTATCTCAATTGATTGTGTGAAACAATAACAACACTTGCACAAGGAGAATATGTGGCTTCTAAACAAAAACAACTTAACTATGCATGAAACAAATAAAAACTATGAACTCCTAAGAATTGAAAGACTAAAACTATGAAATGAGAAGATGAGAGATAATTTTTGAGGGGCCATTTGCTTAAAGATCAACCAGCTATTTATAGAATCCCCATTTACCCAAAGGTGAAAACCAATTTGAACTCTTTAACCATAAACAATGCAAAAACACTATTCCAGGGAACCAAAATCATAAATACGAGCAAAGGTAGTGAAAAAAGCTGGTAAACGTTGAAAATTTACACGAGTCACATTAAAAAGAACATTCTGAAAATGCGTGAAGGACCGCCCCTGAAAGCGGGTGGCGTTATAGGACCGCCGCCCTACCTGGGTGGCGGTCACAGACCACCGCCTAGGTAGGGTGGTGGTTTCATAACTAAAGACCAAAATGCAAAGAAAAATAAGGGAGAAGAGGAAAATCTTTTCTGATCCCGAACACCTTGCGAGGAGACCTGTATCATCATTGGGGCACATGTAATGTTGTTTCGGTAGTGCAGTACCCTACAATTTTGGGTACATACATTCACCTAAAAGACTCCATCATACACTTTCCTCTAATATGATCCCCGAGATATAACTTGTCTTCCATCACCAACTACTATTGATGAAGCTTTTAGAAATGATGGTCGATGAGACCAAAACTGTAGACATTAATCATTGATATAATCACTAAAATTAATGAATTTAAGAGAGGTGGTTATTACAAGTCAAAAATCCCATGGGGATCACTGAATTTTTTCCAATAAACCCCCTCCACATTACATGAGGGATTCGAACATGTGACCTTTCACTCGACACCAATTGTCATAAATTATTGTCATTAGAACAAAACATGTTTGCATTAATCTTTGATAAAATCACTAGAGTTAATGAATCCAAGGGAAGTGGTTAGTCCATCCATGGGAAGAGGTTAGTCCATGTCACGAATCCCATGAAGACTGCTAATAGTTTTGCTAACGAGAAGATTTATGATCTCTCCTTGTTTCCCAAGTCCCTTTTGGACCACTATCATGTATTATATACCTTTAGAATATTCCTCCCTGCATTTTACAACCTTGATCATCCTAGTTTTTATTAAGTAAGCATGAAAAAATAACCTTCCCACATGAGAAACCTCATTATAGTTGTAACATGCTAATGGATTCTTCCTCTTGAGACCTCCATCTTAAATAGGTGGATCATACAAGAAAAATATAGTAGTATGACCTTGTTCATGGAAGTTTTAGCATACCACATTATTAGAAAAATAACTTCTATTGTCCCTCCAAGGCTGAGAGTCTCTTGGAGATCTTATAAATCTTTATCCCAGGTGACAAAATGCATTACAATTATAACAATTTACACTAAAATTTATTTCATACATTAAGGCATTAGGTTTCTATTTGGTCTTGGCTTCACATTTTCCTTGATGAGTGTCTCCTTCTTCTCTTCCTTGATGATAGGTTCACCTTCCTCTTTTCTTGGAATCATGTCTTCTTGCTTCAACTCTTTACCTTTAGATTCCTTTTTGAAACCCAAACCAGCTCTATCTAGGGAAAATTTTAAACAGGTTCATTTTAAGAACCCCCAAATATTATAGAATAGGTGGCGAATATGAAAAAAATCCATTCACACCGTAGGGAAAATGTATGGGAACGAGTTTCATGTCCACACCGAAAGGAAGGCATTTTTAAAATAACATTGGAGGAACAAGAGTTATTTTCTAACATATGGCAACAAAACTTAGCAATGACGAACAAAAAAACAACCGAGGATTTGAATGGTACATAAAACTATATTACAAAAGAAAAAAATATTACTTGGTAACATAGTTAATCACACTAACTGTGAGTAACACATATAAGCATTACCACCGTAACACATATAATTGTTACCCATTGGTAACACATATACATGTTTCTATCCAGTGACATTTTGTTATTACCATTAAACTATTCACATTTGTCTTTTCATCCATCATCAAAGAATTTGTTTTTGGACGGTAACACAAATAATTTTTACCATCCATCAACACAAAAAAACTTGCTAGTCTATAGATAGAATTCTCTTTTTCACTTACCTCTTGATTCTTTCACTTTTTCCTGAATCCTTTGTCTTCTAGTATTATACTTTTCAAATTTTCACACACTTATAATGTAAATAATATGACTATATTAGGGTGAATTAATCATATATATTATAATGTTATGGCATGAAGTAGAATATACCAACATCGAATCGACCCTTGGTGGAAACACGAAGGTGAAATTGAATTCAATTTTTTTATTCAACATAAAATTTTGATGAAATCGCTACCGTACATTAGTACAAAATTAGCCAAATTCAAAATTCAAAATTCCTAATATTTTCCTTTTCACAAATATTCACCCCTAAAATTTACCCTAATTTTAAGGGTTGCTCCGAAAAAAGCATTAGAAAATATTTGGTCAATATGTGAAAATTATCTTTCACACGAATGGAAAATATATAGACATCACGAAATTAATTTTAAATTCTACCAGATAGTAAATTTTTTATATGCTATTGATCAGTATAATATTTTTATGCTACCAGATGAGAAAATATTTTAAGTTGTCACCAGCATAAAAAAATTCTATCGACCGACAACATTTTTATACTACCCACCGACATCATTTATAATTTTGTCATCCCGTAACATAAAAATGTTTTCAATTGGTAGAATTTTATATACTCTGGCGAAAACATACTATATATGTTGTCGATCGGTAGCATAAAAATATGCTACCGACTAACTATTTTCGAAGAATTTATATTTCACGGAATGAAAAATTGACTGTAAACTTAACTTATACCCAAAAAAATTGGAAAACTTATCCTAATTTGTACCCTAAAAATGATCCAATATCAAATTTCAAAGACTGAAAAATTTGTGAATTAACAAATATTCGCCACTAAAAGTTTCCATGTCTCTATTAGCTATTGCTATTTGTTTTCCAAGTAGATCATCTAGATATTTTTCACTTTTATCAAACTTCTAAAAGGACATAGTCTTCTTACTAACCTCTAGTATCTCAACCCTTAGGAACTCTATATCTTCTTCAAAATTTTAACACATAATTTATTTATCTTGTAAACTTGAAATAAGATGCCTTACCTTTTCTTCTAGCAATCTTATTGACTCATTTTTTTCGTAGATTCGAGACAAGTATTGCTCTTCTATCTTATGAAACTGATTTTCATATTCCTTGATTTCCAAAATCATCTTCTTGTTCTCCTTATGAACTTGTTTTTGTTCTCTTTTAATTTCCTCAAAATTATCTTTTTCATCCTCATTATCTTCACTAGAATAGCTACAATATCTTGATATAAAATATCCTAATAAAGAAGAACCTTCACCAGAAGACTTCATAACATCATTAGTCATGAACAAAGCCTCATTTCCTATATCCTCATGATCTGATTCAGATTCAGAATCTGAAACACCACTACTAGCATCAGATAATTCACCATCTTCATTTGTATAAAAACTTATTTTTTCCTTCTTATGGTTAAACCTTTTAAAGTTCTTCTTACCTTTACCAAAATTTTGATTCTTCTTTCTAGGTTTAGCCTCATGATCTACATCGTCATTATCCTTTTGATACCTATGAGGACATTTGTAACAAAATGTCCTAATTCACCACAATTAAAAATATTGAATGAAAGTTTACCATTGTACTTACCAGATCCAAGCTTCATCCTTCTAGATATCATAACAAAGAGCTCTTCATTTTCAATATCAAGTGTAAAATTGTCATCATTCATGTTCTTGAATTTATCTTTAATATCATATTAGAATGCAATCTCTTTATTATCTGATTTGGAATCACCTATCCTCATTTCATAAGTAGCCATGGTAACATACAACTCATCGAATTTCAAAGTAGTTTGATCCTTTAAATCTTCAATAACAGAGATACTTTGGAATCAAATATAAGAGTTAGTGACCTCAAAACCTTCTTAACAAAAACTTAGTCTTTCACATTATCTCATAATACTTTCATTCCATTGACAACCTTATCAACTCTAAGAAGCTATTCAATGATAGACTCATTATCATTCATCTTAATACTTTCAAATTGATTTATGAAGGTTTGATTCTTAGTAATTTTACCTTTGAGTCACCTTCATACAAAAATTGAAGTTTCTCCCATGCTTCTTTTTCTGACTTGTAATGCATCACTTTTCCCAACTCAAAATCTTCAAGACCTGAATGATGGCATTAATATCCCTTGATTTTTTTCATGTTCATCATTTTATTCTTTACTCGGATGAAGAGTGGAAGGATTCATGTAGCCATCATCCACAACTTTCCAAAAAACAAACCCTTGGGACATCATATGGGTCTTCATCCTCAAGCTCTAAAAATCATAATTCACACCATCAAACATTAGCATGTTTCCAATAACATAACCACTTGTGATTTTTATGCTTCAAGGATCTCCTTTCAAGTGATGAAACTTCTCTAAAAACCTTATCTTATACCAATTATTGGTAGTAAAATATACTAAGAGGGGAGGGGTGAATAATTCCTTACAATATTTTGAAATCATATTTCATATTACTTAATCAAAACTCAAATCAATTTAACCATTCATCAATGTGTACACATAGTCATATATCACATATGCAAGAAACCATAAGCAAGATAATTAACACAAGACACAATATATAAGTGGAAAACACTCAAAGGGAAGAAAAAAAGTGAAACACAATATTTATATTGATATTTTTCAAATTTAGTGAGACACCAACCCCATAACGATCACCAACCCCTAGTGTAGTAGAGTTAAAAACCTATAAGGAACACAACCCCTAATTTTTATAAAGCACCAACTCCACAAGGAAGCTACAACCCCCTAAGATAATCAAGCACCCAATCAAACATCTTGTAATCTTCTGATCTCTAAATTAAATCTGTCACAAAAGATAGAGACCAAATATTAATCTCACACTTCTTCAAACCCTCATTCAAACCCTAGGTGTTGAATCTATCATGATATAACTCTTTATTCACTTCTCAAGTATTAAAAATCATGCACACACACTATATATAAATATTCAACCTATCACACTCTTTATATGATATCAATTCATGTTTATACACCTGTAAAATTCTCTCACCTAGGACGTATTGCTTACACACACCACACACACACTCAACTAGCTCCAAAAAGAAACCAAAGCAATGTTGTTATAAGATCCTTCTTATTTAAAATTAAAAATAAAATCTTTTCCATAAATTTTCATGACCTCTACATCATAAAACAATCCCATATTCTTTTGATAGCAGCTACATGTGACCCATATGGGTTGTCCTAGAAAAACCCTTCTTCCATGCACCAAAATCATGAAAAACCATACATTAGAATGCCAAAATTCTCATAGAACCAAAAAATATGTTTAGTAATTCTTCAAAATTCATTAGAAATGTTTAAAATAACATTTAAGAATCATATATGGTTGTAATTCTCATCAATCAATCAGATTATTTCATTTAATAGGTCCATTAACTCTTTACCTTCTAAAACTATTATTACCAACAACCTAATTTCACCTTTTGGCCTCAATACCACACAAGAAAAACTAAAATATGGCTTGAGATAACTATATGGAAATTTAAATACCTGTAAAACACATCTAAGAAATTTATATATCATGAAAGATCCCTAGTTCAAACCACAACACATTTTTCCTTCACCAAATCATACTCACTAAAAAAATGTTTTCAAACCGCAACTAGTTAACACACTTCATGAAACTTTCAAGACCTAAAATTGGATTAAATGGATTGAAAACTAATCCATACTCACATTACATGTGACATCAATCATCACCCAATCTATTGCGTATGCTCCAACCAACTCAATTCTTCAAAGAAAAGTAGTTTTTTCCTTGATAGAGAAAACTCTTATTATCCACAAAATGACCTGGAAACCATAAAAAAACACCTAATATTGAATAAAAATTTATATAAATGGAAATATATCTGAATTATATTTCCAAAACAACTTTAATCACCTCTTAACTCCACCTGTAGCTCTTATTATGTCCATTTTACTAAAGACTAGTTTTTATTGCCTCAAAACTACCCTTTGACCATTCAACCTTAATGAAGCACACTTGACCATATAACTACATCATCATGACCTTAAACCTATTTGGACATAAATAAAAATCACATACATCATAAAATAGCAATTTAGTTTGCAAGTCCTTTGGACAACCTTGTCCTAAATTAAACTACTTTATAAACTAACATGTTTGGGTGGGGCCCACTCATCACAATTACCTATATCACACCTTTCCAGAAATATGAAGGATTACTATACATGTTAAAAATAACATCCATTCAAAAAGAATCAACTATGTCCACTTAGAAATAAAATCTCACAAACCTCTTTCAAGTTAGGGTTTTAAACTCATAACAAGTTGGTTACCTTCTTAACATTATTTCATAAAAGTGTGATGATTAAATGACCTAATTATTTTTTTAAAACCTTATATAATAAATGTTGAAACATCCCTAAAATCCAAAATTTCACATGAAAATCACACAATTTAGGATGAGCATCAAAATTTCTAATTTGAGCTGGAAATGCAACTTGTTGTTGACTATGTTTCACCAAAAACCTCATATCTTACAAAATTCACATCATGACATCCTGAAAATTTTTCCACAACACAAGGTCACATCCTAATAACATAGAAAATCATCATAATTTCATTATTAACTCTAAATATTTCCATCCACTGATACTTTCATAGCTACCCCTTAGCATTTTGCAGACCGTAGAAGCTAAGGTCAACTAAAATAACACTATAAATCATCCCGAAAGAACTAAAAATTGTAAAAAAAAAAAAACCTAATACATAATGGTAGAACTAACTACATTATTCCATGATATCATATATCTCCATATGTCATTCTCATACCTCCTAGCATGCATACCTACTCAAAATGAGCACTTGAATCATGGTCACCAACCTCTATCTACATCTGAAGCTCATGTGATTTCCTAAGCACTCTTAAAACATGATAGCCATCATGATAAAAAATTCTCAAGAAACAAATAAGCTCCAATCTCTATCAAAATCACCTAGGCTAGATAGGTCATCTGAATGGGCTTGTTATAACAAGCCATCCTTATTGAACCAACATGTGCAACCAGGAACATATCTAAATATCTATGTCATCATCATTTTGAGAATCATCTAACCCTACTCCAGCATCCACTTTATCATTAATGAGGTTTTACATCAATGAAAATAAATATGAAGCAACATGCCAACACTTTCTCGGTTGGGAGACTATGGCATGATCTTAAGAAATTGTGTAACTAATCAAGATGGTTTGCAAAGAATCAAATAAAAAATTAATTTTTTTTGAAGGATTATAAGTGTACTATATGGGAAAATATTTGGATTATCATTTCATGAGTTATTCATGACTAGGATGTAGGGTTACAAACCTTTCTTTGGGTCCTAGTGCTCAGCAAATGGAATTCTACAAGTAGGGGATTCAAGATGACACTAACATTGATGGTTTGTAAATATTATAAGTTATACTACAAGTTTTTGTGTTCAACACAATGATTTATAGAGGAATACAAGGAGCAATCATGTAATCATCTAAGCTAGTACACTCTATGTCAAGGAAGTAGAGATATGAAAAATATGACCTTCATTTCTATGTGGACCTACTAAGAAATGGGGGACTATTATTGGTCTTCTACTTAGGGTTTTCATGCCAAGAAGGTTGCTAGGTCATGTGTGAAGAGTTGAAGTATGTTGAAAGATAAGATAATCAATTCAATTGCATAATCTACTTTATTTTCTCCTTCATGCTCATCATGAGAGTGTTACAGATGTTACAAGGGGTTTGTAGGAACTATAATAACCAATGTATGATTTCCATGTTGTCCTTAAGATGGTGTATAAGGTTTTGGGGGGGATTGAGTGATATCTACCATTTAATGGTTAATATTAACATGTCTATAGGGTGTATAGGTGGCTTAGTTTCACAAAGATACAAGTATTCTTACTCAAAGTGGTTAGATATAGGATTGTAGATGGATATTTGGGTAAGAACATGTGTTTTTGATAAGTAAGTCTAAAGATTAATTTTTTTGAAAGGTCTTCTTTGTCTAGTATGAAAACTTAAGGCTTGTTTACTAAAATAAAATATGTCACAAGGAAAGAATTGTTGTTGACATGCACAATAAGTCACCGGGTGCTTAAATTTATTGTTACAAGTTTGTAGAGAGATGATGAAGCGGGAGGATATATTTTTCTCTCGACTAGGTATTCAAGATATTAAGAAAGTAGGAAAGGTAAAATAATTAGTATTTGTTTCAATTAAAAGTGATTCATTTGAATTAGGTGATCTCATTTTCTTACAAATAAGGTAAAGAGGATTGAGAAAGAGTTTCAAAGAAGAGGTAATGTGACTGATTTATTCCCATAACTCATATGCAAGGTATGCGGTCCTAATTTTTACTTTCTACTATAAGAGGATGGTATAAGTATAGGGGGAGTAATAAGAGATTTTTATGATGTATGTGTGTTTCTACAACTTTCTAAAGTTTTTCTAAAGCACACTTTGAATAAGGATTTTATGGTTATTAGTCCTAAAATAAGTGTATAACAAAGGTATGCAAGAATCAAGATAAGTTTGGGACTCATAAAGTTGAGTTAGTTCATATTTTTCACCACATAGGAGTACCATATGACAAATAAATTTAATAGGTAAAGGTAAGGTACATGAGGAATACTTAGAGGTTGTGAAGAGGTTGCGTACCATTGTTGAATACCAAGAAGATTATAGAGAACTCATTTTTGTTTGGGAAGGACTACCTTAGAATAAAAACAAGACCATAAAATAGAGTTAACACTATAGGTCAAAGGGAATTCCTAGCATAAGATAGATTTGGGAGCGGGGTGCTTCCTCAAAGTATTTTAATCCTCGTCTTAATAAAAATTAATGCAAATAAATAACATGAAATACAATGTCATAATGTAGTTATATGATTTAGGTATCTCACACAAATAAAATACTCTAAATCTAATCTAAATAACAAATATAAGATCAAATCTAGAAAGGGCAGGTTGGTTGATAGGGTTTGTAGGTGTAGCAGAGGGTATTATGGAGGTCTGGGTGAAGTTGTGGAATGTTTTGAGAGGTTTTGGGTGAGGAAATAAGATTTTTGGTCTGAGGGAAAATTTCAGACATAGATACCAATGTCGGTCAAGGAACCAACATTGGTAACTAGTTATAGCTAGGATCGGTTGGCTAACTAATCATGGTAGGGAAATTGGGTGCCAAATATGAAAATGGGTCAGTTTAGGCTCTCTCTGATTGCACAAAGTGTTGGGAAGGATTAGGAAGTATGTTGGGATTTTGGTTAAGGATCAACAGGGGTGAAAGAGGTGGTTAGAAAGGTAGGGAGGTTCAAATTGGTAGGGTGTTGGGTAGAGGGGCTACATAATGTATTTGAGAGAGGAAGGAGGTGATCATAAGAAAATAAAATATTCAAAACCAAGCTAATGAAACCAATGACCTGGTTAAGAATACTTATCTGAGATTGACAGGTGATGGTAGTTGATGGGTGCTCAGAGGAGAAATGGGTCCAGATCCAGTGCCACAATAATGGAGACTGAGTGCTTCCTGTGTGAATGATCTGAGGCTATGGAGAAAGAGGTTGGTTGTTGGTGAAGAACTTGAATGCTCCAAAGATCTTGTGTTTTATCATCGATTCTCAATCAAATACAAGGATGAAAATAAATACTAAAAATCCACCTAAAGGAATTCCAACAAGAGAACCTAAGAAAAGAGTTGAAAATTCTTATTTAAAGGAACTGATGGCGGTTCCTTGATTGGTAGCCAAGGAAAATTTGTGTCGGTTAGGGATAAATAGTCTTATATTCTAAAAGAAACCTTTTCTCTCACTTTTTGGCATGATTTAGAAATGGTTCTAGGTTAGAAGTGTTGATTCACATTAAATCACATAGGAAATTTGTGGGAAAGGTAGTTGAAAATTAATATTATGTTTGGAATAATTCTCATTTTGTTAGAGGGAGTAATGACTTAGTCTTGGTTATTAAATAGGCTTAGAATGGGTCCAAGTTGAGGTGGAGATGTGATGTTGGAAGGGTGAGGTAATAATTAATGTGATATAGGTAATTTGATTAATACAAATATGTGAAAGGGGTTATGGTAAGGGGGATGTAGTAAAAGGGGACCTAAAGGGTATCATGTCAATTTTGGGTGTCTACATTTTCCCCTTTTTTCACATAGATTTTACTAATAAGTGATAATGAAAAAAAAACAATAATTTGATTCCATAGATATGGGTGGAGGTTATGCCCCTCAATTAAGGAACTGATGTAGTGGAAGGTAGAATTGGTGATGGGTTTGATAAGGTGGTAGGTGATGAAAAATGGGGTAATGTGAATGTATAGGAAATGGTGATGATAGGGTGATTGAAAGGTGGAGGAAGTCAAACACAAGCACATAATTACAATGCAATAAGCTACAAGATTGAAGAGCACACAAATGATAATTCATCAATGGTCAATAGTTTATCCAAACAAGGGTGATGTGGTCCAAGTATCCAAGGTATAGGATGTGATCCTAGAAACACAAGAGGTCAACATGAAAGAACGGGTATAGCTGTGTTTAAAAGAACCCAAAACATTTGGTTTGGTCAAGATAAATGTCACAAAATAAGGTAAGGTAAGGTCTATAGGCTAAAAAACACAGGTAACATTATCTCATAGTAGAGTGAGTAAGCAAGTTCAATTTTCATATAGGTGAGGTTGATTTGGCGAGGGTATATAGGTGGGGTAGAGGGTAAAGCAAACGTAATGTCAAACGTGCCCCTAAGTACTCTTAGGGAGATGGTAAGGTGGTGAGGCTATTTGAGAGTCTATAGGGATGTTTTAGGGTTGTGGCAACAATAAAATGACAATCAACAACAAAGATTAGGGCCAATGAAGCATATTTGGTTATATGTAGGGTGATTGATGCCGGTTGAGAGGAGCTGATGCCGGGGGTGTCTGATTTTGATCACATAGGGCACAACTAGACTAACGTCGCTGCCAAAAATGAGTTAAAATGAAAAACCCACCCAAAGGTAATTTAATTCACCATGTGTTGAGGTTGAAAATGATTGGTGGAGAGAATATTTGCAAGGAAAATGACAGATAGGCTCACATAAGTGATTTGGGGAGAGATTATTTATTAGAGGAGTGAGTTTGGGGGTCCACTTGCAGCCACCTGATTTATTTTTATTGTTTGAGAGATTAGAGAGCTAGTTGACATGCTAGAGGCAAGAGAAAGCTCCGGGGGAAATCTGGTTCAAGCTCTACCCATTCCACCATGGAGGAGCCATCGAGTAAAGGTATGTTTCAAGATTTAATCTTAGTTTTTGTTGAAGAATAAGTAAGGAAGAATAAAAAAATTGGTGTTTTGAAATTTAATTGAAATGGGGGTGAAATCGGGCTAGGGGAAGGTGGAATTACACTAATTAGGGGTTAAAATAAACTTAGGACAAGTTTAAAGGGATTTTGGTGGGTAAATTAAGTGTTTTTGTAAAAAAATCATTGGGGACGTGGGGTCGGGCTTGGGGTAAAACTAGTAACCAACGTTAATCGGTTATCGATCGGCGTTAGTTGACAAAGTGCAAATGAATATAGAAGGGTAATGCGACATCGGTAGGGTGATAAATGTTGGTTACTTTGTGAAATGATAAAGTGTTAGAAAATGTTGATATTGAATGTTGAAGATAGGTTTAGGCTAGTTAGGGGGGAAAAAATAAGTCTTAGGAAAGGGTCTTGGGTGAAAGAGGATATGATAGGATGATTGCGGGAGGGATGGGGTTGGGTAGGTCAATAGGTGAACTAGTGCAAGGTAAATTAGGCAAGATCAGAAAAAGGGGTAAAATAGTGGAATGGAGGGGAAAATAATTGCCAAGATAACCTTTGAAGACCCCATGCTTTTGGAGTGTTTCCTACATAGCCCTTTCAAAATGAGCCTCGGGTTGATGTAGTTCTCCCATAGGATAGGGAGGAATATGATTTTGGTAAGTGGGTTGGGTGAAGGTGAATTGTCTAGGTTAGGCATGGTAAACATTTTAGGTAAGGTCGAGTTTTGAATAAAAATTTGAAAGGGAAAATGATTAACTTGTGTGGGTGCAGGCTAGGTAGAAGATGACGATGAGGGACTAACTTTCACCCTTATTAGTACATATGATGCCTACCATTTTAGATGAGGTATGGGAGGATGTGCAGAAATTGGGCTAGGTGTGGTGAAGAGGTATAAGTGGATTTCCCAAGAGCACATTATTATGGTACCCCTCATTGATAGATGGGACCCAAGTACCGGTGCCTTCCATCTGTCGATGGGAGATATCTCCATCACCTAAGAGGATATATACATGATTCTATGGATTTTGATTTTTGGGGAGCTACTATATTATGTGACGTATTTAGATGTGGTGGATAATATGGCTATGGTTTTGGGATGGCCATGAAAGAGATGACATACTGTTGGTTGTCAAATAGGACTTTACAAAGAGAAATAGTCAGGGGACAAGAAGTCCCTCCTATTTAATGGGAGAGGTTCCCTTATTCAGAAACAAACCTATTTACAAATATACAAAACATGATTTTCTGGTTGAACTTGGATATTACGAAAGTGTCTTCTATAAAGATCATCAATTACAAAAGAACTCGAGGAATGCAAGTACGAGAATAAGTAGAAAGGAAACACTCGTAATTATAGATAGTAGAGTAATTCTTTATGTATGTGAAGTTACAGTGAATTGAAACAAGATCATTTGTATCATATAAATAAGATGGAATTTAAAGACACAAAGTTCTATAAATAACATCTGCCAGAACACAAAGTTTCTTAACGTAACACAGACAAATGATCTTCACAAAATTAAATGAAAAGCTAAGGGATAAAAGAGATCAGATACACAAAGAATGGAAAGCCCTTCTGTATTGATTTCTTTATGATCTATTTACACTTTCAGAAAATAAGCCAAGTTCTTCCTCCTTCAAAATGGCGAGAAGAGGCCATTATATAGATTACAAATCAGTTACTCTTTGTAACCACTTCTTTTAACTAAAGATTAGTTAAGGATTTCCAATCGCAATACCTCAACTTATTACAATGAATCCGAGGAAAAGAATTAGAAGAGAAGAGAAGAAAACGGAGAAGAAGACAGTGGTTATAATCGAGGGACCCATTTGAATTCAAAATTCATTGCTCGAATCTCTTCAATGCCTCGGCTATGTCTCTGCCACGAGGGACTGATGTGTTGGCTGTAGACTGAGCCCAAAATCCGAGGCACTTCTCCATCTCCTTATCAAACTCGACATGGGTATGATAGTTTTTATTTGCTTCTTCAATGGCAGATTGAAGAGAGCAGATCTCCTTCATTTTCTCTTTGGAGATGGAGCTTTCCTTGAATAGATTATCTTTGACAAAAGCTTTGAATTGAGATTTGATTTCTTGCAAGGAAAGAGGCACACTAGAAGTTTCATCCTGAAGATGACAATGTATATCTTTAAAAGCGACAACCAGTGTATTGAAAGCCTCACCCTTCTGCCAGCTATTCTTCAGCTCTCCCAAAGCCTCCTCCAAGACTTTGATCTTCCACTCCATGTTTAAACCCGTGGACTTTGACATTATCCTTTGTATCATCAAAAACCTTATTCGCCAATAAAATATTCTCATCTCTGTCTGTCCCATGAGACAGAGGTCTACTATGCAACTGCTCCGGAGTTTGAGCTCGTATCTATGGTCCCGATATTGGAGGAGAGCTTCAGTTGCAAATTGTTCACCCTTCCGTGGAGTTTGAAAGCTTCATCGATGAAGTTCAATCCTGCAACAAGCATATCTTCCACCATGGCCTCCATATCTCTGCCATAGATGGAATACTTGTGCATGTCTTTGATACTCTGTACTTCATCTTAGCTCAAAATTACAAGTGGTGGAAGGGTAGTCAATGGGGTAGGGTCCAAAATTTTGTCCTTAGAGAAAAGAGATTTGATAAAACCAGTGAGAATCTGGGCTTGTTCCTCCAACTATTCAATAGTTTACTGCCCTTCTCTACCCTCCCAATGACTCTTGTGACCGTTTCCTAGAGATTATGGATCTCACCTTCAGGGGTAGACTCTCCCATAGGAATCCTTGGGAATTCAAGGTCAGATGCCTGTAAGTCCTGCTCTAATTTGTCTACTGTAGGCTTAGTAATCTCAAGGAATTGCTGACCCTGAGCATCAGACACTATCCTGGAGGTGATTCTGGATTTTTTGGCACGAGAAGGAGTAGTGCCTAACAAGGCTGCCATAGCATCAAAATTTGGCCCTGAGCTCCGAGAGGAAGATTTCCTCTTCCTACTGTCAACAAAAGGTTGCACCCATGCAAAAGAGGAAGAGGAAGCAGTAGGAGGGGCAAGAGGACCAATAGACAGAGATCTCATGATGCTCAAAGTTTGCACAGCTGTTGTCTCAAGTTGAGATGTGAGTGGGGTGCTTGAGACAATTTCTATAGAGGAATCAATAGCACTTGGAAGTTCAGTGCTCTGGACTTCCTTATCTTTATCTGTTGAATCTTCAAGAGCATTTTTAGGGGCTGGTACTTCACTCTCTTCACTTTCACTGAGAACAATAATGTTCTCTGGTCCCAGAGGCACCTCTGCGTACTTTCTCTGAGGATCATTTTCCACAAGCTCCTTCTTAACCTCTTTGAATTTCTTCTGGTATACTTGGGTGGATGAAGGAGTAGAAGCTGTAGGTCCTTGCATTGATGAGGTAGGAGGGGTTTGCATAGGTGTGTCTGATATGGGAGTCGATGCTTCCCTCCTTGGTGTTGAAACATCCTTAGAGGAGGATTCTCCTGAGTGCCTTCTAAGCTCTCGAACTTTCCTATCAAACCAGACCTTAGTCCTGACTAAGACTGGAGCTAGGATCTCGGCCAGATCATCTTTCTCTTTCTTGTTCCAATCCAAGTCCTCCAAGGGAGTGTGCTTAACCACATTGTCATACTCATATGAGTATAGATCAGAGTTGTCATCCTGGAGTCCTTCAGGAACTTGGTACAAGCTGAGTTCTTGGATCAATTGCAGAGAGAACCTGCCATAATGCCTCCTTCTAGCCTCAAAATCATCAGCATAGTCAGCCCAATAGTCTTCTGTATCTGCCCTATGATGATAGATTATCTTGATGTTCTACTCAATGAAATTCTTCAAGTCGAAGCAAGTTCTTGGCTTGAAGAAATGAACAGTGATGGGAACCAGGGCTCTTTCTATATTCTGTGCATCCAGGGCTGTTTTACAAGTGTAATTTCCCAAAGAGATGGGAAAGTGCAAACCAGTAATCTTCTTGTCTCTGCAGGTTCTGTGCAATTTGTCTAATTGCCTGCATACTTCTATCAAATCCATCTTATCACTGCAGAACATGGGAAGCCTCAGAGGGTGCCCTCATACCAGCAAGACTCGATATAGGAGAATTTTCTAAATTGGATAAAATAGGCACCGTAGTGTGATATCAAGTTCATGGCTTCATTAGAAAACCTTCTAGCAGTGTCACCTTCAAGAAGCTTGACCACTTACATGGTGAAAGCATCATTTACCCTTCTGATTACGATTGTTGGTCTCTAGGGTGAACTGTAGGCAAGAGGTAGGCATATACAGATCATCCTTGTGGGCATCAATGTAAGAAAACCAAACCATTGCCTTGATGCTTTGCCGAGTATACATCGATACGAAGTCATGTAGAACTTATTCATTTATCGTACATTGGACATGCTACTCGCCAAGTTCATGCCGATGATTTCCACCCGATTGATAGTTTGAGTTCCTCGCACACCATGCTTTGATGAACGGGCACATCCAAATGGAATTCATTAGTAGAGGTAATCCCATAACCCGAGCCGGTAGGATTAAAAATCGACAATTCTTCATTGAAATCAGCCCTGAAAAGAGTCTTGGATAGACGAGATGCTCCCTTCTTAGGGTTCTTTAGCCAGGACTTCACCACCCGCGCCTTGTATTTGTCACCATCTTGATTAAACAGGGGCGAGTGCTTGATTCGGGAAACAACTATGGTATTATCCATCTCTGGAATCCTCGGTGCAGTTCTAACAGTGGCAACATCCAGTTTGGCGATGAGTTCCCCATGTACGTTGGTCAAGTCACTCGAATCAGGGTCGAAGTGAGCTCCACATGAAAGCACTATATCAGCACATTGCACCGAGATTGGGAAACCTCCAGTGAAAGCCAAACCACCGCGTGAATCATCTGCGCCATTGGTGTAGGGTTTGCATCTGCCATCCTTGCCTAAAAATCACCAAAGTCAAGATGACGAGCTTCATTGTCCCCAATATTAGGAACGGCAGACTCTAGTGGTGAGATTTGTTCCTACCCCTGAATTTTGATCTTCATGTTGGCGTAATTGCATTTACGTGAGCCACAAGCTAGACTCGGGAAGGAATTACAAAGGGAAAGGATACGCGCGCAGGAATTTAGATTGCAAGGGTTCGAGCAAAGGATAGCATGGAAGCGGTGTGAAAAATACATAGGGGGTTTGCTCATTATATAGCTATTTAGGAGAGAGAAAGGAAATGAATGCACATTTAATACATACCTACCAATTTGAATAAGCAAGACATTCGGGTAGAGCGGAAAAATTAGCACGAATGGCACTTGGTTCATTTGGGACACGTGGGACGCGAATGCGCGAAACACGTGGCTCGGCCGATTTGACGAAGCGGGAAAACACACACAAATCCCTTTTGGG
The DNA here is from genome assembly GCA_018340775.1 of Taxus wallichiana var. yunnanensis. Lineage (NCBI taxonomy): Eukaryota > Viridiplantae > Streptophyta > Pinopsida > Cupressales > Taxaceae > Taxus > Taxus wallichiana. The sequence goes on along the minus strand of CM031234.1, from coordinate 97,289,990 downwards.
ACATGCGGGACAAAAGTGTGTGAAATACGTGACTCGGCCGGATTGGGGCGAAAATGTGACAACGTGTCAGGCGAAACTTGGGAAATTTGGGACGTGAAAGCGTGAAGTACGCGGTTCGGGTGATTCGGCCGAAAATGGAACAACTTTCCCAATTGCACTTGGGACATTTGGGGCAAAAGTTCCGACGGACCCGAAAAAGACAAACTTTGGGGAAACTGGCTGATTAGGGAATAGAGGGCCCAATTGAACTTGGGACACACGGGACAAAAATGTCCGACAGGTCGAAAAACACACAAAATGACCCAAAAACGTAGATTTTCACAATTTCTCGACTTTTAACATTCAGTACAACAGAGAAGACACTTAAACTCAAAATTTTAAAATTTCACTTTCTTAAGAGCAGGGGAATTTTGAGTGGACAACACGTACCATAGTGTGAGTATACATTACGGTGTGATGTATGTGGTGAATTTGTAGGATATTCATCTGTCACTATTGATGATGGTTGGAAATGGTTGTTTTTCCCTTACAAACTCGGAAGGTGCGATGTTTCCATGGATTTGATGGGATTCCAAGAGGACATGGAGTTTTACGAGGCCTTTTTTTGGTATGAGTACCATCATAATTGGTTTAGTTATATAGGGAGTTGTGGGATTACAGGAGGATACAATGATACGATCTCTTTTGTACCTATCTATTACATTGTTGGGCATATGAATAAATTATGTTCCTTCATCTACTTGGTCTACCATGACAGGGGTGGGAGGTGGGTGTATATAGGGAAGGATATAAGTGGTGGTTGTGGATTGGAGAGAAGGTGAGGGTGGATGGGGTGACTTGGGATATAGCATATTATCAAAGGGTACTAGATATCCTATCACTGGTAGAGATTATATGGAGGCCATACCTCACGTATCCATAGTTCACAGGTATAGAAGAGGAGTTGAAGGGTATACATCTCTTGAGATGGATCTAGGGGCACAGGGCCAAGGAACATAAGTGTATATCCATATATCAGGTTAGAAGTCAATTAATACTACAATAAGATGTGCCCTAGCCATTCCCACAAAGATCGTTGAGATGATGTGGAGATGCCATTACCTCTTGTACAACATGCACCACCAGCAAGAGTAGAGGAGCAGTAACAAATGAGACGATAGATGATTCGGGTGATCAGCTAGGTATAGGCATTGGTGGACATCATAGTTAGACATAGCACCAAAAAGGCCAAGACAACCCGATTTGGCCAAGTTTATTTGTAAGAGAGACAGTTACGGGTACATGTTACGGATTGTAGGACTAGGTTACTACTTTATAGGAATATGTGGAAACCTTAAAGACACACTTCAAGGCATCATAGGCACAAGATGGCGATGGGGACATGTTATGGGACTACAGGCACATGTTACTACTTTACATGCACATTTGGCCACATTACAAGAGTTAGGAACAACACGCATACGAGCTAGCGCCGGGGACACATAGCTACCCATCCACCTCTCGAGGGCACATAATGGGACACATATACAAGGAAATGGTCCATCTTTACCAAGATAGGTACCAGATAGGGTCTACGGTCTTAGGTATAGGGATAGGGACCACTACCACCTTTGGGACAGGGGTACACAAATAGAAATTAGAGTAATTTCACCACCACATGTGACATCGATGGACCGATACATAGAGGTTGTGGAAAAGGCTAGATATTATGAGGATCAAATTACAGATCTTGGTCTCCCTATTATTAGCTATGCTAGCTATAGATCTCAATAGGCATGCATTCTAAGGTCCATCTCATAGAACCATAGTGCCACTGTTCGTGGAACCGCCATAATCATGACTAGGGCCAGCAAGAGGTAACCAATAAATAGAGACAAAGGAAAAGTGAGGGGAAAGGGAGAGTGGTAGAGGTGTCAAGCCCTCCTAGGGATGATGAGATGATGGATATTGTTTTTATTTTAGATTTATGACTTATATATATCTTCCTGTGTGCCTAAGAGGTGAGTTGTAGATGATGTTTTTTTAGAGACTTATTTATATCTGTGTATACAATATATTGACACACAAACTTTCCAGTATATAGAGGATGGTATTTATATCTATTGTGTTTGGTTTCATTTCCATTGTATTGTTATCATGGAAATTATATGTAGGTATGATTGATGATGTTGTGTTTTGGTTTCATTTCCATTGTATTGATATTATGGAAATTAGATGTGTAGACATGGTGATGATGTATGGTTTGGTTTGGGTTTAATTTCCAATGTATTGATATTATGGAAACTATATGTAGGAATGGTTGTTGTATGGTTTGGTTTGGTTTAAATTTCCAATGTATTGATGTTATGTAAATTAGATGTAAGCATGGTCAATGTATGGTTTGGTTTGGTTTAGTATAAATTTCCAATGTATTGATGTTATGGAAATTAGATGTAGGCATGTTTGATGATGTTTTTATGTGGTTTGGTTTAATTTCCAATGTATTGATATTATGGAAACTAGTTATGGGGTGGTTTAAAGAAGATAGGAAGAGTTAGAAAGATCACATAGGAGGGGAAAATAATGGGTAAGATAACCTCCGAATACCCCATGCCTTTGGAGTACATCCTACATAGCCCTTGTAAAAGGGGCCTCAAGCCGATGTAGTTCTCCCATAAGATATTTAAGAATAAGATGGTGGTAGGTAAGCTAGGTAAGATTGGGTAAGATTAGGTAAAATAGATTATGGGTAGCTAAGTTGGGTAAGATTGGGTAAGAATCTAATATTGGGTAAAATAGATTGTGGGAAGGTAAGTTGGGTAAGATTTGGTAAGTTATATTGTGGTTGGATTGGATAAGATAGATTGGGTAAGATAAGGTAAGACAGATTGGGTAAGATCAGGTTAGATAGATTGTGGGAAGGTAAGTTGGGTTGGTAAGTGTATTATGTTATTTGATTTAATGTCCAATGTATGATGGTATTATGGGAACTAGATGATGGGTATAGGTGAGGGTGAGATGAGAATAGAACTAAGATATCTAATGTCGATGGTATCATCTTGTTGAATAAGAAAAAGTAAAAAGGGGATCTGAAAAGAAGTAAAATGATCTATAGTTAGAAAGGACCATAATGGCCATACCAAATAGCCTTATGAACATATACCCCTTGAGACATTTCATGATTGATGGGTCTATGGTTGAAATAAGTTGGATGATCACACAATATCACATGAATTCCATGTCTCGTGAGTAGATAGGAGAAAATAAAAGTGGGTAATATGGAGTGTTTTGTTTAGCATAACCTTGTTGTGGGACAAAATGCCCCTTCTACAAGATACCTAAAACCAACATAGGCAAGTCCCCGATAAAGAGTTTGTATTTTTATTGATTTTTTCTTTTACATTTAGATTTTTGCATTCATAGACTGATCAATGTGGGAAGTTTATATTGGGATGAAAAATAGTTTATTCCTAGAGGTATTCATGAAGTTGATCGATACGGAAGCTCCAAGATAATATTTTTAGGCTAGAAATAGTGTAAACACCATTTGTTATTACAAACCCAAAAATGGAAATATTTTTTAAAAAACAAATTTAGAGTTTATTTTCTTTTTAGTTAACTTAGATATTACCAAGTATATAAATAATTATTCCAACAATACCTCTAAATTAAAACTGAGGTCCAAAACATCCATTAGTTACTATATTTCCAATTTTCAAACAAGAGTTGATATATTAATGTCATTTAAAATTTATACATTGTTTTACACAATTTCCATACAAAGAATGATCTACAATCATTTCATAATACAATGAGAAATATCATATTTAATTCATATTCCATATCAATACTTGAGACAACAAGCTTGTCCCTAGCCAAGTACAACAATATGACCATATATCATAAATTAGTTTTTAATATCAAATCATTATCTCCAGAAGTTCCCGTGTACATGTGTATCTCTTTGTGTAACTATATATAGGAGAGAATCATTGGAGTGCTACTCAAACTACAGGATCTTTCGGTTCCCCACACTCCTCTTTTAAGAAAGAGGGGCCCGACCCTTCACGAGGAAGGAAGATAAAGATATTCAACTATCAACAAAGAATAGAAATTGAGAACCATGTGTAATATACCCAAATTATAAAATATAGCCCATCATAAGATCACGGTAATCCCATACCCTCATATGATTCCTGACTAGTACAGAATAAGGATAAGTGAAATAACAATGCATATAGCTAGATACATTACTTTGGCCAAATTTTTCTATCTATGCTAATGCAAGCTAATCTTATATTTTTCACAAACAAATAAGATTTGTCATCCTTCAAAAAACAACTATCTCGTACACCACTTCCATAATCAGAAATCATCAAAGAAGAGGAAATCCATAACAAAATTCAAAGATTTTTTTGACTCAATAAAAAGAGGTAGTACAATCATTTATTTTAGTTTTAGAACCATAATTCCAGCTTTTATAATCATAAAGAAAACAATCCCTCAAAAGTATTTTATAACTAATTAAACATAACCCCATAAAATAAATCCTTTTGCACAAATATAACGTTATTCTCTAGATTTATTTTCAGCTAGCGTAGGATTCACCCAAGCACATAATTCACATAACACTTAGCATAGGACTTTCAAATTGTAGAGTGCATGACTTACAAATCTCGAGCACCATGAGATACAAATATCGAAAAGAGAAACTAAGAGAGGTTTTGTTCCTCTCAATTTTGTAAATAGAAAACTCTCTCTAGTTTTAACAGCAATAAAAATCAAGAAAATATCTTTGTTTTAAGTTTCAGAAAAATGAGGTTGAACAAAGGTAAATAACACAAAAATGTAGGTTTACTAAAAGGGTAAGTGCAGCAAGTTGGGGGACAAAAAGGGGTCATAAGTGGATGTCATATTGCAAATAACAACATAATATCAACTTGTAGGGATTATTAACAATGCATACACTAAAAATTAGAAAAACTTATATCAATATGAATCGTAGCATCTGGAATCTAGTTTTTAAACTACTTTTGTTTTTTAAAATGGACAATTTTAGCTATATTAAATACTCAAAATTCAATGACTTGGTATTTTTTTTTTTAAAATGCATATAAGATTGTAGATTGTTTTTGCCCACGATTTAGATGACCAAAAATTGATATATATATATTTTCCTTTAGTAATAATTTAGATGCCACTATCTATCTTGGGATAGATTTTATTTTGTATTTTTGTAGCAATATTTTACTTTTTATGATTTTTTCAGAAAGTGGTCTCAAAACATAAAGAAAAAAGAGTACTTTTCATTTTCCCACCATAACTTCATCAAAAATATTGAAATCAAATAATTTTTTAAAAAAATGTATATAATATCACCACGGTTGGGAAGGTATAAGTTTTATCACATTCTAACAAGTGAAACAAAATTTGCAGCTTAAACATAGACAAACATTCATGGGAAAAAGTGTCTTAAAGACCTTCTACTAGTAAAAATTATAAAATGATATTTATCCTATTCTATTCACTTTAAAATAAATATTTCTACAAAGCTAACAGTCTCCCCTACGTGATGGTACCATTTTTATGACATATTTTTGACTTTTCGGCATGGTTCAAGTCCGTGGAAGACTAAATTTGATGTTTTGTTGTTTTTGATGTAAAATTCAGGATTTGATGTCCACTTAATTGTCCCCCAACTTGTTGCACTTACCCAAAATGATGATAACTTCCTCATTTCTCAATGAAATTTAGAATTTCTATAATTTCGGAAATATTGCAACAAGACGCAAAAAACATATAAATCATTTGAATATACTTATCAAATTAAATGCACAGTTATGATCAGAAGATTAGGGATAAATTCCTTCATATGTTGTTTCTTACTTCACTAAACTTGTAACATATTTAATGTGATTAAATATGTATGACATAAAATATATCTTCATTCCCAACATTAAACAATGATAAACAACACAAGATATACAAAATCAATTACCGTAAGGTATAAATCCATTTAAAAATCAATAGTTTTTTTACACAACAATGCAATACATGACCGCATATTTTACACATTAGTTATTTCTTATTTCATACCTAGATATAAGTCCAACAAGGTTTTGATAAAAAAATAAAATTTCATTAACTCAAATACGTGACACTCACCCAAATAATAGTGTTATAAAGAAACAAAAACTTTGATTTGGAAATGGGTGTGATCCGACCCAAAGAAGAAGGTATATGTTCTTATAATAATAATCAAATACATAGATCAAAAATTGGGTTCTCCTAATGACTCAAAAAAATTGTTTTCATACCAAGTATTTTGTACAAATATGCAAATCTAGAAAAGGTGAAAATACAACAAAGTATTTATATTTCAACAACAAACTTTCTTCAAAAAAAATGCAGATCCAAAAAGGTGTTATTTTAAATCAACAATTCCATGAAATAAGAAAAATATTTCTTCATATTCGAGACAGGAAATAGACATAATTCAATAACGGATCTACATGATTTAACAACTATTTTTCCAAAGCAATAGAACAAGAAGAAAACCCATGCCTATTAAAACTAACTTGATCTCTCTCCAAAAATTCTTCCAATGTTCCAGCCTCCAAGCTCCTAGCAAAAACCTCTGTATATTTCAAAAATAAAACAAATATTGATATAGATCTTCCCTAACTGTCCCCCTACATTCTCATTCAAAATCCAGTTCAACTTCCTCTTCCCATTTTTCTTGCTCCCATAAACACATGTATCACAAATCAATTAAAAATCACAACTTCCCATTACTCTCACTTCCACGTATTTTCCTTCTTCCACTTTGCTACATGTTTTAATTAAAAACAATTAAAATGCAATGCACCTCATTAACTCTCACTCCTAAATGCATCATTTTCCCAATTAAATCAGCATGCCCATTAATTAAATATTAGTGCACATTTTTATTTTAAACAAATAAAAATCAAAACACTTATCTCTATTTACCATTTAACAACCCAACTTGTGTTTCATGCAATAATTTAAATATAATAAAATATCATATTATATTATTTTAATAACCATACCACAGTCACCAATATAATGAATATTTATAATTCCAATTAACTGAATAAATGAAAATTAAACAAACATTTAGTAATCACACATCACACAAATAAAGTAAAAGATACCTCAATCCCATGGTGTGTGCTAGTTCTCATTACTTTCAATGTTTTAAGTTAAATACCTTAATCTGAAAACCACTCTCCAAGGATGCCCTCCCTCACGATCTAAATGAGGCGTGTATTCTCTTGCATCCACCTCATATCCACCAAAATGGTAGTTAGTTGAAAAGATTAAAATCGAGCCTGACGATAATAAGTCTGCTAATTTCCTTATTTTAAAAAAGATCATAATGAATAATTATCCAATTCAACCATGACATTTTAATCATCATGATTAAGAAAGTATCAATTTTAAAATGAAAATAAGAGGGATGTGACATCCTTCCCTTCCCAAAAAATTCATCATCCCGATGATTAAATCCAAGTACAATATAACTACAACTATTTATATTTTTTTTTTTTAGATGTTAAAATTTCCACATGCAACATGAAATTTCCAACAACTTATTTGCATGTAATTTCCCAAATAATAGCAGAATAAAATTGTATTTACATCACTCTTTTAGCTAAAAAGAACTCTATTTATTTCATAATTTATCACAACTAACTCATAAAGTTTTGTTTCAACTTTAAACTTAACATAATTAAAATGTTTTTATTCTAAACATACGGCTATATTGTATGTAATAAAAAAATTCTAAATTAGTATCTCTATCACAGATCCAAGGGTACTATATGGATTTCAAATGGCCATTTATTACAGTCATAAAATATCAGTTTTTCACTCAAATAAATATGGAAAAACAACTCTAATTTCATCCAAATTTTCCCAAGTGGCACTTTCTTCGCTATATTGGTCCCATTGGACCTTGCATTGAGCTATCTCATGCTTACACAAGCTAAGTATTCATGTGTCCAATATTCTAATTGGCTCTACGATCACCACTCCTAGATCCTAAACCTATAGAGATTTCCAATCTAACACATGAGTCAAATTTCCTACATATTTCTTGAGCAATGATATATGAACATTATATAATCGAGATAAATATGGAGGTAAGGAAATCCTATAAGCCACTAGATTTATTTCCTCTAGAAATTCAAAAGGTCCAACATATCTGGGTGCTAACTTAGCAAATTTCCCAAATTTAATGGAACTTTTCTTTCATTTAACTCAAAGAAAACCTTTTCCCAATGGATAATTGTCTTTCGGTCCTCTTCTTTTTAAAATATTTTTTTGTCTATCAATGGATTCCTTGAGCCTCTTTCTGATTAATTTTACCTAATTTTCCATTTTAGTTAGTATATCAATTCTAACTACCTTTCTATCCTCTACTCTATCCCAAATGATTGGTGTCCTGCACCTTCTTCCATAAAGAGCATCAAATGGTGTCATTTTCAATGTAGAGTGGTATCTATTGTTGTACGCAAATTATACAAAAGGAATATAATCTTCCCAGTTGTATTTTTGATCCATGTAATACATCCTAAGCATGTCCTCAAAGACCTGATTGACCCTCTCATTTTTTCCATCGGTCTCTGGGTGGTAAAAAAACTAAAGCTTAACTTCATTCCTAAAGCTGCATAAAGCATCTGCCAAAATATAGATGTCATGAAGGGATCTCTATCTGAGATAATCCACTCTCATATTGCATGTAATATAAATATTTCATGCACAAATATATTTGTTAGAGTAGGTCATTCATCCTTCAAATTTACATGTATAAAATACGCTACCTTGGTCAACATATCCACCATGACCAGAATCATATCATACTTATTCTTGGACATAGGCAATCCCTGCAAAAATTCCATACTAATCACTTACCACTTCCAAAATGGTATATCATGTGGATATAAAAATCGTGCTGATTCACATGTTCATTCTTTACCCATTTACATTGCAAAAATTTGATACAAACACTATTGTATCCCTTTTTAACCATTCCGAAGTAGAGTGTTCAAATTAGCATGAATATTTGTCACTCTGGGTGTCCAGAATAAGGACCATTATGAAACTCCTCAAGAACTTTCTCTCTCAATCCCCCTTCCTTAAGCACATAAATTTTTCCTGACTAATGAAGAAATCCTTCCTCCTCAAAAGTGTAACCAACATACTTATGATATTGAGGATTTGCTTCTAGTACTATCTTTACTTAAAGATTAAAATTATCCTCTCAATATTTCTTGAGAACTTCTTCCCTAAATTTTGATCTAAGAGTGATTAAAGAAACAAGATACCTATGGAGGCTAAGGGCATAATTCACCTTATTCTATTTCCCCTAAATATAGCCAATATCAAAATCATATTCAGTTAGGAATTCCATCCATCTTCATTTCCTAACATTTAGATTCTCTTGAGTGAAAATATATTTCAATCCCAAATGATCAATATTTAGTTCAAAGGGTTTACCCAAGATAAAATGCCTCCATACTTGAAAAGCATGGACTATAGAAGCTAACTCCAAATCATGTGGAGCATAGTTTTGCTCATGAGGTTTGAGTTTACGAGATTCATAGGCAACAAATTTCCCATCCTGCATGAGTACTCCACCATAACCATCCCTAGATGCATCTATCACCACTGTGAAACTACCATTGGGGTCAGGAATTCTAAGAATTGGTGCCAAATTCAATCTTTCCTTTAGCACTTGGAAAGCCTGCTCACATTTTTCAGTCCACTCAAATTTCATTCCCTTTTCTATAGAGAACTGATAGGGTTGGCAATTTTGGAGAACCCAACTACATACTTCCTGTAGTACCATGCCAATCCCATGAAGCTTCTTAATTTATGGACATTATTTTTGTCATACATTCCATAATGGCCTTAATGTTTGTTGGGTCTACTGCTATACCATCAAATGATATGATATGTCCTAAATATTGTACTTCCTTCACAAAGAAATCACATTTTGACAACTTCATTTAAATCTTGTGTCATCACAATGCCATTCTAAAACCAATTTTAGATGTTTAATATTATCTTCTTCATTTTGAGAATATATCAAAATATCATCAAGGAAAATAAGAAAAAACTTTTCAATATAATCATGAAACACATTTTTCATCAAATTCATAAAGGCGACAGGTGCATTGGTCAACCCAAAAGGTATAAACGTTAACTCAAAGTTTCCATACTAGATTCTAAAAGTAATATTATGAATATCTTCTTCCTTGATTCTAAGTTGGTGGTATCTTAATTTAAGATCTATTTTTTAGAATATTGTGGCACCTCTCGTTTGGTCAAAAATATCATCAATATAGGGTAATGGATACCTATTCTTGATTGTAGCTTTATTTAGAAACCTATAATCCACAAAGAATCTTAGAGTACCATCCTTATTCTTTGCAAATATTATGGGTTCTCCCAAGGAGAAACACTGGGATGTATTAACCCTTTTTCCATCAATTCATGTAATTTATCTTTGAGATCCATTAGCTCAGTAGTATTCATCCTATATGGTGCCTTTGAAATAGGTTTTGAGTTAGGGACTATGTTGATAGAGAAATCAAATTCTCTTTTGGGTGGAATCCCAAGTAACTGTTCATGAAAGACATCTTGATAATTCCACAAGAATGGATATTCATCCATCACGGGCTCTTTTTTCTCCACCATGTCTAAAATATTTATAGCATAAATAATGGACCACTTTTTCTTAGCCTTTTTGAGTTGCATAGCTGATATCTGTCTCAAATTAATCTCTCTTTGAATTCCTTGAATTACTGTAGAATGCCTATTATCATCCACATTCTACTTCCTTAGTGACGCAATCAACCTTGACCCTATGTTTGCCTAACCAACTTACACCTAGGATAACATCATATGATCCTAAGGGTGTTATATACAAGTTTACGTCAGTAGTGAATTCAGTAGCTTAAGTTTGGCTTCAAAGATACATTGCTTTACCATAAATTGGGTCATATTTCCATATTGAAGGGTTGATGATTTTTCCATATATCCTGTTGTCCTAGGAAGTTCAGCTAACAAGATTTGAGAAACAAAAGATTTTGTAGCACCGGTATCTATTAAAATAGTTATGGAGAAATCAAATAACAAACCCAATGATTCTACTGTCATAGCTTGATGTTCTACCTAATGGATATTCATCATTGATTGGATCCTCTGCTGAAAAGCCTCTATTTGATTAGGAAGGCTTCTTCGTTGTTTAAAATTTCCGTGAGTTTTCCTTGGAAAATTATTGGCATAGTGGTCACCTCCACAAGTAAATCATCTGCCAACTAGTCCTTTTCTCTCTATTTTCTTATCATTGAAAAGAAAGTTTACATTCCCTTTATTAAAATTTTTGCCTCGCTTTGTTTTCCTTAAACCTTTCCGTATCTATTTTTACTTTCTTGTTATCCTTTTTCCACCAAGGCTTCTTTGTATCTGAAGGGGTTAAAGAAACGAACTATTTTTTCTTATTTTGTTCCAAAAAAACTACTATTGTTTTCATCTTTTGTTCTGTTTGATTTACTTTTCAAAAATGCATCCATAGTGGTGGGTCCGTGCACATCTACTTCTCCACCAATGGTGGGATTTAAAACTAAAATGATGAATTTCAAAATTCTAAATTTTCATCGTTACGGTATTGTGGTACATATTTGAGAATGTGGGTGACATTCTCATAGTAATCAATCACTAACATCTCCTCCTTAAAAACATTGAAACTCTATCATCTTTTGATCATAAAATAGTTGTGGTAACCATCGTTGGTGAAAAATCCCCTTGAATTGTTCCCAGGATATGGTAGCTACATCAATGTTGAGCTCTAACTTCTTATTATCCCACCATGATGAAGCTTCTCCAGATAATTGATAAGCTCCCCATAATTCCTTTATTTCCACGAAGAAGGCCCTTATCTCAAAATACTTTTCCATCTCATTGAGCCAAGACTCAACACCATCTCCTAGGGTGGTTCCATCAAATTTAGGAGGACTAATCCTCTTTATATCCCTTGAAATATTTGTAGTCATCTGAGCCTTCTTATCTTACATCCTTTCTTCTTCCTCTTCTTCATCATTTTCAAAACCCTTTTGGTCCTCACCATCTTGCATTTCCTCCAAAGCTTCTTCTTGTTCCTTTTTCTCTAAGACAGTGATGTGATCTCTTGTTTCATGGAGGAAAGCCAATATTTGATCCAATTTATCTTGTTGGTTTCAATATCATCACCGGATGTTGGATCAACATTATTCCTTTACAATAAATTATACTTGTTAGCATTAGGAAAGCTATTAGCGTAGTGAACTTATTGGGTACGAGTGTAGAGAACCTAGTTAAAAGGTCACTCTGATACCAAAATGTAATGACCATTTGTTATTACAAACCCAAAAGTAGAAATATTTTTTAAAGGAAAGTAACAGTTTAATTTATTTTTAGTTAACTTATATATAAATACGTATATAAATAATTATCTCATCAATACCTCTACATTAAAATTGAGGTCCAAAACATCCATTAGTTACTATATTTCTAGTTATCAAACAAAAGTTGATACATTAATGTCATTTAAAATTTTTACATGTTTTTCCACAATTTTGCATACAAGAATGATTTACAATCATTTCATTAAACAATGATAAATATAATATTTAATTCATATTCCATATCAATACTTGAGACAATAAGATTTTCCCTATCCAAGTATACTAATATGACCATATGTCATAAATTGGATTTTAAAATAAAATTATTATCTTGAAGTTATCGTGTACATGTGTATCTTCAAAAAAATGAGGTTACTGAAAGGTAAATAATACAAAAATACGAGTTTAGTAAAATGATGATAACTTCCTCATTTCTGAATGAAATTTAGAATATCAATTTTTTTGTAAATCTTGCAACAAGAAGCACTAAATCCGAAATCATTTGAATTTATTTTTCAAATTAAATGCACGATTCTGAATAAGAAGATCGGGGATAAATTCCTTTATATGTTTTTTCTTACTTCACTAAACTTGTAACACATATAAAGTGATTAAAGGATTATGATATAAAATGTATCTTTTTTTACTATGGGTAAATAGTTTTGAAGGGACTATACCCTGAGTACAAAAAGGCTCAAAATCCAGATATCAAAAGAAGAGAAACCAAACCTAGATAGGCTAAACACCATAAACTAGGAGGCTCAATAGCCAGATAATACAATAAAAAGAGAAAAACAAGATCAAGCCAGATAGTGATCTGATTAAGAGAAAAAAGTCAAAAAAATATCAAGAGGGATCCACAACAGGTCATCCCAGCCAAAAAACAACATCAAAACCACCAAACAACAACAACTTCACCGCCAGTAAACAGCAACAGGGTACCACATCAATTGATAGCTTTGTCAATCTTGGCCTTAATCTTCTAGAGTGAGGTGAAGAATGCAATGGTCGTGGCTTGGGATGGATCTTTCATATCCACCTGGGAAATTACAAGATCTCGGTTCTCATTTGATCCCCATATATCATCGGGAATGCCACTAAGACTGCATACTTCACACATGTTGCTCTATAAAATTATAGATACTTTTAAGAGCTGAGAGGATGCAGTCATGATGCCCTTTTGCATTGCCAAGCCTAGCATCCAGAGAAAGAAGCTTCTTGAATATCTCAGCAGTGGTATCATCTTCTTCAGAGTTTTGCAGCTTCCTCTTGCCCTTTGTTTTATCCATATCCCTCATAGCACTCTTGAGGTCTTGAATCTCCTTTTCCATCTTTTCAACCCTAACCAACAGGTCCACTTCCTTGGAATCCTTCACTAGTTTACTTATGTGTAATAAGTTCTCACCAGTTCTAGATCCCTATGGCTTCTTAAAACCCTCTATGAAGATGGCAGAGAGACCTTAGCTTTCTTATCTTTCCTCTTCCCGCTAGGGGTAGCAATGTCAAGATTTCTATTGGTAAGGGGAGGAATGAAGGTAGGGGAGTAGGTTGGGGGCGGGAGCAGGCTAAGAAATGGTGGTGGATGAGTAGGATCAACCCTTGGTGAAGGGGAACAACCCTGGTATGATTTTTCACCTCAAGAACATATTTCTCCAAGGAATTCAGCAAATAATGAGGAAAATTTATGGTAAGATTCCTGCGAAAATGATTGAGGAAAATTAAGTGCTTCAGGGGAATGGTGACATATCTCCCCTCTAGAGTAACATACCTCACCACCATCTATGCAATCTCAGTGAAGGGTTCAGGAATAGATGCTATTTTGATGCCAGTTGCCACAAACTCCAAATTCTCCTCCTCATCAAGAAACTTTTTAGCCTCCACCTCTCTGTCCACTTGTTTGTTGAAGAACTTGGTTCCGTCCAGGTTAAGCCCGGTGACCTGGGCAATTAGCTCCTCAGAAATCTCGACCTTAATATTACTATACTCAACAACACGATTCCTCTAGCCATTCATGAATTTTATTGAAATATCCTGGTCGAAACCCTGAATCTTTTCAATAAAATTTGTAATACCCCCCATTTGTAAATAATTCCAAAGTATTGTATCATTTTTCCATGTTGGATTATGGGTGGGCTCAGTCTTGCAAGGAGGTCCCCCCATTTTTCCTGTGATGCTTCTTCTTCTTACAATGGTAAAAATTTGAAATCTATACGACTCATCCCCTACTCTACTTTTGAAGACCTCCAATACATGTGGAAAATTGTAAGTATCATTAATCCTCACTTTACAATTAATAAACCACTCCTTAGCATCTTCCCTACATCTATTAATGATTACGCTCCAAGTCATGCATATATTTGATGATGTCATCATGTACTTTAGCAGGAAGAGTGTCACCACTTAACCAAGTTTGCATTGTATTGTTTACCCCAATATTTGCCAAACCATCTGCCACACTATTGCCTTCTCGGTAGGTATGGTTAATTTTAAAATTATCAAAACTCTTGCAAATATCAATAGCTTCAGTTATAAAGTCCTTGATAGACCATCTTATAGGTTTTTTTGGTTTAAAAAATTAAGAATATTCAGGAATCTCCCTCAATTATAATATTGGAAATATTACAATCTCTAGCTAACCTTATTCCCAAAGCATTTCTAAAGCTTCGAGTAGTGATTGGTTTGCCTACCCATCTTGCTAGAACTAGAAACAACAAAGCAACCTCTGTGATCTCTAATCAATCCACCTCCTCCTGAATCCCCAGGATTGCCTTTTGATTCCCTATAAAAATTCAGTTTGTGCCATGTACTAGGAGGCTGAATCCATCAGACAATGGATCTATCAATGCTAATGTTATTCTTATTCTTGATACTAACAGTGCCAATGTTCCAAGCAGCTAGAATGTGCTCCTCTTCCTTAGGATAAAGTTTATTTTTAGGGGGTTTAAATCTTTCAATGTTGTCTTTTACTGCAATGATAATTTATTTGTAGACTTTTTGCATATTTTTTTGGTATTCCTAAAAATGACATCATTTCTAGCTTTCCAAACTCGCCACATGTTGTGAGGGAGAACCAATTGCCATAATCTCCTCACCACAAAATTCTTGTAAGGAGAGTTCCATTGTTCTTATGCCTATAGAAAATTTTTGGGAAAGATCCATTCCTGAATGAAGTTTTCAAAAATAAGATTCAAGATTTTGGAAGTATACTTACAATGCAGAAAGAGGTGTTTAATGTCTTATGCTTCTTCTTGACAAATGCAACATCTGTTAGGCATGATAAAACCTTTCATGATGAGATTTTCATTAGTGAGGATCTTACCTTTAATGATAAGCCACCAGAATAAATTTACTCTAGGGGTTAGCTTGGGCATCCACAACTTATGCCATTCAATTTCACTTTCAATAGAGGTAAAGAAAGAATTGTAGCCAGATTTAATAGAGTAGTCTCCATCAAAGGAATCTTTCCAAATAAGTTCATCCTTATTATTATGATGACTGATATGTATTAGGGAGAGATGAGTCTACATGGATGAAACAATAGACTGCATATTATCCTCATCTACTTTGAGTTGTTTCCATTTCCTTTTGTTGTCAGTCACCTCAATATAGTCCTTGAATTTCTTCCCATAATTTCTAATTAGGCTGTCTTTGATGTGACCAAAAGAGGTATTCTAGTTAATGTCAGACCAGATGTCATTCCAGAAATCAATGTCTTGTCCATCTCCGAGCTTCCAGCTTGCATCCCTAGGAGAGGATATGCCTAATGTGGAGAAGATTATTCCAGAAAATTGATCCATTCAGAAGTAGCTGATCAAAAAGAAAGGAATTCATGTTTTGATTGGAAAGGTATTTGATTTTGATCAACTCGGTCCATGGCTTCTGCTCTTTTATTAGTCTCCAACCCAACTTTGCAATTAGAGCAGCATTCATATTTCTGATATCTTTGATGCCTAAACCCCCAATCCACTTTGGCTTACAGACCTGCTCCCAAGCTACTAAATGGTACCTAAACCTATCTTCTGTGCCATGCCATAAAAATTTCTTTTGGATTTTTTCAATGCTATTCACCACTACTGTTGGAATGTTGAACATCGACATGATATAAATAGGTAAGTTTTGAAGAGTGCTTTTGATCAATAAACATTTGCCAACACTTGATAGTATAGCACCTTTCCAACCAGCAAGTTTTTTCTGAAATCTCTTAAGCAGATCATTCCAAACCTCATTATAAACCTTACTAGTACTCATAGGGAGCCCTAGATAAGTAGCTAGAAGGGAGTTGATTGTACAACCAAGAATGAGAGCAATATTTTTTTTTCTTTCAATAGGAGTATTGAAGAAGTAAACTGAGATTTTGTCAAAGTTTACTTTCTATCCCGAGGATTCCTCATAAAATCTTAGAATAGTTTTGATAGCCTTAGCTTCAATGATTGAGGCCATCAGAAGTAGAATAGTGTCATCAACAAATCACGGTGAGAGGAAATATGATTTCCAGTAGGTTGAAAACCCTTTATCATAACAATATGAATGTTTTGTAACAGATTGGCTTACACTTTGTCACCATTATGATGAACAACAAAGGGAATATGGGGTCCCCTTGACGAATGCCTCTAGTGATAGAAAAAAAAACCATGGTTCTCCATTGAAAACCACTAAAAATCTAGAGGGGGATATGCAAGCTTGGGCAATTTTCCTGAATTTATTTTGAAACCCAAACTTGGACAGAACCTCATCAATGAATTTCCAAGAGACTCTGTCAAATGCCTTATGCATGTCTAACTTGATAGCCATCCCAGTTTTTTTAATTTTATCCATTAAATGAATTGTTTCATGAACCATAATAACTCCATCCTGGATAATTCTACCTTTTATGAATCTACTATGCTATTGGGAGATAATTTCCATTAGAAGAGGTTGCAGTCTAGTGGTTAAAATATTTGTGAAGATCCTATAAACTACATTAACTAGGTTGATTGGCCTAAAATCCTTGAAATCCTTTGCATCCAGCTTCTTAGGTGCAAGCACAATATGTGTGTTATTTAATTCTTTTATTAGATTTCCAGTTCTGTAGAACTCATTTACAGCTTTCAACAGATCTTCGGAGAAAATTTCCCAACATCTTTGGAAGAAATTTGCAGAGAAACCATCAGGGCCCGAGCCTTGTCCCCTTCCAGTGAAAAAACAACTTTTTCAACTCCTCAATGGTGACTGTTTTGGAAAGGCTCTTAAATCTCTCTTCAGAAGAAAATTATTAGGAATGGAGTCTAAGAGATAGGAGGCTGCTTGCTCATTATAGGAATTGTTCTCTGTGAGAAGATTCTTGTAGAATTTTAGGGCTTCAACTTTGATGTCCTTAGTATCTGTAGTAATGGTACCATTTCCCTTGGAGACTTCAGTAATTCTGTTACAAGCCCTATGTTTGAGGGTGGTCATATGAAAGTATTTTGTGTTTCTGTCTCCAGCCTTTAGCCAGAGAGCTCTAGATTTCATTCTCCAGAAGGTTTCCTCACAACTGTTGATATTATGTAGGTTAGAAAGAAGCTTCTTTTCCTTTTGATGATCCTCAAAGGTCATACCTTTCATTGAGACTTTAAGCTCAAAATCTTCCATTTGTTGTTTAAGATCTTTCTTTTTTTCAAAAATATTACCAAAAACCTCTTTATTCTAGATTCTAACCTTTTGCTTCACATTTTTAACTTCAAGATGTTTGAATTGGGCGAGTTCAGTCCTTCCCAAGTCCACCATTCTTTAATTCTATCAAGAATGTCCTCAATAATGTATCTTTATTCCTTACAAAAACATTGATAAACAAAAAATTATCAAAAATCAATTACCATAAGGTATAGATTTGTTTAAAAATCAATAGTTGTTTCACACAACAATGCAATACCATGACCACCTATTTTACACATTAATTATTTCTTGTTTCATACCTAGATATAAGTCCAACAAGGTTTTGATAAAATAATCAATTTACATTGACTCCAATAGGTGAAACTGACCCAAAAAAATTGTTATAACGATATAAAAATATGATCTAGAAATGGGTGTGATCCAACCCATAGAAGAAGGTATAAGTTCTTATAATAATAATCATATACACAGATCCAAATTGGGTTCTACTAATGACCCAAAAAAAATTGTTTTCAAACCACGATATTGTACAAACATGAAAATCTAGAAAAGGGTGAAAATATTACAAAGTATTTATATTTCAACCATAATTTTTCTTCAAAAACAAAGATCCAAAAAGGTGTAATTTTAAATCGGCAGATTTCAGGTTTCAAACATCAAATAATCCTTTCAAATCAGAGACCCAAATGGGTGTAAATTAGAAAAACAATTCCATGAAATAACAAGAATATTTCTTCATATTCGTAGACAAGAAATAGAAATAAATCAATAACGGATCTTCATAATTTTACAAGTACTTTTCCAAAGCAATAGAGCAAGAAGAAAGCCCATGCCTATTAAAACCAGCTTGATCTCTCTCCCGAAATTCTTCCAATAAACCATCCTACAAGCTCCCAAAAAAACCTCTGTATATTTCCAAATAATAAAAACAAACATCTTGATATAGATCTATGCTAACCGCCCCCTACATTATCTCATTCAAACTTCTTTCTCCCATAACCACATGTATAAAAATCCATTAAAAATCACAACTTCCAGATTACTCTCACTTCCACGTATTTTTCCTTCTTCCACTATGCTACATGTTTTAGTTAAAAAAATTAAAATATAATACACCTCATTAAATCTCACTCTTAAATGCATCCTTTTCCCATTAATTCAGCATGCTCTTTAATTAAATATTACTATAAATTTTTGTTTTAAACCACTAAAAATCAAAACACTTATCTCTATTTACCATTTAACAACCCAAATTTTATTTCATTCCATTATGTTATATTATATTATTTTAATAGCCATGCCATAGTTACCAATATAATGAATATTTATAATTCCAATTAACTAAATAAATAAAAATTAAACAAACATTTAGTAATCAAACATCACACAAATAACGTAAAAGATACTGTTCCCAAAGTGTGTGCCAGTTCTCATTATTTTCAATGTTTTAAGTTAAATACCTTAATATGAAAACCTCTCTCTCGATGATTCCCTCCCTCACCATCTCAACGAGGGCGTATATTCTCCTGCATCCACCTCATATCCACCAAAACAATAGTTAGTCCAAAACATTAAAATCTAGCATGACGATAATAAGCCTGCTAATTTCCTCATTATAAAATGATCATAATGAATAATTATCCAATTCAACCATGAAATTTTAATCATCATGATTAAACAAGTATCAATTTTAAAATCCAAATAAGAGGGATGTGATAAACAGAGAAACATAGATGTTTATTTGAGGGAATCATCCATCGGAAGAAGTTTTACTCAAGGTGTAGAATTATTGTTATCCCAAAAAAGTTTACATTATTTTTGACTTGTAGTCATGGATAAGACTATAAAGGATTATGGGCCTCTTTTATGAAGGAAAAACCATAACACAAAAAGGTTATCTTATGAAAGAGGGGTTTCATGTGACGACGACCATGGGATTCCATTACGAGCAGGATAAAAGTATCCATGAGAATCATGTAATTAATAGAGCTGTGGTACTCATATTCAAGATAAGTCTATATGGTGATGGATAATCACATAATTCTCTTTGATTCAATTATCCTTAAAATAGGTATATGGAACGAGAGATTCTCTCCGGGATGATCATATATGAGACATAAAGTGATTTAGTACTTTATGTAACAATAGAATTATTTAAGATGCAAGGCATTAAGGGGCTTAGGTTTGTGTTTACCCTCAAGAGAAGATAAATGATAAGTTCCTGATCTATAGGTATGGGTGACAACATAAGGTCCAACTGAATTAGGAGAAAACCTTCCTCATTTACTTTTCTACATTTTGGTTGCATGTTGAATTTCCTTCAGAAAAAGATTATCGATATTGAATGTTCATTCTCAAATGTGTTTTCATAGGCATGTTTAATGCACTTTTGTAGACTTGGAGGTAGTTTAGAGAATTTAAATTATGTTTTTCAAGTATCTCAAGTTGTGCCAAACATTCTTGTAAAAATCATCATCGAGAGGATAACTTTAAAATATATATGGAGAGATGGAATTTGGAATTTTAGAGGTAGGATAGCCTCTGCACTCTATACCAAAGAGAAGGTGTGGTAGAAGTATAGGTGTGAATGATGGTATGATAAGACCATAAGGTGAAAGCAATGTGCATGTGTCAATCCTTACTAGAGTCATCAACCAATTTCAGAGGAATTTTGTTTAGAGTTTTGTTAGAAGGTTTGTCTTGACCATTAGCTTGTGGGTAGTATGGTGAAGAGAAACTAAGTTGAATACCAATGTTGTCACACAACTAGCATAGGTTTTTTTTTTTGAATTGTTTTCCATTTTCAGTTGATGAGGTGATGAGGAACAAAAAAGTGACAAATGATTGTTGGTTGATAAATTCAACTATTTTCTTAGATTTGGTAGAAATGAAAGGGATGGCTTCAACCCATTTAGTGTAATATTTAGTTCTGTGATGATATAGCGATGAAATTATGAGGAATTATAGTTAAGATCCCTAATTAGATCCAAACCCCATTGAGGAAAGGGCCAAAAGTCTTTGGAAACTTGTTTTGTGTGACTAGGATTAGGATGAAGGTTAACATATGTTGTTGACACTTCACACAATGTTTAACATAGTCACAACAGTCTTGGTTAAGGGTTGGCTAGTAGTATCCAAGTCGAAAGATACACTTGGCCATAGTGAGGCCACTAAATTTTTCCCATAGATGCCATCATGAATTAATTTGATGGTCTATGGTATTTTTGAATGGGTGAGGCATCGCAGGGAGGATGCCGTTAAATCCACGTTTATAGATAATACATACCATAATTACCTATTGAGATAATTTTTTAGGAAGGCTTGTTATCCATTGTGAGTGAGATTTAGAGGCAAGATTTAAAGTGAGAGGTAGTTAAAAAACTACTTATACCAAATGTCATGTGGGTCGGTATGAGTGCTACCCAAAAACTTAACGTCAGAGATAATATAAGAAGGTGACTGCAACTGTTGTATTGTGATTGAAATTTTTGAATCTGAAGATGAGGTAGGTATTTGAGAAGTAAGACAAGCCATGGTATCAAAGAATTTGCTAGTGGATCGTGGAGTGTCTTTAATGAGGCTGTGATCAAAGATGGTCAAAAGTAAGTTGACATGGTGTTTATAATTTCGAAGGTCATCATTACAAAAATGTACAAACCATTGACTTAGTTCACAAATAGTTGGGAGTCACCAAAGATGTTAATAGATTTAACACCTAGGGCAATGGAATTTCAAAGACCTAACACAAGTGATTCATACTCGGCTATGTTATTTATGCACTCAAATTCTAGACTAAATGATAGTGTCATAGGATCACCATAAAGAGGAATGAGGATGAC
The DNA here is from genome assembly GCA_018340775.1 of Taxus wallichiana var. yunnanensis. NCBI lineage: Eukaryota > Viridiplantae > Streptophyta > Pinopsida > Cupressales > Taxaceae > Taxus > Taxus wallichiana. Next base: position 97,268,065 of record CM031234.1, on the reverse strand, counting down.
CCCGCACTTACCCCATGGTGAAATTTGGATCCATCAAACAATAATGTCATTTGATAAACAATATAATCAATGGAGAGGGTGACAATAGATTAGTCGGGAAATCAAAGTTTTAGGATTGATTCCCGGAAGAGGAGTACCAACAAGTTTATACGTGATAGTTTTTCCTTTGATAGAATAATGATGAATGAACTTCAAATCCAATTTGGAAAGAAGCATGTGGAAATGAGTGATGCATTGGTGTTGGTATGGTTTTGCCTACATATAATGAAGAGGGTCGGTGTTGGTAACAACAAACGTTTTGTGATTAAGTAGGTAGTGGAAAAGTTTGGTGGTCATGAAGAATAAGGCTAAGAAAATATTTTCGATGTCGAGTGTAATGAGTTTCGTAGTCCATAAGATTATGTATTATGTAATAAACTACTTGTTCCCTATGTTACTCATCATGATGAGTGAGCATGACACCCAAGGAATGGTCAGTAGTAGAAATGTAAAGGTAAAAGGTTGATCATCTTTAGGTGGAATGAGCATAGGAGGCTAAAGAAGGTAGTTATTTAATGCTTCAAAGGCTTTATGACACTCATCATTCCAATGGAAAGAAACATCCTTTTTAAGGAGGTGGTTAAATTTTTGGCATCGGTCTAAAATTTGATAGATGAAGTGTCAGATGGATTTTAATTTGCTTTGTAAGATATGAAGTTGTTGAAGGTTAGTAGGTGGAGGCATGTCAAGAATAGCCTTGATTTTAGCGGGATCAACTTCGATACCTTGCAAAGAGATGATGAAACCAAGGATATTACCTAAGAGAACTGTGAAAACACACTTCTTTGGTTGAAGGTGAATACAATATTGGATAAGGCAATCAAAGATAACTTTAAGAATGATTAGGTGTTTAGCAGGTTTCTTGGACTTAATACGAAGGTCATTGACATAGTCTTGCAATATGTTGTGCATGACATAATGGAAGATGTAAGTCATAGCGCACTAATATTTAGAACTATAATTTTTCAAGCCAAAGGGAATGATGTGATAGTAGAAGGTCCCCCAAAGGGTGATGAATGGGTTTTTGTTCATCTTCTAGAGCGAGTAGAATCTGATTATAACTTGAAAAACCATTCATTAGAGATAACATCTCATGGCCGGCTATAAGATCAACTAATTGGTCAATTCTTGGGAGAGGAAATTTATCTTTTAGATAGGAAACATTAAGGTCATGAAAGTCAGTGCATATAAGAAATCCCTTAGTCACTTTCATGATAATAATAATGTTAGAGACCCATTGTGGATAATCAATAGGTAGGATAAAGGAAATAGAGAGAATGCGTCGATTTATTCTTTCACAATAAGAGTAATAAAAGGATGAATTTTATGTAGCTTCAATTTCATGAGTTTGGCATCAAGTTTTATTATGATATTGTGAAGCATGATATTAGGGTCAATACTTGACATATCACTATAAGACCAAGAAAATTCTTTTCTATGATCACGAGGAAAGAAGGTGAAATACTTTTTTTCTATAGAATCTAAATATTGGCCTATATTTAGAATGTGTGGGTCATCCTAAGTGTGAATATTTATTTCTATCACAGATTCATTCAACATGGTTTATGTGTCAGAAGGTAATGACCTTTGAATATAAGAATCCTCCACACCAAAATAGGTCGAATAGAATAATCATCCCGACATTGAACAACGTTTATAGAAAAAGTATCATCATTCAAAATGCCTGGATAAAGGAGAGGAAGGAAAAAGGGAACCTATCCATCACTTTGATAGGTCATAGGTCCCAAAAATAAGGTGTTCACGAATAAAAAAAAAGTTAGGCGGAATGGATTCTTGATCTATAGACTCCACGGGAAAAGGTGGCATGATATGTGAGGAAGGTGGGGAAGGCTTTTCTTCTTCTACAAGGGTTATTCGGGCCTTCTTAGGAGGTGGATTCTTATGAAATCCATTACCACAATGGTCATTTTGTTTCCTAGTGGTGCATGGTATGATGATGTGATGACCTTGTTTGTAACAACCAAATCTGAAGTCTTTTCAAGCACAATGGTGAAGAAAAATTAAGTCCGAAGCTATGTTTGGTGAGGTAGGAGAAGTCAAATGAAAAATGTTTGATTTAGAAGGGAGGTTCAATAGAATAATAGGAAGTGTTGAGCCCCCCATAGGTTAGGTTGGTGCAAAGGTGGGGAGGGTCGTATGGTATGACCTCTCTTATACAATGATCGTAACACGGGTGTTAGTGTAGTTTTCCATACTCCTGAAGAGTAAGGAATGTGTCAATGCTTGAGGAGGTGATGTTGGGCCCCTAAGATATTGGCTAAGTAAAAAAGGGTGCATAGGCATGCAAGGCCTAGTTGAAGAAAAGTGTGCAAGGATAAAGCACACAAGGAAGGGTTTAGAGAATGCTTTAAGGAAGCTTGTGGTGCATGTGCAGGATAAACCAAGGGTTTGAGACTTATAAATTTTGGGTGTTTTGGTAGAACACATGAAAATCATGACCCGAATGTGCATGCAGAGTGGATAAGGTGCCATCCTAGCGACAGGGTGGCCTAGGAAGGAGCATGCATAGGGTAGAAGCTTCTAGAAGCTCATCATGGTAAAAGGTGGAAACCTTAGGCCTGAAGGATCATGCCCACATGGAGGACCACATTCACACACTTGGCATCAGATCTAAGGCACTGGAGGATGAGTTGGCAGTCCAGAAAGCCTATATATACAAGCACCTACAGAAGGAAAAACAACAACTAGATAGTGGGTGGAGCTCTATAGAAATATTGCAAGAACTCTATTAGTTTGGGGAATTATGTTTAGGGAAGGATGTATCAAGGGTATGGGGTTATAAATTTCTTTTGTGAGCCTAGTCATATGAGTCCAGATATAATACATGGTTGTGATGCCTTCTTTGTAACTTTTTGTAATGGCTCCATGAATGTAATGAGGTTATCAATTTACAATGAATATGAACATTGATGATTCTAATGCATACATCTTTCTCATTATTATTTTTCATTTAATTTTATAATTAAGTATAAGTGCTTGTACAAATTCCTTTTTTGGTATAAGTTATCCAATCATTAAGAATTTTTATGTCTGGAATTACTGCGAAAAGATCTAGAATTCGTTCTGAGCTTTATGATGCTTGTATGTTTACTCCTTTCAAAACCCTTGACATGGATCATAGATGATGTTTCCCACTGAACTCACATAAAAGAAAGACTTGGCTCCCACGCATGCATGCCTCAAGTGAGCACCTAGCACTGTTTGGGGTGATAGGCCATCGCAGTGGGGTTCCTTTATTTTTTTATAAAGGTAAAAATGAATACATCTTGGTTCCGTTGCAGAGACTAATTTTCAAAGATGTAGTGGGAAATGGCATACATCATGATCTAGGTAATGAGTAATGATAGAATGTTTAACTCTGAAAAGTTTTGAATCATGGTTCAAGAACATGAAGGATGAATTTACTCGAGAGATTCAGCATTGGAACCGAGTTTGATGCACGTAAATGGGTAGAAGAGAACCTCTATCATGATTTATATGAAACATTTTTCTATTGTTTCCTAGTAGAGCTGTATGAATGGCTCTCAGCATATATTTCTAGATCAATCTAGTATTCTAGATCATGCATGTGGACCCAAGAAGATCACCGGAGGATGCGGGATGTAGATCCGACATGGACTTGTGCTATGGATCATCGGTGGGAAGGTGTGTTGGCTAGCTACACTCTAGAGTATGCTATTTCCACATATTCTTGCCTAGAAGTTGTTGAGTTTGAATTTTATTGGGAGACCAAAGGATCATTTCTACATGTTATCCCTCTAGTAATGAAGATCCTAGTTGTTAGTTTGGGTTTAGAGGCATTTCCAATGGCCGGATAAACCATTCTGAGAACTGGGTGAGGGAGCTAGGGTGGAGGAAGATGGTAAATATTATGCCATAGAAGGAAAGGGAGGAGAGAAAACACAAGTATAGTGAAGTGCATTAAAGGGATATTACTAGATGATGTGTGGCTATAAGTGTGATGGATCTATAGAGATAGATGTTGCGGGAAGGAGTTGAGGTTCATGCGGAGGACGTGGAACTTGAGCGGTCTATGCTACCCAATATTTGCAAATGCGTAAGAGAAACACCTTCGGTGTCTAATGAAAGTTCATCATGTGGAGAAAAATATTCGTGACCAAAACTGGCACTTGGTTTTCTAGAACAATTCGTATCATTGACCTAGATGGAATCAGTGGAAGTGACAGATCTGCACCTAGGATGTACAATTTTTAGTCCCCACTTCTATGGCTACACATATCCCCATATTTGGAGGAGTCTTTGTATAATGAGAAAGTATACAATCCTTCGGTATCGCATTTGGAAGTGGTGCGAGGTATAATAGTGGTAGTGCGACATTATCAAAGACCATCGGCGTATAGTTCGGTGGAACCTTGGGGACACTAGGCACAACTACTACAAGACACAGGTGGTTCTAGTGGGTCTAGTGGGTTAGGAGGGACATGAACTTGTGGACCTATTTGTTCGATGGATCTGGTGGCTTAGGAGGCACAAGATTGGGTGGACCTAGTGGATCAGTAGCGGAGGGAACACTAGAGAGCCAAAGCTCGCTCGGGAGGAAAAGGGCACCAGCTACCCCCTCGAGTCTTCTTTGAGATGTTATTACACTTACAAGATTAAAGAGGTATTGAGGATGTTTCAGAGCATGTTGAAAAATGTGAGCTGCTATGGCTCATGCAAGGGATCAAAACCTCGAGTGAAAGGCTAGTCAATTTGCAACAACATTGCAAGGATGCACGCATAGCTAGTATAGGAAGTATGACCCCCATAAAATGGTGGTGAATTACACTTCTTTAAAGAATGGATTCTTGGTAGAATTCCACATCCCTGAGTTTGAATAGAAGAGCATTAGCACCTTGAAGGAAAATCAATAGGGAATCACAAAGAGTGTGCAAGGGTATGATGCGCACTTTAAAAATATCTTATCTAAGTTATCTTATGATATTCACCCTTCACATCATGCTCGGTGGTTTGTTGGAGGATTGACCACCCCTTTTAGAAGGGATTTATCTCATAAAAATTTCACAAATCCACGTGAATCATTGGAAGATTCTCTACACACCGAGGCTATTGGTAGTGTTGATACTGGAGTTAGCCCATTCTTAGAGGTTTGAATTGCTGCTATAGATAGAAAGTAGCTGGAGAAATTGTCCACAAACTCAACCAATGAGACTCACAGTGGTTTATGGTGCATAGATTGTGAAGTAGAGAGGCATGTCAAGGGTAGTTGTCCCCGGAGGGTAGTACGTGCCATGACAGTAAACTATGAAATTTATCATGGGGACCATGATGGAAGTAGGTGCCCTTGTTATAGCGTGCAATCCAAAAGAATGTGTCTTGCTACTATAAAATTTGCACTTGTATAACCCATGATAGTAAGGATCAGTAGGCTCATTCATTAGATCCATGAGGTCATTGATCATGGGGTGCACCAAAGCAACATTTCTAGTAATTATAAGGGTGATGATCACCACTATAAGGAGCATGTAGATGGTGGCACACATGGAAGGGGATTTCACGAGAGGATTCCATGGTCATGGTAACCACGAGAGGAAGGAGTGAGTTACCACGTGGAACCTATTTTAATTGTTGGTCTACGAACATTATAAACAGGAGTGCCTGGACACTGTTGCGGTGCTCATGGTGTAGAAAGAAGCAAAAGTATGAGGAATGCCTAGAGTTTTTGAGCACATGAATCGTAGCAATAGAAAGACAAGGGCATTTCAATGGATGCAACAGGTGACACGTGATGTAGGCTTATAACTTGTGTTAGTAATAACAAGAGCGAGAGGTTGCATGTGCAAAGGAAATACCAAGGAAGAGGACCCTAGTTTCAAGAGAGGAAGTAGTTCATCGGAAGTACCTGCACCCCACGCATCAAAGGGAAGTATACCAAGATACCATAGATGTCATTCGGGGCTTACAAGGAGAAATACGAGTGCCTAAAGGATCATTCCAAAAGGAAGGAACAAAGGAGGAAGGCCGAGGAGAAAAATGATGACTGGATGAGGTCAAGGAAGTATGTAAAATACTAAGGCAAGATAATGTTATTCCCTTTCTAGGGGCATGGTTAAGGGAGAAGGTACCACGCACTTTTGATAAGAGCATGAGAGACAGAGATCCTACATGCAAACCTTCCCCTCACAAATTTGACTATGAAAAAGATATCACATTGGATGTTGTCATAGATGGATGGCTCCTTAGTAATATCGTCATTGACATAGGTGATGAGGTCAATGTTCTCACATTGGATGCTTGGCATCGAGATGGGAAGGCCTACATTACAACCATACTTGAATGTGTTATATATGGAAAATAAAACAAAGGTGATGTGCATTGGTTTCTTAAGGGATGAAACTCTCACTATTAGGGGAGCTAATTTTACTTGGGAATTTGAAGTCTTGGCACTCGATGAGGTGCATAATTTCCCAACACTACTTGGGTGCCCATGGTGTTATAAGAACAATGTTGACCTTCGGTTCAACAAGGGGTACATCACTTTTGAAAATAAGGAGGAGCAGTTATTATACCCTTAGGCGATGCGAAGTCAACACCCTATCTTTTGAACCTTTGGGGAAGAAGTCCTAGATAGGATATATGTGTGCTCAATTAGGGATCCAAATATAGTCCATCCTACCAATGGAGTTATTTAGTTGTAGGATGCTCGATCATAAGTGAAACCACCAACCTAGCATGTGATAATTGGGCACATGGGATCTATGAATTGATCGGATTGAAGTTGAGAGGATTAGTAACAAAGGTTTGTATGGTCCGACACCTAGGAGGAAAAAAATTACCTAAGTATTCAGGATGGGCCTTCCCTGAGATCTTTTTATCGGAGATAAAAGCTCAGTAGAAGGAGGAGAAGGAACAAAGAGGGATGTTAAGTTATGTCCTTCTCAAAGACAATGGCGTGGTGTTGGGCTACACATCAGAGATCCTTTTAGAATGGCGTGAGGTGATAATTTCTCTCCGTCAGAGTTTTCTAGAAGTAACATGCCCACCGCCATGAAGGAATACCATGGTAAGTAACCCACCTCTTTCCAAATCCAAGCTTGTGAGAATTTCTTAAGAGAAGGCATGGAATATTTTCCACCATCCCTTTAGGTGTACAAGCTGTATTATACACTAAAGGGTTATGCGCCCATGGTGCATACATTATGAGACATGCCGCCAAATAGGAAATTGGAAAGAGCTAGTAGTTGACCTCATTCAAATGTTTGAATATCAAAGTACCAAGCCATCGAGTTGATAAGGCATTATTTTTAAGCATCTTACCATGGGGTATAGTGTCACAGTAGAAGATAGGTTGTTGGAACTGCTAGGTGGACCAGGTTTGGAGGCACGCTTTGAAGAAGAAGTAGAAGAAGCAAAAGAGATTCAGCTTGTGCACGCGTGCTTGGAAAAGGATAAAGGGAAATTATTATATGTTATTAATGGAGAGGAAGTAGAGAGCTTGGATATTAAGCATTATGTGGGGATGCGCGAGGTAGTGGATAGTGATGATGCTCACATGTGTGCCTACCATGAAACTTTAAATACAAAGAAGGTTAACATCGGCTCAAAAGAGGAACCTAAGGAAGCTAACATTGAAGATTAATGGTCGAGAGAAGGAAGTCTCTAAGGTCATAGATGTTTTACACGAATTCAAGGATTTATTCCCACGCAGTACCATAATCTCAAAGGCATCCACCATTCCTTGTGGGAGATGAGGATAAAGTTGAAGGATGGTACATGCTTGGTCGAAGATAACCTACCAAATGAATCCTGATTTACGTGTAAAAGTAGAGGAAGAGATAGATAAAATGATAGCTTCCGGAATCATTGAAGCTATGGAAGAATTAGAATGGATAATTCCGATGGTGATAAGCATCAACAAAGATGGGTGGATTAGGATATACGTGGATTATAGGGAGCTGAACGTGGTTTGTGTCATTGATCCTTTTCCAACCCCCTTCACTGAAGAAATTTTAGAGGGAGTCGCTAGGCGTGAAATCTATTACTTTACGGATGGATTTTTGTGGTACCACCAAGTCTAGATAGCAAAGGAAGACCAAGAGATGACAAATTTTTCCATTGAATGGGGAAGTTTTGAGTACACAGTCATTCCCTTTGGGTTAAGGAATGTGCCTACTATTTTTTCACACATAGTGGTTCAGGATTTCCAGGACTTCATCCATAAATTCCTTCATGTTTATCTAGATGATTGGACAATGTATGGGCTAGTGAAAGACCACTATGATAATTTGAGGTTGATGTTTGAGAGATGTCGATATATAAAGATATCTCTCAACATTAAAAAGTGTGTCTTTACTACACCCTATGGGAATTTATTGGGGCACATCATATACAAGGAGGGCTTGCTAGTAGAACCCGCCAAGGTTACATTTATTATGGGATTAGGGAAACCTACGAGCTAAAGCGCGGTGCATAGATTTCTTGGGCATACGAGTTATTACAAAAAATTCATCAAGGGGTATACCAAGATATCCTTTCCTCTAGAAGAACTACTCGGACATAAAAGTTCCTTCCATTAGGAGAGGCGCAAAAAAGGTGTTTGAATTATTAAAGGATAGGCTTATCACCGCGCCTATATTAAGTTTTCCCTCTTAGGATAAGCCCTTCAATGTTCATGTAGATGCCTCAGGAACTGTCATTGGAGTAGTGCTTTCCAGTCATGTGAAGGAATTATTGATCACCCTCTATGTTTTGCAAGAAGGAAGTTGACACCAACAAAGAAAAATTACACCACAACTGAGCATGAGGCATTCTCAATGATCTATGCCTTTTCAAGTTCGAAAATATCTTTTGGCAACATCATTTGTATTCTACACCAACCATATGGCATTAAAGTATTTATTGAACAAGCCCATTCTACAAGGATGCATATGTCGGTGGGTGCTATTATTTCAAGAGTTTGATTTTACAAAGTAGTTGTGAAACCTAGAAAAAGTAATTATGGACATGATCATTTGTCAAGGATTGATTTACGAGGAGGACATGCATAGTATTGAAGAGGCTATGATAGACACACAAATTTTTACATTACGACACACACCTTCGGACTTGGAGGAGATTGGGGTATTCCTAAAAGAAGGTGTGGCATCAAAAGGGATGAAGGCATTAGATAGAAATAAACAAGCTATATGCATCATGCCCTACATGTTTATCAATGGGGACTTATACAAGTTAGGGCATGATGAAGTTTTGCACAAATGTGTTCTAGAGCATGATCACCTTACCATCATAGAAAAATCACATAGAGGAAGTGTGCGTGGACATTATGCAGGTGATGCCACCACGCATAAAATTTTAATGGTAGGATTATGGTGGGAAAATATGTATAAGAATTGCAAAGACTATTGTAAAGCATGTGACCATTGTCAGCGCATTGGCAAGCTAGGAAAGAGAGATGAAATGCCTTTGCGCCTTATCCCTAGCACTAAACCTTTTGAGAAATGGGCAATATAATTCGTAGGCCCTATTGCACTACTAGTGTGTAGGACCGGATCATGCTATGTAATCACTTGCATGGATTATTTGACAAGGTGGGTAGAGGAAGCTCCAACTAAAGACTACACAGTAGCCAAAACGGTAAGATTTTTGTGGGAGAACATTATTAAAAGGTATAGATTTCCTATAATTTTAACCACCAATAGGGGTACACATTTCTTAAATGAGACCATGAGGATCCTGTTAGTAGAACTCATTCTAGCTCATCATAATAATACCCCTTATCACCCAAAAGCAAATGGAACTACGAAATAATTTAAAAACATAATGAGTCATACCACTGACCAAAACTTGTGATGTTGAAAGACAAGATTGGGATGACAATGTATCATCCATATTATGGGCTTACAGAAAAACTTAGAAAAGGCTCAACAAGTCAACACCATTACAATTGGTGTTTGGCGCAAAAGTTGTTCTACCGAGTTGAATTCATGTTATCTTCTATGTGAATAGCATGCACGGGAGGGTTGGCTAATGAGCAAGTGTTGTAAGAAAAAGAATTGATGAACTAATGAAGTTGGATGAGAGATGATCACTCGCCAAGTGGAGCCAAACATCGACAAAGAAAATAAAAAGCATGGCATGATCATCACATCAAAAATAAGAAGTTTAAGGTTGGGTAGATGATCTTACTATCTGATTCTAATTTTTGTGTCATCCTGGGAAGTTGAAGTTGAAACAAGCAATGGATGGAATGAAATTTCGTGGACACTTCAATGGGAGTAGGCTGAAGCCCTACTATAAATAATTCTTCTTGGTGTTTGTAAATAAGGTAGTTTTTCCAGTTAGTTTAGAATTTCCTTTATGCATTTCTTTTCTTGTGTTTCCATTTCATGTTGTTTTTTACGCCTTGGGTGTTAGTAACCCTTATTACTCTTTGAGTATTTTTGAGTGCATAGAGGACCGCACATCATTTTTGTTTGGGGTGGAGTAATGTGAAGGAAAGAGTGGGTAAAGTGTCAAGGAAGTTGTGTTGAAAATCCTGGTTGAATGGCCCTATTGAAAGAGGTGCTTGGAAAGAGGGTCAAAGCATATAATCGTGTCCCACTTATTTGTAGTTTTTGTACTTTCAGCAAACTATGTCTGAAACCAAAACATGACCAAACACATATAAAATGACGAAACATGCATTTTTAACAAGTTATAAATACCAAGGTGCAGGGGCATCCAATTTACCTGATTTTTAAATTTTTATAGTATTTTTAATTATTTATTTACTAGTCAGATTTTAAAATATTTATGGCCACAAAGTGGGACACACTTGTATGCTTTGAAAATATGGAAAAGGATGATTGGTGTCAAGATAAGGCTACTCTCAGATCCCACGTACAAAGGAATAAAAAGTGCATAAGCAACATGAGGTAAGTGAGAGAAAAAAATCGGGATAGAAGAAGTGCCTTCGGTGTAGGTGATACATGCACAAGAGTCTCATGTCTAGATGGATTGGTTGTGTGCCGAAGGTTGGAAGATTACCCGCATAGGGTCAAGTGCATCGATTAAAGTGCTAAAAAGTCGACTTTGTTTGAAAAATCCACATTAAATGTAAAAATTATGGTGGTAGGTGAAGTAGCATTTAATGCTTTTAAACAAAGGGAAATACTATAAATATAGGGTTGAGGAACTTCATTATTCACTATTTGTACAAGGTGAAAGAAGCGTTTTTGCATTTTCACAAACTAGGGCTTCAAAAGCTGATCTCGTGTCAAGAAATTTTTAAGACATTGAGCATGGGTGACTAGTTTGGATCTGTGAACCAGAAAAATATGGATTTCATGGGCATAAAAGAGTTGAGAAGGCATTATCTTGTGAAAGGATTATCCCAACTAGAGTTTGAAGAACTAGGGCACGGGTTCAAGGAATTATCTTCGTAAATTTGAGATCTAAGGTGGGAAAGAGTTAAAGAACAGAGTTAAAAGAATTGATTAAAGTAATAAGTAAACCTAGATAATGGCACCCAAGAAACCGCTTAGCACACCTAAGAAGGGCAAGGAAAGGGTAAACATCAAGAAAATGAAGCACATACAAACAAAGAGTGGTATGTAAAAATGTCATACGCAAATGGAGTAATGCGAGGAATGTTTTAGAGTCCCATCTAAGGAACATGTTTGTAAATGACTATGATCATCATACGAGCATGATTGAGAAGGAGATGACACTGGAGCTAGTGTGCCCAACTAATAGAAGGACCCCGAGAGGGCTTTCCCATCTATAACAATGGCATTAAGGTCAAGTTGGAAAAGGTAGGGTTATTGCAACTCTTTGAGTTTCCTTACTTCGAGAAGCCTCATCACCTCTATCAATGGCTTATGTCATGCGTGTATGAGGAATTCTTCCATTTTGTAGGACACAAGATGTGCATTACCCCTCAACTCATTTCACATTTCACAGGCCTCAACTGTGAAGGAGATGGTTTGGAAGATGACTTAGGTGATAAAGAGGCAATTAAGGAGACCATCGCTGCCTATGTGTATAAAAAGGGGTCAAGATATTATGATATCACATACATCAAGGACCCAATAATGAAAAAGGTCGCGCATTTGGTTACCAAGTTAAATGGTTAGGAGAGATGGACCCAGGTCAATAAGCCATGGTTACATGTTTGAAAATAAATCTCGAGGGCACCATCTACAACCAGTCTACATTCATCATGGATGAGATTGTAAGCTACGCGAAGGAAGGAGATAGGATTACATTTGATAATGTCTTGCTAACAATTATTTTTTCGAGAGATTAGAACACCCGATGCATCGACAAATTTGAATGGGAGTACCCAGTGAGGACCCTTCACCCGTAAAAATATTTATAAAATATGCATGTGACTCCATGATAAATGTGCACAAGGTGGGCCTAGAGAAATGGTTTACATGCCTAAGGAACGTGTTCACCGAAGAATGGATAATTCCCAAAAAAGCAGCCGATGGCCATCAAAGGAGAAGCAAAATTTGCTATGTACCAACATTTATTCTGAGCCGAGTTCAAATGGATAGATGAGACATGGAGCCCATGGTGCAAGCTCCCCTTCACCTTTATAGCTCAATACTTCTAAGCGAGAGTAAACAGGTTTAAAGAGTCCAAGAAGCTAAAACTAGACCTTGGTAATCTAGAATGGGAGCATAGGGAAATGCACAAAGGGTTGGTCTACCCTGGAAAGCACACATACGTGGAGAGGTACGTGTCACATGAAGTATAAATGACAAAGCCCATGCCATTTCCCATTATAGGAGGATCCACGACACGCGTGTACCTCATGTATAATACCCAAATCGAGAGAAGGGCACATATCCGGAGAATGAGGTATCTATGCCGGGATCCAACTAGTAGGAAGAGACCTACGCCCCAGCGGGTGGAAAAGGATCCAGAGAGGAAAATGAGAAGTATTGGGAAACACGGGTAATAGGCTCCCTAGGAAAAGCACTAGGACAAGCATGTATTCACTCAAGAGAGGACCTTAGTCAAGGAAAATACTCTAGAGATAGAAAATCCATCATAAAAGGAGTCCTCGGGAGGAGGAGAAGCAAATTCACCTACACTTTGAAATCCCTAGTTAGGAAGAATCATAGGCTAGAAGAGGAGACCACCTCGGAAGATATTGGAAGTTTGGAAAATCACATAGGTGAAGAAGAATCTAGTGAAGAAGATGCCGGTGGGGAAGATGAGCTAGAGAAGAAACAAGGGCCACCTATTTTCAACATACATGATTTAGATGAAGAAGGTGGAGAAGAGGAGTAGGGGTTCCTCTTTGTGTAGTGCAAGGATAGCCAGGGAAGGGAGAGGTGCCCAAGATATGAGAAGTGAGGGAGATGGCATGTAGACATAGAATGCCCCAAGCCTTATGGTGGAGCAGATACCCAATGTGGTAGAGAGAGAAGACAGAAATGCCATTGAGATCTTGGAAAAGGAGAAGTTGGAACACAATGTTGAGCCAGTGTTGAATGAAGAAAAGGAGGAGAGCGTGGAAAGGTACCATGACAGCACTAGAGGCCCCATTTTAACTTTAAGTATTCCTAACGGCATTCCCATGGGAGGAAGGCACGTAGGGGAGGAGAGGCCAAGGATGGGTTACATTGATGATGCCAACAAAGTGTTTCACATGTGGTTCCAAAGCATGATTCCGACATAAGATTTCATAGCCATGTCAACTTTTGATAAGGAGGCTACATACCCGTAGATGATGAAGATACTCTCATACGAAATTGAGTCCCATCTTGATGAACTAGAATTTGAGATAAGCCACGAAGGAAATAATAACATTGGGAGGACCAACGAAGAAAACTGCATGGTGAATGTTCAACAACTCTCGGATGAACAGCTATGTAATGCACCTGAATAAGGTCTTAGTTGAAGTCAAGGATAGAATCTTTAGAAGGAATGATAGAATCAAAGATCTAGAGGACTTGAAGAAGAAAGAGGATGAACTAGCTGCAGGGCCAAGGATCTTAGCCAAGAGATACTAATTAGTGCCCAGATTGCGGTGTGAGGTAAAAGTTGAGAAGGCCAAGGTGGGTGTGGCATATAAGAAGGTGGAGGCTATAAATAATGCTATAGTATTGAAGTATCCGGACCTAGCACCCTTTGTGCGAAGTATGGATCTGCTTTAGTATGCCTAGAGGATTTAACAAGAGTCCTCACCATGGAAAGGTATTCGTTAGCCTTGGAATCTATAGAAGAATTGGCCGCACGCTTAGAGAAGGAAGATAAATTGAAGGTTGTGGCATTTGTAGTAGAGTATAGTAAGTTTATTGCTGATATACAAGTCACTTCCAAGAATGCTGAGGCTGCATATGACAATTGCGTAGATAGAGACAAAGTGGTAGGCATCTTGGTCATCACTCATGAAGCATAACTCAAGTAGTTCCTAGAAAATAATAAATGTAATAGGGTGGAAAGGGATAGAATCCTTCCCAAGGTCAAAATAAAATTTAAAGCCATTGAAGCCTTAAGGGGTTCAATTAAATACTAGTTGAAGGAACTGTACCCATAGATTACATGGACAATGGATTGCTAGATGATGTGGGAAAAGAGTTAGAGAACATTTTCAACACCAGAATAACACAAGGAAATGGGCTATGATTTGATGAGGTGAGCACCACAGGTTGGTGACCTCTATCGAGAAAAGCACAAAATGAAGTCGATGCCTAGAACAATTTAGAGGCTTACTTGCAAAAGAATTTTCCTAGACTTTTGTAGTGATTCCATCATTTCCTATTCTTTTCCATATTCTTTCATCCCCTTATTTTTATCCCACGGTGTAAGTCCACCATAATCTTCTCTGGAGAAGTGTTCTGTGACGACAGAAACGAGCAGTGTAGTGTGGGGTAATTTTGGGCCCCTAAGATATTGGCTAAGTATAAAAGGGAACATAGGTGCGCAAAGGTAAAGCGCGCAAGGGCTGGGTTTAGAGAAGTCTTTAAGGAAACTCACGGTGCATGCGCGGGTAGAACTAAGGGTTCGAGACTTGGCCATTTTGAGATTTTTGGTAAAACACGTGAAAATCATGACACAATGCACATGCGAGTGGTTAAGGTGCGGATGGTGACAAGGTGGCCTAGGAAGGAGCATGCCTAGGGTAGAAGTTTCTACAAGATCATCATAGTAAAACATGTAAAGCTTAGGCTGAAGGATCATGCCCACATGGAGGACCACATTCGGACACTTGGCATCAGATCTGAGGCTACTCTTTGGAGGATGAGGTGGTAGTCTAGAAATCCTATATACAAGCACATGCGAAAAAAAAATAATAACCAGAGATAGTGGCGGAGCTCTTTAGAAATACTACAAGGACTCTGTTAGTTTGGGGAACTATGTTTAGGGAAGGATGTATCAAGGGTATCTGGTTATAAATTTATTTTTTAAGCCTAGTCATATGAGTCAAGATATAATGCATGGCTGTGGTCTACTTGTCTATAAATTTTGGTAATGGCTCCATGAATGTAATGAGGTTACAAGTTTACAATGAATATGAACATTGATGATTCTAATGCATACATCTTTCTCATAATTATTTTGCATTTAAGTTTCTAATTAAGTATGATTTCTTGTAGAACTTATTTCTATGTTGGTATAAGTTATCCAATATGTTAATCATTTTCTATCTGGAATGACTACAATGATATATAGAAGTCATTATGAGCTCTATGATGCTTGTATGTTTTACTCCTTTCAAAACCATTGAACATGGATTATAGATGATGTTTCCCACTAAACTCACATAAAAGAGAGACTCGCTCCCGCACATGCCTCAAGTGAGCACCCAACGCTATTGAGTGATAGGCCGGTGTGCACGGGGTTCCTTTCTTTTGTGATAAAGGTAAAAATGACTACGAGGTGATATTCTCTAAGTATAAGGAATTGAAAAATATGTACTAAGGGTCATGGTTTGGTACTTGGGTAGCATGTATAGATGAGTTATCTTAAGTATGAGAAGATGGGGCATTAATAGAGGGTAGAATCGAGGTTTGGTAGGTGGGCTAGATGAGGAAGGTGATTGGGTAGAAGTGATAGTTTGGTAGATGTCTTAACTGGGATTAGAACATTATTTGGATGATAAACCATATTACATGCTTTGAAGGGGAGAACCTTTCAGAATGTTGTAAGGTTCCCCTTCATATTAAAATTTGAGGAAACAGTGAAGGGTGGAAGTTACACAAGCCATAATGCAAATATTGGGACAACCTAGCAACATGTTATACTTGAACTAGTATAAGAGTTCACGAATAGTTCAAGATCCCACATGGATGTGGAGGAAAATTTGTGCCAAGGGTAGTGGTCATGACATCGTTAAAATATCAAAGTATGGCGGGGCTTCTAGACATGTAATTGGATGGTATGCCTATTTGTTTATAGGTATGAGAAGAGATAATTTTGATGTTATCACCCTCATCAATCATAATGCATTTAATGCTAATATCATTAATGTAAGAGGAGATGAAAAGAGTTGTGAAAGGGACATATTTTATTTGGATAAATTAGTGGAAGTAATTTGATGAGGGTAACAAGAGTAGAGATAGGTGAAGTTTCATTATGTGGAACCTCAATTGATTGCATGAACTCAATGAGGGCCTGACGATGAGAATCAAAAGTTTGAATCAAGTCATATAAAGACATCTTTAATAGGGACTGGTGAAGTTGTTTGATCATTAAATGATGTGTAACCCTAGAAGAAGTAGGTGATTCCATCCCAAGGATGGTTATCTTGGGGAGGTGTAAGTTTAATGGTACGTGAAGGAGAACTAGAAGGATTACAAAATATTCCCTTTCCTCTTTCTTTCCTGTGTTGTGGTGTGACTACATATGTACGATGTTAATTTCAAAGATAAGAGGTTAAAAGGAGGGTTTTCAAGCCTTACCTTTATCCTTAGTTGGATGTGTAGGGAAAGATTATAGAATTGATTTAAGACTAGTTTGTGTGACGATGGGAAAATAAATAATGGAATCCTCCTTCAACAGATCATCTTCAAAGAGACCATCAAAATCATAAAGATGAATTAGAATGGTTTTAAGATCCTTAGAACTCTCGACATCATGCCCTAGTGAGTGATCATAAGTGCAAATTTTTGTGTCATCAAACCTTACTAGTTTAGGTTTGATAGGATCATAAGGCTTGATAGGTGGAAGTGATATATCGATGTCTCTAGTAATCGAGTGAGGATGTTGGAGTAGGATCTGCCAAAGGATCCTAAAGAGAGGTCAAGGTTATCTTTGGAAAAGGGGTAGGTGACCTTCATGAGGAGGGTGAGGCAAGATATCGTGTTGGTGTAACTACTTTTTTGGTAGGTAGTGAAGGTTTGGGTTTAGGTTGTGCCTTCTTAGGTAAAGGTGGAGGAACAATGTAGTAGGGAGAAGGAGACTCAGAAGGTGTAGGTATCCAAGTAATCCAAGGTGAAAGTGTGGGTGTTGGCAAGAGTGAGGGTAAAGGTAATGAAAAAGGTGTGGGTAGAACAAGAGGTGAAGGCAAGGGTATAGGTTGTCACACTTTGGGTTTTCCTTGGTAAATAGGTAGGTTAACTAAGGTTGAAGGATGTATGCCCAATATTGATGACAAAGGTGAAGGTGAGTGAGAAGGTGTGGGGGATATCGGGGTGTGAGCCCTAAGAGGTTGGGTCTTCATTTTAGCTGTCGGAGTACATTTTTGATTGATGGTGAAGAATTTGAAAATTCTAGATTAACATGGGAGTTTAATGGACTTGGTACTAGTAAAAACTATAAGTTTGTACTAGGTTTTGGAGCAGATGGAGGTTTGAGTGGAGGGTTCTTGTGAAGAAGGGGATAATACCACCGATTAAGGCATAATACCCTTATTCACTTTGAATAAATTCAGATATATGGTCGAACATTAGGGAGAACATGCATTCATGTGGAAATGGGGATTCTATGGTGTCTCCAAAGGGTAGTGTAATCAACATACTCCAAGTGGTCAACCAAACAAGAGAAGTATTTTGGTGTACATGAATAGGATGACAACTTAGTGTTAAATCCCATGAAGATCTCTAATTTTGGTGAGACAGGGGAAGGTCTTATCCTCGAATTAGTGGGTAAGAGTGAGGTAAGAGTAAGGTAATACCTTTGGATAATTGTGAAGACCTTTATATAGGTGTCACCAATAGGAAGAGTAGATAAAAGTTTCTCCTTTATGGGTTGAGGACAAGGAAAATTTGGTAATCTTGGCTCCTTTATAGGTGGAAAGGATGGTAAGGTGGGTTCCTCTAGGAGTAGAAGAATAGGTAAGGTGGGTTTCTCTATGGGTAAAGGAATAGGTGAGGAAGGATCCTTTATGAGTAAAGGAACATGTGAAGTGGGTTCCTCTATGGGTAAAGGAATCGAAAAGGTGGGTTCTTCTATGGGTAAAGGAATAGGTGAGGAAAGTTCCTATATGGGTAAAGAAACTGGTAATGTGGGTTCCTCTATGGGTAAAGGAACAAGTGAGGTAGGATCCTCTATGGGTAGAGGATTTTGTGTAAATATTTCCTCAATAGATGGTATAAAAAGAGGTTGGATAGAAGAATCAAATGTTGTATTGAAGACAACATGAACCACATGTACATTAGTTTCTTCTTTCAACGTCTCCCTAGTGTGAGTTGATGAAGCAACATGGTTAGGAAAATATTTTCTAAAAAAATCCAAGTTTTCATTAGCGAGATGCATTAGGATTTTCAAGGATTATATCACCACCGTATAACATTCCTTCCACAATGTTTTTAAAGGTTTTGCAATTTGTGTCACTATGTCTTCCTACACGGTGGTAATCATAGAAATAATTTTCTTTATACAAAGCTAGTGTGGGGCAAAAAGGATCAAAAATAGTATGTGGTTTGATGGGAGGAAGATTGATGGCTCCAAATTTCAACAACTTTTCCAATACGGAAGAATAAGGCTCCCTAATGACAATGTAATTATTTTTTTTTAATACCGATATTGAAAATTTGAGACTAGCGAGAGATTGGAAGGGGGTTTAGGTTGATTGGCTAGGTGAGAAGGGATGGATTTTAGAATTAACATGTTAGTAGATCCTTTTATCTTGGGATGGTTGTTGGGTGGTTTGGAAGAAGAATCATTTTATTTGAAGGCGGTGTTTTTGTTACACAATTTTAGTTTGTCTTCTTTGATGGTGTGTATCTCAAGATTCCTATCCATGGTTAAATCCTCATCAAATTTACTGAAGAATTTGAATGTGAAGAGTTGAGGAAATGTGTCTAGAACATGCCCTTGTAAAAAACTTTATGAGCTCAGGTTGCAAGAGACAGAAGGAAACTTGATTGATTAACCTTTGTCATCATGCGACGAAATCAGTGATAGACTCATCGTCATATTGATGAATATAATATAAATATGTGATAGAGACATTTTTATAAATGTTTATCAAAAATAGATTGAGAAAGGCTTACACTAATTGATTAAAGGAAAATATCGAGTGCTTGGGAAAATCATTGTACCATTCTAAGGTGGGTCCTGACAGGGACATGGGAAAGGTCCATCATCATGGCCTATTAGGTAACAAGTGTGTCTAAATGAATGCAAGTGTTATTGTGGGTCCTCCTTACTATTAGTCGGATGAATAGGTATAGAGGGATGAATGGTTTTATTACAAATCTCACCATTTTTGAAGACATTATGGGACCAAGACAGTGAGGCCTCAAACGTTTGAATTTTATCCATCATCATTTTAGTGATATCCGATGTGTATTTTGATTGAGAGATTCCCCTCGGGTAAAATTATCTTGATAAGATGAATGGGTCATAAAAGAAAAACTAGTATATTAATTATAATACATCACACTCGAGAGAACTAGAATTAAGCCGATTGTGATGGCCGAGAGTGAAAAATAATTAAAAGTGATGAAATAGAATCTCACACCAACCAAAGCTAAACACGGCTTCAATTTTTCCCTTGTGACCACCTTGGTCATCTTGTCTGTAGGATTCTGATTGGTATGAATCTTCTCTAGCTTCAACTTCTCTTCCTCTAAAGTTGTTATGATGAAATGGTACCTTAACTGTATATGCTTTGTCCTAGAGTGGAAAGCAGATTTATTAGCTAGGTGTATAGCACTCTGACTATCACTATACAACTTTCCTTCCTCCTACTTATGCCCCAACTCCTCATGTAATTGTTGTAACCAAATAATTTCTTTTCTTGCCTCTATGGCAGCAATATACTCAGCCTCCATGGTTGATAAAGCCACCAAATTTTGTAGTCATGAAATCTAGCTTACTATTGTTCCACCTACACTATAAACATAACCTGTTGTGCTCCTCCTGTTGTCTAAATCTCTAGCCATATCTGAATCTACATAACCACACAAAGTGGTGTTTGATGCACTCTAGCAAAAAATTGTCCCCATGGTCCCTCGTAAATACTAAAGGATCCAATTTACTACTTGCCAGTGATCTATACCTAGATCAGTCATAAATCTACTCACCACTCCCACTGCATGGGAAATATAAGGCCTAGTACACACCATGGCATACATCAAACTACCAACTGTTAATGAGTAAGGTACCTTGGACATCTGGTTTCTCTCTTGCTCTATCTTAGGACACTATTCCTTTGATAACTTGAAATGACCTGCCAAATGAGTCCCAACCGGTTTATCATCCTACAAATTAAACCTCTCCAAGATCTTCTTAATGTACTCTTCTGAGATAAATTCATCTTTTGTTCCTTCCTATCCCGATATATTCTCATACCAAGGATTTTTTGGATTCCCCAAATCCTTCATAGCAAAAGGATTCACTTAGCCGCTTCTTGAGTACTTTTATTTCTGCATGTTTTTACCTGCAACAAACATGTCATCCACATATAGACAAAGGATAATATAACTTCCATCCTCAAATTTCTTTGTATACACACAATGGTTAGAATGACATCTAATATAACCTTGCTCCATCATGAAGCTATCAAATTTCTTATATCATTGACATGGAGCTTGTTTCAAGCCATACAAGCTCTTCTTCAATTTGCACACCATCTCCTCTTTACCTTTGACCTCATAGCCCTCTGGTTGCTGCATATATAGTTCCTCCTCCAAATCACCATGGAGAAATATACTCTATACATTAAGTTGTTCTAAGTGCAAGTCTTCTACTTTGCAAATATTCCTAGAACATTTCTAATAGAAGTCATTTTTACTACAAGAGAAAAAATCTCATCAAAATCTATACCTTTTTCTGTCAAACCCCTTGACCACCAACTAGGCCTTGTATCTTTTCTTGCCTCCTTCCTCTTTGACTCTGAACACCCACTTGTTCTATAATGCTCTTTTTCCTTCAGGTAGCTTTACCAAATCCCATGTCTGGTTCTCCATGAGAGCCTGATGCTCCTCATCCATGGATTGCTCCCACTTCTTCCTAGCATCTACGTAAATTGTTTCATCAAATATCTCTGGTTCTCCACTATTAGTGAGTAATAAATAATAAAGAGAAGGAGAAAAATGTTCAGGTTCTCTTCTTACCCTAGAATACCTCCTCAATATAGGAGTTTGGGGTTCTTGTTGAGGAGGTTCCTGAACTAATTCATGTGTCACTTTTCCATCTAGAAGATCCTCTCTGCTTCATATTCTTTCTTGGATTCTTCCCTATTTTCCTACAACTTCTATTTATACATGACTTTCTCATTAAATACCACATCCCTAGATCAAATGATTTTCTTGTCCTTAATACTCCAACATTTATATCCAAAGTCATCACCACCATAACCAATGAAAGTACATTTTTCTAATTTAGCCTCTAGCTTGGTCCTATCATCCTTGTCTATATGAACAAACACCTCACATCCAAAGACTCTAAGAAATGAATAATCAAATTTATTACCATACCAAGCCTCCTCAGGTATGCCTCCATCCAAGGCACTTGAGGGTCCTCTGTTTATCAAGTACATAGTTGTGCTCACTACTTCTTCCCAAAAAGAAAGAGGCAGTCCTGCATGTAACCTCATGCTCCTAGCACGTTCCATTATTGTTCTATTCATCCTTTATGATACCCCATTCTGCTACGGAGTTCCTAGAACCGTATTTTTCCTGTGGATTCCATTCTTAGAACAATAATCATCAAATTCTTTGCTCTGAATACTCCCCTCCATTATCGACTTTGAGACATTTTATCTTAAGACATGTTTCATTCTCTACCAAGGCTTTCCATTTAACAAAAGTTTCAAATACATCATATTTGTTTCTAATACAATAAACCCAAACTTTCCTTATTGCATCATTAATAAAAGTAACATAATAACTTAAACCCCAAGAGATGATACCTGAGTTGGCCCCACACATCGAACGCACCAGCTCTAACTAATTCTCTTTCTTTGTAGGTCCACCTTGAGAAACCTTACTCACTTTTGTTTCCCATATATGCGGTCAGTCCCTCATAGAACTCCAAACCTATTTCGTATATCCAGGCAAATCCTTCTTTATGATCTTCACGCCTTTAAGGCTCATATGACCAAAGCCTATAGTGCCACAATGTTTTATCTACTTACAAAGCCACAAGATTACAAACATTAGTGCTATAAGTGGTTAAATACAAGGTTCCAACCTTCTTACCTTTTTCCACCACAAGATCACCCTTCATAACCTTCTCGAGTCAGCTATAAATATCACAAAGACAACCATCACTTCCAAACCGCCTGCCGATATCAAATTTCATCTTAATGTAGACACGTGTCGACATCCTTCAATAGCCAAGTATTGCCATTCTACATCTTAACCTAAACAAAACCTTTTCAACTATGCTACAGGATCATCATCACCAAGAAAAACATGCCCAAAATATCCTTGAACATAATCAACAAAATAATGCCTATGTTGAGAAGCATGGAAAGAAGCCCCCAAATCTAAAACCCAAAATTTAGTAATATTGTGCAAAGAAAGAATCAAAGCATCTTGACATCATTACCCATTACCACATTTTCCTCCTTGTTTTATTCTTTTCTAGAAGCTCCCAATAGTCCTTCTTTGCATGCCCAAACTTTCCACAGTGTTAGCATACCACCTTGCTTTTGGATTTTGACCTTGCCCGATCCTTTGATTTTCCACGGCTTCCTCTATTCTTCTGTCTCCCTCTAGTTTCCACTATCAAAGCATTCCCTGAAGTAGAAGATTCACCAGAGTTTTTTATTCACATTTACTCGCTTAGAATCACCCCTACAACATCCTCAAACTTCAACTTTAAGTTAGCTAGAACTGAGTTGCTTACCGCCATTACCAAGCTATTCTAACTCTCAGGTAAAGAGCACAGAACTAATGAAGCCCTAACTTCATCATCAAATTCTATTATAACCGAAGCTAGCATATTTACAACCATATTAAAATAATTTAGATGATCTGCTACTAAACCATTCTCAGACATCTTCATATTAAACAAAATTTTAATTAAAAATATATTATTAGAGGAAGAGGGTTTTTCATACAACTTCCCTAATGCATCCATCAGTTCTTTTGTAGTCTTTTTCTTTGAAACATTAAATAATACCGAAGATGCAAGACACAACCGGATTGTCCCAAGTGCCTTCCTATCTAGAAAATCCCATTCCGCATCTGTCATGCTTGAGGGTTTGTTCACCTTCTTAGACAATGGAGTATAAATATCCTTCTGATAAAGGTAATCTTCCATCTGCATCTTCCAAAGACTGAAATTATGCCCATTGAATTTATCAACCCTAGATCTTCCATCATCTTCCATAGCTCCCACTCAAGATAAAAATTTCCTGCGATTCAACACTTCAACAAACCAAACCAGGATTTGATACCAATTGTTAGGAAATAAGGGATAAAATATGCGAGAATAATCCCTCATAGAATCGTAATAGTAGAAACTAATATGCAAAAATTATTATAGATCTCAAATAAAGTTGCAGAATAAAACAACACAACACAAAGAGACAGTATTTAATGTGGTTCACCCAATTTGGGATACATCCACCAAGAATCACTTGCTTATATTTTATTACAAGCCACCATTCTCTCAATACAATACCCAGATCCATTTTGAGCTATGCTCAACAAACTCTACAGAATTCACAGCTGAATTCAAAGCACATCTGCAATGTTTTTCATTATATCCTACCATATGCATAAAACCATATAAGTAGGCAATTGCTTAAGCAGTTTTACAATATCATGGATATCAAAATCTTAGGCCAAAACCAGACCAAAAACCTATGGTTCAAAAATCTCACCCATATGAGAAGAGCACATTTCCTAATATGTCGGTGCATTTTTTTGAGGCCAAAAAAACAATTTACGCCCAAAAAAATTATACATGAAAATGTATAGTACTCTTAGTGTACTATCTTCAACACTTTCACACATAAAACAAGCTCCACAACCCAACATTTTATGCCATGGTGGATCTGGTATAGAGCAACAATGATGGATTAGGCATCTAGACAAGCATGAACAGAGCTATGGCAAGGTGTGAAGCTATGAAGAAGAAATGAGGCGGAAAAATGGCTAAGTATTGGATTTAAATTATTAAAAAAATGTACACCAAGGGTGGGCCACATTTTCATTTTATATGTCCCTCACCTTAAATTCACATGAGGGACATCAAATTCCACAGTGATTAAGGTGATGAGAGGTGGCGGAGATCCGCCGGTGAAGAATGAAGGCTTTACTGAGGAAATTGGGGCGAAATTTTCTCTTGAAGAGGTCACATGAGTTACAAGGAGTTTCCTTAGTGGTTGGGAACATTTTTCCATGTATTATGTCCCTCACCTCAAAGGGAAATGATGGACATCAATTTCCACATGCTCCAGTGATGCGACATGGTGGAGATCCGATAGTGAAGGATTTAAGCTCTCACAAGCTCCCGGAGGCTGAACTAGCAATCTTTGACATCACATGAGGGTCCAAAGGTCTTATTGGGGCTAGAATAATTTTTACATGTCATATTTCCCTTACCTTGAGGGACATAAAATCTCTCTAGGCTCCTAGAGCTAACACGTGTCCTTAAAAAAATTGACTAACTCTGAAACTCTCTCCAAGAGGACAACATGAAACAACAATAACTTGAGCTCTCGATGAACGTTTTGATGAAATTTTATATGATCTTGACTAGAAATGGCCTTATAAATAAAATGATAGTGTCTTATGTATGTATTCCTCAATTTTATCCTTGAAAAGGTGTATTTTTAATTTGGTACTCTAAGCGTACATGAGAAAAACTATTTGCGAGACCCATTGTCCCAAAGTTTCGTCAAAAACCTAATTTCATGATCTTGTATGTCTTGGAATTTCATTTCTAATGATGTATATTTTTTCTCCTAACTCCATTCGAGCTACAAAAATCACCTTGAAGCACATCAGATTTTTTTTTTTGTTGGGCACTTCCTGGCTGTGAACCCTAATTTTGGTGAAAGCGCCCCAAACTCTCCAAATATTTCCCAAATCTTCCTGAATCACTTCCATAATGTACCAATGCTTTTGAATCAACTTTTTGTCCATTGTTTCCTTTTTGTTCCACTCCATGGGTTTTCTCTAGTCCTAGGAAGACCGGTTCCCACAATTGTCTAAAGCTTGCAACTTTTAATGAACTCCTAAAATCACCTAAGGGGGAATGAATGGACTTTCCTAAATCACCTAGGGGAATGAATTAACACCAATTGGAATGTTACTGGACTGAATGGGTATACCACAGGTTCCTTGAAATGATAAAACATGAAAGTTTTTATGCGGGGTATAGTTTTCATGCTTATAAATTATCAATTCTCTTGTTGCACATTTGTATGAAAATAGGTGGCTCTAGCTTGGGGACATGACATGGAATGAGTGTAGTGAAGACATGACATGGAGAATCTAGACTCTAAACTTTAGACCATATAATCCATTGACTAATGCCTTATCCATTGGGCCCTATGGAATCATGTACAACTTACAATGAGAGAGAGAGAGAGAGAGAGAGAGAACACAAAATGACGGAAAGGCAACACTAAATATAAAACATGAAGGGAATCAAATGCAACAGAAATGGAAAAAAACCTAGTAATCACCTATGGTACAAGGCGGGTAAAACCCACTTTCAGGTGAAGAATTTTCATTCCTCAATAGTTACCCAGGTGGGAAACCACAGTCATGTTGTTCTACAAAGCCATTAATTAGTTTCAAAAGTTAGCCTCCTTTCCTTAAATTTTTATGAAATCCAAGTTCTTTCATGATTTTTGTGTGCTTGGTAGAAGTGAGTCCACATGAACTTCTTGATTCTTAGGCTTAAAAATTCCATTGCCTTCACATTCTTTGAAATCAGTTTCATAGTGCCATTACCTTCCGTTTTTATCCACATAGCTAATTCTTCATTAAGCATCCTACCACTACCTTAGGGCTATTTTTTGTTCAAATTACTTGAACATTCTAGATCATTTTCTTTCCTCATTCTATTCTTATTGAACTATTTTCCATAACAAACCTCAAACTTATCCTTTTTCTCAAATCCAATTTAAGATGCTTGAATACTAACGGGAGGATTGGAAGTGAACTCATACTTGTATTGTATGACCATGACAAGAGTTAAGAGATCAAGAATCAGCTTAGGGTCTTCCACAACTTCTATTATATCCAGTAGGTTCTTACATAGAGATCTCCTTTGTTACTTCCTTCAGCTCATATTTATATTCCTTTGAAGGATATTTATTTTGTAGCTCAAGGAAACTCTCCAAAGGGATTATTTCATCATCTTGGGAATTTCTTCATTCTATCATTCCTTTTTCTAGAGGAGATTTAGCTTGAAGGTCTCAAAATCCATTCTTTAAATTATTCATCATGGAAAGATTCTTCCTCTTCAAATGGGAATGAAAATACCTCCATTCCATTGTTGTATCTATCAACCATTGGCTCAGGAGGTGAAACATATTTCTCCTCCTTATTTATTTCAAGATAGCCCATCTTCACACTAGTTGAGGCTTCCAACTTAGATTCATGCTTTTATTATGTATTCATTTCTTACATCAGGAGTTTGAGACTGATCTTAGGATCTTTTGTTTCTTCCATGACTCTTAGCAATTCTTGTACAAATTATTCTTTCTTAATGTTTGAGGGTTCATTGTAAACTAGTTTGGTCTCTTCCTGGGTGACATGATCAAGGGATTCCTCATCTTTAAATGGGAATGTGAATTACTCTTCCTCATGGATAAGCACATAATATTATTTTTCTATTTGAAAATCATCAAGAACCATTTCCTCTTCTTCATGGTTTGCATCGTCCGAAATTTGGAGCTACCCTCTTGTAACTCAAATCTCCTCAATGCTTCTTCAAGGTCCATACCTCTCTAGGAAGGAATGTCTAGCCCTATCAAGATGGGAATATCCTCTTCCTCCTCGGTTGTCACAAAGTAATTCATCCACTTGTTATCTTGATACAAGATGTTGGTTTCTGGGCTTCCGGAATTTCACACCATGTACCTCATCTTCTTCTTTGGAAGCAATTTCTCCATGTATCCCTTCACTGGTATGGTTGTGGATGACCAATTCATATGAATTTTCCTCCCACGTCTTAGCATAATTTTTACCTAACAACATTCCAAAGGTTATCGGGATGTCTTCTACCAAAATCATTGTTGAAAATTTCTTTTTGGAAATCTAGCGAGAACTACCATGCATCTTTGACCTTCCCTACAAGTGGTACATATTTTGGCTCCAGGGGTAAAAAGATCCATCGAGTGGATTCATGGTGATTTTGAGAGCCTTAGCAACCTTCAAAGGCATCACATTTTGTAAGGAACTAGAATCTATTATGCAATTTTTTGGTACATATTCTCCAACAAGAAGGGAGACGTAGAAAGGATCAACCTTGTTAGTCTTGGATACACTCAAGGAAAGCATGTTCTGAGAGGGAGGTGCAAGTGGGTTTCGTAATATTCCTTTAGAACTGGGGTTACCACATTGGGTGAAAAACTACCATCCCTGATATATCAGATGAACCTCTCAAATTGTTTAGGATGAGTCTGCAAATATTTAGTTTTGGTAATCTGCAGTTTGGATTTGTTGACATATTCTATGAAATAAAAATAAGAAGATATGGAAACAGTAATCAAGGGACTAATTTTTGAGTTGGGGTAGGTTTTTACGTGGGGTTTGACATTTGGGAGTGGAGGGTATTTTAAATGACACACTAGGGACTTTCAAAGTACTATATTTTATAGGAGTAGATTTAGATTTAGAATTAGAAGAGGCATCGAAAAACTTACTTGGAATTTTTTTGAGACTTATTAATTGCTATAGGATAAGGATTCAATAATGTGAAATCTATGGATGATGGGAGTAGAGATCCTCAAATGATTTTTTTTTTTTTTGTGAGTCACCACAGAAGGATCTTTAGTCTTCTTTTTCTTTGTAACAGTGGAGGAAGATCCCCCTTTCTCAGACTGAGAATGAGTGAATACCACACATGAGAAGCTAGGTGCATCTTCTTCATCATCTTCATCACCTCCAAAATATTTGCATAATCTTATTTGTGTATCATTCTTAAACTCATCACTTTCTAGGAAATCACCACCTTCACCTTCTTATTCAAGATCCTCTTCATTTTCCTTACTCCTAAAATTTGGATTGACAGGGTGGGGCCTCCAAGGCAAGCCTTCGAGGTTCTTCTAAAATCTAATTTCTATTTCCTCTTTGAGAAGTAACTCATTTAAATATTTCCCTCCTCAACGATGCCATTTCATTTTCCATTTTCTTGAAAAAGGATCATTTCTTTCATCTCCAGGACGTTGAGCTTTACCCTTTGAGGGATTATTGATCTTTCCAAATAGGATGAGATCATCATCAAGTTCAATGGCCAATATTTTTGATTTTTCAATATCCCTTGGTTGAAATATTCATAGGAAAAATAGGTTATTGAGAACTAATAAAGAATATCTTGATGTTGTTTTTTGATGGTGAATCCTCCTCCAGTATCTTACAAAGAAACCATTAAAAACAAGCCATGAAGTATCTCATAGTTTCATTTTCTCCTTTATTTATTTATGCCAATTAAACAAGGAGGTCTTGAAATTCCTTAGTAAATCTGAATCTTTCCTTGAAATTCCTTTTGATGTCATTCTAGCAAGTGATGGATCAAGCAGGTAGGAGGTAGAACCATTCCACTTCTTTTTCTTGGAGAGACTCCATGAATAATATTATAGTGACATCTTCATGTTGGATACTAAGAATCCCACATGATGTGGTGAAGGCCGATATGTTATCTTTAAAGAGCCATGTGCCAACACCTTTGAAATTTTGAAATTTATTGCAATAAATTATTGGTAGATCATGTAGAGGTGGTTCAAGATCAAGTGGACCTATATTTCTTCCCAGTGGAATAATGTGTTGAGGTCTTTCTACTTCGTTCATTATTATTTCTTATTCTTCTTCATCTCTTGCTTCTACAAATTATTATTTTGTTGGGATCTCAATGTTCAATAAAGGTTGAAAAATAGGGAATTTGAAGGGGAAGTATTCATGGGATTTTGGATAGGATTTTTAGGTGATCTCGCGAAGACCCAGGATGGGGATGAGGCTTGAGAGAAAAATTATGGATTTATCTCTAATTTGTTCATGTTGATTTTGTAAAGCCTCAAAATTAGTATCAACAACACCTCTTGACCTGATCAACCTTGTATGTCTTCCTTGATCAGATTTTGTAAAATTTTGAAATTGGAAGATGAAAGGACACTATGGAATTTGAAGGTTCATGTGTAGGAATTGACAATGTATCTTTTGATAATGGATTTCCATGATTTGTTTTGTATTTTGGGACCTTGCGGTAGTATTTTGGGTGTAGATGCTGCCAATTCTGTCCCATGGTGGGAGCTAAAAACTGTTGGCGAGAATACTTTTTGGAGACAAATTGGTGGATTTCTATCCAACACTCTAGGATTCTAAGTCCCTCTACTTAACTGAGTACAGGTTGTCGTATATGCATGTGCAAGTAAAAAGGTGGAATTTTCTGGTGGCCTTATGGTTGGGGATATAACAGAGATACTCCATTAACCCTATGAAAAATATAGTAATCTCTTCCTAGGGAAGACTTTTTCTAAAGAGCAAGAATGGGGAGTGAGAAAAGAGGTAGGAGAACTAATGTTGCATGTACAAAATCAGATTCTGCACACAGTAGTTATAAATTTCAACAAATGCATTTATGAGAAGAAACAACTTTGTAAATAAAAACAAGACTGAATAGAATTTATTTATCACAAAGTATCAAGAAACCCCTTAGTCTAAGAAATATATAAAATTCTTCTTCGTGTATTGGTTTCTAAAACAAAAGTTGTACATAGTGTGGGAATGGAGGAAAACTAGTGAGGGGAAAAATGGAATAAAATAGTTATTGCCTTTATTCTCTCAAAGTATAATACACTCTTGTGTTTACAAGTAAATCACTAACCCCTTGAAATGGGAATGCATTTGGAATTTATATAATGATAGGTGACTCATCATCTAACACCCTAATGCCTTTTCATATGTCCTCCCATAATTTAAAACTTTTCAACTTCCTAGGAAACTTTTAAGTCCCTTTTTATAATATAAAGGTGACTTATTACATTAGGAACATTAAGACATATGAAAAAGTGCAACCCCAACACAAAATTAGAACATTGAGAAGAGAGATAAAGTTAGGGGTATGAAGAGAAGAGAGAGAGAATAAGAAGAGAAGATGTTTCCCCTAATGAATTCTGATGATCCTCGTTGATGGAAGACTCCAATGCGATGAAACTCTGAATCTTCAAACTCATGTGAAACTCCTTCAAATTGGCTCATAGATGCTTTGGAATGAGTGTTTAAAAACATTGTTGAATGGTTCTACCAATGACCACAACTTCCACCGCACACAAGATACTCCTACAACTCGAGCCATGAAGTGAGTGTCGGGAGACACTGTTGAATTATTTTAGTTGAGTCTCAAATTCCTATGAATAATGCCCATGGATGAAAATGAAAAATGGTTTTGATCTGAATGATCATCCCTCTATGTCCCATTGTTCCAAAACTACCCCTTGAGTATACCTTGCCATTAATACCGAGTACACATATGTGAGTCTTACTATTTATAATAAGAGGTGATTCTTGCTTCTTCTTGACCATCTTTTTGTGATGAAATTATTCATTCAATCATGTGCACACTACCTTCTCCTCATTGCTTCTTGGGACTTGCTATTTTTAGTAAGTTTTCATTTCACCTATTTTATGCTATAAACACTCATTCTAACTTCCTAGTTTCCTTCGGTGCACATTTCCTTTTCCATAATCTAGTCTAGTGCAGTCACTTTTGATGAAGACTTACTGAAGATAACAAGCTTGTGTAAGAAAACTTACTAATTTTGGAAAGTGGATTTCAATGCTCGGTTTGGGATGGAACATATTTCTTTGGACTTGGATTGTCTTTGTGATCATTTCATCCCAATTTCACATCATTTTCACATTATAATGCGTGGAAATAAAATTTAAAATTTTCACCTGGTAATGGCTTCAAGCACAAAGCTGTCATGGCGGCCATTAATGGAGCTCAAAATTTATAGGTATAGTTTTTTCTCTATTCACAATGAAAAAAATCCATTGTGATAGGTTTTCATTTGGATTCCATGTGCAATTTTTTAGCTTGTTTCCATTTTCGATTGATGGGAAATCTGACAAATGTGAGTTAGTGCACGAAATGGGGATTTTGTTAGAACAAATGTTTCAGGGCACCATTTGACCTCCTATTTGTTTCATCTTGATCATCTTGAAAAATTTGGAAGTTTTCAAAAGATGGTACCTCAATCTGACTTGTATTTTTCAAGATATGAAGATTTTTCGATTAGGTGACTTTGTGGTTATCTGGCGAAAAATATTTGTTTTTCTTCATTTCTCTATCGTTATTCATTTTTTCGACCCATTTTTTCTCTAGGATCTATTAATTTTAATGGAGTGGAGGATTTTTTTCTATGGTGGAGCTGGTTTAGAGAAAAATGGTTCACCATATGTCTAAACAAACATGAATAGAGCTATGGCACGGTGTGAAGCTATGAAGAAGAAATTGGGGGCAAAATGTCTAAGTGTGGATTTAAATTATTCAAAAATGTACAACAAGGGTGGGCCATATTTTTCATTTTTCATGTACATCACCTCAAATGGACATGAGGGACATAAAATTACATGGTGAGGAAGGTGATGACACATGGCGAGATCCGATGCAGGTGAAGAATGAAGCCTTGATAAGCACCGAGGGCTGCAAATTCACACTTGAAGAGGTCACATGAGCGACCACGAGTTTCCTTATGGGCTGGGAAGATTTTTCCATTTCTGATGTCCCTCACCTCAAAGAAAAATGAGGGACATAAAATTCCACAATGCTCTAGGTGATGACACGTGGCGCAGATCCGACGGTGAAGGCTTTAAGCTCTTGCAGCACACTGGGGCTGAACTCACAATCCTTGAGGTTGCATGAGAGTTGAGAGGTATTATCGGGCTAGGTAAATTGTTCCATGTCTGATGTCCCATACCTTGAGGGATGCGAGGGCACAAAATCCCACTAGGCTCCTGGATCGACACATGTCCTTCGAAAATTTGACTAACTCTTGAACTCGCTCCAAGAGGACAACTTGAAATGGCGATAACTTGAGCTCTCGATGGACGTTTTTGATAAATGTTTATATGAAATTGACTAAAAATTCCTTCAAGCCAATGGTATAATTTTCAGGTCTTCATTTCTGAAATTTATCCCTAAAAGTTCATATTTTTTATTTGGTACTCCACCTATGCATGAGAAAAACTACTTGCAGAATCATTGTGCTAAAGTGTTGTTAAAAAATATTTCACCACCTTGTATGGATTGGAATTAAATTTATGTATATTTTCTTTATCCTAACTCCATCCGGAGCTCTCAAAATCACCTTTGGAAGCTCAACAATTGTTTTTGGCCCATGAACTCCTAGTCTCGTGAACGCTAATTTTGGTGAAACTACCCCAAACTCTCCAAATCTTTCATAAATCTTCCGAATCAGGTTCCATAATGTCCCAAGGCATTTGAATCACCTCCATACCTATATTTTACTTTATTTTCCACTCCATGGGTTTGCTCCACTCTAAGGAAGGCTAATGATATTCCCTCCCACAATTGTCTCAAGCTTGTAACTTTTAATGAACTCCTAAAATCACCTAAGGGGGAATGAACTAAATTTCAGTAAATCTTCTAGGAGAACAAGTTAACACCAATTGGGAGGTTAATGGACTAACGGGTAGACCCAAGGTTCCTTGGAATGATAAAACATGAAAAATTTGGTATAGGGGTATAGTTTTCATGCTAGGAAATTGTCAATTCCCTTGTTGCACATTTGCATGACAACACATGATAAAAATAAAAATATGGCTAGATTTGATGGGGGAAATAGGAAAAAATCAATCCTATAATTAATTTATAGTTAAATGTAGCTCAAAACTACATTTTGATTAATATTGTGCTTTGGCTTCTTCAGCAAGAAAAAAAATAGACTTGGGGGACGAATTGACATGCCATGTTGTGGGGAAAATAGCTCTTCATTAAAAACAAGATCAAATATGATATTTTCCTTTTGATTTTCCCTCTTATCTATTTTCAGTTTCTATATAATGTAGAAGGAAACTCTTTTGCAGGGGTTTGACATTCTTGTAATGTTTGTGTACTATGTTTAAGTGTTGTATATGCTTATATGAGTCTTAGACCACAAATTTGAGTTTCGCATGTGAAGTTTTCCTTTTTCCTTCATTGTAATGTATTTTGCATCTTTCTAAAGAAATAATATACTTGTTTTATGGATATTAATCTATAATAGTTAGTGTTCTATTGGGAATTCATGCCTTTAATTACATTCATGGATATTATGTCCATATTTTGTTCTCCTTGCAAGATTTAAATATTTTGTGTCCTTTGAAATAGTAGTTTGAACAAGTTATGGATTGTAACACTTATGTTTGTCCTATCCATTATAAGTTTTCTCCCATTCTCCCTCAGTTAAGAGTGTATTTCAGCCCTCTTCTTGGTGTTATCATCTCCCTTAGCTTAGTATTTCCCATTTTATGTACTCTTCTCTCTCCATGGTCCCTTAGATTACTAGAATCGAGTATATAACTACATTTTTTCTTTTGGAGTAGATTAGCATTAGGAGTAGGTAAAGGAAACAACCTTTTGTAGAGGTTGATCTCATTTATGTAGGTCTCACACTTCGATATCATCCCATGTTTTCCAACAAGTAGGGATATATATCAAGAAAATAGCAGGTGCTACGTTTTCAACATAAAAACATGTGTGCAATGGTTTGAAGCTAAATCAAGTCATTAAAGTGTGAGAAAGAGTGAATTTAAGGAGATAACATTTGAATAATTTTTGAAGGTGTGTGATTTGAATTTTTATGTCCATCAGTTTTTATGACAATAATACATCGTAGGTCTTGATCTAAAGATGCTTAATCGGGCGTTTGATCATCTTAAGGGATTGTAGCCTTCTTGTGGAGTTGGTGCTTCTCTAAAATAGGGGTTAGTGCTCCTTTTTAATATGGTGCTTCACTAAATAATTTTTATTTGATTAATATAATAAAAAAAAAATTATGGATTTTCTCCCCCTTTAGGGTTTCCTACTTATATTTTGTGTTTTGTTGTCTCTTCTATGGTTATGTTATTTTGACTAAGTGCTAAGAAAATATTAATGAATGGTTGAACTATTTATGGTTTGAGTAAGATAATTTTAATTGGTTAATTTTTTTAAGGATGAATTCAAATCTCCTCTCATTATATTTTTCTTCCAAAAAAATTAAAGGGAATCATCTCTACATGTTAAACTCTAAAAACATAATTCCAAAGCCAGAATTAATTACATGTTGCCAAAAATAGCCTGACAGAGTTATTTTGGGAAACATTGTGTTTTTTTAGGTTTCTAAGGGAATCTACAATGTTAAATTTGGGTTTATTAGATTTTTAAAATTGGTTATTCATTTGAAAATTTATTCTATTAATGATGTATATTTGGTTGTATGTTGAATGAATATAGCTTATCTTTGGTATCCTGTGTAATTTTTAATCAAGTAACAAGGTGGTTTTAAAAGGATCCCTCAAAACTTATACATAACATGAATAATATATATTATTAAAAACTTCTAGGGAAAAAAATAAAAAAATATCAAACATGCATGATCTCAATTCCCAAAGGATATAACATTTTTTATAAAGAAAAACTTAGCCGACAGTTAGAAAAAAGGTAGCAAGAAGTCAACTTGTCTAAATACTAAACCAAAACCTAAAGACAACACAAAAAACACCTGATATACTCTCTTAATGTAGTTATTGATAGATTTTTGTACCTATTTCATCCTCTAGCTTTTATGAAAAAATGTGCTAGGTCTAGCTAGGATGCTCACGTTGGGGAAACTAGTGTTCTTTTTATTGTTGCTATCACCATTATCATTAGACCTATAAAAAGTAGAAGGGTTTTTATTATCAAAAATATTATCCTCTAATATCTCTAACCCATACTCCAAGATGACATTGACTAGTTTGAGTCTTTTATTCTATATTACCTTTAACTGGATAAAATCCACTCAAATGTTTCTAGTTTCTGTCAAAAATCCTTCACTAATTTTCAAATAAATTTTCTCTAAATCCTCTATCACACACAAAATTCTTTGGAGATATCCATTCGATAGATAAGGGAAGTGGAAATATAATTTATCTTTTTCTTTCCCCTTATATAGACCCCACAAGTTCAAAGGTTTTTAAGAAAGTTAGTGGCTTCTTTATTAGCAATCTTGCTAGTTTACCCTTTAAATTTATTACTATGAGCTTGAGCCTTTCCGGCTACCTTCTTTTCTCTCATAAATAACTCCTCTTTAGAGTCCTATTCCTTATCCTCATGGGGATGATGTAGGAAGTATTCATATTTTTTCCTCTTACACCCAAAGATAATTTATAAAAAATCCCATGCCTTTCATATTTTAACAAGAGAAAGATGAGGGCTTGATGTATGGAACCCTTAATTTTTACATTTTTAAATCCCACATAGTGGCTTTTAGGGACATATATAGGTATAAGGGGATACTCAATTACTTATATTGGTGAAAGTGATTCGTAATATAAAATTGGAGGGATTTTTTTCTAAACTTAACCTCAATATTCACATACTTCATAATTATATGAAGTACCTCAGATCACGGTACAAGAAAGTATGTGTGAATGATCCCATTCTCCATTCTCTATCTCATGTAATCATTATTCATGTCTAATGAAAGTATGGAATTCCTCATTTCTCAATAAATCCTTAGCAACATTTTTCCCTTTAGTATAAATCCAAATAACTCTACCAATGGTATCCTCTAATATATTCATGGTGATACCTATAATGGTGACAAGGACACCCTTCCAACAACATGCAATTTATGAAGGAAGGATTTGGTCACAACCTTCAATCCTATTAATATGGTTGGTGAGGCCAACAAGTTTGAAAATTTTCCACACCCTGGTGTTCCTCTTTAAGTCATATCTTCACAAAGTTTCTAACTTGATCTTGTCCCATTCCATGTTGCTATAACTCTATTACGTGAACTGATCCAAACCATTGAATTTTACTATCATTAGTATTAGACTCATAACAAGTAACTATTAAATACTTACTCATGCTTATATGAGAGTTATATTTCTATTTATCACTCTATCCTTTTCACTAACCTTACATACAAGCATCCTTGTTATTCATGTCATTTTCTCATAAGCTCTTATAATGGGAACATGAGTTCATTTGCTACCACCATAGCCTTATTAGATAATCATGTCTATTTTTTCCCAATTTATAATTAATTTTCATTTACAAATTAGTCAAATACCTCATGGGGGTATATATTTGGAAATTATATTTATTTTAACCCCTATTTTTTCTATGAGATTTGCATACCCATTACCATAAAGGTAAATGTGGCCAATCTTGTAGTCTTCAAAATGGTTGAAAAGATATTTTCACTCTGTTGGTGCTTCATTTGATCCTTTCAAGAAATCATTCTCTCTTTGTGATTTCTTTGTCTCTTTGAATATTTCAATGTGCTACCTCATATTATTTATTGGTTCTTGAAATATTTCCCATATCCTTGAGCTTTTTGTGTAAATAAACTTATTCCATCTACAACTCGTTCATGTATTTTAAAGGAATATCTAAAAATTTTACATGTTTTATGATGTTTTCATGATTTACAGTATCTTTCGGCATAGAAAAGGTCATCACAAATCCTAATGGTGTATATGGCTTACAGGTATCTAAGGGCATAGAAAAGGTCATCGCATTCCTAATGGTGTACTTAAAACTTTGAAGAATGGATTCCTACATTTTTATATTTACCTTGTGTAAA
Source organism: Taxus wallichiana var. yunnanensis (assembly GCA_018340775.1). Lineage (NCBI taxonomy): Eukaryota > Viridiplantae > Streptophyta > Pinopsida > Cupressales > Taxaceae > Taxus > Taxus wallichiana. Next base: position 97,230,690 of record CM031234.1, on the reverse strand, counting down.
TTTCAAGGTTTAAATTTAATGAGTAAATTTAAAATTCAAATCCATCCACACTACCCGATTAGATAGAATATTGTAAGTATCTCCACGCATTTGAGACATTTGAATAAGTATATAACTTATGAAAAGTTATAAGGTGCAAATTAATCTTTGACACCCTATTAGGCACAATATTTAAGGTATTTCTTCCCATGCATGCCATTTTTACAAGTATGCAACTTATGAAAATTTTCAATGTGCATATAAACCTTAGGTGTCTGATGAAGGAAATATTTTGGAAAAATTGCAAGTAGTGGGTGAGTTCTCTTTGCATCCTTGCACTTTTAAAATATACATATCTTGTAAAAATATATCCTAAGATATGAGGCCGGTAAAAGACACACAAAATTAAGTTAATGCATTTCAAGATCGGGCATCTAATGTATCTTTACACTTTGCATTTTGGTAGTTGCTATAAAACCATACAATTTATCCGAGAGAGATGAGACACAAGCATATGGGAAGTTTTATTAAAACTGCAAAATGCATTCCGAGATCTCGAGACCTAATGAGGGATGCATGTCATTAATTTATTGCATTTCAAGATTGAGCATCCCATGCAACTTTACGATTTACATTTTGATAGTTGATGTGAAACTAAAACACATTTCCTCATCATCGATCCCTATCAAATATGCACATGTGAATGAACAATATTTAAAATTGAGTTGTAAATAGATCAATGTTATCCTACAAAAGTTAATAAATATTCTTCCATTAATATATATATGGGGAGCTATATGTTAAATAATTTGATTTTCCCTCATTATTATATCAAACTTCAAATATATTAAGCATTTCTAGAGCCCAAGAAAGTGAAAAAGAGTTATAAATTTTGAGGACGAGTTACAGTGACTAATCCTGAAAGAGAATTGCCATCTCTTCCTTTATTCCATCTATAATTAGGAATTTTTCACTACATGTTTAAAGGTAAGTTTCATGACCTGATACTTATTTATTCTTTTTTTTCTAAGGGTTTGAGTTGTTTTTAGTTTGAGTTATCCTTTCCTTTGTAATTGTTATTGTAGACACTAAATCATGCACTTTGGGTATCTATCTGGTCCTGATCACATACTACTATTCATATGATTCCTAAGTAATAAAATTACTAATTGTTCATTGTCTTTGGCCATCTTTTCTTGCTTTCTATTTCCTCTATTGGTCTTATAATCCTTCTTTCACAGTCTATCTTTTCATACTTTGGTATTTATCACTTTGGACACCAATACCTAGTCAAGTCATCGAGTTCCAGGGGCCTTAGTCCCTCCGGGTGCCCTAATCTCTGCTTACTTTACTCACATCTTTTTGGTCCTTTCTATCCATTTGGGCATAATATTTTCATGGACATCAGAATTTTAGATATTAATTATGAAATTAAAGAAATAGAATCATATAAATATAAAGTTATGTGACCATAATGAAGGATCAAACACTAATAATCTAATATCATCATCTAAGGTTTCATTCAAATGCCATTAAAAGAGCATTCAAGAATTAATATAACATTATAAGGAAGAAGAGACTACATTCTTCTACATGCACTTCATAAGAGGAAAATTTCGTTTTTCCATGCACACATCTTTTTACATCTTCTACTTCTAGTTATTTCTTTCTATCACACACAAAAGCCACCTTGGGAATGATTTATTCACAAACACACACACATAAACATACATTGGAGTCTGAGATGTAGTCAAAAATCAATTGTAAGTTCACTTATTTGACAACGGAGGACATTCTAACCCATCATTTTACATATTTTTATTTTTGGAATTATATGTGTTTTGGGTTTTTACAGTGCTTCTTTCTTATTTCAGGTTTTAGGTAAATAACAAAAATTCCAATGACATACAGTGTGATAAAAATTTATAAACAATGAACACCTTGTGACCTTGCGAAATTGGTTTTTGCACTTTCTAAGTAGTCACAGGACCCTATAATAGGTATCTGACACCCCAAGCACTTGCCACCTTGCATGTGTACCCTATTTATGCCACTTGAACACTCCCGCAATGTTTTAGTTTCATCGTATTTCCATCTCTCGTACACCTTCAACATCATTGTGAATCACCTAAGTACTTTATCCCTTCATTTGCAACTAGATTTTTCTATATTCTATCTTATCTTTCTTGGGTGTTAATGTACAATATTTTATATTCATTTACCTGTATTGTTAGATATTAGATTTAACATATGTTTCTTTCAATATTCTCTTAATCATTTGGTGAACCCAAAATATTTCATGCTTAGGATACTAATTTAATCACTTGTATTTTCCTAGGCACTTTTATCATGGATATCTCTATTCATGATTTATTTCTATCCAATCTTTAATTTCATTCTAAAATAATTACTCTTTTAGATACTACTTGTATTCCTTACACTACTCATTTAGATGTTGTTTATCATACATTCATAGATCCATTTTCATAGGAAATTACTTTTCCATATACTATAGCTAATGATATTTATGTTTATGAACATGATACTCCTTTATACATATGAGTATGCATCAATAACATAGGTGTTAAACAAGATTTATCCGATAATGTATTTGATCTCAATCTTTGTCCTTTATCATTTAATTAGACTATAGGCCTTTCTTTGCTAATGTTAATTCAAAATCTATTTTTGTTTAAGCATATTATTCCACTTCACGTCCATGCCTTAGAACTTTAACTTTACCCATGATTTTTGTCCAAAAACTATTGTATTAGTATGATTTTTCATTGATATCCCAGTTCCATATAATAGTTTACTTGGTAGGTCTCGACTTCATAAAATGCTAGTATCTTCTACAATTCACCAATGCATCAAATTCTTACATGAGGAATTTCAATACATAGTTCCCACTTATAGTGTACCATTCTAATATTGTGAATTTGACACAAACACTACATTACTTATTCCAATTTATGCTACTATACATCATTTCATTGATATGCAACCCATGTATTATCCGAACAACTTTCCTCCACTCGAGGGAACAATTTATACACTAGATGATGTTCCATCCACTTTGGAACCTCCCTTCTACTAATGATATGGTAATTTATCAGGTTTTTTCCATAATTTTGAAATCATACCACATTTGGTGTCTTCTCATGAGAAATTTTCATCTACACTAACTCCTTAAAATTACATGCTCTTCATAAATAATGCTTATTGTCAACACATTCCATTATATCCTACTCATGCTGAAACTATTTACACACATGATGACTTCACTCGGATGGGGTTGATTATTGATTATATATTACCTCTACTACATTAACCACATATATATTGTAAATATTTTTGGATTAATTCTACTTATGGCCTCTAATTATTTCATTTATCAGTCATTATTACACGTAATCCAGAAAATTCTCAACATACACTTGGGTAGTCTTAGCTCTACTACATTACTAGTGCATTAGAACCTAATCATACTCACATCACATTCTCTATGCCTTTTGGCCATGTTTATATCAAAAATTATTCATCTATCATATATTCACAAAATCTCACTCATTGGTATGTACATGAGTGTCCACCAAAACCTTTCACGGATGAAGAGTATGTAATGTGCATCCATAATTTACGCCCCCAATGTCTCCTTATAGGATCCACTACACATTATTGATTACAGAGTTGTTGACACATCTCCATTTATATTCGATCACAAAAATGATGATTTTTTAGAAAATTTTACTTGATCATTCTCATCATCGATAATTTAGGGACATCATGGTCATTCTTTCCCCCTCCTCACATTATAAATTGTCTTAATTTTTTACTTGTTCACTCTACACTCCACAACTAGTCTCTTGCATACATCATACACATCTTGATACACTTATATCATGATTACCCAATGACACACTCTCATTATTTGGTTCACACTTTAATTTTAAGGGAGTACTGTAGTCACTTTTACCTACTCCTATTAAAATCCAAGCATGCCGACATATCACCAAGCCTAAATTGGGCACTCACTGAGGCGTGTGAAGGCGTCGAGCCCCTATTTTATGTGAGCCTTGTAAAAATATTCATCATTATATCATAACAACATATAGGCATAAACACATACATCTTATGACAAAGATAATGAGACTAGATCTGAGCTTAAATGGTCCATATTACGATTCTGAATATTAAGAAGAACATACATGAACCAAATCTAAACCATGAACTCAATAAAGAACAAAAACACTTGGATCCATTGAAAACTAGTATTAAGAGCAACACCATTTCTTTAATCCACCAATATTATAGTAGTCAAATAGATCAAGAAATCCATAAATGGACCAGATACATCGTCAAAGTTTCAGTATTTTCCTATAATGGCTCCATTACAGAAGTCACAACAATGATCACACATATCTCTCCTAGATCTCTCTACCTTCTTTCTCACATATATCTTTCAAATTATGCATACCTCTCTTTCTACATCCTCGTCTTTATGTTCTCCTCCCATCTCCTTATTTCGTGAAAATAAATGCATACAAGGGACTCGAAGGAATCTTCCCTTACCACCTACTCATCACTCAGAGTGAACCACCTACTAAATGTCATCATGTCTTGCCATACTCAAGTATCCTCACTATGAAAGTGCCCACCAAACCATAACTATATTTTCTTTACAACTCTTTATCCCATCGGGATAATCATATCCTAGAATATTCTTTCCTTAGGCTACAAGTCTCCATGTTCTAGCATTATCTATAATCATATTTGTCTACATCTCCATGTTTCCCTCATTACAACTCGAACATGGTCCAAAATACTACTAAATACTTAAACTATTCTACAGGGTGCAAACCTCAGCACTTTTCCCAAATTTACTATTGTGCAAGCCTTCACGCCTTGCTAGCATGTAGAAAAACCTTATACACCTCGTGTGCCTAGTATCCATAGGGTCTCAATATTATTGTACACTAGTTTAATTACCTCCCACATAAATCATTTGTGATCACCGAATATAACTCCATTAATCACAAAATTTGCTAAGGTAATAATCCTACATGACACAACCATCTAGAAGACTAACTAGGGGATTTCAAGAAAATCCATATCTATCTTGCCCTTCAACTTATGCCATGGTTTCAACTCTGCTAAGTATTTCCCGGTGCCACCCATACTATGCTAGTACTTGGTCTAGTGTAATCTCTCCATCCTTCCCCTTGAGATGTTGTATGGCAACCACCAACTCTACACAAACACCCTCATACTAATCCATACATTTTGTGATTGAATCTCGAGTTTGCCAATCCGAAACTCCATATTATTGTATTTGGTTTTTTATTATATCCTTTTATGCCATGGTGTCAATTATCAATGGCACACACTCAATATTGTTCATCAATACCTTCTCCTATAAGGCCTTGAGGATGGCCTCTTCATCTATTATGCATACATCAACAATGGGCTCACATTTTTTGTAACTGTTGAAGCCCCTATCTACCAATATATTTTCTTCCTTGAGTTGGGTGAGAAAATCCTCCAACTCAGTGATTCGGGCCTCTACAACAATCTTGTTGTTTTCCTTCTCCTTAATGAGATCCTTAGTTGTAGGCCCCACACAACCTTTTATGTTAGCCAACAACATCCCCACGAAGTCTTCTAAATACTCCATTTCATCACCATAATCTATCCTTTCTTGGCTCACCAAAGGTCTTAGGACAATGTTCCAAGACCTTATTCACTAAGGTGCCAGCTTGATCATATACTTCCTTATTCCACACATGCTCACCCTTCAACCCATGGTGCAGCCACTCTATCTCCTTTTATTTTTCCTTCTTAGGTACGACCAAATTCTGAAAAGTCACCCCACATCCAAGCTCTACCTTATAAGCTCCAAGGACAATTTATACACTTTGTGTTACACGCTTATTCATTAGTGAGGTGGATTGGATCCAATGCATTATATGATGCTCCTTTCTTCTTCTTCAAGTGAATGGTCTCAACCACATGAATCATTGAACTCAAATTTGAGTTTCTCTACGTGAAAATGAAGATTCAATATTTCATCTTATTTTTCCTTGTTATGCCTCCATCTTGGTCCAAAAGGTCCCAAGTATGTAGCTTCTTTAGGTAAAGGTTTCTCTGGAACCTCGCATGTAACACCTTGTGGGAGTATCCATGAAGTCCATGTGGGGGACATAGGAGTCCACTTCTTCCTCTTTGCCTTACACTTTGAACATTTTTTCCTGGGGTGCTTGTTCCTGCAGTGAACCCTTTATCCTCCTTGATAAAAAGGAGTCTCCTTTAATTTTATCTCCCGGGATTGTGGGCTGGATAGGTGAAGTCCCTCATGCTAGAATCTTCATAGGTTCTTCCATAGAATGTGATTTCTCCTTAGTGCATGCATCGGCCACTTCATTTTCTTCTAATTCGGCCCTTCTCTTCTCCTCCTCCTCGAGTTCTACCTTGAGTTTTTCCCTAAAAGCAATGTAATCCTCCTCTTCAAGCCTCGTCTCTCATTGCGAACTAGAGACATCATGTACTTTGTGATTTTTATGTTTTTCCTCTTCCCCTTATGATTTTTTATCTTCTTGATGCTTTAGTTGTGAAGCATCGATGTTTCCTTTCTGATTTACCCATGCCCTCACTACTACTCTTGCGTGTGTAATACTTCCTCTTCCTAGAAGTGTCAAATTTTTCCTCATTTCATTCTTCTTCTTCTTCTCCTATCTAGACCACTCTTATAGGTGGGATTGACACCTCTCATGGATTCGAAAGGTGAAGTCTGTAACCTCCACTTCAACTCTTCCTTACATCTTGGGATGTAGCTACACAAAAAATCATTGGATGAAGCCCTTGATTTTCACATTTATTTTTAGATGCAGATTAAGGAATTTTGGCTCCAAGAATTCAACATAATCTTTCCTTATATCATACTTATAGGTCACGCAAAGGGTGTGAATGTAAGCATCCACTTTTTCAACATTGAAGGTCATATTTTGCACATCCTTCAACTGATTGATAACACACTTCATATAATTAGTAGTGAATGCAAATGAAATCTTGCACCATGACCCCATTTCTCCTTTGGCCATCGTAACATTTTCCACGTTGAAGTGTTGTATAACTAAAACTTCACATGGTCCCCTATAATTATTGGAAATTGAGGTGGAATACATCACTCATTCTCAAAGGACATGTGTATTATTTCATTCCACTTGTTCATCATACTCTTGTAATTATTCATAATGGGACAATCACAAGTGAACTATGAAAACTGCACCGTAGGAGCTAGGTGTGCTAGTGGGTAAACCGACATGTACTCATATGGTCTATTAGGGATGTTTATTTCCCTAAATATGGTCAGTAGTAGAATGGACCCCCATGTTATCTTTTCTCTAAATTCATTTTGCATCCACACCTCCTCAATGATGGTATTCACAATTAATTGTGCAAAGTTGTAATACACCCACTTGGATACCCCGTGTATGAAATGCATAGGAATCTCTTATTTATATCTATACACCACTCTGACATGCATAATTTATAGTTGATGAGTCAGGTTGTGACCCTTAACACCTGGTCACCAATGTCTCGATATAACTTGGGCCCTTCCCCTCTTCTCATAGTTCAAGTACTTTGTCAATTCCTTAATTTTCACATTGGAACATAGGTAGAGTGCCATATCTTCATGATTTTTCTATAGGCCTATAACACTCCTAGTAATATGAATTGTAATCATCATTCTCCTTCCAAAAATTTGAAAAAATCCTTATGTACCCTTGACATTAACCATCGAAGAGAGGGGTGGGTTTAGCGAAGAAGGGCAACTCCCAAAGATGCAAAACTCTAGTCTTTTGCAACTCCTGTTGCACCAAGTCATCAACCCTAGGGTTTCTAACCTTGTATAACCCCTGGGACATCCTTGAAAAAGTATGACCACATCTCCTTGTCATGTTATTATATTTTGTGGTTGAATCTTCTAATATTACACCTATAAAGCTTCGAACTCCACTTCTTTGTTTTAATCACACACGTGGGGTACTGTATTTCCAAGCAAACCTCAATGGATTCCTCCTTATCCACCAAAATATTCTTGACTCGTTCCTTCTTTTGTCTCATTACTTTGTGACCTAGGTGTTCTAATTCCTCCTTGTCCACTTGAGCTCATCAAATTTAATAGATTTACTTCTATGCAACCCCATGTTGCCTCATTGCTTCCCTTTCCCTTGCTACCCCACAAGCTCTTGTTATAGTTCACACAATGCCACTGGTTTCGTAAAAATGTACTTCACTTCATTATCACACCATTGTCACACTTCAATAGCTCAAGATCACAAAATTTCCAGAGGCAAGGTAGTTAAAATGACTACCCTCACCCCTATTTTTACTTTTTCAAGACCTTTATGTCCTTTCGACCCACGTGTATTAATGTTATTTTTTCAAGTACCTTTTTCCACTTAAATGAATATCCACAACTCCACCTCATGTGCTAAAATCATAACCTTTTGGCATTCTACCATAACTTCCATACCACAAAACTCTTCTACGCACCTTCTGCACCAAGTACTTAACCTCTACACCATCTACTAAGTAATTTCCCATGCCACCACCTACCTCATGTTATACTACGTAATATTTGTTTCTTTTTAACATGGTATTTAATCCACTCAACTCTTCAAAAAACACCTCTATTGTAGCACAAACCCAAAACACCTTATATACCACATAGTTATTTCTTTTACCTTTGCACTCATCATTCTAGAATGAGTCTCCCATCAATCTAGCCTCCATTAGAAATGCACAAACCATTTTCCTAATTTATATGCCAATCTACCCACACACTAAATATATGCATGGTATTCTATGCATGGAATCACTTAAAATGTAATTAGATACTAGCATGCAAATGCACAACACAACACAAGACAAAATTTAAAGCATAGTGATGATGAAGGGAAACACATATAAAGGAAATTGCATTAAATGGAAACCTAAGCTAAATGGCAACACTACCTTATTACAAACACCAAGAAGACTTATTTATAGTAGGGCTTCAACCTACTCCCATTAAACAAAGAGGGAAACTATGTTCTATCCAAAGCTTCTAACTAGAATTTTCCTAAGTCAAGTATATAAGTCACAACACACGGTCCCAACCAATGCATTTGGAAATTTTCGGGTGATGTAACAACTTAGAATAATACAAAATTACAGCTTTCTCTAACCTCTAACTTCTTATTTTTAATGTGTCGATCATGTTGGGCCTTATGTCTTTCTTTCTCTATTTTCTAGCTCTATCACACTATGGTACACCTCTCATCGATCGCATCAGTTTTTCAATGCACTCTTCAAGGGATTTCTCATCATCCAATCCTCTTGCGCATGGAATACGTAGGGAAGGTAACATAAATTCAATTTTTAAAATAGTCTTGAGGCCAAAACCAATTAAAGAGTGTGGCTTTGTTCAAAAATTTGTAGGCTATTCTATAATACCAAATAAAAGAAGATACTTTATCATCCCAATCTTTCCTTCTAACATCACATATATTTGTCAATGTGTGGCTCAAAATCTTGTTGAAATATTCAGCAGTTCTATTAGCTTGTGGGTGATAGGGTGTAGTCTTATGATGGGCTACCATAAACTCTACCAATAATATCCTAACAGTCTCATTCAATAAATGAGTACCCCTATCACTTGTTAAACTCAATGGACATCCATACCTACTTATGATATTCTCCCAAAGGAACCTTAATGTAGTAGCTTGTGGTGTAATCCTTTATAGGTTCTATCATCCATCATGTAAGATAGACTATACCATTAATGATGTAACACGAACCTATCTTGTGCATTGAGGGGTAAATAGAGCCCATGAAATAAATTTCCCATTTTTCAAAAGGTTGTGCAATTGTTATAGGCCTCAATGAAATTTCATCTCTATGCCTAGGCTTCCCAAGGCACTGACAATGATCACTTCCCCTTGCATATTCATGGAAATTCTTGTAAAATGTCTCTCACCACAAACCAACCATCAAAATATTGAACTCAGTCGCTTGACCTACATAATTTCCACCAACAATCCCTCCATGAGCTTCTTCCATAATACCTACATGCTCATGCTCTAGTACACATCGGTACAAAATATCATCTTGACCAGGTTTGTATAGGTCTCCACCAATTAACATATAAGGCACAACAGGAATGGATAGTTGTTTCTTTTTTATATTGTTCATTATGTCATGTGTCACACCTTTTCATTAAAAAAACAATATGCTATAAATCAATGGGCACATTTTGTAACCTAAAAAACTATGCATGCGAAATTGTGTCTTCAATGCTCTGTAAAAATTCCAATTATATTGACAGAAGGCGCATTTGTCAGGAATTGATCCAATTTTTCTTGTCTATAGCATCTATCTAATCTATCTAAATAATATCGAACTACCTGTTCCAAAGTTCTATCCGCTGCCTGAATTTCATTCACTTGATAATGATCCACATCCGCAAAAATGACGTTGGAATCAGAAATTATGGATGCTCTATACACAAAGTTTTGTAAATCCTCTTGCAAAATACTAGAGGTACATGTAGGTGTCAATATAATAAGATTTGGATGCATCCTCATCTAAGTTAATTCTAGAAAGATAGTAAGTACCTGAATTGCACTTTCCTAGTTTGACTACCACCAAAAAGTCAAACTCCTGAAATAACAAGATCTACTAGTGTATGTGCCCCCTTAAAATAGTCTTGTTTACCAAATACTTGAGTGCCATGTTATTTGTGCAAAATATAACTTGAGTAGACAAGAAGTAATACCTAAACCTATGCAGTGAATATATCATAAATAACACTTTGTGATCTGTTGTGTAATTCTCGCTCAGCTAGGGTTAACTTTTTTCTTACAAAGCATAAAGGGTGATCAACAATCCCTTCTTCAGGATGTGCTAAAATTGCTCCAATTTCCATACTTGATGCATCCACATGCACATGAAAGGGCTTGTCCCAAGAGGGAAATCAAAAATGGGCACAATCTTGATATTCTCCTTCATTGTACTAAGATCCACTTGTTACACCTCATACCAAAAATATTCCTTTGTGCATCAATAGTTCTTCCAAAGGCGCATCGATCCTAGCATAAAATTTGATGAATTTTCATTAGTAACCCATATTCCCCAGAAATCCACACACTACACTTTGATTGGAAAGCTCCTCCAAACCCAAAATAACAAATACTTAGGCGGGGTCTACCAATAAGCCTTTCTTACAAATAATGTGACCTTGTAATGTGCCAAAAGGAGTAGCAAAGACACATTTCTTAATTTTTAGAGAGATAATTAACTATCTACATATTTCAAATATCAATCTTATGTTATCACAATGGTATTTCACTAGTTCATAAATTATCTAATCATCTATGTAGACTTGTATAAACTAATGAATAAAGTTTTGGAATGCGATTACCACAATGCACGAAGATATAGTAGGCACATTATTAAGTCCAAATGGCATAACCATATAAGTAAAATTCCCCATTCATTTGTGAAAAATTATTCTCCTGGTCTCCTTTTGCAATCCTTACTGGTGATACCCTAAGAATACCTTTGTAAAAGAGTAGATCTTAGGCTCTGCTACACCTTCCAATATTTCCTCAATAAAAGGTATCTTACAATAACCTATCACACATGCAATATTAAATTTTCTATATTCTACAAAAATTCATATCCTTAAATATTTATTTATACTAATCACCATTGGGCTAACCCATTTAGATTCTTTAATAGCTTCATGATCCTAGATTCCAATATCTTGTCAATTTCTTCTATCACCTTTGTGCACAAATTAGGATTCATCCAATAAGGCCTCTTCCTAATCGAGTGCCCACCTTCCTTTAACTTAATCCACATCTTTCCTAATGATTGATGAAATCCTTTTAACTCACGATACCCCCATTGTAAAAACACATGGAAGTCTCATATCTTGGAGACCTCTTGCTCGTCCAATAATCGCCAATGATTGCTTCTTTTGGTTCTACTTTTATGCCAATGCTAACCTTCTTTATCTTCAACAGTTGATGGTAGGTGCACGTATTCTTATCCGCACTATCCAAGACATCTTACATACCCCCTATATGATCTACATTGAGGTTCTTTATTTCTTCATCTTCTATCAAGTACACTATTTTTCCTTTCTTTTTTTCTAGGAAGGTACACTCACACTATACTTCATTTTTTCTTCTCCTTCCTCAAAGTGAACCTCAAAATAAGGCACTTTGCTAGAAAATATAGGATGAGGTCCTTATATTTAAAACTATCTCCCGCACTAAGGTACTTGACTACCTATAATTCCTCATTTACTAATGGTTTAGAAGATAGATACTCAAAATTATGAATAATACCTATTTTCAACTCTTGCTAATTCCCCCTGATGATGTAACTATGAATGGATATACCAAGTGCATGCACAACCCTACAAGGTGAAATAGAACTTATGTAGCCAAATTGAAGGGGGTAAATCTTCCGATCCTTCTGTAGGCTTTCTCACGTTCCTAAATGTGGTACAAGGTTGATTCCTTCCCATGATAGTCACATATCCTCAAAGGTGCATTATTCGGTAGAAATCTAACATAGAACATGATTCTTACCTCATGTCACTCTATAAGATTATCATGATGAGTCATCCACTTATGAATTGTTGTACCACACAAGGTATATACAAGAATATTTCTCTATTCTACTTCACAACTCTACTAGAATTCCATAGTGCATAAGAAGACATCATGGTGACCTTCTCTAGTGTAACCTAGTAACTGTCTTCCTCCCAGACACCTAACCAAACATGCCTTGACAACACGAGTCACAGTGGCCTTAAATTATATTCATACTAAATCATAAGTCCCATGCAACCAATTATCAAATGCATTTCTAGTAATATCACTCAATAACCGAGCATCATCCCACCGAATGACTCCTTGTGATTTCTCAATATCCTCTAGGTCTTTGCTAGTGTGCACATAAATTCATTAATGTCTTCTTCCCCAAAAAATCTTGACATAAGCCATAAACCTACCATATTTTATTGAAATAATAATGAACTCATTATTCTCAAAGATGATGTATTCCTTGTTGAAGTGAAAATAAGCATTATTCACATAACACCAAGGGAGTCCGAGTAATGCTTTGGGAAATTATTTTCCTTGGCAAGTGCTAAGACTTAAAAGTTCCCGGGCATGCTGATAATGAAACCAAAACATTTTCACTTTTACCTACTTCTTTTAAACCACATGCATGATGACATATCACCACACTGAATCGGCACTCACTCGATGCACACGAAGGTGTCGAGCCCCTCTTTTATGTGAGCCTTGCAAGAATATTCATCATTATAGTAGAACAACATATAGACATAAACACATACATCTTATGAAAATATAATGAGACTAGATCTGAGCCTAAATGGTCCATATTATGATTCTGAATATTAAAAAGAACATACATGAACCAGATCTAAACCATGAACACAATAAAGAACACAAACACTTAGATCCATTGAACACTGATATTTAGAACAACACCATTATATTAATTCACCAATATTACAGTAGCCAAATACATCAAGAAATCCATAAATGGACTAGATACATCATCAAGGTTTCGGTATTTTCTTATAAGGGCTTTATTATAAAAGTTACAATAATGATCACACATATCTCTCCTAGCTCTCTCTACCTTCTTTCTCACATATCTCTTTCACATTATAGATAACTCTCATTCTTCATCTCTCTCTTTATGTTCTCCTCTTTTTGTTGTCGTGCAAATCAATACATATCAAGGGACTTAAAGGAATCTTCCCTTACCGCTTACTCATCACTTAGAGTGAATTTCATGACAAATGTCATCATGTCTTGTCATACTCAAGTATCATGAGCATGTAATTTCCAGCTAAACCATAACTAACTATAATTTATAGCTCTTTACCCCATTAGGATAATCATATCCTATAATATTCTTTCCTTGGGATCTAACTCTCCATTTTCTAGCCTTATCGACAATCAAATCTGGCCACATATCCAAGTGTCCCTCATTGCAACTCTAACTATGGTTAAAAATATAGATAAGTCCTAAGATTGTTCTTCGTAGGCGATAACCTCCATGCCTTTCCCAAAGTTACTTCCACGCAAGCCTTTGCACCTTGCTTCAGCGGCATGCGGTAAAACTTTTCGTCTCTTAGGTTCCTAGTCTCCTTAGAGTCTCAACAAATACTACATACATTAACCTCACACACTACACACTTCACACTTCATGCACACATGACATATTTTTCTCACAACTTCTCTCACAAACTATGTGCACTATTCATTATACACATTCATGTTATATATTTCTTGTATCTACTTCTAGACGTTATGCTCATTAACCTATGACACACTCTAGTTCTATGGTTCATACTAGATTGTTGATGGTCTCAATCTGAAATGAATATCACATCATATCACTCACACTCTCTAAAATTTACAATTTTTTTATCATATCTTTCTAACACACACATTTAAACCATTTATCGATGACACACTCTTGTTATATGGTTCATTATCAATTATTGAGGGGGTATGTATAAGTTAACCTCAGCTCATTCATACTCATCCACATTTTCTTGGGGTCATGATGCTCCTATTATTCACTCTACATTCCATTCCATATCATCCACAAAATACTACAAATCTTGTTCACATTTACTCTTGTTTTTGTTTTCTTACATGTACACTTTATTACACAGGATAAAAAGATGCATTGTATTTGATTATATTTTCCATACACACATGCATGTTCACTTTCCTTCTAGTTGTGATAACATAATTTGCATGGATCATTACACGTAACATGGATGCTTGGTGCAATACCTCTTGCAATTCTAATAACAACTCCTAGGGGCATCCACTTTCATACAAACTATAAGTGTTATTGTTTCATTTTCCATAGCACATTACTATATAAGACTATACATTATTTGACATACTTTATATATTTTTAAAATTTTAATGGGTTCTTCATGTGCAACATTTATCTCACAAGTTTATTTTCCACCATGGTTATATATTACAATGCTTGATACTACTTGATCTTATCTTTTAGACCCTGATAATTATTATTGGCATTGTCATTGATATCATGCTACATAAATTTAAACATGGTGTGAATGGAGCATTTGAAGTTTATTGGTAGTGCCAACTCATAGTGTGGTTCCAAGTATGCATGGTTCAACATGTATCAACAGGTATAATGGTATGATGAGGTGATCAAACATGGTCAAACATGGTCAAATATGATGAATGTGATGGACAAGTTCTTTAGTGATGTAAAATGTTCTCTGGATAGTATATTGAGCTTTCAAATTGGCTTCAGAATGGTTGCAAGATGATTCACGGTTCAATTGAGTTAGTTGGATGTATTAAAAGGGGATAAAACTAATTTTCACAATGTTCTAAGTGTTTAAAAAAGTGTAAACATAAAAATAATTTTGTTATACTTAGGAAAATTTGCAAAATTTTGATTTTCTTGAGTTTTAGAGTAATGCGGTATATGGGGAGTGGTTGGAATGGGTTCTCATACAAAAGAAGAGTTATTTACATGGATGTAAAGGCCTCGGGACAAAATATAATTTGTTATGTAGATTTGGGATGTAAATTGGGAACTAAGGCCCCAAAAGAA
Source organism: Taxus wallichiana var. yunnanensis (assembly GCA_018340775.1). Lineage (NCBI taxonomy): Eukaryota > Viridiplantae > Streptophyta > Pinopsida > Cupressales > Taxaceae > Taxus > Taxus wallichiana. The sequence continues at coordinate 97,215,003 of CM031234.1, read as the reverse complement.
CATGTTACAATTGATTTTTGGTTACCCGCAAGTAAGTTTGGGGCACAAGGTGAAGGATCTAGTGTGTTGTAGGTGGATCAAAAATTTATGCCTCGAAGACCCATCGAATACATGTTATAGGAGTGTCTACGATCCCTAAATATAAGTTTGAAATGCAAAACAAATGGAGATGTGTAGAAAAAGAGTTAGATGTGGGCCCAAAGAGACCATCCAATGTACAGAACCATGAGAAACCTTGTTCCCAAAGCACATTTTAACTTGCAACTCAAAGAATCAATGTCTTGCAAAAAGATAAGGATTCAGGGAGAAATAAATGGATGTGGAACAAGTTCCACGAGGATATTTGTTATCCACATGATCCCAAGACCCAAAAATAAGGAAATGGGGATGAAGTAGAGTACAGAATATATTTATGTGAAGAACATATCCCGATGACTCAAGTTCCAAGTGTTTCCTAAAGATCCAACATACATGATTAACAAAGGGATAATCGATACGAAGGATAGTGATGCAGAGGAACATGACATATGTGACCCAAGTTTCTTGTGTTCCTTATAAACCTACAATATTCTTTGATAAGTGAGTTATAAAGTAACGATTTAATAAAGTTATATGGTATATAGTGAAAAATTAAATGTTGTTCCCAACAAGCTCTTGATATTCACATTGGCATGTCTCTCAACCCAGTGTCCAAACTGAGATTTTTTGGAATTTTTTAAAATGTGAGCTCATCCTCCACACCATGAAAGAAAAAATCAATGTTTAAAATCAAAAGTGGGTGTTTAAATGAAAAATTAAAAAGTGACCCCAATACATTCTCAATATAGACTAAATCAGAAAAACAAAAATTTGGAGCTTGTCTATTTAATCAATAATTCATGATTATCATTGTTGTTGATCAATTGATCTAGGTGGGTGTGCTATGGAGGTGTAGAGATAGAGAGAGATAAGATTGATTCATCAATGAAGAGCTATTTATTGTATATGGATACAAAAACTCGGAGCTAATTCAAATGAATGCATGAATACTAAGACAAAGCTAGAGTCATAGAGAGGTTGTAAGACCGAGAGAGAGTTTTGTTGATCTATGTGTAATGAAAACTACAATAAAATGATCATAATATATTATATTCAAAAATATAGTTCTATATGATCAAATTATTTATAACTTTAGTTGATTGGGTGCTTATCTTTCTTCAAGCGGGTGCTTGGAGAATCTGAAGTGGGTACTTAAGTTATTTAGTGGGTTCTCAACGAAACCAAATCATTATAATATCTGGAATTGGTGATCCTAATAAAATCCTTGGATTCAAAGTGGTTTTTTCTCCCGTAAATGGTTTCCCACTATAAATTTTGTGTTCAGTGTCATTATCTTCTCGCGGTTGTTTGTTTAAATTCTCATGATGCACTACTTTGCTATTAATCACGAATTTTGTATTGGATGCATTAAATTTGTATTTTTAATTGATTCAACCCCCTTAGTTATTGTGATATATAATAATTGGTATCACATCTAGTAATTCTTGTGGAATCTTAACATATTCAAGGAGATCCTCTCTTCACAAACATGACAACCAATCAAGCACGAGGAGGTTTATCAATGTCCAAATCAACTCTCTTTCTTGGAAATAATTATGCATTATGGAATACAAGGATGAAAACTTATCTTACGTCACTTGCTTTTGATATATGGTAATATTTTGAAAGAGGCTATGTACCTATAACTACTTCAATTATTTTTGTAGTGATAATGCAACTCAAGATCCATGAATTTCACCCTCTATGGAATGACCAAAACTAAATTTTTGAAGGTAATGCACTATATTACTGCAAAGGAAATTTGTACTAAGATTTATAGTATTTATGAAAGAGATTAAAAGGTTAAGTTAGCCAGATTATGGACCTACATAGCTCAATTTGAGAGTTTAATGGTGAAATAGGATGAGAGTATTATATTTTACATGAAGAGGGTAGATGAAGTGATCAATATGATCAGAAGCATACATGAGAAGGTAGAATAATATATCATAGTTCATAAAGTCCTAAGATATCTAACTCCCAAGCATTATGCAAAGGTCTTAGCTATTTAGGAAGCTAAAATATGAAATCCATAACATTGGATGAACTACAAAGTATCTTGTCAACATATGAGATGAGGACAATTGGATCTAAATCTACCAAGGAAGTGGCATTCAAAGCCAAGAAAGAGACTCAATCCAAGAAAGAAAAAGAAGAATCATATTTGGAGGATGAATAAGATGATGAGAATATTGAAGCAATGTTTGTGATAAGACTAGGCAAATGCTCGGGAAAATATAAAGTTAAGCTCAAATTTAAGTTCTTTAATTGTGGAAAAGTAGGCCATTGTTCTGCAAAATGTCCAAACAAGAACAAATAAACTCAATATAAATAAATCCACAAACATAAATAGAAACAAAACAAAATTCAAGAAGAAATATTAGAAGAATAATTTCTTCAAGAACAAAATAAACTTCTACACAAAGGAAAATTAAAGTGAATCTTATTCAAGCAACTTAGGAAGCTCTTAAGTGAAGATGATGAAACACATTCTAGATTCTTATTTATGGCCATGGATGTCTCTGAAGAATGCAACACCAAAGGGAATAATAAAATTAACTATGAAGACCCTAATGATTAAGAAGAAAATGTGAACCTAGAAGCTGAAATGGTATGTACTCTTAAAGAATTAAAGTTGTGTAGATGAAAGAACCAAAAGTTGAGATGAACTTTGAAAGATTACAAAGAAAAAACTCAATTTTTTGAGAAAATACAAAGTATAAAGGAAGAGGAAGAAATTAATGAACTCAAATAACTTGAATCTCATCTTGAAAATATATCTTAATCCTACAAGGCTAAGGAGGTTGAATTCTTGAAACTGAAATCTGATTTAGATTGCCTAAAGATTATAATGGAACACATGACTAATAAACTCAAGGTGTATCAGAAGATGGAAAAGAGATCAAAAGTCCTACCTAATATATTAATCACTTAAAGGGATACAAAAGATAAATTTGGAATAGGATTCATGGAAGATGCTAAAGACGATGAACATGAGAAGAAGGATGATAAGACTACATCAACACCAAGCACCTCTCATGGTACAAATAAATAAGTTACCAAAAATTCCAAGAGGAAGAAAAATTCTCTGAGGATCACCTATGCTATAAGGTACTCACATTATTTCTATGGTTTTTATTTTCATGCAGCCAATTTGAACAAAAACTACTAAACGTAGAATATATATATTAGGGGTTATGGAAGAAACTATAGTTCACAAAACACTAGAATGAATCATAGTGTTGTTTGCTACAAATTTCATAAGAATGGTCACATAGCTATGATGTGTAATCAAGAACCTCCCAAACAAATAAAATTGAAGTATGTTGTGAAGGAATCCAACAAAGGGAAAGAATCTGGTATGATTGTACAAAATACTTTTCATGTACAAGATGAAGACAAGATCTGGTATCTAGATAGTGGTTGTTCTATTCATATGACAGGAGACAAAATAAAATTTATTTCATTATCAAACAATGCATCAGGAGCTATTAGGTTTGGTGACAATAATTTAGAAAATATTGTGGGAAAATGAACTCTGAGTCTAGAAAATGAAAAAACAATAATGATAAATGTTCTGTATGTTGAAGGTCTCAAGCACAACCTATTAAGTGTGAGTAAAATGTGTAAGAAAGGTTACAATCTGATATTTCATGAAACATTTTATGATATTATGAATCGGTAAAATAGGAACAAAATTAGCAAAAGCTAAAATGACCAATAATAAGATGCATGTTCTCAAGGATATTAACATAAAGAAATGCTTTTCAAGTAAACTACATGACAACTAGTTGTGGAAGAGGAGATTGGGACATATATGTTTTGAAAATGTTGTGAAATTAAGTGCTAAGAAAGGTGTCGAAATATGCCAAAAATTGTAAAACCAGCAGACACTCTTTGTAAAGTTTGTAAAAATGGTAAACAAACAAGAAGATCTTTCAAGTCCAAGGAGTATTCTACAACTAAATCTTTGGAGATGAACCATACAGATTGTTTTGGGCCTACAAGAATTGAAATTTTACAAGGTGATGTGTATTTCATATTTCAAATAGATGATTTCATTTGAATGGTGTAATATCATTTACCTCTATCCTCTAATATTTCTCTTAACCCCAACCACATTGGCCTATCACCCAAGAGTTGGGTACTCATCGGAGGTGTGCACACGGTACCAAGCCACTCCTTTATGTGAGGCTTGTGAGATTGGTCCACCATTAATGGGGCAAATGTTTGTAAAACAAGAACACATGCATTTAATCTAATACAGAGATAGAGGATTTAGTTCTAAGCATGAATGATTCATGAGATAATCATAAACATCACAACAACATAATGGAAATAGGTCTAAACCATGAATAACATGAAAATACACTAGATTTTAGTCCACATACACAAACATACAAAAAAATCTCCATATATTGATTAAATCCAATTACGTAGCAGTATTACATCAAACTTGATCATGTCAGTCCATAAGCATCATAAAATAACATTACAAACTACAAAACTAATCGAACAGAGATTGTAGCTACATTTTCCCATTACAACCCTTGTTCAGACCTCAATAGATATATATATGCCTATTAAAAACATTCTTGCAGTACTTCATTGCCTCTCCAAATCCCTCTTTATTTCGGACCCAAGCACTCCTCTAAGTAGAATCTCGATTCACCTCCATATATTTACCCATGAGCAGATTGTATGCCAAGTGGAAGCATGGTCCTCCATGATCGATCGATTGATTTTTCTATCTTGGAAATGCTTCCACTAACTATAATGATCCCTTGGTAATATTCCCTATGTGCAATATTATTTTTGTGACCCCAAGACTCCAAGATGACACCTTATCCATTCATCATGCCTACTTGTTCCCTCACGTGTTTCTCCTGTGATACCACCTTTGAATTACGACTAAGTCTCCAAACCCACTTTTTCTTCCATGTGCAAACCTCTTCTCCAGTGTGCCATTCCTTGAGCACCTTCCTACCCACTTGTCTCACACACACACATGCTTATTTTTACTTGGGGCTTATTGAATTCAAGGATCAACATTACCCAACACTACGTGTGTTATCCATGTGTGAAAACATTTTGTTTTTTCACCAAAGAATAAATAATGGGAGAGATGAAATAATCTACAATCGAATATAGAATAGAAGAATATAAGGATCATGTTATCTGCTGCATGAGGAGTGGGAAGTATTTATTCATGAATGCTTCATTTTTATCTCAAGCATCTACCTCACCTTGCACATGTTAAATTAAATCACCCAAAAACATGTGAACCTCATAAAAACTTAGCTCATCACCCTTAGCCTTCAGCCAGTATCTAAAATTTTTTTCCATCTTCTTGCTAAGGTCACCTAACACATCCATCCTGTGAGTGACTTGGGGGTAGAATTACTTTAGTTTATATTTAATCAAAACCCTCAAGGTTCGATCTAATTTGATTTCTTTTCAACCTCTACCAAAATTTTATCTCACTCTTCCCTATTGCCGTTATTTTTCTCTTGAAACTCCTTCATATCTAACTCGTGGCTAGAAACCAATATTCTTGCTGCCCTATCTCTAACACCACAATTATCATACACAGCTTCGAACATTTGTTCCATGGTATTTAATAATTCAAGGATATTAGAGTACCAAGTTATTTTCTCCCCAATCTTTAACTTCTCTTATTTCTTCTAGCACGCAATCACCTCTTCTGCTGACTCCAATGCAAGTGGTTACCTATCCATGGTGAGTATGCATGTCAAGTTTTCCAAGAAGTGCATGTTCAGCTCATACTTCTTCTCATGAGGGCAATGTCTAAGTGCTTTAAGATAATGGCATTTGAAATAACCTTTATCTTTTTGTAGACTTCACACACCTTTTCCTTTTCATCCCTCAGTTCATGCCTTAACTACACATTGATCAACTCCTTTTGTTTTATCTCCATGTCCCTCTCAATGATCTCCTCATTCTTTTCACTAGATGCTCTTCCAAGGCTCTTATTTTATGATTTTTACTGAAATTTATTGCTTCCACCTCCACTAAAACTTTGTTATGTGTGTTGTAAACTTTCTCATATGACAACCGTTAGGAATTCACAAGAGGGTCTACTCCCATGGAATCTTTTGTTTTCATCAATTCATCACTATTATCCTCAAACTCGGGCTCATCAACATGGGGCCTAAAAGCCTAGGATAGCATTTTCCTTGTGCACGGGTACGCACCCTCTTCATCAAATGAAGACCAATTGAAGAGTTGGTATGTAGGAATTGTGCTTGGAAATGTGCACACAGATACCTTATTTGGATCATTGAGGTAATTCATGGAATGTTCCTATGCCACTACTATTCCCTTTCCACCTGTGCACACTACCTTGGGGAAACTTACTACCAAGATGGGATATTCATCCATGCTTCCATATTCCTTCCCTACACTAATGCACTCCTTTGTTTCCTTTAGCACTTCATCGATGTTGCACTCCACCTTGATCTCCACCAACTATTATATAATAATTTCCACCTCTTTCTATAATGTGTCTTTGATCTATTCTCTAGGCGTGTGTCGGGGTTTTCGATCATGCATATCTACTTCCTCTCTTCCTCTACTATTATAAGCACCTTCTTCATAGTCATTTTACTCTTCACTAGAATCATGCATATCATGATCATGGGGATTCTTACCTTCTTCATGATCTTCATCTTCCTCCTCAGAATCATCACCCTTCATTTTATTTTTCTCCTCGGAGTCCGATCCTTGGGCCACTTTCTACTTCTTCTTCTCCGATGACTCCTCTAACATAGAGGAGTATTTTTTCCTAGTAACTCTTCCTTCTCGGTGACTCCTTCATAGTGGACTTATTCTTGCAAGTGTAAGTTATCGTGCCCACATCATAATCTTGTTCCCCACATTCTAAACCATATGTGTGCTTAACACCTTTTCTACCGGAGTCTCCTCTCATTCCCTCATTTTTATTACCAATTTATTCCTCCCAGTAGGGTCTTCTAGGATAGATATGTCATCCTCAACATAAGTTCCATTTTTAAATTTGGGCCTTAGATGTACATACAACCTTGCTATTGTTCTCTATGAAATAGGTAATGTCACCGGTTTCAACATATGTATGTCATAAGAGACATACTTCTCGACATAAGTGTGCTTTTGGGATAAACTAATGTTCGGTGTAGCTCATGGTAATCCTAATCTATTACACTTAAATAAAATCTAATTTTATTTTCCTCCTTATATCGATTGACCAAGATATGTAATTATTACACTATAAAGGAGAAGGAAACTTAAAACAAAGGGATCGTGGTGCCATCATTCAAAGTAAACCTTCCAATACAAAAGTGTTGATACACAACAAACTTAGGCTCTCCATCTAAAAATGTTAGAAATCATTAAGGAATTATCCACTCTTCCTTGAATGCATCACACATTCATTTGTACCACTTATCTAAGTGTGACTTATGAGTAAGCTGTCATTGTGTCACAAGTGTAGGCTTCAAATATTTTAGTAAGGGAGATGTCCTCATTTAGGTACTCCCAAACATATTTATCCAGCCCATCAAGCACTCCAATTTCTGAAAAACAATGGTGAGAAGGACGTTACCATACACAATATTGCCTCCTTTGTAAGTAGTTTCTATGATCTCTGTTAGATAAAGGCTAAAAGGTTATAGATTTTTCCATCTGATATCTTGAGGAAAACATTCAACAAATTCATGTTTACTTGTGTCCAGCTCACTTACCTATTAAAATTTGTGACCAAGTACACAACCATCCTCATGATAGGGTCAGTGATCACAGAGATATCGAAATAACATGAAACCTTCTTGTACTCATATGCCACAACTATCTTCTTGATGGCCTCCTTGTCGTAAAATTCATCATCTAGTTGATCTCCTTCACAGATAATGCCAGTGTACTTGGAAATCAATTAAGGGGTTATGTCATCCTCCATCCTACAAAATAAAATTTATCCTCATGCATGCACAACATAAGTCATTGGTATAACATTTCAAGCTTTCCGAAATAGGCCATCTCCTAGAGCTACAATTGTTGTAGTCACTCATGAGCATTTTTGTATGTGAGATACCCATTCCTTCCCTAATAGCACACCATTTGGGTACTACATCTCTACATACCACTCTTCATTAAAACTAGTCGAAATGGTTGGTTTTTCTTTTCCCTTTCCTTTGCCCTTCTTTAGTGAAACATTAGATCCCTTCCTTGGTGCCATTTCTTCTCGTTTGGTCCTTGTGAGCTCTTCCTTTATTATTTCCTAACTTTTCTTAGTCCTATAGCTTTACACATCTATGAAAACTCCAAATCATGTGTGCTAGCTATGCCAACCCTAACCTAGAAAGTGTTCCTTCCACAAGATGACGTAACACCCATGGGAATCCTCCAAACACATTTCCCTACCCAATCCCATGTACTCCATTTCCACTCGGCTCACGAATCCCTTTAATCTTCCATGCATGTAAATCTCCACAAATTTTTCTTCGCAAGGATACCTAGAGCGTAAGAGTTTTTTAAAACAAATGCAAGGTAAAAGCATAAGTCACCCCGACCTTATAGTTATAGATTTTTATTTTTCCCATATAAAATTTGATGCCACCTACTAAGTATGAATGCATTAAAGTGAGCTTTTTCTAGTGACATCCCTCTGTGTATTTTTTCTAGCACATTCCCTATATCGCACATTTACACCAAAATTTTTGTAACCTTCAAGCGCACATGGATTCTTTGACAAAGAAACTAACTTGAGTGCACCCCCATGCCAAAGAATATCAGCCTATACATCCTTTACCAAGATCTTTTCTTTACCCGCCTCATGTTGCTTTTGTGCTTTTTACCCTTATACATGGTTTTCTCAAAGCCTTTTGACACCAATCTTCTCTCATGATCACCTCTGTTAGGTGCACTTTTTTATGAACCCACGCAATTTTTATTTTATTACTTGGGCCGCCTATGCACATCACTCCCAACACTTCTCCTTTGACACCTTCCACCCCACACTAAATAGATGCACAATCCTCTATGCATAAAAACCCTTTTAGATAATAATCGTTACCGTGCACAAGCACACACACAACAAAGAAAACAAAAGATAAAGAAAACTAACAAAGAAGGGAAAAAAGAAATGAAAATGCATTAAGGGAAATCCTAAGCTTGCTAGCAATACTTGCCTTATTTACAAACACACCGAAGACTTATTTATCATAGGTCTTTAACCTACTCCCATTAAAATGACCAGAAATAGTGTTCCATCTAGTCCTTATAACTTGTAAGCACTTGAATCACGTATAAGTAATATCACATATGGACCCAACTAATGTACTTTAAGACTCCCTAGGTTGTGTAGAATCTTAGAATCATACAACAAGATCATTTCCCCAACCTCAAACTTCTTGTTCTTGATGTGTCTATCATGACATGTCTTATGCCTCATTTTTTTCCTTTTTCTAGCTCCATCGTTCTATTTTACGTCTTTCCTCTAACTACATTAACTTTTCAATTATTTCCTCAAGTTCTTTTTCATCAACTAAACCTCCTAAACCCACAATACATAGTGATGGTAACATGAATTCAATAGGTAACATAGCCTCCATGCCAAACACCAATTGAAAAGGTGTGACCTTGTTCAATATTTTATAAGAAGTTCAATATGAACATAGCATGACAGAAAAATTTCATCCCAATCCTTCCTCCCCACATCACAAATCTAGGTCAATAAGAGACTCAAAATTTTGTGAAAATCTTCTGTTGTCCCTTTAGTTTGTGGGTGATAAGGGGTAGTCTTGTGATGGGCCACCATGAATTCTGCCAATAGGATTCTAACGCCTCATTTAAGAAATGAGTACCTCTGTCTCTTGTTAAGATCGGTGGGCATCCATTTGTATTGATTATATTCTTCCACAAGAATCTAGCGGATGTTGTTTTCGTATAATCCTTCATAGGTGCCACTTCTACCCAACGTGTAAGATAGTTTGTACATGTAATGATATAGCATGAACCCATCCTTCACGTAGTTTGGGAAATAGGGCCTATAAAGTAAATTTCTCACTTCTTGAATGAATTTGCAAAGTGATGATAGGAATTAATGGTATTTCATCTCTTCTCCCTGGTGTACTAAGGCATTAGAAATGGTCACAGGCCTTGCAATACTTGATACAATCCTTGTAAACCATTTCCCACTAAAGACCAACTAAAAAGATACTATGCGTGGTCACATTCACTGCATAGTGTTCTCCTACACTTCCACCATGAGCCTCTTCCATGATGGCAGCACACTCATGTTCTAGGATGCACTAGCGTAAAACCTCATAAAGACCTAGCTTGTATAAGTCTCCACTAATTAACATATAGAGTGTGACGCGTATGGCTAACTATTTCCTTTATAATGCCTTCATCCCTTTTGGTGCCACACTCATTCGTAAGAACAAAGAAATATCTTTTAAGTCAGAGAGCACGTGTTGTATCGTAAATAACTATGCATCTGGCATCGTATCCTCAATACTCTACGCATCCTCACCCAAAGTAATCCTTGACAAATGATCAAGTCCCAAATTACTTTTCCCTGGTTTCACCACAACCGTAAACTCAAACTCCTGAAATAATAGTATCCAATGGCATATGTTCCCTTATAGGATGAGATTGTTAACCTACTACTTTAATGTCACATGGTCAATGTGAAAATAAAAAGAGTTACTAGAAAATACTTCCTCAACTTGTGTAGCGTGTAGATCATTGATAATGCCTCGTGCTCTATGGTGGTATAATTATGTTCTACAAGACTAAGCTTCTTACTAGAAAAGCATAAGGTATGATCAACAATCACCTCTCTAGGTTGTTCTAATACTTCTCCAATTGCCATCCCAAATACATAAACATGCATATGAAAAGGCTTATCCCAAGAAGGAAAACATAGAATGGGCGCGATGGTAAGTTTCTCCTCTAACGTGTTAAATGCAACTGTTGCGACTCTCCCTAATAGAACTTACTTTTAATTTTCAACAACTCTTCTAGTGGTATGGAAATCTAGGATATCCATTGTTGAATTTTCTATAGTATCCTGTATGTCCTAGGAACTCGTGTAATGCACTTTGACTTGTAGGATCCTCTAATCCCAATATAACATCAAATTTTGTGTGGTATACCATTAATCCTTCCTTGTAAATAATGTGTCTAATCAACTTTCCAAAAGGAGTGGCAAAAACACACTTATTAATATTTAGGAGATGCTCAATTGCTTGCATCTCTCAAACAACAACCGTAAATTATCACAATGGCCTTTTACTAATCAGAAACCGTCCGAGCTTATCCAAGTAGACTTGAAGAAACTTGTGAATGAACTCATGAAACACCTGAACCATAATGTAGGGAAACATAATAGGTGTGTTCTTCAGTCTAAAAGGAATTACCATATAAGAAAAAAATTCCCCATTGAGTTGTGAAATTTGTCTTCTCTTGGTCTTCCTTTCCAATTCAAACTTGGTGATATCCTAAAAACCCATATGTAAATGAATATATCTTGCATCTCGCTACTCCTTCCAGGATATCCTTAATGAATGGGGTTGGGAAAGGATCAATCACACACACCGAATTATAATCCATATTTACCCGTCCTTTTTCTACCGATAACCATCAGCTTACCCATTCAAATTCTTCAACAACTTCTATGGTCCTAGATTTTATCATATTATCAATATCCTCTTTAAATTTGATGCACAAATTTAGATTCTTCCCATAACGTCTCTTCCGAATCGGGCACGTATCATCCTTTAACTTGATTCTCATTTCTCCTAGTGATGGGTGAACTCCTTTAAGTTCATGGTACCTACATAGAAATTAATCCTAAAAATCACACAGAAGCTCAATAATCTTTAAGACCTCCTGGTCCATCTAGTAGTCCCCAATAATAGCTTCCTTTGGTTAAACCTCTATACCAATATTAACCTTCTTTGTCTTCAATGTCTTATTATAAGGGAATTCTTGCTCATTAGTTCTATGTAACAATTCATTCATACCTTATGTATGGCTAACATCTAAGTTATTCACCTCTTCACCATTTGTAAAGTAGACTAAATTTCCTTTCTCCTTCTCTAGGCAGGTGCAATCAAGTTGCACTTCCTTTGATTGTTCCTCCATGAAGTGAACCCCCAACTCTGGGTCACCTAACAATTCTATAATCATGTCCTCCATCATGGCACTATCTCCTAAGGTAAGGCGCTTGACTACCTGTAATGCCTCATTCACCAATGGCTTAATACTTTGATATTCAAATGTTTGAACAAGATCCGCTATCAACTCCTACCAGTTCCTATCTATTGCTACAACTCGAATGAATATACAATGCAGCCTTGTAACATGGAATAGAAATTATGCACCCATAAGGAGGGGGTAAAGATTATGTGCCTCCCATCCAAGTATTCTCACACTCTTAAATATGGAATGAGGTGGATCCCTTCCCATCATAGTCACAATTTTGAGATGGCACATTTCTTCAGAGAAACGTAACAGAGAGTGTGATTCTCAATTTATGCCACTCTAGAAGATTATCTCGATGTGTTTCCCACCAACGTGTTGTTGTCCCATGTAAAGTATAGGTAAGCATATTCCTTCTCTCCACTTGACACTTCCATTGGGTCTCCATTTCACACAAAAATACATTAGGGTTGGCTTCCCTAGTTTACCATGGAAACTTGCTTCCTTGTAAGTGCCCAATTTAGCATACTCTGACAATTCAAGTCATAGTATCTTTTAGACGCCTTCCAACAAACTCGTATATCCCATGTGCCTAATTGTCACAAACAACACTAGTTGTATCACTTATGGATTGTGCATTAACCGATTAAATGACCCCTTCCTTTGATGGATAAATTAACTCTAGGTTCCCGATAACATGCACATATGTCTTGTTTAATTCTTCTTCACCTAATGGCTCCACATATGGTGCATAACATCCATCAATTAATGTAATGATCCCAAACTCTTCCTTGTTCTCAAAATTAATGTACCACTTATTGAAATGTAAGTCATTATTGTTTGCATAACACCAAGGGCACCCATTTAATGCTAGGAAATTATCATCTTTAGTAATCTCTACGACCTCAAAGTCTATAGTAAACTTTTCCCCTTGAATAGTAATGGTTGCATCTTTCAACACCCGTAGAGGTATGGCCTTTATAATGTTAGCCATGTATAACACATTCAAATATGGTTGTAATGGGGGCCTCCTATTTGGTTTCATCCATATATAGTAAGGACTTTGACCTCCACACCTATGTTAATCAATATATTACTAAGGATCCACCCATCAAAAACTACATTCAATGTGATCTCCTTTTAATAATCAATGTTATGAGGGGTAGGCTAACATGTAATACTTTTCTCTCATGCCCTCCTCTAAAGACGCGGTACCTTCTCCCTCATCCATTTTCCTAACATACGAATAATGTTCTCCTCCCTAAAAATTTTACACACTTCCCTAACCTCATCCATATCATGTTGAGGAACCTCGACGCTCTTCTTCTCCTCCAATCAACATGATTGCTACTTTAAACACTAGATTTCTCCTTGCAAACTCCTAATCACCTCCATGGTTTCTTTGTACACTTCCTTCTAGTGGGTAGGATCAAGATATTTCCCATGTAATAATACTTCTCTTGTGATAATGGGCATCTTCTTTGGTTCCTATCGGGCATGTGAAACCTCATCTCGTGTAGTGACCAAAACAGGCTCTAGCGTAGAGTTGAGAAATACCCTTAACATCCATTATGGGTTGGTCCTCTTTACACTAACTATCCCCACACCTTTTTCCTTCTTCTGATTCTTTCTCATGTGGTCATACAACTCTGGGAATTTTTCATACTTGTGCTTCTTCCCACACCATGAGCACTACAAAAAATCAAGGAACTCATGCTTGTAGTGTTCAATCAATCCACAATTGTAATAGGTCCCACAGTGAAAGTCACCACTTCCTCTCGTGACCATTATGGCTTTGGAAAACTATGCAAAAACATCTTCCTCGACCTCCTCCATTGGAACACCCTTCATTCTAACAATACTTGGCCTTAGAATTGCTCCTAATGCTATCCTATTATACAATGAGATCAGTGGTGTCATGAATTTGGTCTAGGAATATCTAATAATTTTTTTCATGAGTAGTAGAGGTGAAAATATTACAATAGTAAGAAACATTCTTATGGATTATGCACTGCAACAATAGGCATATACTTGTATCATTATCTACATGGAATATAGCACAATCTATTGACATGGTATGCACCTACTTTCGTGGGAAAATTTCCTTTGTGTGTCCCTCTAATTCAATATCCATGCACCATAAACCACTGCGAGTCTCATGAGATGAGCTCGTAGATAATTTTTTTAGCTACTTTTCCATTTCAAAAATATAGGCTTCTAGAAATGGGATAACTCTACCATCAGCACTTCTCACTACCTCGGTGCACAAGGCAGCCTCTAAATCCTTGCATGGATTTGTGAAGGTTTTATGTGAAAGTTATCACTGAACAACATGATCAGTCCTTTGAAAAACCACTTGAGCATGATGTAACGAATGGTTATCATATGATAAATTTGAGAGTAGAGTCTAAAAATGCATGTCATACTCCCACATGATCTTTTCCATACCTTTCTAGATTTCATTAAGTGTGTTGATGATCTTCTGCTCGAACTCGAATATGAAACTCTACCAAGAAGTTATTGTGCAACATGGTATAATCCACAACCATCTAGTGGGGTTATACTTATGGTATTAACAATACACGTTCCTTGCAACATAGATGGAAATAGAATTTCCTTCATCTTTGGGTAGTGATTCCTTTGCATGTCATAACAACTCATATTTGTGTACATGCTCTGTAGCATCTTCCACACCCTTGTAATTAGGTAAATGGAGTGAAATCTCGTAAAACAATTGTTGATGGTGTTGTGGACCTTTCTCACCAGATCAAGAACCCTTACCTCCTCCTAAATTTCCTCCACCACCAATACCACTAGATCCTATCCCTCAAGATCCTCAAGATCCTCCTCTTATTGCAGGTAAGTATCATGACGCAATTCCTCTCTCGTGTTCCCAATCTCACGCTAACTACGCATTGACAATTTGTAATACTAAACAACTCCCGATGTGTTTCCCATGCCACTTCTAGACACAATACCCAAACCTTGTGAACCCAAACCTTTCCCAAATGATGTGCTAGAAAAATACCTCTAAACACCAGAAATGTCTCATGTGGCCATAGATGGGTGTAATGTAAAATGATATCTACATGAAGCTATTTTCTCACTAACACCAACTAAACTAGAAGTACTTGTCTCAAACACCGAAACCTAAGCGCTAGGGTTTGGTCTTCGAGTGTGGGCTAAGATTCATTCCTATGGCTCTACTTTCCCCATATGATGAAATCTCACTAGAAGTTGAGGGGGTTTCTCTCACGCACTTACCAAGATGGGGTAGAAAAGACTACTCAAGTCTTGGGCTAACCTCAAATCCTTCTCGTAAAGTCTATCTCCATAGGTCCATCACATCGAAACTTCACATTATCTTTCCAAATCCCTTTCTCGAGCTTCATTATACTTGAGCCACCTCTCCTCTCTCTCTACCTCCATCGTAAGGTAAACCATCTCCATAACACTAGATTCTACGTCCCGCACCTACCGAGAGTTTAGCCGGCCATAGTAAATGATTCTAAAATCAAATTAATAATTAAGATATTGATGGCTAATGATAAATAATGTAAAAATGGTACTCTTGGCTCCCTTAATAACTCAAACTACGTAATCTTCAGGTAAGAATATGTGGATATTATGTATTCCAAGGTATAGTTTGTTAACACACCTCTCCACTAGTGTTCAACAACATGAATTGAGGTTAGATCTACATCATACAACCACCGATATTTCTCCTAGGCCAAGACATGAGGTCTATAATACCAACTCATCCGTGATGCATATGCTGAGAGCCATTCATACAACTCTACTAGGAAACAACAAATAAATGTCTCATAGAGCTCATGATATAGGTTTTTCTCCACCTATTTACATGCATCAAACTTAGATTTAATGCTAAACCTCTGAGAAAACTCATCCTCCATGCTTTTAAGCAAGGTCTCGATGTTGTCCAAGGTTAGAAACTTCATCATCACACATCATTATCATAATAGATTCAAAAGAGATCCTAATAATGGAGCTAAAATGCGTGTCATTTACCTCTCTCCTCTAATCTTTCTCTTAACCCCAAGCACATCATCCTATCACCCAAGTACTAGGTGCACACTTGAGGAAAGCGTGGGTGCTGAGCCCATCCTTTATGAAAGCCTTGTGAAAATGTTCCACCATTAATGGGGAAAGGTTTTAAAATAAGAACACATACATTTAATATAATACAGAGTTAGTGGATCTAGTTCTAAACATAAATGATCCATGAGATAAGAATAAACATCACAACAACATAATTAAAATAGATCCAAACCATTAATAACATGAAAATACACTAGGGTTTATCCCATATACACAAATATTCAAAATAGAGCTCCATATATTGATTAAATCTATTTACAGTAGCCATATTACATAAAACAAGGTCATCTAAGACCATAAACATCATGAAATAAAATTCCAATCCTACAACACTACTCCGAACAAAGATCCTAGATACACTTTCCCATTACAACCCTTTTTCGGACTCGAGAAAATATATATATATATATATATATATTCCTAAGTAACAACATTCTTACATAATTCATTGCTTCTCCATTTCCCTCTTTATTTCAAACCCAAGCACTCCTTTAAATAGAATCTGGACTCATAGTTTCACCCATGAGAAGATCACATGCCAAGTGGAAGTGTGGTCCTTTATGATCGATTGATTTCTTATCCCATCTTGCAAAGGTTTCCACTAATTATAATGATCCTCTTGGAATATTCCCTCTATGGAATATTATTTTCTTGACCCCCAAGGCTCAAAGCTAGAAAATTATCCATTCATCACACTTACTTGTGCCCTCACATGTTTATCTTATGATAATCTTGCCTTTGAATTGCAGCTAAGTCTCCAAACCCTCTTCCTCTTTCGTGCGCCAACCTCTTCGCCCACTTTCATTTCTTGAGAAACTTCCTACTCATTTGTCTTGCATGCATGAATTCCTTCTTCCTTGGGACTTAACCAATTCAGGACCCAAAAAATGGCATGGATAACATGTTTGAAGTAAAAATCTTAAGCTTTGGCTAGATTTAAAGCTTTCAAAGCACTTGTTGAAAATGAGAGGAAAACCAAAATCAAGTGTCTCGATCGAGACATGTGGATAATTTTTTTCAAATGAATTTGATAAAAATTTAAAGAACATGGAATTCAAAAACAATTTCGAGCTGTCAAGAGACCTCAAGAAAAGTGGGTTTTTGAAAGAAAGAACATAATTCTACAAGAAATGAAAAAAACTATGCTAAATGAATCTAAAATTTGTGATGGCTATTGGAGTGAAGCGGTTGGTACAACTGTCTACATAATAAGCATAGCTCAACCGAGAGTAAAAAGTAGAAATAAACCTTATGAACTTTGGAAAGACAGGTCAAACAATTGGAAACACATAAATTTTTTTGAAATCAAGTGTTACATCAAGTAGAATGAAGCGAAGTTAGGTAAATTTTACTCTAAGAGTAATGATGACATATTTCTTTGATATTCAATACTTATTAAAACCTATATATGCTACAATAATAGGCTACATAAGATAGTTGAGAACAAAAAAATGAAATTTGAAGAGTCTATTTCATAAAATTCTAGAACTCAATCTAAGGAAAACCATGAATATCAAGAAGATGATGAGGAATAAGAATGTACACATGAAGGAGTGGATGAAGTGAAAGAAGTAAAAACACCAAGACACCCTCAAGACAATTTAAGATGGATCATCTAACAAATCAGATCATTAGAAGAAGAGAAGGAGGTATTCTCACAAGAAGAAAGATAAGAGATCAGAAAAACCATGAAGACATAACACTATTATCCATGATAGAACCAAATAATGTGGCAGAAGCTAGTAAGGACCAACACTGGGTGGATGCCATAAATGAAGAACTTGATCAGATTGAAAATAATGAAACTTGGGAACTTGTACCAAGGTCTAAAGATAAGAATGTGATTGGAGAAAATGGGTGTTAAAAAAATTTGAATGAGAAAGGATAAGTAACAAGAAACAAGGAAAGAATGGTATGCAAAGGATATGCACAAATGGAAGGAATTGATTTTGATGAAACATTTTCATGCATGATAAGGATGGAAGATAATAAGATTGTTTCTCGCATATGTTTCTTATAAGAAAATCAAAGTTTTTAGATGGATACCAAATCAGTTTTCTTAAATGACCACCTAAATGAAGAGGCATATATTGAGAAACGTAATGTATTTTCTCTAACTGATGAAAAATATTATGTGTGCATGTTCAAAAGTATTTGTATGGAATCATACAAGCTCCTAGAGATTGGTAACATATCTCACCGAATAAGGTTTCAAAAAGGTGTTGATGACAGTAACCTCTATATCAAAGAAGAAGTAGATCATTTGTTGATTTTCATTATATATATGGATTATATCATATTTGTATGAGATCATGTAAATATGACTCATGAATTTTCTGATGTGATGAGAAAAGAGTTTGAAATGTCTATGGTTGGGGACCATTTTTTCTTTCTAGGCTTACAAATCAGTCAATCAGACCAAGGTATCTTCATATCCCAAACCAAATATATCAAATAAATATGAAAAGGGTTCAAGATGGAAGAATTTAGACTAATAGGAAGACCAATGAAATTGGGTTATAAGTTGAACAAAGAGGGAAACTCACCAAAGGTAGAAAAAAATTGTATAAGTCTATGATAGGCAGTCTTCTCTACTCCACTCCATCAAGACTTGATATCATGTAAGTTGTGGGCATTTTTTTGAGATTTCAAAAAGATCTAAGAGAAAAACATTTTAAGGTAGTCAAAAGGATTATGAGATACCTCATGGGAACCCTTACATATGGACTTTGGTATTCGAAAATAAATACTTTAAACATCAAATCATACACTAATGTTGATTGGGTAGGAGACAGTAATGATAGAAATAGTATAATTGGTGGGGTGTTTTTTTTTTTTTGCAATTTCCTATTATTTAAGTTGAGAAAGAAAAAATATATATATATCACTTTTAACTTGTGAGGTAGAGTATAATAGCTGACATGTGGTGCACTCATGTTCTTTGGATGAGAGAGACATTAGAGGACTATAAGGTAAAATTTGATGACCTAATTCCTTTGTTTCGTGACTATAATAATTCTATCGGTGTTTCCAATAACCCTTTGTTCCACTCAAATACCGAGCACATTCCAATCAAATTTCAATTTTTGAGGGATCAAGTAAATAACAAGAAGATCAATCTAGAATATGTTAGCATAAAAGAAGAGATTACTAATATAATAAAAAAACACTACCAAAAGCAACATTTGAGCATCTGAGGAATGAGTTGGGGGTCATTTTTATTGTACCAAAATTAAGAGGATTGACACAAGTTAAGGGAGCATATTTATGTAAAATCATCTCCTACATAGTGCAATTCAATCTTTATGTGAGGGGAGCTAATCTGTAAGCTTTAAACACTAGTCTTGTTTTTAATACAATATCAACTCCTAAAAGTGTTATACTCTCATGGAGTAGAAAGTGTTGATACTATCTTGGAACAGAAAATGTTCATATTATCTTGGAATCGAAAAGATATGGATTGAAGATCATTACATAGTGTATCATCTCGGGAGAGATTTGACATAGGAAAGAAGGAATAAATTCCCAAGGGAGCTTGTATACAAGGAGAACATCATACATGATAAGATAATGATTTACAAATTTTATCTTTAGATTGTTGTAAGGTTTCTTCTTTTCATAGATGTCAAAGAGAGAGAGAGTTTTGTTAATGATTTAATTTACCTTGAGAAGTAGATCTCAAAAGTAATCAAACATTTTTGTGAGAAAATCCTTTGTATAGGTATTATGTAATGTAAATTGATTTTCTCCAAGTCCCAAAATCTGAATTTTCAGACTTCAAATTTCAGTGAATTTCTCTTTCGGAGTATAATGGTGCGAGTTTGAAATTGTGTTTTCAAATTTCCAAAGTTTGAAACCCCGAAATTCTGAAATTTCGGGCTTTCGGGTTTCAGAGTTCTTACTTTAATATTGGAAGTTTTAAACCCAGAATTATGAAGTCTAACAGTCTAAAATTTTAGACTTTCGGGCTTTCAGGTTTTGGAACTTTTTAATCGCACTTTTGGTTAAATCCCTTATGGACTTCCGAAGTCTGAAAATCTAAAATTCCAAAATTTCAGACTTTTGGGCTTTCAGGTTTCAGAATTCTCTGGGTCATTTTTAAGGCTTTCACTTTCAGACTTCAAGTCCAAAAGTCTGAAATTTCAAAATTTTAGACTTTCAGGATTTCAGGTTTCGGAACTTTTCATTGCCAATTCACATTTTTCATCTCTCAATCTCTAAAGTTCAAAACCCTAAAATTCTTAAGTTTTAGGCTTACGAGTTTCAAAGTCCCGCATTTAATTAATTTTTCGCCAACCTCCGTATGGATCAGGTTTGGTCATTAATATCGGGTTTTGTTATTTAAACTCACTTTTACTTGTCATTTTCATCTGTCACTTTTCTATGACATTCTGCTTTCCTTGTACTTTTCAATGTCATTTTTGACGTATTTTAACTTGGTTATTTTCGTTTTGGTTTAACATATTTTATTTTTTATTTCCTATTTTTTTCTTTTGTTCCTCCTCTATATACCCCTTGAAATGACAAACTCATTTCCCACCATGTTTCTAGGTTTGTGTTTCCACAGGCATTCATATTTTTTAGGGATCTTCTTGAGTTTTCCATTTCTCCCTCTCATCACTTTTAGGGATTTGGATATTAGCATGTGTGGAAAATTTTCTTCTTAGGTTTCAAAGACTTTGCGGTGCGTCGCTATTTCAGAGATCTTGTTTTCAACATTTTAGAGGTCACCGTATCGTACCCAAAATTGTAAGGTCTTGTCTTTGCCAAAGATGTAACAAGTGCCCCGATGATGATACAGGTCTCCTCGCAAGGTGTTCGGGATCCGAAAAGCCCTCGGAGTATGCGTTAACATCCCGCATGCCCCGCTTAGCCCCCGCGCCCTTTGTTTTCCCCTTTTTCCCTCTTTCCTTGGCCTCTTGACCTTCAGTGACGAAACCGCCGCCCTGAACAGGGCGGCGGTCCTGTAACCGCCGCCCTGCTCAGAGCGGCGGTCCTGTGTGCGTTTTCCAGAATGCTCTTTTGACGTGACTCGCGTGAAATATCATGTTTCACCAGCTTTCTTTTCCGACTTGAGCATGCATTTATGTTTTTGGTCCCCTAGAATAGTGTTTTTCCTTTGTTTATTGTTTAGGAGTTCAATTTGGTTTTGGTTCTTGGGTGTTTGAATTCCTATAAATGCATGGTTTGTGCACATGCAAATGGTCTGGAGTTTTTGGTCTGAAGCTTGGCTGGATTTTGAAGTTTGATCTTTGCTCTCATTCCCTCATTTTAGTGTTTTAGTTAATTAGCTTGTTTAGAAGCCATAGCTTGAATTCACTTGCATCTTTTGTTAAATTGCTCACCTGTAGGTAAGCCATAGACCCATCTTGTGCAGGCAGCACTGTCATTTCATCCAATCCAGTTAGAAGCTGGCCTCTCTCAAGTTTTTTTTTCTGGGTTCCTCTTTGCAATTCCTTTAGTTTTCCTTTGCTTAGAATACTTAGTTTTCTTCATTGTGTGTTTTGGTTAGTATTGTGTTGCAGCTGGTAAGCCACATATCCATCTTGTGCAAGTGCAGTCATTACTTGAGGCCACCAATTTTACTCCAATCTTCTCATTCTCAGTGATGTGGTCTGTTAGTTCTTTTGGGATTGATAGTGTAGTTCATTTCATGCTTAGTGTGCATTGACTAGCTATTGGTAAGCCACATATCCAACTTGTGCAAACAGTGTTACTGTTTTATCTAATCCATTAGAGTAGAATAGCTTAGGAAGCAATTAAAGTTGCAGGTTTTCTCTTCATACAGGATAGTTTCAGGTTCTGGACACATTTTGTTACATGATTCGTAGTAGATCCCACTAGGAATTGCATAAGCCAAGCTCGTACTCTTGTGCTATCCCTCTCCTATCCGCGTTCTATTCTATCCG
Organism: Taxus wallichiana var. yunnanensis; assembly: GCA_018340775.1. Lineage (NCBI taxonomy): Eukaryota > Viridiplantae > Streptophyta > Pinopsida > Cupressales > Taxaceae > Taxus > Taxus wallichiana. Next base: position 97,192,696 of record CM031234.1, on the reverse strand, counting down.
ACTTACAAGGTTGTCCCTTGTTCCAAACACCTATTCCTGTTGATGCAAGTATTACACGCTTTTCTAGATCTACGTGAACACAAAGAACGAAGAGATCATACTGAGGGGACAAGATCACACACACCATCGGATTCGCCACTGTTCTGCGAAATCCAGGTTTTAAACTTTCAAAGTTTTAGTTAGAACCATATCAAACAGAGTAGTTAATCACTTTATTTCAGTTAATTTTATTCTCGATATTGCCGGGGAAGCTGTGGGGATTGATAGTTTCTGAGAAACTATGATTCACTCCTCACTTCTGAGGTAGGGTCGAGAATCTTGCTAATAGATTAGTTATTTCATTTGTTTAGAATAGATATACAAAATTACACAGACAAATAACCACACTCGGTTATCTTGTTTGTTTTAAGTTATTAGTTTAGTTGTCAATTCTAAATATTTTAAATAGCTGCTTTCTTAAATTCATTTAAATCATCAGAAAATACAAAAAGAAGTCATATATGCTAGAAGTATACTTAGATTTCACTTTATCATAGTTTGTTTTATTACTGCTTTTGCATGACAATTACGGGACCTAGGGAACCCAGGAATATATCTTCTAGCCAATCGTACCTCACCCAATCTCATAGTAGCAATAACTCGATATGACCAAAATCTTAGGATACAAGTCTTCCAAACAACAACAGATTTACAACTGATCAATTCTCAGTTAAGAGGATTAAACATAAAAGACGACCAAGCACATACGTTTTGGTCAAGTCAGTCAAACTACAGATTACCCTAGAAAACATCCACATGAATGTAGAAGGGCTCGAAAGAGAACAAACATTCGGGTGTGATCCTCTAGTTCCACAGCCAGACGCTGGGACACCCTCTTAGATATAGATACCAACTTAAGAATCCAGGTTGTGAGAACGCCTGTAAGGTATTCTGAGAAGATTGCACAACTATTGGTTTTAAACATAGAAGCTGAGAAAGCATATGATTACTAGATACTAGGGATTAGAACTTGATCCTACGTATGACCATAACAGGACCGCAACAACCAAGAGTCTATGGTTGTGATCCACAGATCCCACAACCCAACGAATCCACAAGTCAGTTAGACATAGACACTAGCCTACACATCTTGGTATTCAGGTCCACTCCACTTCCACCTATTATCATCGAACAATTATCCCTACTGGATGTAACAGCTAACGAAGCTAGGGAATTCTGGACTAGGCCAGAAAATCATCCATAGAGTCAATTATATTCATCATCCACTATATGACCTTATCGGGAGATATACACGAAACAATCCCAGGTCATTTTCCACGTATTCCACAACCCATAGATCGAATCACACCGAGCTTGATATTGATTAGAGCCTTCGAGCAGTCATCCTTGCTGATCGATCTATCACACCAGTCCAAGTTAGAAGGGCCTTCTTTTCCTTGGATTTGTAAATTCCACTAGTGCGTGTCGAAGACATTAGACTGCCTAACTAGTTTGTCTGCATATTTTACCCCCACCGGCTGTCTCGGCATGACCTCGGGAGGTCGGGTACGCGGAAGAGTTACTTGTTCATTCTCATGCTCTCCTGTCGATTTTCCGACGTACAAAATTGGTGAACCCGACGTGAAACAAACAATTGTTTCACCTTTTGTACCTCATTAGCATTCACATCAATTTCACCAACAAAATTGGTGAACCTGACGTGAAACATACAATTGTTTCACCTTCTCTTTGAGAAGTTTCATCTTCTCTCGTTCACCTTCACTCCTTCCCATTATTCTGCGGGTATTCATATACCCCCCGAATATGTTGGGATTCGATGCATACGGCAGACCCCTCCTGGGTCTTGAGGCATACTATGCCCAGCAAAATAGACAATCATCACCCTCGCTCTCAGTATGGGGTGACAACTATTCAACTAATTAGTTGTCAACACAAACTCCAAGAATCATATATAGTTCATCTTTTCAAACTGAGGAGTTAGATCAACCCCTCGAACCCAACAAACAGAGCCTTTAGGTTCAAACAATATGACATTTACCGGAGAATCTGGTTCATCTCCTCAAATGCTACTCAAACGACAAATTAGTAGGCAATCAGATCCATACCTGGTCTTAGATGATGGACAATCCAACACGTTATCCTAGGAGTGAACAACACTCTCGGGTATGTACCCATCTATAGGAGGTTTACAAACACAACCCGCAATCTCTTTTAAAGAAAATACCTCTATGCCACCGCATACAGGAAATATTCTGGGAGAAACTTGGCAAGATAGCGATCAGTTTATGATAGGATATCACGTACCTTTACAACACCAAGGTATACAACAAATTCCGTTTAGGAAAAGTACCGTGACTTCACCAAATGAAGTCATTTCAATGTTAGTAGAAAGAGTGAGAGGATTAGAACTGGCTCAAGCAAGTCAAAATTCTCCGTTCATACAAACAGGAAGTTCCAATCCTCCATACCACTCTGGCCAGGTAGATCTCCTTACGGGAGTAGGCACGTTAGGCATGCCTCCTCAATATCCACAACAAACGCCAACAAGGCCCACCATCTCTAACACTATTCCTCCAGGTCTAGTGACAAACAATCCATTCCTTGACAATACCCCGTCCTACTTAAACATATACTCTAAATCACCACAAGGAGACATGTTCTCCTCTCCCGGCATGTTTTCTCAAACGCAGGGACCTCCCTATGCCCCTGCCAACACATACGCTACACCGTATCAACAACCTATCCCACCACCGCTCCCTCAGCAACCACCATCAATGGTCGAAAGCTATGCGATAGGGACTTATTCAGAATACCTAAAGGAACCCTTAGACTTCACCATACGAAGCGTCATGCTTCCAAGACCTCTCCCTGATTTTCCCAAGTTCAAGGGTGAGGGAGATCCAAATGCGCATATCAAAGCTTACGCTACTGCCATACGAGAATTACTTCCTTGGGATGGGGTTGTTGCTAAAATATTTCCCAAAACCTTGGAAGGCATCGCTCTTGATTGGTATTATAGAATACCTGAAGCTTCCATACATTCATTTAAACAACTCGTGTCAGAGTTCATCAAAGCCTTTGACATGAACAAACTATTGAGAACAGGAATCAGGGAATTCTTGCATATCAAACAAGAACACAATGAATCTGTCACCCATTTCATCCAGAGGTGGCGTACAGTTCTTTATTCATCAGCAAGTGCTCCAAACATGGATCAGATGGAACTATGTGATTTATTCCTTCATTCTCTCAGCAGAGAAGTGAAGGAAGAAGTCCAGAAGTTCCCACTAAGGACTTATGATGAAGTACTTGAGAGCACTTTGTGAATAGATAAAGCAGTGATAGATAGTGGTCGTAAGACATATGGAACAAACGGGAGGTTAATCACCTCCACTCAAAACACTACAACTACCACAAATGTCAATCAAGGACCCAAAATCCTTAACAAAAATCGTGGGGTAACAACGGATGGAGTAACCGACCAGCCCAAGAGGGTAAATGTTGTTAATACTCCATCACAAACAAACAACCAACGAAACAACAACTTTACCCCGACAATCAATACAGTGGATTTTAACCATCCACAACAACAACAACAATGGTGAAATCCCATACAAGGGCCAAGCCAAAACTCATTTGGTTACCAAAACCAAAGTCAAAACAAAACAACAATTCCAAAACTTTGCTCCTAATAGGCAACAGTTTGATCAGAATTTTAGGCCACAATACACACCAAACCAACAAAACAGGAATTATAACCCCAATTCTTATTGTGGTTTCCATAAAATTTGAGGTCACGATACTAGAACGTGCCGTGACTACAATAAATTTATACAACGTTTGCAGGAAGAACAAAGACAATTCTTCACAGACCTATTTTTGGCGATCCCGTCTCATCATCACCAAATACTCTCACGAGGGCGATTTCTCCTCGAAATGCTCCACTTAAAATCTTTAATGACCTGCTCCCAAATCATGACAGCAATAGGCTGAATCCAATCAAACAAACAAAGGTGCGGTGACGGGAAACAATGACCATGAAGCCTCAACTTCATTAAATCCGTCAGTTGCGCCACAGTTGGGAGCTCAACCGAGACCTAAGATAGTCGGTTTGGTAGAATTAGACGCTAAACTACCTATTGAAGCTATAACAAGAACACGAGAGTATTTCTCTCAACCAATTCATCTACCGAGAGGCAGAGATAAGAGTCAAAGCAAATAGTTGAAAAACCCATCGGTGCCTATGATTTAATTAGTGACCTAACAAAGACCTTCTCACACATTTCATTTTTGGACTTACTAAAGAACTCTCCCCTCACGAGCTACTCTTTTAGAAGCATTAGGTCTAGGCCATCTAATTAACATCACTCCACCTCCCGAAACACAAGTAAATCACGTAGATTTTGATATCCACCCTCCGGGGCAGCCGGACAAGGATGTCGAATTCATTTTTGAAATAAGTAAAATGCCCACAGATGCTGAGATCGCACGCCGAGGTGACCCAGCCTTACACTTGCAAGTATGGGTTTATAATAACTATGTAAAACGGGAAATGGTTGATGATGGGGCCATAGTTAACATAGTCCCTTTCTCTTTCCTCCAAAAACTTGGATATGGAGAAACAAACTATTCCACTACACGAAATACCTTGAGAGGCTATGATAGCCTTAAAGCCACTTCGATAGGAACTATAATACTGCCGGTCACCTTAGGGCCCAAAACCATCTTGACTGAGTTTTATATTATAGATCGGGAAACTAACTATAATATGATCCTCGGCCGACCTTGGATACATCGAATGAAGGCAATCCCTTCCACGCTATTTCAAGAAGTAAGATTCTTGCATCTGGGAAAGGTATTTGTAGCCAAAGGTGATCCAAAACCTTTCGATTTGCACCTAGCTGATTTAAAGAAAAGACCAGGGGTGCACTCAGAATTTGAACTACCAACAAACCAACTTAATAAACCCTCTGACCCAAAGCCAGAGGAAAAGTTGATACCTACGACGGATCTTGAAACTACCAACATAGCCAAAACAATTCCAACCCCTAAAGGTAAAACTAAAGAAACAGTATCATTAGGGACTACTGCGAAAATCGTTGAGTTGATAGAACAAGATTCACCAATGTTCTTACCATTCGATTCAGTAGGCATAGGATTTTCCCTAGGTGTTGGTTCCTTGCCAGCAGAGGATCTCTGTATGGTAGAAGTAGAGTGCGCAAACGCAATATGATGCCCCAACAACTATACTCCCGGCTAAGTATTGGACTCTCCATTTCGATGGAGCTAAATGTCGTTATGATGCGGGGCGGGTATAATTCTTACTTCACCCGAGGAGAAAGTCCTCCCATTCGCTTTTAAATTAAACTTTGAATGTACAAACAACGACGCTGAGTACGAAGCCCTCCTCCTTGGCCTCACCTTTGCCAGAAGAATTGGTATTGATAACATCAGAGTCTTGGGAGACTCGCAATTAGTAACAAACCAAGTTTCTGAAGTATATGAAACTAAAGCCGAACATTTACAACTCTACAAAAACGTTTGTATTGATTTAAGAAAGGCGTTTAGCTTTATATCCATTAAAGCAATCCCTCGAGAGAAAAATCTTCTCGCCGATTCAATAGCAACCTCAGCATCGCGTTTTACTCCAAGCAACGAGTTAAAAGATACTCACTTCACAGTATCCATTCGTGACAAACCATTGATAAAAATAATGACAAATCCTCTTTCAAGCAGAAGTGAATCTACCATCCTAGACCATGTTGAAAATGACGCGGCTACTTTGGATTACTTAAATGCCTATGCAGCACTACATCTCTCCTATCACATGCTAGATTTATCCCTGATTCCGCATTCGTCTTCCTACTTCGGAAATCCCGTAACGGATCTTCCCTCACAAACGGAGCCTAGCATATACACAATAGAAAATGGAGATGATCTAGATTTACCTCCAGCATCACCTGAGTTCGAAGAGGGTAACGCCTCTTTGATCGAGGAAACAATCGATGTCAACATCGGGACAAAAGATGAACCAAGAATATTGAAACTAGGTTCTTCGTTAACACCAGAAGAGGTAGAAATACATACTCAGATTCTCAAAGAACATCAGAAGGCATTTTCATTTAATTACAAGGAGATGACGGGAGTCGCACCCCACATTGCGGTGCACAACCTCGTCACTAGGTCAGATGCAAAGCCAATTAAACAAAAATCAAGACCCATGAAGCCCAAAGTAGCTCTCATGGTAAAAGAGGAAGTAATAAAACTCCTTCAGGTAGGATTCATCAAGCCAGTTGACTACTCCCAATGGGTATCTAACATCGTTCCCATTCTCAAGAAGAATGGAAAGATACGCATTTGCATAGATTTCTAATACATCAACAAAGTGTGTCCTAAAGACGATTTCCCATTACCATCCATAGACGTTATTGTTGATGCAACAGCTGGTTTTGAACTCTTGTCTCTCATGGATGGATTCTCGGGATACAACCAAATCAGAATATCCGAGCAAGATCAAGCTAAAACCACATTCATAACTCCTTGGGGAACCTATTGTTATGTTGTCATGCCTTTCGGTCTCAAAAATGTTGGTGCTACATACCAGCGGGCTATGACTTATATATTTCACGATTTAATTCATAAAATCATGGAATCCTACGTAGATGACTTGTTGGCTAAGGCCAAGAAGCGTTGTGACCATCCCGAAGTACTCCACGTCATTCTTTCACACTTAATAGAATACGGAGTCACGCTAAATCCAGAGAAATGCATCTTTGGTGTAACGGGAGGAAAGCTCCTAGGTTACATCATATCGTCACGAGGGATAGATGTGGACCCAACCAAAATTCAAGCTGTCCTCGAAATGGTTCCACGTTTGGACGAATCTGGAATCAGGTCATTTCTCAGAAAACTAGGTGCAATCCGAAGATTCATCCCGGACTTAAGCTTCGCTATTCATCCAATCAATAATTTACTCAAGAAAGACTATAGCATTGATTGGACCGAAGACTGCAATGAAGCTTTCAACGCAGTTAAACGTTTCTTCTGTCACCACCTACGCTAATGCCACCTAAGCTGGATCGCCCGTTAATCCTATATTCACGAGCTACCAATGTCTCGCTGGCCTATGTATGTTGGCCCAAGAAGACGATAACAAGAGAGAACGTGTGATTTATTTCATTAGCCGAACACTGCTCGACTATGAAACACGATATACACAAGCAGAGCGAGAATGTCTCACCATAGTCTTCGCAACCAAATGCCTAAGACACTATATGCTAAATCAAGAAACAAAGGTCATGGTGAAAACGGACCATTTACGGACTTTTCTCACACAAGGTTCCTTATCTAAAAAGGCTGGACGTTTTATAACCTTAATGGGAGAGTTCGAATTAACATTTGTAAATCAGAAGTCGGTTAAAGGACAAATCATCGTGGATTGGTTAGCTAACAACCCATTAGACGGAGGCGATCTAGTAGATTTGGATTTTCTAGATGAATGTGTATACTACATCAAAACTTGACCTGCTATCTCTGAGTGCCCTTGGTACACTGATATCATTAATTATATCATGGACCATACGTACCCGGATGCAGTTACACTGCAACAAAGAAGGCGATTACGCATAATCGTAGCCAAATATGTCATTATAGAGCAGGTGCTCTATCAAAAAGCATTCGATGGAATGCTCTTAAGGTGTGTCGACACAGAAGAGTCCAAGAGGATTCTCCATGAATCCCACAGCGGTATATGTGGAGGCCACTTCGGTGGCCATGCCACCGCTTGAAAAATACATCGAATGGGCTATTTCTGGCCCACTCTAGAACGTGACGCGATAGAGTTTGCACGTAGGTGTCATAAGTGCCAAGAATTCTCCCACGAGATCCACATGCCAGCACAAGCTCTGCAACCAATCGCTACTCCATGGCCCTTTTCTACATGGGGTCTAGACTTAATAGGGAAATTCTCTCCCTCATCCACAGATGGCCATAATTTTATAATCACGGCCACTGAATATTTTACCAAATGGGTGGAGGCCATGCCTCTTACTACTGTACCTGGTTCTGTGATCGCCAAGTTCATTTTGAACCAAATCATTTGCAGGTACGGTATCCCGCAAATCATTATCTCAGATAATGGAACTTCTTTCAAGAATGAGGAAGTTCGTGAACTATGCAACAAATTTAAAATAAGCCATCATACGGCTTCCTTGTATTATCCCCAAGCCAATGGGCAGGCTGAAGCAACAAACAAAACACTGAAAGCCATTCTCCTCAAAACAGTAAAAGAAAACAAACGAGATTGGCATTTAAAGTTATATCCGGCCTTGTGGGCCCACCGAACCTCAATAAGAACACCAATGGGAGAAACTCCTTTCTCACTAGTATTTGGGGCAGAAGCAGTTCTCCCGCTTGAGGTTGAAATACCCAGTCTCCGCATTTCACTACAAGGGATTCTGGATGAAGACGCTTACAGAGAAGCACGTCTTTCCCAATTAGAAAGCCTAGATGAAACTAGGTTAGATGCTGAACAACGGCATAGAGCTTATGCTGACCGAATGTGCCGGCAGTATAACAAGAAGGTTTATGAACGTGATATATACGAAGGTGATCTAGTTCTAAGACTAGACAGCCGGATCGACAAGAAGACCGGCGAAGGAAGGAAATTCCGGCCCAAATGGTTGGGCCCATACCGAGTCACAAAAGACTATGAAAATGGTGCATACCTCTTATGCACGCTAGAAGGTGAGGAATTTGGTGAAACAGTCAATTCCCTGCACCTCAAACATTTCTACGCATAAGCAGCTAGCACTGCCTGTATAGCTATCTACATTGCATTTTCATATAAATTAGGATCATTTTGTCCATTCGTTTCTTACACAGATTGTGATCAAGGAGTCTATTCTCAAAGCAATTCATTACAAACTCATGATGTTGTTGGCACAAAACTTTCTAATCATATCTCTCCATTTTCACGATATCATCAATCACTTCAGAATCTTTTATCAAATAAAATCAAACATGACGAAGTCTTAACGGTAACCATACCAAGATCTGCAAGTTTGTTCTCGCTTTGATTTCTTCTTAGGATAGGTGTCTTGCCTATGGTCTGTTCTAGAAGCTTCATGGTGTCACATCTATCCCATATACACATCTCTTTGGAAATAAGCATATACTGACATTTTACTCAAAAAGACAAGTCAAAAAGTGATTAAAACAGAAAATTTTATTTTTACACATTTCCTTGCCCCACCAACCTTCGGTGATGAGCTTGCGTCTCTTACTAGTGACGTAGGGTTGGGAAAGGATGGAAATGCCCTTACTCGCCTATGCCTTTCCCACGGTGATAAACCCATGCTTCTTACAGGTAGCATGGGGCAAAGTGTAGGGGGTCCTCTAGACAATGCAAACATTAAAAGGTCATAAACAAACTATTCAAACTTTGAGTCAAAAACGAATGAATCAGATGTTCAAAATTCCAAGAGAGTTAAAATCCTAAAACCCAGATTTTGTCTACTATGTGGCCATCTACGGGTCTAAGTCTGGATAAACCGCAAAGCAAGTTGCACCCAAAACTATGAAGTCATTCGGGTAGAGTAAGCTTGTAGTTTTCAATTTGGTTCCACCAAAGCTTCGTCTGTCTTTCATCACTATCATTTCACCATATTTCATAACTTGCGCCCTTCTTGGCTCTTGGTGATGAGCCCTCGCATCTTACTAGTTGCGTGGAGTTAGGAGTGGGGCAAGTTAATCTGTTCATCATATTGGTTATTTTCATCACTTTGCCAAAACAAACATGAGGTATCCAAATTGCTCACAGAAGCTAAGATTTAAGATCACAATATATCTACAATATCATGTATCAGCATCATGAAACACAAAAAGAAAGCAAGCATTTGCATCATCTGTTCTCCATTGCATACATATAAAAAAGCATATAAAACATACATCGTAGTATACACGAGGAAACTGGAAACAGAAAGGGAAAACACCAGTGACAAGTTTTGATCCAAAAACGAATGCATATATATAAATAATCAATGTTTATATACAATGCCATCATGCTCTAGGCATGGTCAAAATGCTCAAAGAGCCCGTGATATACAAAAGAATCTATAGTACAAAACGCATAGGAGCCAAGTAGTCTCTCAACCCCTGCGCGACCCCTCTGAAGGTGCGCGCCCTCGCCTAGGGCTCCGGCTACGCCGGCGCTCTGAATGCACGGAGGGCTCAGGGTCCCGAGGGGCAGCCGCGGTCTCGCCACGAGAATGGCTCCTCATAAGATGCTCGGCTGTCCTATAGCCTGCCAACTCTGTACGGAGAGTCGATACCATCCTGGCCACGTGCCGAATAGGAGCAAAGATGTCAGTATGCCTACCAGCTGCTGAAGGCTCCCCGGCATCTACAGATAGCTCCGCGCGGGTTTTATCCATAGGGATCATTAGAGAATCAGTGCATACCCTGCGGATTAGATCCCGCCACTCGTCAACAGTCTCTGCAAAACAAAGAAGAAAAATGAATTAGAAACTAGGCAAGAGACTAAAAGATACAATATCAAAACATAAGGAGAGATAGCAATTAAAAATCCTAAATTAAACAAACATTGAAAAGATGAGAGGATAACTTACTCGGATCACCGGGCCTCCAAGATGGGTCGCTGGGGCCAGCACCCGCCGCAGATGCCGCTGCCGACTGAGGGGCTGCTCCTGTAGTAGGAGCAACATGACACCCCACAACTGACTCATCCTCTCCACCATGGCCCTGGGAGAGTGGCTCCTCTGAAGCTAGAGTCTCTCTCTCTGCACTCTACTCGGCCCTCTCTGCCTGTAAAATATCCTGAGTGTCATGCCACTCAGGATCGCTATCATCCGTTTGCTCCTCGACCTTCCTCTGTAAACTCCTCAGAATCGGAGTCAATATCTATGGGGTCATCGCTGCTATGAGTAGGACCCGTAGCAATCTGAAGAAAAGGTGCCCGGGGTGCACCGGCTCTCCCTCTAGCCCGAACTACCCTCCTGGTTACAATGGGAGTGCCAGGAGTGATCACTGTCCAACCGCGGCCTCTAGGCCCCCCTCTAGCCTCACGGAATGATCTGTAAACTGGTGCCGCTGGGGGAAGCATGCCCGCATATGGAAGGCCGAACTGCTGAGGAACTCTGCGAAAAGGGTGTACCTCCACCCATCCCACGCAGTCGATAATCTGCCCTGTGGTGGAGCAGGAGATCAATGTAAGGGTCTCCTCACCCCATATGTCGGCTATAAGCCGGTACGGCATTGCCTCCATATCTGCTATGGTAAGGGAGGCAACTGGTTGGTGAGGTGCTCTAAGCACCGACATATCTGACCATCTAGATGACCTCACAGCCCCTGGGTCTGCCACCTCTACCCCTCTACCATAAGGAATAAAATGCTCGTACACCCAACTCATGACTAGAGTCGGGTGGCTCAATGACTGTCCCTACAAACGGACCACCCTATATAAGTCATGGTAGGTGGTCCCCAGAATATCTGCGCCCCAGGCGTATATCCGGCCATGCCCCTCTATCTGTGTAATGATGGGGGCCCAGCAGTATAGTAAAGTATCTCCTCCCTTGTCCCCGATCAGCCTCGAGGCAAGGATCCCCATGATAGCCTGTCGAAATACGGGGATGGGAAAAGAAGGAATCGATCGAACTCTCACTCCCTTCTTCGACCCTGTAGAGATGGCTGCATCCCCCATGTAGCCTGCCCACTATGCAATCTATGCTCGAGACCCTGCCATCTCCAGTGTGAGTCTCCTCCCGATGATCGGGACCCCCAGGATACGGTAGACATCCTCCAAAGTGATGGTCCACTCACCGCGGACCCCTGGCAGTCGGAAAGTGTTCCGATCTACATCCCAATATGAAAAAAGTCACAAAGTATGTGGATGGATGGTGTGACATGGGGCACGCGTGATATACAAAATATGCTTTGGCCCTCTCAGTAATGTATCCTCCTCATCCTGAGAAAGGGAATCCAATACCCCCAAAAGCCAATCACACACTCTCTCTCAGATCCATCTGATATACTCCTCCCTCGCCTGCATACACCCAAAAACACACAAAACAGAGCAAGTTAGTATCTAATCAATATCGAGAGAGTCATAAAAGTATATAGAAATGATAAAAGTACAAGTACAGTCTCCAAAATAGGTTCCTTTTGCATTCTGTGCAAAACCGCCACCCTGAGTAGAGGGGCGGTTTTGTAACCGCCGCCTTGAAGGTGGCAGTCGTGTAACCACTGCCCTGATCAGGGTGGCGGTCGTGTAACCATCGCCCTGGCCAGGGCAGCGGTCACGGTCTGAAATCCCGCACGGGTTGTTAACCCCAAAAATCCCAAAATGAGAAAAAATAGACCATTTAAACTAAAAATGGAGCCTACCCAGTAGGCGCCCCCCCTAGGTGGACCTTTTGAACCTAACATTTTCAAAAATAATCCCCCCATTGCAAAGAATTTGCCATTTCAAATTTGAAGAGGGAAAAACACAAAATGGAAGAAAACCAACCTGTGATCACTGAGGTCGGTGTTCCGCACATGGAGGCATGCTCACGATCTCACTGCGGACGTTTTGACTCTATTCACGTGAGAAACCGTCACCATGGGTCCCAGAGCTCAAAATCAATCAAATCGACTCGCGCAAATGAATAGGAAAATGGGCCCACTTTCATATATATATCGTTCTATTTCATTTTAAAATGACTTTTTCATAGGTTTGGAGCGCTGATGGAGGTAAGTTTCTATCCCCGCACGAATGGTACGTTCTCCTTCCCTATTATTTTAGCGTGTATCTTCCAAATTATTGTATCTATCTGCACTTGAGTTCTCTTTTCATTTTGCAGGTAGCGGGAATTTTGGATGGCATCATTTCGACACACGGATGAGTAAGGTATAGCTTCTAACTCCCCATTTCGGGACTGCCATACTCGACCCAACATTTTATGCCTCTTCATGGCTAAAACGCTTCTCCGAGGGGGCAATATGTACGTACCCAAAATTGTAAGGTACTGTACTGCCAGAACAGTGTAACAAGTGCCCCGATGATGATACAGATCTCCTCGCAAGGTGTTCGGGATCCGGAAAATCCCTCGGAGTATGCGTTAACATCCCGCATGCCCCACTTAGCCCCGCGCCCTTTGTTTTCCCCTTTTTCCCTCTTTCCTTGGCCTCTTGACCTTGGTGGTCCAGAACCGCCGCCTGCAGGCGGCGGTCTCGTGATCGCCACCACGGCAGGGCGGCGGTCTTGTAACCGCTGCCGCTTTCGGCGGTGGTCCTGTGCATTTTCCAGAATGCTCTTTTGACGTGACTCGCATGAAATATCACGTTTCACCAGCTTTCTTTGCCGACTTGGGCATGCATTTATGTTTTTGGTCCCCTGGAATAGTGTTTTTCCTTTGTTTATTGTTTAGGAGTTCAATTTGGTTTTGGTTCTTGGGTGTTTGAATTCCTATAAATGCATGGTTTGTGCACATGCAAATGGTCTGGAGTTTTTGTCTGAAGCTTGGCTGGATTTTGAAGTTTGATCTTTGCTCTCATTCCCTCATTTTAGTGTTTTAGTTAGTTAGCTTGTTTAGAAGCCATAGCTTGAATTCACTTGCATCTTTTGTTAAATTGCTCAGCTGTTGGTAAGCCATAGACCCATCTTGTGCAGGCAGTGTTGTCATTTCATCCAATCCAGTTAGAAGCTGGCCTCTCTCAAGTTTTGTTTTCTGGGTTCCTCTTTGCAATTCCTTTAGTTTTCCTTTGCTTAGAATACTTAGTTTTCTTCATTGCGTGTTTTGGTTAGTATTGTGTTGCAGCTGGTAAGCCACATATCCATCTTGTGCAAGTGCAATCATTACTTGAGGCCACCAATTTTACTCCAATCTTCTCATTCTCGGTCTTTGTGAGTGTTAGTTTGTTTGGGATTGATAGTGTAGTTCATTTCATGCTTAGTGTGCATTGACTAGCTGTTGGTAAGCCACATATCCAACTTGTGCAAACAGTGTTGCTGTTTTATCTAATCCATTAGAGTAGAATAGCTTAGGAAGCCATTAAAGTTACAGGTTTTTCTCTTCATACAGGATAGTTTCAGGTTCTGGATGCATTTTGTTGCACGATTCGCAGTAGATCCCGCTAGGAATTGCATAAGCCAAGCTCTGTACTCTTGCGCTATCCCTCTCCTATCCGCGTTCTATTCTATCTGCATTCTGAAGGTTGTCCCTTGTTCCAAACACCTATTCCTATTGATGCAAGTATTACACACTTTTCTGGATCTACGTGAACACAAAGAACGAAGAGATCATACTGAGGGGACAAGATCACACACACCATCGGATTTGCCACTGTTCTGCGAAATCCAGGTTTTAAACTTTCAAAGTTTTAGTTAGAACCATATCAAACAGAGTAGTTAATCGCTTTATTTCAGTTAATTTTATTCTCGATATTGCCGGGGAAGCTGTGGGGATTGATAGTTTCTGAGAAACTATGATTCACTCCTCACTTCTGAGGTAGGGTCGAGAATCTTGCTAATAGATTAGTTATTTCATTTGTTTAGAATAGATATACAAAATTACACAGACAAATAACCACACTCGGTTATCTTGTTTGTTTTAAGTTATTAGTTTAGTTTTTAATTCTAAATATTTTAAATAGTTGCTTTCTTAAATTCATTTAAATCATCAGAAAATACAAAAAGAAGTCATATATGCTAGAAGTATACTTAGATTTCACTTTATCATAGTTTGTTTTATTACTGCTTTTGCATGACAATTACGGGACCTAGGGAGCCCAGGGAATATATTTTCGAGCCAATCGTACCTCAGCCCAATCTCATAGTGGCAATAACTGACATTGACCAAAATCTTAGGATACAAGTATTCCAAACAACCACAGATTTACAACTGATCAGTTCTCAGTTAAGAGGATTAAACATAGAAGACGACCAAGCACATATGTTTTGGTCAAGTCAGTGAAACTACAGATTACCCTAGAAAACATCCACATGAATGTAGAAGGGCTTGAAAGAGAACAAACATTCAGGTTTGATCCTCTAGTTCCATAGCCAGACGCTAGAGACACCCTTATAGATATAGATACCAGCTTAAGAATCCAGGTTGCGAGAACGCCTGTAAGGTATTCTGAGAAGATTGCACAACTATTGGTTTTAAACATAGAAGCTGAGAAAGCATATGATTACTGGATACTAGGGATTGGAACTTGATCCCACGTATGACCATAACAGGACTACAACAACCAAGAGTCTATGGTTGTGATCCACAGATCCCACAGCCCAACGAATCCACAAGTCAGTTAGACATAGACACTAGCCTACGCATCTTGGTATTCAGTCCACTCCACTTCCACCTATTATCATCGAACAATTATCCCTCTTTGGATGTAACAATACTAACGAAGCTAGGGAATTCTCGGACTAGGCCGAAAAATCATCCATAGAGTCAATTATATTCATCATCCACTATATGACCTTATCGGAGATATACATGAAACAATCCCGGTCATTTTCCACGTATTCCACAACCCATATCGAATCACGCCAGAGCTCGATATTGATTGGTGCCTTGAGCGATTATCCTTGCGATCGATCTATCACACCACCCAAGTTAGAAGGGCCTTCTTTGCCTTGGATTCGTAAATTCCACTAGTGCGTGTCGAAGACATTAGACTTGCCTAACTAGTTTGTTTGCATATTCTACCCCCACCGGTTGTCTCGGCACGACCTCGGGAGGTCGGAGTGCACGCGGAAGAGTTACTTGTTGATTCTCACACTCACCTATAGCTTTTCCGACGTACGATCCACAATTTCAGATAATATTTTCTTTTCGATATTTTTAGTTATTGAGAATCATGTAACTTTGGAAATTTTAATTTTGGAACTTTGGAACTTTTAATTGCAGAACTCTGAAACTTTTAACTTTGGAAATTTAAAACTTTCGTTTTGAACTTTCATTTTCGAACATCGAAGTTTTCTTTTCAGGTTTTCAAATTTTAGGTTTTCAGATGTTGATAATTTTCAAGATTTCAGGACCTATCTTTTAGAGTATTACATTTCGGGTTTTCAGACTTCTCTTTTTCAGGACTTTTTCAACTTCAGCTTTTGAGATTTAGAAAGTCTTCAGGTTCTAAAATATAAATCTTGATGTCTACTTCCACATCAAAGGGAAAAGAATAGATGAAGTACTCATTTCTTGGAGTTTCTCCTCACTCCTACCTATTTTATGACTTGGGGAATATAGGAGACACCGACCTAGGGAAGATTGATTTTATAGATTTTTGGGAAAGACTAAAGGCTCCAAATAAGAAACCATGGATGCAATCCATCTACGACAATAGACTTTCCTTCCTACTGATTTTCCCAAATCCATGCATTACCCAAAGTTTGTTTTAGCTATAGTAGCCCACTTTGACAAAGGATCTATGTTGATAAAAGATGATGATGATAAGGTGGTAATCCATTTGGACCCATACATCTTCGAAATCTACTTTAACTTCTTGATGTTGAAGATTACACCACAATTTCTCCAGAGTCAGCAGTGGAGCATTAGGACAAGGAAGTAGAATTGTGCACAAAGGTCATGTTGAAAACTTATCTGGCCAAGAGCTTTGCCAAATTACCAAAGACCATACATTAGTGAAATTTTATTCAAGAGATCAATAACCTTATTGTGCTACTAAGCGAGTTTTAGGTCTTCCTTTGGTAAAGGAATTCTATGAATGGATGTTCTTATAAATCACCACTATTAGGAAAAATAAGGATTTTATCGGTGGGGGAGAAAATCAATAGCTCTATTTTCTATCAGTTGGGTAAGGTACTCACCACAAAGAGCTTGTATATTACATTTTTTGGTTTATGTTGCCCCTGCTATGGGAGAGTTCACTGGGTTGAATACTAAAGGTATTAGTATTACCTCCCAAATATATTATTTCTATCCTCAGTTCATACTGAATGAGGGGAGAAAACATTTTCGTAGGGTCACTGATGCCTTCTTTATGTTTATCCTTTACCATTTTGATAAGGATTTATACAATCAAAGGATTTCTGATGAAGCCTTCAAAGAAGTGTGTGAGTGGGGAGCCATCTATTTACAGTTCCCCACATTTACTTACATTTGGATTCTAGGCTTCATAGGTGCTCCCAAAAAATTACCAAGATGTCCTACTGATAAATGGGTTCTCCTTGAATTGGTTCGACAATTGTTGGATTATCATCAAATTTAGAACAAATTCCACAAAGCATGAATGTATTTCCCTATTTCAATTGCGATACACCCACCGAGAATATTCATAATGCCAAAAATGTGGATGTAGAAATAGCTGAAGTAACCCTACAAACCTTTCATCCACGACCAACTTTGATTATTGTTGTAAATTCAGTGAAACAAGTTGGTCCACTACCCATGTTCCTCAATTGAAGGACATATAGATTCATTGTCGGGGTGAATACATTATCTAATAAATGGATTAAGAGAGGTTGACCTTGGATGAAGTTCAGTAGTTTGGTATAGCCGATGTCCCAAAAGATATGCAAGATAATGATAATATTTTGGATGTGGCATATAAAAACAATAATATTTCCAATAAATCATTTCCATAGAATGATTGGTATGTAGAGGAATTCTGCAATACAAAGGAGAGGGTAGGGCCCATTCTATAGAGAACTTATAGTTGGTTGGTTACCTTGGGAATCTCACTTAATGGAGTAGAGAAATCTACAAATACAGAGGCCCCACCAACCATAAGCTAAGTAGTAGCCCACAAAGGGGAAGAGGTCAACGCAAAAATTTCCTACAATTCCCAAAAAGATTTTGTTTGTTGTTGGTGGCTCATCTCTTTCCAAGGCTCTGTTTCAAAGAATATGTCTCTTATAGCACCTATGACATAAATGGTTGAAGTCGGTGACTCTCTTAGCACCTCACAAGATCCATCATCTCTTCATTCTCTTCCATTTTCACTACCAATATTGGTTCCTTTCACCTCCACAATAGTTTCTTCCTTCCCATATCCTTTTATGGCCCAGGTATTCTCATCCCTTTCAGTTCTCTTAGCTAGAGAAACTATCGGGTCACCCATTTATTCTACACTTCCATTTCCTTCCATCTCATTCCCTAACATCATTCTATCAACTCCTATGGTTGTTCTTACATCCACCCCACCCATCATTTCCACTTCTACCCAAATACCAACTAATGTTTCTAGTGCTCTCATCTTGACTAATGTTTCGTATCGAACTACTATTCCATCTTCATCGGCATTAACCATCCCGAATGGATGTTTAGATAGACTTCAAAGAAGAAAAATAAGGTGCCTCTGGTAGATGTTATATATCTCAATATATTGGAACATACACCCAAAAGATAGGCCAAGAGGCCAAGGATCAAGCTTCAAGTCGATAGTAAATCCATCTAGGGAGTGTATTATAGAGGTTGCTTCTCCCATTGAGGGAAAAACTAAGGAAAAATTAGAAAAAAAGATTATCGATCTCTATATTTTCATTGGGAAATACTACTCATGAAGGATCCAAACAAGATGTGCAAACTACTCTTGGGGCTATGCTAGAAAAATAAGACAAGGATAAGTGTACAAAAGATGAGCTTAAGCTCAAGGTTGAAAATTTCAAGGATTTAGTGAAGCGTGATGATGAGATCACCAAAACTTTTAGTAGTGACTCCATTGACTGATTGGTCTTCTTCCAAAATTTCATAGGGAGGTTGAAGAAAATTGTGAGTAAACTTCGAAGAGTGCCAACCAAGATCACAAAAGACATCGAGACAACGGATGTTGTGAATAAATATGCATGTGGGCCTAGAGATGAAGAAATTTAGGGATTATTAAGGACTTCATCAAATATAAGCATTGAATGGCTGTATTGGAAGGTGAACAATAAAAACCTACGGGAGAGGAAGGCGTAGTTTAACATGGCCAAAGATGAGAGACCACGAAAGGATGGATCCAAGATCTAGATCGGTCAAATTTGTAGGGTTGACTAAGTCAAACCCTTGCAAAAAAATTGTTATTTTCATGGGAGTATATTCCTTAATTTAATGAAATTTCTATTTTCAAGTAAAATATTAGTTAAGGCCCTAGCTGTAATGGCTTAGCCTTAGAAATTATAAATATTTGAATGCATGGAGTATATGAGGGGAACATAAAAAATAATAGATCATTTTTAGGTAAAGTTTCTCTTCAAGCTTGGAAGAGTGCTTCAAATATTTCTAAAACCTTTTAATTATATTCAGAGTTATACCTTGCCATTGGAAATCTGATTTATTGTGTTAGATGGTTAATCAATAATTACTTTGTGAATGTATGATTCCTTAGTGTGAGTGGTTAGCTTACCTTTATTTCGGATTATCTATTTCATGTTGTGAGGGAATAATGTGATTATCTTTTATTTCAGTTGTGAAAATCTTTTTTTCCTTCTGTTATTAAAGTTGTATTATCATTATTCATAGTTGTTGAAATGGATGTTTAACATGTGCATGTGTTGTTTCCTCATAATAAATTAACTATGTGTTGAATAAAATATTATCTCTTCTTTATGTATGCTCAAAGTTTAATAAAGGAACGTGCGCCATTGGTTTTTGGTATTTTTACCCTTTCCAAGTTGTAATAGGTGAAGGTGGCCAACGATGAAAGCATCCTACCCACATTAACCCTTCTAGATTCTAAACATACCTTTATTTAGTGCATCACCATCCTTAGTATAGTTTTATTTCTGTAAAATTTCTTTCCCTAAAACTCATCAAGATGTTAGTCTAGGATTAGATTGTCATTTTATTACAAGTAAGAGTAGTACAACACTTAGTTTAGGAAGAGGAAGCTGACCTTCTCCGATGGTTCCGCTTGAGCCCAAGTCCTGACTTGAGAGTTGATACAATGTGTCCCAATAACACTTTGAACGTCCTAACAACATTTTGTACATTCGGGTGGTGCAATGATTTGGAGACAAGAATTTTTGGCATGCCTGGCGGGACAAGTTGGTACTTGTTTTCTCATTAGCATAAATCAAAGTACCTGGAGACTCTATATCTTTGGATTCCAAATCTTAGTGCATTCACTTATTCGAAGAATTAAAAGGAGAGATTCTTCAAAGCATGAAAGTTATCATGATATCAACCTTTCCATGTCTCCTCCCAAGAGAATAAGTAGAAGTGTTTTAACTCCATTAGCTACAGATTTATCTCATAGAGGTCATTCAAATCCTCCATACGGAAGGTTTAATCCATCAAGGATTAATCAAAATCTTGTTGCTATGGGACATAACCAAGTTTCCCCCTTGAATGCAAGAATTTTGCTTCTATTGGATCAACGTGACCCTATACCTGTTGCGGCACTCAAAATTTATCCTTTTACATAGGAGAAATTCATGTTACTCCAGTAGAGCACATTCTTGATGTAGCCAACATTTTTGTAGTACATAACGTCATAGAGGATAATCTTGTTTGTCAAACTTCCGCCACTTCCTTCAAGGGGAAATCACTTGAATGGTTTCGATGGTTATGTATTGGCATCATAATCACTTGGGACAAGTTTGGAGAGAAGCTCTACAAACAGTTTGAATACAAGAGTGATCAACTATCACTTCTAGAATAGCTCACCACCATAAATAGAACTCCTTAGGAGTACATGAGTGATTTCAACTTCTGATTTCACAGGACTTGGAATAGGATTCTGTACTCATTAAGCCCTCTCTAGATAATGCATTTTTGTACTATTTGCATGAGCTTTAAATAGCGATGTAGTAGTTATAATTCAATCCATGGGGGGACTACATTACTTGATGCTTATGACATAGCCATAAATGTAGAAAATTCTTTGATTCAGGATGGAAAGATAGCTCCCCAACCACCCATGCCATTTTCTCCAAATCTTATAAATAATCAGCCTATCATTGCACCTATTCTAGTAGCCTCTATTAGCCATCTCAATCTATCCCGGCCTCTTCAAATGATCTATTTGAAGTAAAATCACTACTACAGACCTTTAGAAATGAGCTTGTAGCAATGAAAAGGAAATAGTCCCAATATGCTCGACCGTTTCAATCCCAATATCAAGAAAATCGTCCTCCTTTTCAAGGAAATAATTAGGCCCATAACCAAGTTACTAGCCAAGCAAAGAAACATGAATCCTCTCCGAACTTCGGAACCTATTTATTAGTAGTTCATCTAAAGCCATAGTACCAATCTAGAATAACCTCATTCAAGATTATGAGTGGTGCTATCCTTGTTCTTAGCCTCATAACCAAAATATTTTCCCAAACGGAGTTCTGAGTCAAGCCCTTATGGTCCAAAGCATATCCACTCCACTTGAATCATTCATCAGACCATCCACTCATGAAATTCAAGACAAAAATTATGATGAAAATATGCTACTAAAGTGGAAAACAAAATACTTTTGTGGTTTGAATAATGATTCCTCAACTATAGCATCTAATACACGTTCCAATAAAAGGAAAATGGACCCACAATCTTCCAAAATATTAGGAACCTTTTTCACACCCCCAAAAAAATATAATGATAAAGGCATGTGAAAGAAATCACCGAAGTATCCATGGATCAGTCTACAAAGAAGGATGGGAATTTTAGTATCACAATGCCTAATAGGAATTTTCCAAAAGAAGACTCTAATGGCATAAAAGGTATTAGCAAAGTGGGGGCAATTCCGTTAAACATTGTGGAGAAAACTAAGAAGACCAATTTGAGTGTCATGACGTGGGATGCAATCTCAATCCCTTCTCAGAGGAACTTGCTACAGGAGGCTTTGAACATCTTTGGCACTACAAACGAGATCATCGGATCAAGAAGTAGTAGTGGTAACCAGCTTGCACCAACCCGAAACAAAAGTTATTTTTAAAGCCAAAAACCTCCACCATTTTATATTTCATTGATTATTAGTGTTCATTTGGTGCACAATTGTATGATCAATTCTAGAGGTAGTAGTTCCATAATACCCAAACAGATTGTAGATGTATTACAAATTCCATATATTCTTATTTTAAGATGAGTTTTCTAGTTAGATGATACTACAGTCCAAACTATGGGGATCATTAAGGGGCTTCATCT
This sequence comes from Taxus wallichiana var. yunnanensis, assembly GCA_018340775.1. NCBI lineage: Eukaryota > Viridiplantae > Streptophyta > Pinopsida > Cupressales > Taxaceae > Taxus > Taxus wallichiana. Next base: position 97,170,617 of record CM031234.1, on the reverse strand, counting down.
TACTATCCATGCATGTCTTAGCTTGATATTCACACAAGACATATATTTTGTTGATCTCCCTCCCCTTTTTGCCATTTTCTTATCATGGGAGTTCACTTCCAAGATGGGTGGTTATTTTTCATTAGATTGTTCGCATATGATTCTTAGAACTCGGTATGGTAGAAAGGTGACTATAAGAGCTGAACCCATATTTCATAATTATGTGGGGTCATACACTTCTAACCAAGAAATGGGAAGTATTCCATTGGTTATTGAGATGAGGAGGACACAAATCATGAGCCAACTACTCTCATGGAATAATTTTATGATACAAAGGCTTGGACGAAGTTAGTATCAATCACCAATATGATCCCTATGTTGATTTATTAGTAGATGAAGAATCAAGTTTATTGCTCCTAGAAGAAACAATATTGGGGACATACTACATTCATGAAGAAAATACAATCATACCTCAACTTGTTAAGGCATCAAACGATACAAAAGGACTATGGAAAATGTTCTTTGATGGATCAAAAGTAAAAATGAATCTAGTACAGGGGTTATGTTAATTTTTGCAGAAGGAGACAAATATTTCTCTTCCTTTCGGTTTAGTTTAGTTGTACTAATTATGTTTCTAAATATGAGGATATCATACAAGGAGTTTCAGCTAGCTTTGAAGAAGAGGAACCCAAACCTTGACCGTCTTTGGTGATAGTGAATTGGTTGTACACCAAGTCACAGCCCATAGTGCATCAAAAAATGATCTATTAAGATCATATAAGAATTAGGTTTGGGACCTGATAGAATATTTCAAGGCTTTTGAAATTCATGTAATTCATAGGAAGAAAAATCAAGATGCTAACAGGCTAGCTACTATTGGCTCCTAGTATGATGTACCTATGAACATCATGAAAGAAGAGTAGTAGATAGTCAAAAGGGTAGTCTATTCTACAATGATCGATAACATAAGTAGGTGACGGTGTTTGATAGTGATCAACATATTGTTCTCTTCCTACAACAAAAAGTAGATTTCATTTCTAAACATCAAGATAAAATTCAAAAATCTTACGGTAATCAAGTTATACAATGACAGAAACAACCTTCCAAAAGTCCTAGTTACATTAGAATATATCTTCAATTTAGATTATCAAGACAAATGACGAACACTAATATGGTAGTCAAGGAAGAGGATTTTGAAGAGGTCAAGGTGGCATGTGGATTTTTAAAAAAATTGGTAAAGTATGCCTTTGCTCAAGTAAATAAATCTTTCATTAAACTATGTCAATAATATCATGATATTTTCGCATGGAGTTATAAATATCTATGTGGTTTTGATCCTAGTTTAGCTCAACATACCATTGAGCTAGATCCAATATCTAAGCCATTTCATCAAAAGAAGAGGCCAATCAATCCTAAAATTGAGCCACTAATGAGGAAAGAGCTAACCAAGCTTATCGAGGCCTACATAATTTTTCCCATCAAACATTCCTCATGGGTAGCCAATCTAGTGCCTATAAGGAAAAATAATAGAGAGATTCAGCTATGTGTGGACTTTAGGGATTTGAACCACGCCTCATTGAAGGATCATTACCCTCTTCCGTTAATGGATCAAATCCTCCAAATAGTGGCAGGGGCTCAAATTTTTTCTTTGGTTGAGGGATATTCAAGGTATAATTATATTCTGGTCCAATAATCTTATAATTTCAAAACAACTTTCACTACTAAGTGGGGCATGTACGCTTACAACAAGATGTCATTTGGGTTGTCCAATTTAGGGGATACTTTCTAAAGAGCAATGGATATGGAATTTAAAGTAATAATCAATGATATTATCTTGGTTTACCTTGACAACATAATTGTCTATTCCAAGCACAATGAACATCATATCACACATCAAAGAATTTTTTTCAAAGATGTAGAGAATTTGGGGTCTCACTGAACCCCAAGAAGTGCATTTTTTTGTAGTTCAAGAAGGAAAATTGTTGGGACATATTGTTTCAATAGAAGGATTTTCTATTTATCCATCTAGGATCCATTCAATTATGTCCTTATCTCTTACAAGTCACAAGAAAGGTCTCCAAAGTTTTTTGGGAACCATAAATTTCACGCAAAGATTCATTCCTTAGTTTTCAACATTGGCTAAACCACTCACGATCATGCTAAAAATAACATTCCATTCTCATGGATGAAAGATGGGAGGAAGATTTTTGAGGCTATCAAAAGGGCCATTTACCAAGCTCCCACACTGGTAAATCATAGGTTTGACAAATATTTCATCATCTATGCTTTCCCAGGTCAGGAAAGTATTTTTGGGATTCTAACCTTAAAAAATGATGATATGATGGAACAACCAATTTCATTTTTCAGCCGATCTCTCAAGGAGTATGATATTAAATATTCCTTTGTTGAAAAACAAGTCTTTGCATTCATTCAAGCTCTAAATAAATTTACACACATGTTTTCCAACAACAAAGTCAACTTAATGGTCTCTCACCCTAGTGCCAAAGACTTTTTGTTGAATAAAGAGATGAATGAGAAACATGCTGGGTGGATTAAGAAATTAATGGAGTATGACATGCACATTAAATTCACTAAGCTTGTTAGGGGCAAGGGTTTATGTAAATAGTCAATACAGACATGGGGACTAAAGATATGGAAGATGTTACACTTCGAATGCTAATGAAGGAAATAACCAAATTTCTTGGTTGACTAAGATGAAAAATTTCCTCCTCTCAAGGGTATATCCTCCAAATATGAATAAAGTCCAATGACACACTTTCGGCTCCAATCCATTCCATATGCCTTGTTAGATAATGTTATTTTATGAAAGTTTTGAATGGTGCTCTTCTATGCTATATCAAGCTAGAGGAGGTGAAAAAAATGTTAGAGGAATATCACAATGGTATTTCGGAGGGAATTACTCTACACGAACAAGCTGCTACCAAGATCATGCGATTTGGTTACTACTAGTCAAACTTGTTCAAAGAGGCTCATTTATGGGTGAGGAAATATAAAGAATATGTTCCTTTTGTAGGAAAATAGAGGTTAGAAGCCCTTCCTTTTCATCCCATTCGGTAGATAAACCTTTTTTAAGTGAGGATTAGATTTTAATGGAATGATCAATCATTCATCTAGTGATGGATACAAATGGGTCCTTACTACAACAAATTACTTCACTCACTACACGTAAGTGGTGGCCTTAAATGAAAGCAACGAAAAGACCATCCTTAAATTCCTAGAGAATATAATGAAAAGGTTTGGTGTTCCATTTACCATCATCTTTGATAATGCAATGGATTTCCTTAGTTTAAAGTTAAGTGAGTGGGCAGTTACGAATGGGGTCTATCTCAAGACTTCATATAACTACTATCCATAGAGAAATGGGTTTGCTAAATCTAGTAATAAGAATCTCATAAGGATCATCAAATGGACGATGTAAGCTAAAAAAGGAACCTAACATATACAACTTAAGACTGCCTTATGGGTGGATCGAATCACACCTAAAAATGCCATTGGAAACTCACCTTTTATGTTGGTATACGGGAGGGAGGAAAATCTTCCACTCTCCTTGGAATTACCTTCTTTAGAATTGGCTCATTAGCTCGAAGTTATGGAAAATAACTCCTTAACATTGAGGTTTGCTGAACTCATGGAATTAGAGGAAGTTCGAGAAAATGCTATGAAAAATTTAAGCCAACATCAGGCTCAAGTTAAGAAATCCTTTGACAAGAAATCTTCTGATAGGCATTTTCAAGAAGGAGACTTGGTTCTCAAATGGGACGAAGACAGAGCCAAACCAGGAAAGCATGCCAAGTTCGATGCTCTTTGGAGTGGGCCTTATATTATTACAAGTTGCAAAGAGGCGAATTCATTTCATCTATCCAGACTCAACAGAGAATAATTTCCCATTCATGTGAATGGGATACATCTCAAAGCTTTCTTTTGAGATTGTTCCACCCTGTATAGTGTTCATTTTATTTTCCTCTAAGTGCTTTGCACATCTTTTGTTTTCTTTTTCGTTTCTTGTGTGTGTTTTGTTTTAGTTTTTTTTAGGACTCGTTTGCCTAATGATTTTCTTAAGGCTACTGTTCTAAAGATATTAGTTGAAATCATTTCTTGGGAGGTCCCTAAAAATGTTAACATTTTAATATACCTTGAGAAGCAGATGTCAAAAGTAATCAGAATTTTTTTTGAGAAAATAATTTGTATGGGTATTCTCTAATGTAAATTGATTTTCTCCAAGTCCCGAAATCTGAAGTTTCAGACTTTGGATTTAAGATATTTTCTCTTTAGGAGTTTAATTACATGATTTTGAAATTGTGTTTTCAAATTTCTAAAGTTTGAAACCCCAAAAGTCCAAAATTTTGAACTTTTAGGCTTTCAGGGTTCAGATTTCTTACTTAATAATGACAATTTTTAAACCCAGAGTTTCGAAGTAAGAAAGTCCGCAATTCCAAAATTTTAGAATTTCAGGATTTTAGGTTTCATAAATTTTTAATAACACTTTTGGTTAAATCTCTTTCAGACTTCCAAATTCAGAAAGTCTAAAATTCTAAAATTTTAGAGTTTCAGGCTTTTAGGTTTCATATTTCTCTAGGTCATTTTTAAAGTTTTCACTTTCGGGCTTTGAAGTCCGAAAGTCCAAAATTCCAAAATTTCAAACTTTCGGGCTTTCAGATTTTAAAACTTTTCATTGCCAATTCACATTTTTCATCTCCCAATCTCTCGAAGTCCGAAACCCCAAAATTCTGAAATTTCAAAATATTGGGTTTGGACTTTCAGAGTCCTTCGTGTAATTAATTTTTCACCAACCTTCGTACGGATTGGGTTTCTCCATTAATATCAGTTTTTCTATTTAAACTCACATTTTACTTTTGAATTTCACCTGTCACTTTGCTCGACATTCATTTTCAAGGTATTTTAACTTGGTTATTTTCCTTTTGGTTTAAGATATTTTATTTTTTATTTCCTCTTTGTTTTTTTATTTTTTTCCTCCTCTGTGTACCTCTTGAAATGACAAAATAATTGCCCACCATGTTTCTACATTTGATTTTCCATAGGCATTCAGATTTTTAGGGATCTTCTCAAGTTTTCCATTTCTCCCTCTCAGCACTTTTCGGGATTTGATATTAACATTGTTTCAAAAATTTCTTCTCGTGTTTTGAGACTTGGTGGTGTTTCGCTATTTTGGAGCTCTTGTTTTTGACATTTTAGAGGTCACCATTTTAGAGAATTTTTCTTTTAAGATATTTTCAGTTATTGGGAACCATAAAACTTCATAACTTTTAATTTTGGAACTTTGGAACTTTTGTTTTTGGAACTTTCATTTTCAAACTTTGGAGCTTTTATTTTCAGTTTACAGAGTTTTGGTTTTTGGAAGTTGATAATTGTCGAGATTTCAAAACCCGTCTTTTAGAGTATTACACTTCGGGTTTTCGACCTCTCTTTTGGGACTTTCTCTTTTTGGGACTTTATCAACTTTGGTTTTAGGATTCGTAATAGATTAAGTTTCAAATACGAGCTTTATGTCTACTTCCACATTAAAGGGAAAAGAAAAGATGAAGTACTCATTTCTTGTAGTTTCTCCTCACTCCTACCTATCTTCCGACTTAGGGAATATAGGAGACACTGACCTAGGGAAAATTTATTTTCGTATGTTTGGGAAATAGTAAAGACTCCAAACAAGAAACCATGGATGCAAGATTTAGGACATTGGGCTTGTCCATGCTACTAGTTTTCCCACATCCATGCATTGCCCAAAGTTTGTTTTAGCCATGGCATCCAACTTTGACGAAGGATCTATGTCGATCAAATATGATGATGTTGAGGTGGTAATCCATTTGGACCTAGACTTCTTTGAAGATCTTCTCAAACTTTTTGACATTGAAGATTATGCCACAATTTCGTCGGGGTCAAAGGTGGAGCATTGGGACAAGGAAGTAAAATTTTGCACAAAGGTCATGTTGAAAACTTATCTGGCCAAGAGCTTCACCAAATTACCAGAGACCATGCATCGGTTAGATTTTATTGAGGAAGTGAGTGACCTTATTATGCTACTAGCGAGTTTCGTGTTTTCCTTCGGCAAAGGAATTTTAGGAATGGATGTTCTTATACATCGCCACTATCAAGAAAAATAAGGAATTTATCGGAAGGGGGATCACATTAGTAGCTCCATTTTCTATCGCTAGGTAAGGTGCTGATCACAAAGAGCTTCTATATGACATATTTTTGGTTTATGTTGCTTGCCATCTTTCTTGTGGGAGAGTTCACCGGGTTAAATACTAAAGGTATTTGAAGTACCTATCAAATCTATGATTTCTATCCTTAGCTCACAGGTGAATGAGGGGAGAAAGCATTTTCGTAGGGTCAATGATGCCTTCTTTGTAGTTATCCTTTACCATTTCAATAAGGATTTATACAATCAAACTATTTATGATGAAGCCGTCAAAGAAGTGCATGAATGGGGAGCCATCTATTTACTGGCTTCTCCACATTTACTTTCATTTGGTTTCAAAGCTTCGTAGGTGCTTCCAAAAATTACCAAGATGTCCTACTAGATAAACGGGTTATCCTTGAATTGGTTCAACAATTTTTTGGATTATCATCGAATTCATATCAAATGCCACAAAGCACGAATGTAATACCCTCTTTCAATCTAAGATACACCTACACGGAATATTCATAATGCCAAAATGTGGATGTAGAAATGGAAGAAGTAACCCTATAAACCTTTCATCCATGGATGAGATTCAATTATTGGGATAAATTCAATGAAACAGTCGGTCCAGTTCCCATGTGCCTCAATTAGATGACATCTAGATTCATTTTCGGGATGAATACATCATCTAAAAAAGGGATTATGAGAGTTTGACTTGGATAAAGTTCAACAGTTTAGTATAGCCGATATCCCAAAATATATGCAAGATAATGATGAGGTTTTTGATGTGGCATATAAAAATAATAATATTTCCAATCAACGATTACCATGGATTGATGATATGTAGAGGAATTCTACAATACAAATGAGAGGGCGGGGCCCATTCTTTAGAGAACTTATAGTTGGTTGGTTAATTGGGAATATCACCCATGGGATTAGATCAACCTACAAATACAGAGACCCCACCAACCATAAGCTAAGTAGCACCCACAAAGGGGAAGAGGTTGACCTAAAAATCCCCTATAGTTAAAAAAAGATTTTGTTTGTTATTGGTGGTTCATCTCTTTCCAAGGCTCCTGTTTCTATGAATATGTCTCCTATAGCACCTATGAAAAAAGTAGTTGAAGTCGGTGACTCTCCTAGCATCTCACAATATCCATCATCTCTTCCTTCTCTTCCATTTTCACTACCAATATCATTTCCTTTCACCTCCATAATCATTTATTCCTTCCCATCTCCTTCTATGGACTAGGTATTTTCATACCTTCCATTTCTCTCACCGGATAAACTATCGGTCATCCATTTCTTCTACACTTCCATTTCCTTCCATCTCATTACCTAATATCATTCTATCAAGTCCTATGTTTGTCTTTACATCCACCTCGCCCTTCATTGCCACTTCTATCAAAATACCAACTAATGTTTCTAGTGCTCTATTGGAACATAATGATTAAGTGGTTTAGCAAACCCTTAATGTATATGGGTCCATCACTAATATATAGGTTAATATTTAATAATATGAAATATTTATATTTGTATTATTAAATATGCTAACCAAGGTATATACTTTAGGTTAAATATTTAATATCATGAAATGATTATATTTATAATATTAAATATTATAAACCTAGGTGTATGTGTCAACCATTTTAGGTTGAAAAGGTGGGTCGGGAGACATACCCGACCACCTTATATAAAAATTACTTTAGGTCCTCATTGGATATATTCGGAAATATATCAAAGGTGTGCAAATCAAGTGATTTGGTTTTAACCTTGTAAATAGGGTTTCAAAGGAGGAGGTGATCTTAATGGATGTAAAATAAGTTCTCTGAAGTAAAAGATTATTTTCAAAGTGGTTTTTACCCTATTGGGGTTTTCCACTATAAATATTGTGTCACATGTGTCATATGTAAGTTGATTAAATCTGTATTTTTAAGAATCTTTGAATTCTAACATGCTTTTGTCATGACTAATGTTTTAGGTATCGGATATATTGTTCCATCTTCATCAGCATTAGCCATCCCAGAATGGCTATTTAGATAGACTCCAAAGTAGAAGAAGAAGGTGCCTCTGGGAGATGTTATAGATCTTAGTATATTGGAACATACGTCCAAAAGACAGGCCAAGAGGCCAAGGACTGCTTGAATTCGACAAGAAATCCATCTCGGGATTGAATTTTAGAGGTTCTACTCCCATTGAGGGAAAAATAAGGAAATAATTATAGTGGAATATTATCATATCTCTAGATTTTCATTGGGAAATCTACTCACAAAGGAGCCAAAGAAGATGTGCACACTTCTCTTTGGGATTTGCTAGAAAAATATGAAAAGGATAAGGGTACGAAATATGAGATCAAACTCAAGGTTGAAAAACTCACCGCATTCTTACTCAAAGTAACCCAACCAACCCCATCTACCAAAGTCTCAACTACGGGCCTATGACAGCTTTCGTCTACTATCGGCGACATTTCTTATCATGAGATCAAAAATCTAGGCCGAGAAGGGAGATCGGTTAATGGATGGATGGAACGAATTTTGCATGAATTTGATCCTTTAATCGAAGAAGTCATCGGATATATAATGATTTACAAGATGGGAGAACTACTATTTACAAAATGGAGAAAGCATTTTCAAAGGATAATAAAAACTTGAATTTGAATCTGGAAACATGGAGCGAAATAAGAGAAGTAGACCCAGACTTGCTCCTTTAAGAAGTGGTGATCGATGATACCTCAAAGCTATTTGAATATCAAAAGGCCATGGAATTCCGGTGCGAAGTGTTTCAAGATTTAATTAAAAATTGGATGATAAATGAATGGAGATCATGGATTCCCTTAATGATATCTCGGAAGAATTTGATTTAGCTAATTGTAAATTATTCAATGAAAACATCGACGCTCTCCTAGAGTATCAAATTAATGAAAATTTCAAGGATTTAGTGAAGCATGACAATGAGGTCACCAAAAATTTCTGCAGTGACTCCATTGACCGATTGGTCTTGTGCCACAATTTCATAGGGAGGATGAAGAAAGTTGTGAGTAAAATTTGAAGAGTATTAGCCAATATCATAAAAGAGATCGAGACAGTGGATGTTGTGAATCACTATCCATTTTGGCTAGGAGATGAAGAAATTCGGGGGATTATAAAGCACTTCATCGAATATAAGCATAAAATGTCTCGTATGGGAAGGTGAATAACGTAAACATGTAGGAGAAGAAGGTGTAGCTAAATAGGGTCAAATATGAGTGAACATGAAAGGAAAGATCCAACCTTTAGATCGGTCAACATTGCAAGGTTGATGAGTCAAACCCTTGCAACAAATTTACTATTTTCATGGGAGCATGTTCCTTAATTTAATGACATTTCTATTTTTAGTAAAAAGTTAGTTACGAGCCTAACTATAATGGATCAGCCTAAGAACTTATCAATAGTTGAATGCATGGAGTATAGGAGGGGAACATAAAAAACAATAGATCATTTTTGGGTGAAGTTTCTCTTCAAGCTTGGAAGAGTTCTTCAAATATTTCTAAAACCTTTTAATTATATTCAGACTTATACCTTACCATTGGAAATCTAATTTTTGTGTTGGATGGTTAATCAATGCTTACATTGTGAATGCATGGTTCCTTAGTGTGAGTGGTTAGCTTACCTTTATTTTGGGTTATCTATTTCATGTTGTGAGGGAATAATGTGATTATCTTTTATGTCGAGTTATGAAAATATTATTTTCCTTATGTTGTTAAAGTTATATTATCATTATGCGTAGTTGCTGAATTAGATGTATGACATATGCATGTGTTCTTTCCTCATAATAAGTTAACTGTGTGTTGAATAAAATTTTATCTCTCCTTTATGTATGCTCAAATTTTAAAAAGGAACGTATTACATCCTTGGTTTGTGGTATGTTGTACCCTTTCCAAGTTGTAATAGGTAAAGGTGGCCAACGATGCAAGCATCTTACCCACATTAACTCTTCTAGATATTAAACATCCCTTTATTTTTGCATCACCATCCTTAGTATAGTTTCATTTCTGTAAAATATCTTTCCCTAAAACTCATGAATATGTTAGCCTAGGATTAGATTGTCATTTTATTACACTAGGAGTAGTACAACACTTAGTTTAGGAAGAGGAATCCGACCTTCTCTGGAGGTTCACCTTGAGCCCAAGTCCCACAACTTGAGAGGTGATCTAATGTGTCCCAATCACATCGAATGTCCTAAAAAAATTCTAGCCATTTGGGGGTGCAGTGATTTGGAGACAACAAGTTTCATAAACCTAGTTTGAAAATTCTTTTTCCATCAATTTTTGTGTATGTTTCCATCAATGAAAAAGGGAGAGTCTCATTGCACCATGGTGATCGTTATTGGTGTTGTCATTGATTTCAAGTGACATTGATGGAAAAATTGTGTGAATGGAGTAGTTAAATGTTGATTGGTACTTTGCCAACCCACAAAGTGTGGTTCCATATGGTGTTCATGGTTCAAGAGGTGCAAAGTGGTATGATGAAGTGGTCTAACATTGTCAAATATGGTTAAAGATGGTAAAATATGGTTAATGTGATATACAATCTCTTCAAAGTTGTTGTAAAATTTTTTAATGGATAGTTTATTGAGCATTCAAAATGGATTCAAAATGGCTACATGATGATTGAGGATCACTACATCATGGAAAGTGAGATCTGGGGTTCAACTGAGTTCACTAGATGTATTAAAAAGGGTGAAAAATTATTTTCACATTATTCTAAGTGTTTAAAAAAATATGTATAGAGAAAAGGGAACTTTTGGTAACCAGGAAAATTTGTAAATTTTTTATTGTCTTGATTTTTAGAGTAATGCGGGTATATGGGGCGCAGATGGAACATGTTATCATGCAACAAGATTTCTTTTCATGGATGTAAACATCATAGAAAAAAGGACCATTTGTAATGCAAGTTTGGGGTGAAAATTGAGAAATAAGTCCCCAAAAGGAGCATGTTCCAAGTGAGCCTTGGTTGCCCAAAAGTAAGTTTGGGATGCAAGGTGAAGGATTTAATGTGTTGTGGGTGGATCATAAAATTCAAGCGCTGAATAATCATCTAACATATTCCATGAGTGTTTATGTACCCCACATATAAGTTTTATCCACAATAAAATTGGAGAGGTGTTGATAAAGAGTTAAATGTGGGACCCAAGAGCCTAGCAAATAGAAGTACTATGAGAAACCATCTTCCGAGAATACCATTTTAACTCTCAACTAAAAAAATCAATATATTCTAAAGAGATAAGGAATTGGGAGAACTAAATGGATGTATAACAAATTACATGAGGAGATTTGTTCTCTGCATGACCCTAAGACCCGCAAAACAAGGAAATGGGGATGGAGTAGAGTATGGGAATATAGTGACACAGAAGAACATACCCTAGGTCACTTGAGCTCCAAGTGTTCCAAAAATATCTAACATACTCGATTCACAAAGGGATAGTGTAATGCAGAGGAACATGACCTACATGACCCAAGTTCCTTATGTTCCTTAAAAACCCACAATATCTGATTTTCAAAGGGCATTATAAGGTAGTGATTTAATAAAATTATAGGGTATAAAGTGAAAAATTAAATCTTGTTCCCCATGAGTTCTTGATATCCATATTGGCATATCTCATGACTGATGTGTCCAAATTCGAGTTTATGGAATTTTTGGAAACATGAGCTCATCCTCCACACCATGAAAGAAAAAATAAATGTTTTAATGAAAAAAGGAGTATTAAAAATCAAAACTTGAAAAGTGACCCCAATACATGCTCAAAATACATTAAATCGAAAAACAAAAATTGGAGCTTGTCTATTTAATCAATATATCATGATTATCATTTTTGTTGATAAATTGAGTCAGTGGGGTATGGGATGCAAGTGCGGACATGAATAGAGACAATATTGATTGATAAATGATGAGATGTTGATTGTATATGGATACAAAACCTAGAGCTAATTTAAATGAATGCATGAATATTGATACAAAGTCGAGAGAGAGGTTCAAAGTATCGTAGAGTGTGTTGCAGATATGTTTTTAAGGAAAGATATAGGAAATTGATTATAATCTATTGTATTTAGTAAAGTTTTTCTGTATGATCAAATTATTCGTAACTTTAGTTAATCAAGTGCTTAACTTTCTTTAAGTGGGTGCTTTAGTTGTTAAGTGGGTACTCAACAAAACCAAATCATTGTAAGCTTTTTAATTTGTGTTCCTAATAAAATCCTTTGCTTCAAAGTGGGATTTTCTACCATAAAGGCTTTCCCAATATATATTCTATGTTAATTTTTATTATCTTCTTGTAAGTTTTTTTAATATTAATGATTCATTGTTGTTATTAATCAAGGAATTTTGTATTGATGTATTAAATTTTTAGTATACCGATTCAACCCAACCTTCTCAAGGTTTGTGATCTCTAACATTGTCCTCTAAAATTTTCCATTGTTTGTGGGATTCTCCCTTTGTCTTATGTGTATAATGTATTTTTTGGCCTCTTCGGTGTCGTTTGTCCTATGAAATCATGAGTGATGTCACATGTTTGAAACCTGATTTTTATAGTCTACATTGTCTTGTTGTGTATTGTCTTATTGTGTGTTATCTTGCACATTGTCTTGTTGTGTATTTTCTTATTGCATGTTATCTTACACATTATATTATTTCTCGCTAGCTTACATAGTGTCTTCTACATGTGGGAATATCATGTTTTCACTAGCACTTGTTTCCGTTCACTTTACTTGTGTGTGCATTAGTTTCTACAAAAACACTCCCTCCCCTAGAAGGAATCAATTCCACTTAAGCTTTCGCCTCCTTTGGGTGGCATACTCGTCAATGATGTCACATGTACCCCAAACTAGGGGGTATATAACTAGTTTAATCACTCGACCCATATAATAGTCTACATTCATAGTTCAATACATTTTAGAATACAATCAACACCATCTTGAGTATCAAATACGACCCAAAATATAACTTGGATCCTCAACATATCACAAACACTAGAACCCGGACACAAAAAGTAGAACCTATGAACCCTTGACCCTTGCTCGACACTTGTGATCATGGGTCAGTTCATCATAGTGTTCAGAATTTTACACACCAAATTTTACAAAACATAGATTCCTTCAACACTTTACATGCATACATTAAACTTTCTTTATTTCTTTCAGTTGGATTGAAAGAGATCAAATTTTTACCCACCGTATATAGTGGTTTTTATACTTCAGAATCAATAAAACATTGGAGAATACCACTATATTTATCTCCCTACACATCTTCCGTGACTTGTGCAACTAGCCCGAGATCACCTAGTAAACTCACACTCAAAGAGAAGGTGTAAGATATCCTAAAATCTTGTTTTTATATATATCATCTTCGTGATCCTTTCTATCACTTTAATTCATCATGGATCATGTGCACATGTTCCTTTTCATATTTTTACTTTCCTACATACTTTTTAACTTATTTTGATCAATTTTTTCATATACATGTATTTGACTACTTCATTCTTCTTTATCAAGGTCCATCCTTATGGGAAGTGGTAGTCACATCATTGACATGATCATCACACATCAAATGACATAAAAAAGAGGTATAAATGTGAAATCTACACATATGCTCTCACCCTAGGGTCATCATCATCACTTTTTTCACTTCCTCTTCTATAGCTTCCATGCATCACACGTTTATCACTCCACGCATTTGATTTTCTCTCGGTATGCTTTTTTCCATCAATCTACATGGCTATTAGGTACACATATTTTATCTAATTTATGTTATATATAACTCAACAACATAAAGTGGGGGTAAATCTAAATGATAAATCATGCGGTTTGGGTATCTATCTAGTCCTAATCACATACTACTATTCATATTATTCCTCAACAAGAAAAGCACTAGTTTATCACTATATTTGGCCATATTTTCTTTCTTTATATTTTATCTTTTTGTCTTACCATCCTTATTTCCCAGTCTATGTTTTCATACTTCATAACTTCTCACTCTAGACACAAAAACCCAACCAGGGATGCCAATGCTAGGCACCTCTATCCCCTCTAGGTTCCCTCGACCTCTCTTTACTTTACACACATATTTTGGGCCCTTTCTAACCATTTGGGCATCTTATTTTATTAGAGGTCAACCTTTTTGTGATTAATTATGAAATTCAAGCAAGAGAATCATATAAATATAAATTTATGTGACCATAATGAAGGACCAAGCACTAAGAATCTACTATCAACACCTAAGGTTAAATTACAAGGCCATTACAAGAGCATTCAAGAATTCATCTAGCATCCATACAAGGGACAAGGGACTGCATTCTTCTACATATACTTCATAGGAGGGGAATTTAATTTTTCCATGCACACATCTATTTACATCATCTACATATATATATTTCTCATTATCAAGTGTGGAAGACATACGTGCCACCTAGGGCATGATTTCTTCACACACACATATAACTACATTAGTTTTGTGATGTAGTGAAATGCTTGGCTGTAAGTTCACTTGTTCGAGATATGAGGATAGTTTGACCCCTCTTTTTGCATATTTTTATTTTTAGGATTTGATGTGTTTTGGTTTTTTACAGGTGTTTATTTCTTATTGCAGGATTTAAATAAATAAAAAAGAAGTTCAAAGACATACAAGAAAATCAAATGTGACAAGTAAAAATAACTTGCAACCCTAAAAATTGGGTTTCACACCTTCTAAGTAGTCATAGGCACCCTTGACCCTACATATGTGCCCTCATCTTTGCGGTTTTAAAACTCCCGCATTTTTCTAGGTTCATTTGCAACATGCCGAGTTCCGGTTCCATCATTTTTCAAGATCTACACACCTTCGGCATCACCGTGATTCAGCTAAGTACTTTATCCCTTCTTTTTCAACTAGTTTTTTCTAGTTTTTGGATTATTTTATTTGGTTAAAATTTGTATACATTACTACATATTCATTTACTACATTGTTACTTATTAGACTTAGGATGTATTTATTTCAATGCTTTCTTAATCATTTATACTACCATGTAAATCAAATATTTTTCCTTTTAATTTAAAATCAACCATTAAGATCCAATTGGTTGGTATTCTCGTCACCTCCAATATCACAAGTAACCTAGATGAGGTAGCTAATACCAATTTAGGGGATATTGACCTCGATGGGTTTCTCCAAAAACTTTGTACTCATGACACAAGTGAGATAATGTAGTCTTCTGATGCAAGTGACATTGTCTTTTCCTCTTCTTTACATCCCTCTATTTAATGTATGGAATTGGTATGGGCATGTGCTAAAAATTATAACCTCGAAATAATGGAGATGCTAGATGAAAATGGTGCCAAGGTCCTATAATTGACACTAGAGACATTGCAAGAAGTACTTTGGTTTCCTAGTAGAAAATAGGTAGTGGAAATAAGTATTGAATCCAATGAGAAGCTATGGGCCACCGAAAATTTCACTCTTTAAAATTATGAGGAATTGTTGGTTACGAAAACTAGGATTTCCTACACAAGAATTCCCAAGAAGATTACAAGGTCATACTTCATTGAGTAATTTGATGATCTAATTTCCTAATGATCATACTTGTAGGCTTGAAATATTACCACTAGTTGTATGAAGGGATGTTTAGGTACATACAAATTAATATCATTTATAAAGAGAATGTTTTGGGTAGAATTCATTAGTAAATCAATCCATGATCAACTCATAAAAATGACTTGTGCAAATCCATGAGGGATCAAAATAGAGGAGTGAGTTATTCATGACATCTTATCTTGTGTACAATGTAGCATGCCATAAATATCTCCTTGGAATCCCAAGAATGAGGGATCTCTCATATTTTATATTTTATGATGTATACCCTCAATTGAATTTTATAAACTAGAGGTTTCACTTTAGAAAATATCATGATGATTTTTTTGCACCCATCATATTATTATTTAAGCTAGAATGGGAAAAATATATGATATATTATAGTGCAAGGAAAGTGATCAATGATTTGGGTGTTATTTTATAAAATTTATATTCTTTACCTACATTAGAGTGAGTGGCTTCCAAGGCACTCCATACATGTTTCCAAGGTACCTAGATGACAAGTGGGAACTCATTGAATCGTCAAGGAATTTTTTTGAGGTACATAGGCTAATTATATGGAAACATAAAACAAATAACAAGTTCCTAATTACTATTGGGAGATATACATGCTTAGATATTTTTAAATCAATACTTGTAGAGGAATAAATGAATAGAATGGTGATGAAAAAGTTCCAAACAAGGCCCAATTATGATATCAAATGGATAATGCATATAGTCCTAGGGAGCTCATATTAGCACGAGCCTTATTACAAATATTGCAGGATGGATTTTATGGATAAAGAGGAGGTTAGGCTTAGATACTTCTCCACGATGACCATGCCACAAATTATTGACTACAAGGTTGCAGTTGTTCTGTAAAGATTTATGGATGATCATAAAATAGTGACAAAATATTATGTTGATAGACTTTTTCTACACAACCAGTTGAGCCAATTAATTAGAGAAGGAAAGATTAAACACATGCACATGATAAAACTGTTGATGTCATAGGAAGTACCCTAACTTGGCTCATGTAGAAAGGTATAGAATTGTCACTCTAAAACACTATGATATTAAAAGAATAAATATATTCTAGTATTATCAAGTAGAATCTTTTTATTTGAAGTAAAGTGAAACCAACATGGATCCATTAAAAGGTAAGGCACCTCAAGTCTCATCCAAGAGGCCTACTTATGGGATAGTGGATGAATGGATTTTTTTAAAGAAGTAGAAAAGGTATCTTATTTTCACCTCGTTGTCTCATCTAACACAAAATGTAGAATAAATTTTAATGACGACCATAAAATATGTACCCATTAATCAAGAAATTCCACTTCATTCTATGCCCCCTCATGTATCAAATCCCAATCCATGTACTTAAAACTGTGAGGGTCATGTAAGTGTGTCCTCTTCAATTCTTCATGGACCCCTAAGAGAAGGCAAAAGCATTCAAGGGTATATCTCTCACATAAAAAATTAGGAAATGGCTCAACAATGGGCCCCATAAATGAAAAATGAGATGATGAAGAGCCTAGTGTTTTACCAATAATTTTTATGATTTCTAGGATGAAACAAATATAAGGAAAATGATTAAGGAGGAATACCTATGAGGAAAATATGGAAGGTAGAATGCGCGCATTTTTCATGTTATCCAAGTTGATTGTAGAAAAATAATCTGTGTCTTAGAAGGACTGACTGTAGATACAAAGAAAGACCACAAAATAGTATTAAATAACATATGACAGTGGACTACCTAGCATATGCAAGATCTAGGAAGCCTTGTGCTTCTTTGAGAGGATATCAATCCACTATTTAACAAAAATTCAATGTGAATAAGCAACTGAAATAAATAAGTCCTATTACAATGTAATGATTTACATTTCTCATACACACAATACATTATATTTTATGCTAGATATCAAAATAACACTAAATCTAATTAGAAACAGGGTTTTTTTAGGGAAGACGGGTCTTTCAAAGGTCTTGTAAGGGTATGGGGCTGATTGGTTGAGGTCTGGGTTGGTTTTGGGTGAGTGGAAAGATTTTTGGTTTGAGAATATAAATTGACACAGAGACCACTATCATCTGTTGATTGATTCCAAGATGGGGATAAAACTGATGGTGGTCAAGGAACCAATGTCGTAGAGGGGAAATAGGTAATGAACAATTCTAAATGGGTTTTTGGCTCTCAGTGATTTCACAGAGAGTGAGGGTAGTGTGGTTTGGGTTGGAATATGGATAAGAAGACTCAGGAACACTAATAAGGAGGTTTAGAAGGGTGAAAAGGCTTGGGGTGGTTAAATAATGGGTTGGTGGGAAAAAGATGATGTACTTGGTAATAGAAAAATAAAATACTTAAATAAGTAAGATATCTACAATGGGATAAGAATGAATGATTAAAATCATGGTACTTACTTGGTCTTTTATAGAGCCTCCGAGTTGAGATGGTTGATGGTTGATCGAAGAAGAGGTGTTTGAATATTGTGTCATGCGAGTATAACCTATGTGCTCCTGTGAGTATTCAAATTCTCTAGAAGGAGAACCAAATGCTTGTCTTGCATTGTGGTTATGTGTGTTCATCATCTTGTTGTAAGAAGGCTTGAAGATTCATCCTTTAATGAAATAAGGATCCAATAACTTAATGACTAACCTAGATAAAGGTGTTTCAAATTCTATATAAAGGAACCGATAGTAGTTTATGTGAATGACATCGATTGAGGATAAACCGACATCGATTAGGGTGAAATAGTCTAAGTTACCAAAAATATCCTAATCTTTACTATTTTTGGCATGATTTTGATTGTTGGTTCCGCTTAAGGAAGTAGAGTTCATGTGAGATAAGGAAGGAATATTTTAGAATAATTTTAGTTAGGTTTAGGAATAATTATTAGTTAGTTAGGTCAAGTAGTGACTCGACACTCGGGAGTAATGACTTAGTGCTAATAATGATGACTTAGTCACTATGATTTAAATGCCCCGTAATGGGTCTAGGCTAAGGTTTTATATGGAGGTGGAGGTGTGAGGATGAAATTAACTTAATTAAAATAATTAAATTAATTAATAATGTGAGGATGAATATTAATATGGGGTAAAGGGGTCATGATTAGTTAAATTTGTTATGTTAATTAAGTGCGAGGGACCAAGGGAGTGTGACCCAAATTTGGTGTCTAAATTTTCCCCTTTTTGTCATGTAGCTTGTATTGCTAAGTGACGCTGCCAAAAATAGGAAGTCGGTGCTCCGTATGAGTGAGGGTTAGGTTTTCGAATGTGAGTGGAGGTGATCCCCTTAAACTAGGAATTTATGAGGTGTTAAATAGAGTCAGTGAGTGGTTTGATGAATAGGTAAGTGATGAAAATTAGGGTAGGTTGATTATATGAAAGGGTGATATAGTCCAGGTAATAGGTAGTGGTACTCTAACACATGGACATGTATAGAATGGGATAAGGTACCAGGTTGAATAAATTAAAAACACTACATTGTCAAAGGTCGATAGGTTTATCCAAATGAGGTTGAAGTGGTTTAGGTATCCAACATATAGGATATGGTCCTGAAACACAACTAGGAAAGTTGTTGGAATGGGAAATATATTTATTTTAGGGAACTAAAGATTAGGTTGGGATAAATAACATGACATTAGGCAAGGTAAGGTCAGTAAGATAAACAACATGAGTAGCAAAATCAAAAGGTATAGTGAGTAAATGAATTGAAATGTCACAATGACCGAGGTTAGGTTGGGTGATTTAGGTAAGGCCATAGGTAAGGACATGGTAGGGGAAAAACATTCCCAACCGATACTAAGGATGGGTGATAGGTAATAAGGTCATGAAGGTGATCTCAAGGTAGGGTCAACTTTGGGTTAGGTAGAAAAAGGTTTCACGAAGGAAAATTTGGTGTTATATGGTACAATGAGGTAAAAAAGGATAACCAACCGTGGTCATGACCAATTGATGTTGGTCAAGAGAAACTGAGTGCGAGTGCACTAGGGCACATGAATGATGTTGGTCTAGGGAAAATGATGTCAATCAAGTTATATTTGGGATTAAAAGGTAAAATTCATAAATTATTGATTCATTTGTGCTTTTTCCATTTGTGAAAATGCCAAACAGAGAGGTGTTTTCTTAAAATTGATGAGATTGACCATGATTGGGATAGATTCTATGAGGATGTGGAGAGAGGTGAGTGGTAGAAGAGGTGTAGAGGCAGGCCTTAATTGGGGCTGAGATATTTATGAGATTGTATTATGATTTTTATTTTGATATATACACCACCTTGCATGTCGACTATTTTTCAAGATTGTATATAAGATTGTTGAGACACTTATATCTGTATGTACATATGTATTGATACACATACATTTCTATTTATATAGTTGATGATTATTATTGGATGGATGATGTAATCTCTTTAATTTCCATTATTATTGTGTATTATGGAAACTAGGTGAGTCAGGCATGGTTGAGTCTAGGTCATGTAGGCATGGTCAAGTTAGGTGCAAACATGATTGAGTCGTATAGACATTATGTAGTTAGGTATAGGCATAGTGGAATCTAGTATAGGTATGGTTTGGTCAAGTATACCTATGGTTTGCGTCAAGGTAATTTCCACGTTATTGATTTGATGGAAATAATGTGTTGTATGTATGATGTGGTTAAATTTCAAACTAATTAATATCATGGAAATATGAAATGATTTAAGTAGAATATGGTCATTGTGATAAAATGGTAGGTATGTATGTGTTTATGACATACTAATTTCCAAGTTATTGTGTAAATGAAAACTAACTATGATAGAATGTGAATGTAAAGGGGGACTTTTACTAGGGGTAAAAGTGGCCTAGCTAACCTCCAAGGGTCCTATGACCTTAGAGATATTCCTACATAGCCCCGATGAAAAGGGGACTCGGGATGATGAAGTTCTCCCATAATCTAGGGAAGAATATGATAAGGGAGATAAATAGGTTAGTAGGTTTAGGCATGACCAAGTCTACGTCACTTAGGTATGGTTAAGTATAGGTTGTTTAGGAATGGTGAATTCTAGATTGTTTAGGCATGGTGGAATGTTAAAATTGGGTTGATGAAAATAGATGAGGAATGTTGAGGTATGTGAAAGAAGAAGAAATCCTAGAAATTAAGTGTCGAAGTTCTAGTCTTGTATAGGAGAATCAATAAGTAAGAAAAGAGGTGAATAGTAAAATATTTGAAAAGCTCCATGAGTTTCAAGGACCATAATGATCATACCGAGGATGGGTTTATGAACTTAAACCTCTAAAGGTAGTGCATGATTGAAAGTTATAAGGGTGAAAAAATTCACATGATCATGAAATGTCACATTTGTGGCACATCCCTTGAGTAGTTAGAAGATTGGAAAGGAAAGATGGTGAGGTGAAAGAGGTGTTATAGCATAACCTTGGTATGAGATAAAATGCCTCTTCTACAAGATACCCAACACAAAAATAGGCAAATCCATGACAATAAAGTTATCTTTTTAATTTTGTGTTGTTTTTATAGACTGATCGATGAAGGAAGTCTATGTGGGATGAATAGGATATCTCCTTGAGGTATTCGTGAAGTGACCAATGCTAGAAGCTTTAGAATATTTTTATTTTACTTTTATAGAAATAGTCTTCTTTTTTGATAGACTACGTATAGTATGGATAGCTTTGTAGTTGTCCTTCAAGGAGCATCCTATTTATAGAAGAGAGATAGAAAGATAGATTTCCTTTTGACGAGTCATCTATTTGATAGAAGTTTGACTCGAGGAGTTTTAATTTGAAAATCCCATATATTACTGTCAATTTTTTTGGACTTTTAGGTCATGGAGAAGACTATAGAGGAGTATAGGCTTCTTAGCACACATAGGTTAGTTATGAAAGAGGGTTTTAAGTGATGAAACACCATGGGATTCCATCCTGAAAAAGGATGAAAATTATCTATGAGAATTGTGCCATCATAGATTCATGGTACTTTTATTGAAGATTCGGCTAAAACATGATGGGTTATCACATGATTTTTTTTAGTTGTTGATCCTTAAAATAGGTAATTGAAAGGTGAATGTTACTCAAGGGATGGATTTTTAATAGACAAAAGGTGATATAGAAATTGATTCAAAAATAGAAATGGTTGAAGATGCAAGTCATTGAGGGGCTCAATTTTGGTTTTACATTCGAGTAAAGATAAACGATAAGCACTCAATCCATAGGCATGAGTAATGATATAGGGTCCAAGATAATTAGGAGAAAAATTTCCCCATTTACTTTTCTATACTTTTGTTACATGTTTATTTTCCTTTAGGAAGAGGTCACTAAAATTGAAGGTTCATTCTTGGAAAGGTTTATCATAGGCACATTTGATACGTTTTGGTATATTTGATGGTGATTGAAAGTGTTTAGATGGAATTTTTTTAATAACTCAAGCTATGACAAAAAGTCCTAGAAAAAGTCATCATCATTAAGCATATATTTGAGTGAGATACGAAGAGATGGAATTTGAACTTCAAGAGGCAAGATAACCTCTCGTACCATAGAAAAAGGAGAAAGGTGTACCAGAAGTTGAGGTGTGAATACTAGTGCAATAAGCCTATAAGGAAAAAGGAATGTGTGTGTGCCAATTCTTACAAGCATCCTCGACCACTTTCATAAGAATTTTATTTAGGTTTTTGTTAGTTGATTCAACTTGGCCATTTCTTTGAGTATAATAAGGTGAAGAAAAACTAAGTTGAATGCTAAAAGCATCACATATTTTCTCGTAGGTTTTTTTCAATTGTGTTCTATAATCAATGATGAGGTGGTGAGGAACACAAAAGAGACAAATTATGTGATGGTTGATGAATTCATATATTTTGTAGAAATAAGAGGTATGGCTTCCACCCATTTATTATAATATTTGGTAATGACAATAATCCATTGATGATGTTTGGAATAATGAGGGTTCTCTCCAACAAGATCAAAAACCTATTAAGAGAAAGGCCAAAGGTCTCGTGTGACCTATAAGGCATGACTAGGGCTGTGATGAATATTAGCATGTTGCTGACATATTACACAATGCTTGACATAGTCACAATAGTATTGGTTTAAGGTTGGCTTGTAATAGCTGAGGCGAAGGATGCACTTAATGAAAATGAAACAACTAAAATGACCTCCACAAATCCCGTCATGAACTTCCTTGATGGTGTATGGAATTTAAGAAATTATAAGGCATCATAAGAGGATATTATACGACATAAAATCAACACATGACATTATTTTCACTCGACCTCCCGAGGTTGTGCCGAGATAGCCGGTGTAGAGTGAGTGTGAATGTGAGTCATGTGGTAGGGATTAGGATAATTGGTAAATCTTATATCTTCAACACACAATGTTAGGATCTATGATTCTAAGGAAAAGAATGCTCTCTTAACTTAAAGTGGTGTGATGGCTCATCTGAAATGATTACCACTTGTAGACTCCAATCAATGTTGAGCTTGGCTAAGATCCTATTTTTTTGTTGCTTTGAACATGTAGAAAATGACCATGGGCACCTCATATAGATTTACAGACAAGTTCATGGAAGTAAGAATGATAGGCACAATGGAGCCATAGCTATTTATTGGCAATTTTCTAGTTTGGTCCAAAAATTCTTAGCTTGATCGGATGTTATCTTTAGTAAGGAAAGATGTGAAATATTATCTAGTGGAAGTTGTGAAGATCTTAAAACTCATGTATGCAAACTAGTGTCAATGTCTAACTGACTAGTAGGCCCATTAGGTTGTGGGACCTGAGTATCACAACCAAAGACTCATGGATGTTGTGGCCCTTGAATGGTCATTTGTGTAATCAAATCCTATTTCTAGGAAAATTCCAATAGTAGTAGGCTTGATTAGAAATGATATTTAACATATTGAGTTGCTCTATATTCTCATAAAAGTTGTAGGTGTGCATAATACTATCAAACATAAACTTGTATCAATGTCAGTTATCAATTCTAGCCCATTGGGTTGTGGGACTGAGGGATCACAACTATATGTATTTTCCTATTGTGGACCATTGATGGTCATGCAGAATGAGATATAATGATTTTTGATAAGAAAACTAATTACTGAAAGAAATATAATTTATGTTTTTGGGTTTTTCACAATATTTTAGATCAAATCAATAAAAGAAAACTAATCTATCAAAGGAATATTTTTGTTATTTTCAAATTTTTAAGCAATGCATTCTAATATAATAAATAAACTAAATACAAGTAGTTGGTTACTTGTGAAAATGTATGAATTTAATCTAAAGAAAATAACCTAATCTAAACAAAACCCTTCAAACCCTACCTCAGAGGTGAAGAACAAATCATAAACCTAAAAGGGGCTATTGTTCATCATAACTTCCTTACTAATGACTTGATCTACTTGTGATTGACTAATTTTATTGAAATGAATGATTTTATACTCTATTTCATATGAATGATTTTCTACTATATTTTCTATGTGATTAAAACTAGTGATTTGAAATTAGCAATTCAACAAACAAGGAAAATAAACACACAATTCTAACCTGGACAAGCAAGAGCTTTGGAAAATTTGGTTGTGTCTATATCTGTCCCCTCAGTATGTTTCTTTCTTTCTCTGAGTGTTCATGTGAGTCCAAGGATTTGGAATGTAAGAACAATAGCAAGAGGATGGTGCTTGAGCAATGGCAGCTTGATGGCAATCCGGATGCAATGTAGGTAGAAGAGAGATAACACAAGAGATCAGATCTTGGCTATGTAATTCCTAGCAAGGTCATATTAGCAATACAATGTAAGATACACAAAAATTCTCAAGCCTTTGCTTGAATACAAACATGGAATATATAGGAATGGAGAATGGGAGGTTCCTTCATGCACAAGGGAAGAAGAAGTAGTTCCAACTAATTAAATCTATTTAAAAATAGGAGGAAGGAGAACCAAACAATCAAAGATTATTTTATATAATTTGGCTCATAGATGCATGTAAAAATTGAAATTAAGTGAACTGTCGCATGTTAAAACACACGTGAGAGAATCTCAATAAAGTGTGCAGGGATTATTACCCTATGTAGGGCGGTGGTTTTAAGACTGCCCCTTGTTTTCGGTGGTGGTTTCAGAACCGTTGCCTAGTCATGGTGGTCCTCCTAGCACTAAAGGCCAAAACATGCGTAGAGAGAGGTAAGAAGTTGGAAAAAGCATGGGAAGGATAAGTAAAGACGTAAAGGTAAAAAATATGCATTGAAAATGGAAATTGAAGCTTGAAAAACTTCTTGAAAGGACATGAATCATCATTGGGTACTTCTTAAACCCATTTTTGACAATGTAGCACATGTAATTTTGGGCATGTACATAATGCCCCCTTAGAGAAGCGTTTTAGCCATGAAAAGGCATAGAACGTAGAGTCCAAGTATGGCATTACCAAAAAGGGGAGTTAGAATTTATACTTGACATGCCCATGTGTTGAAATTTCACCACCCAAACTCCCGCTACCTTCTAGAGAAGAGAAGACCCAAGTGTAGATAGATAAAATATCCAAAAATAAACACTAAATCAAAATGAAAATAGGAATTACCATCTGCATGGGGATATAGAAATATACCTATGCCATCGCTCCATCTCTGTGAACATGTACACTCAAAATGAGGTTAAATACAACATCTATATATATATATATATATATATATATATTTTCAAAACAAACTCAATTTTCAATTCATTTGTGCATTGTTGATTTGGTGAATTTGGAGCTCTGGATTCATGGTGACCATTTCTGATGAGAGTATACCCGTAACATGCATTTCATAATAGTGGTCATGCTTCCACCGTGGGAGATTGAAAAGTGCGAGTCAAAGGTTGGTTATTTTCACTTTTGTCTTTTTATACCCTAAATGTAAAAATGTTGAAAATTTCTCCTAGGAGGGACTATTTAAAAAAAAATCTTAAATGAGTCTCTAAGGTGGGCGTCCATAAGGCATGCTTTTATTTTGTTGAAAAATTGTCTTTTATTACACTTTTGAACATTTTTTAGGGTTAAGGGCACGTTTTGAAAATTGGTTCAGGACCACCGCCCAAAGCAAGGTGGCGGTCACTAGACCACCGTCTAAGGCAAGGTGGCGATCACCAAACCATCACCCCGCTTAGATGGCATTCCTGGAACCACCACCCTGCACTAGGTGGCAGTTCTGAAAAGAATGACCAGAAAATTCACTCACTTGAATTTTTTTCGATTTGTCATGCTTTATCATGTTTTTGATGAGCTTGCCTTCTTGTATATGCTACTAACTTTATCTTTTCTCATGTTTTGGGAATGCAAAAGTAGGAGGGATACATCCATTAGAGCAGAGAGAGAGTGTGTCATTATCTCCTTGGGATTACTGGATCAGCTGTTTTAGGCTAAGAGGGACAATCTACATAGGGAAGGTATTTGGAGGATTACACAGGTACCCCATGTTTCCCTTGCTAATCACATATTGTGTGACTTGTTCTCCTATTGGGATGCAGATCAAAACACCTTCTAGTTTACAGATGTTAGGGGTGAGTGGACCATTACTTTGGATGATGTATACCACATCCTTAGGCTCCCGATTCTTTGGAGGAGACTGGCCTTAGTGAAAATAGGATCCAGGGTCGTGATGACATAGTAGGCCACATATATGGGAGTCAATGTTATCTCATCTCATTCAAATAATGGGATGAAGTTCCATTCAATTTCTACTACTCTTATTCTGATCATTCGAAGGCCCGTTATGGATATGATGTCCTCACAATTGATCAGGACAAGGGAGACGACACTATTATCTACTGCTAAGGTCCCATTATCACACAGATTAAGGGACATGGCTATAGGTATGCATGGGGCATGGACATATTAGGGACTACCTGCCATGACCTGTATAGGGTAGTCCTATTATAGGGGAAGTCATTGAGCTACCCTACACTTGTCATGATCTAGGTATATAAGTGTATCACCCCTTATGGAAGGGGAGTATAGGTATTGGACCTAGCGGCCATGGATGTAGTGAGGTGGAAAACTATGTCGGTTCTTAGGAAACCTCATCAGCTAGTGGCTTCTCTTACCACAATATACTTGGTTGCTACCCCTTACCAGGACATGGTAGGGTTGTGGGGATAGGAGGTGACCACAAGATGTAGATTTTTCTACTACAATCCAACTTATTGACAGATCCGGGAGAGTTGAGATTCACCCTTTTGATTGGGTTCCTTAGGATTTTAGCCTACTATACGCTGATGTTCCTCCTCTAGTGATACTATTTTATAGGACCATTCAGGGGTCCTAAAGGGGTCCTTGAGAGAAGATCTCGATAGGAAAATGGTCACTCTAGGTGTGCCTATTGTAGTTAGGCATGTGGTTTGTGCTCGACAGGTAGCTGGTGCCCCTCAAGTGCCTTTACTCCAGATTATAGTCACTCCCACTCATAATGGATAGGACAATGATCTTATTAGTGTAGAATTTGATTCGATGAGCACATAGAGAATGAGATAGATGAGGAGTCATTCTTAGAGGAAAATGAGGAGTATAAGGGGGATGCTTTGAGATTAGAAAGGCAGCTCATATGGCGAGGAGAAGAGTGATCCTATGTGGCATGACACTCAGGAGATGTTGAGAGCTGCACATGAGGAGGTCAATGTAGAGAGAGAGACCTTAGTCTCAGAGGAGCCATTTCCTCTAGGTGGGGAGGGGGAAGATGTGTCCATTATCAGACAATGTTTGGCCTCTTGCTTTGGGGAGGCTCCACAGCTACCAATAGCATCAGCAAAAATAGTCACTGACCGTACCTGGATGGCGGGAGATTCGAGTATGTTTACACTCTTCTCTCATTGTTGTTAATTTTAAACCATAGTTATGATATTCTCATTTTATTCTCATTTTATGCTTTTATAACTTATCTACTTCTCCTTCCCTTCTTGTAATGATTACACAGGAGTGGAGAGATCTCATTTGATGAGTGTGCGGGGACACTATGTTGATCCCCTTGGGAAAGACCTAAGCCAAGCCGATCGATGATTCAATTCAGCCACTAGCTCATTGGAAGACACATTGATGTTGTTTCTAACATTAGGATGATATTCAGGTGATGACCTCCCTTCATACTACAAAGTGGTTGAATATGAGGTCATCAAGCATTTGATGAGGTGGAGCCGATCCGTAGTAATACCATAGCTAGCAATCATTGTCATGAGCACTCACACAATTTGGTTTGCTTCCAAAGATCGTCGCAGCCATAGTAGGAGCCCTAGACATGGCTATGCACCATCCGAGGGATCCCATAGGGATTGACAAGCCACTAGGCCATTTATTGCTTTTTTCCATTTTTTCATGTACATTATGATTTTTTTATATTTCGTGCTCATTACGAGCATTTTCACCATGCCTTAGCGCATGATGGCATTGTATATACACTTGACCCACTATGATATATGCAGACTCTTACTTTTGGTTTGGAAATCCATTGTATATGAGTTGAATCTCTTTTGATTTATTTCTCATGTGTAATCTAGATGTTTAGAATTTTTTCTTTTCTATGCTTTTCAAAATGTATGCAGTGAATGTGAAATGATAACAGAATTATTTATTTTTGTATTTTATAATTTTGATATATGATAATGTGAACACAATGTGATGTTGAACTTTAGTTTCTTTTAGAAATATTTGATACTCCATATGGTATTGGAAAAACATGGTGATATAATGATATGGTGAGTAAATGTACTTTCCCCACTCCTAACTCCATGAAACCAGTAGGATGCAAGGGCTCAACACCAAGAGTCGAAAAGGGCACAAGTTAAGAAAATTTGTTGAATGGTAATGATGAGGGAAATACAATGGTTTGATAGGACCAAATTGAGACACTACAACCTCACCCTACTCAAGTTACTTCATAGCTTAGAATGTGATTTACTTTCCAGTTTATCTAGACTTAGATCTGTAGATGGCTACTTGGTTGAAAAAATCTGGTTTTGAGGTTTTAAACTCTTTTGGAATTTTTTACATCTCACTTTTTTTTACTTATGATTTCACAAAATTTGAGAAAATTATTTGTAACTTTGAAATTGATTAAAGAGACCCCCTAATCCTTGCCCCATGTTACCAAGAGGAATCATGGGCTCATCACCACATACAAGGAATAGGTTAGTAAGGGCATTTCTCTTCTTTCCCAACCCTACATCACCGGTAAGAGATGTAGGTTCAACACCAAAGGTTAGTAGGGAAAAGAAATGTGTAAAATAAAAAAATTCTATGTATTTGCATTTAAATCAATCATATAGGAAAAATGTTTAGTATGTTCTTATTTCCAAAGATATTTTTATGGGATAGATGTGACACCATGAAGCTTATAGAACAAACTATAGGAAAAGACACCTAATCTAGAAAGAGACTATAAGTAGAAAAAATATGCAGGCCTTTGTATGATCGCGGTCAAA
Organism: Taxus wallichiana var. yunnanensis; assembly: GCA_018340775.1. Taxonomy (NCBI): domain Eukaryota; kingdom Viridiplantae; phylum Streptophyta; class Pinopsida; order Cupressales; family Taxaceae; genus Taxus; species Taxus wallichiana. Next base: position 97,141,484 of record CM031234.1, on the reverse strand, counting down.
ACTTTGCCTTATCTTATTTGAAATGATGTAATTATTTGAAAACAATTGATGATACCATGAAAATTTGGAACAACATGATTTGAATGCTTTTCCAATTCCTGTTCATTCGAAGTTTTTAGGAGTTGCTATAAAAATAAGTCCCTTAGTCACAATTTTTACATAATGAGCTAGAAAATGAAAGTGCGATGCACATGCATTAATGAACATATGAAAATGGTAATGGATCATGAGTAATACCACTTTAGGTTAAGATATTTCAAAGATTCGTTAAAATCCTCACCCTCTAGTGTACAAAGGAAAAATGCCCCATTTTTATAGTCCTCTACTACTCAATATGGACCCAACCACCTAGGTCTGAATTTCCTTCCCTCACCAGTTTTTTAATCTGGATATCAAGTCTTAATACCAAATATCCCTCATATATTTCACATTCGTAAACCTTCTTATTGTATTTCTGAGCCATCTGGTCAGCATAAACACTCTGTCATTGTTCAACGTTGAGCCTAACCTCATCAAGACTTTCTAACTGAGAGATTCATGCTTCTCGATAGCCTTCTTCTCCCAAAATTCCACATAGTGAAATACAGAGACTCAATATTTCAACCTCAAGTGGTAAAACTCTTTCCACACCAAATAAAAAATAAAAATGGGTTGTCCCTGTTGGTGTTCTAACTGACGTCTTATAGGCCCAAAAATCCGAAAAGATATTTAAATGCCAATCTTGTTTGTTCTCCTTAATGGTCTTAAGGAGGATAGAATTTAATATTTTATTCATAGCCTTAGCCTATCCATTAGTTGAGGATAATAAAGAGAAACTATGTGATGAATTATCTTGAGCTTTGCACACAAATCATGCACCTCGTCGTTTTTAAAGACATGTAATTATCTAAGATAATGACTTATGGGACATTATACCTAAAAATGATTTCGTTTAAGATGAACTTAGCAATCACAGACTGGGATACAGTGGTAAGAGGAATGAATTCTACCAACTTGGTATAGTATTCTATGGCCATGATTATGAAGAGGTATGGCTTCTTTTATACTTTTGCTTCTTCTCACACCATGAGCACTACAAAAATCAAGGCACTTGTACTTGTAGTGTTCAAATCAATACACAATTGTAATAGGTCCCACTGGGAAAGTCACCACTTCCTCCATGACCGTTATAGCCTCTAAAACCTCCACAAAAACATCTTCCTCAACCTCATCCATTGGTGAACCCTTCATACTTACAATCCTTGGCCTTAGAACTAATCCTAATGTTTTTATCATGCACACTAAGATCAATGGTATCATAAATTTTGTCTAGAAATCTATAATCATTTGTGTCATGAGTAGTAGAGGTTAAAATATTACAATAGCAAGAAACATTCTTATGGATTATGCACTAGAAAAATGGGCATATGCTTGCATCATTATTTTCATGGAATATATCATATTCTATTGACATGATATGCACCAAATTTAGTGGGAAATTATCGTATGTTTGTCCCTCTACTTCATAATCCATACACCATAAACTAGTACGAGTCTCATGAGATGATCTCACGAGAAAATTTTTATAGCTACTTTGCCATTGTAGAAATTTGGGCTTCTAGGAATGGGCTGACTCTGGTATCAACGCTTCTCACTTCCTTAGTGTGAAAGGTAGCCTCTGGGGCCTCGAGTGTATCTATGAAGGTCTTATGTGAAATTTCTCACCTGATTAGTGTGATCATTCCTCTGAGAAACCACTGAAGATGTTGTGACGAATGGATATCAGATGATAACTTTGATAGGAGTGTCTTACAACAAATTTCTTACTCCCACACACTCACCGTCATACCTTGCTAGATTTCCTTTAGCACATTGATGCTCTTCTATTCAAACTCAGGAATGTGAAACTCTGCAAAGAAGTTATTGCACAACGTAGTATGATTGACCACCATTTGATGGGGGTCATACTTCTGATATCAACAATGCATGTGCCCTTGCAAAATTTTTGGAAACTAACTTCCCTTCCTCTCGGGAAAGTGATTCCCTTTGAGATCCATAATAACTCATATTTGTGTACATGCTCTGTAGAGTCTTCCACACCCTTTTAATTGGGTAAGTGGAGTGATATAACATAAAACACCTCCAGATGGTGTTATGGGCCTTACCCACTAGGTTGAAAACCTATACCTCCTCCTATATTTCCTCCACCACCAACACCACTAGATCCTATCCCTCTAGATCCTCCAAACCCTCCTATCATAGGTAAGGATCCTAACACAATTGTGCTCTGCATTCCCACTATCACACTAACTACATGTTGACAATGCAGATACCGAATAACTCCCAGATGTGTTTCCCTTGAAACTTCCTAACACAATACGAAAACCTTGTAAACAAAAAACCTTACCCGAATGATGTGCCAGAAAAAATACCTCCAAACACCAGAAATGTCTATGCATCCATAGATGGGTGTAATGTAAAATGATATCTACCTAAAGATATTTACTCACTAACACTAACTAAACTATAAGTACTTTTCGAGATACTAAAAAAATAAGCACCAGGGTTTGGTCTCCAGGTGGGCTAAGATGCGCGCCTATGGCTCTCCTTTCTCCACATGAAAAAATCTCACTAGAAGATGAGGGGGTTTATCTCATGTACTTGCCAATATGGGGTTAGCATAGAAGCGCTTAAGTCTCAAGATAAACTCAAATCCTTCTTGTAACATCTATCTCCATAGGTCCATCACATTAGAAACTTCACATTGTCTTTCCAACTCCATTTCTTGAGCTTCATTATACTTGAGCCACCTCTCCTCTCTCTCTACCTCCATCGTAAGGTCCACCATCTCCTCCAAACCATATTTTACATCTCGCACCTAGCGAGAGTTTAGCCAGCCATAGGAAATGCTTCCAAACTCAAATTAATAATCAAGATCTTGATGGATAATGGTAAATCATGCAAGAACGATCCTCTTAGCTCCTTATCAACTTAAAATTAGAAATATTTGGGTAAGAATACATGGAGATCATGTATTCCAAGGTATAACTTGTTAACAAACCTCTCCACTAGTGTTCAACAACATGAGTCCAATTCGGATCAACATCATACAACCACCGATATTACTTACGGTCAAGACATGAGGTCTATAATACCAACTAGTCCTTAATGCATATGTTGAGAGCCATTCATACAACTCTACTAGGAAACAACAAAGAAATGTCTCATAGATCTCGTGATACAGGTTATCCTCCACCTATTTACATGCATAAACTCAAATTCGAGTGCTCAACTTCTAAGAAAACACATCCTCCATGCTTTTAAGCAAGGTCTCGACGTTGTCCAAGGTTAGACACTTCATCGCAGTACACATCATTATCAAAATAGATTGAAAATAGGTCTCAAAGAATGAAACCAAAATATAGTTTCATTTACCTATATCCTCTAATGTTTCTCTTTACCCCAAGCACATCGTAGTATCACCCAAGTCACGTGTGCTCACTCGAGGAAAGCACGGGTGCCGAGCCCATCCTTTATGTGAGCCTTGTGATAATGTTCCACCATTAATGGGGAAAAGGTTTTCAAAATAATAACACATACATTTAATTTAATATAGAGGTAGTGGATCTAGTTCTAAGCATAAATGCTCCATGAGATAAGCATAAAAATCACAACAACATAATGGAAACAGATCTAAACCATGAATAACATGAAAATACACTAGGTTTAGTCCATAGACACAAATATACAAAATAGAGCTCCATATATTGATTAAATCTATTTACAGTAGCCATATTACATCAAACAGGGTCATCTTAGACCATAAACATCATGAAATAACATTCCAACCCTACCAAATTACTCGAGCAAATATCCTTTATACACTTTCCCATTACAAACCTTTTTCGACCCGAGAACATATATATGCCTAGTAAAAACATTCTTGCAGTACTTCATTACCTCTCCAACTCCCTCTTTATTTCAAACCCAAGCACTCCTTTAAATAGAATCTGGACTCATAGTTTCACCCATGAGAAAATCACATGCCAAGTGGAAGTGTGGTCCTCCATGATCGATTGATTGCTTATGCCATCTTGCAAAGGATTCCACTAACTATAATGATCCTCCGATGAATATTCCCTACGTGGAATATTCTTTTCTTGACCCCCAAGGCTCTAAGATATCACCTTATCCATTCATCATGCTTTCTCGTGCCTTCACGTGTTTCTCCCGTGATACTTCCTTTGAATTATGGATAAGTCTCCAAACACACTTCCTCTTCCTCATGCCAACCTCTTCTCCCGTATTCATTTCCTTGAGTGACTTCCTACTCACTTTTATTACATGCACACCCTCTTTCTACCTTGTGACTTAACTAATTCAAACCCAACAAATGGCATGGATAACATTTTTGAAGTAAAAATATTAAGCTTTAGATATATTTAAAGCTTTCAAAGCACTTATTTAAAATGAGAGGAATACCAAAATCAAGTGACCGAGATCGACAGGGGTGGATAATTTTGTTCTAATGAATTTTATGATTTTTTAAAGAACATGGAATTTTAAGACAGCTTACGAGCTATTAGGACACCGCAACAAAAGTGGGTTGTTGAAAGAAAGAACATAGTTGTACAATAAATGAAAAAAACTATGCTAAATGAATCTAAAATTCCTAATGGCTATTGGAGTAAAGAAGTTGGTTCAACTATCTACATACTAAACATATCTCAAATGAGAGTGAATAGTAGCCATAAACCTTATGAACTTTGCAAATATAGGCCAAGTAATGGGAAACACATAAGAGTCTTTGGAATCAAGTTTTACATCAAGCGAATGAAGACAAGCTAGGTAAGTTTTACCTTATGAGTAATGATGACATATTTATTTTATATTTAATAGTTACTACAACCTATATATGCTACAACAAGAGGCTACATAAGATAGTTGAGAGAAAAAATATGAAATTTGAAGAGTATTATTCCTAAAATTCTAGCACTCAATCTAAAGACAACCATGAAGATCAAGAAGATGATGAAGAATAAGAATGTACACATGAAGGAGTGGAAGAATTGGAAGGAAAAAACACCAAGACATGCTCAAGAAAAGTTAAGAGGGATCATCTAACAAATCAAATCATTGGAAGCAGAGAAGGAGGTATTCTCACAAGAAGAAAGCTAAGAGATCATAAAAACATGAAGACATAACACTTTGTTATCCACGATAGAACAAAATAATATAGCGAAGTTAGCATAGACCAGCACTGGGAGGATGCCATGAATGAATAACTTGATCAGATTGAAAATAATGAAACATGGGAACTTGTACCAAGGTCTAAAGAAAATAATGTGATTAAAGAAAATGGGTGTTCAGAAATAAATTGAATGAGAAAGGTGAAATAACAAGAAACAAGGAAATATTGGTATGCAAAGGCTATGCACAAATGGAAGGAATTGATTTTGATGAAACATTTTCACTAGTGCAAGGATGGAAGAAATCATATTATTTTTGGCATATGCTTCTTATAAGAAAATCAAATTTTTTCGATTGATGTCAAATCGGTTTTCTGAAATGGCCACCTAAGTGAAGAGGTATATATTGAGAAACCTAATGAATTTTATATAACTAATGACAAATATCATGTTTGCATGTTGAAAAATTATTTCTATGGAATCAAACAAGCTCCTAGAGATTTGTACAAAAGATTGGACACATATCTCACTAAATAAGGTTTCGAAAAGGTGTTACCGATAGTAACCTCTATATCAAAGAATAAGGATATCATCTATTGATTGTCATTATATATGTGGATTATAAGATATTTGTAGGAGATCATCTAAATATAACTCATGAATTTTCTGATGTGATGAGAAAAGTGTTTGAAATGTCTATGCTTGGGGACCTTTTTTTCTTTCTAGGCTTACAAATCAATCAATTAGACCAAGGTATCTTCATATCCCAAACCAAATATATCAAATACATCTGAAAAAAGGTTCAATATGGAAGAATGCAGACCAATAGGAACACCAATGGAAGTGGGTTACAAGTTGAACAAAGAGGAAAACTCACCAAAGGTAGACAAAACTTTGTATAGGTCTATGATAGGTAGTCTTCTCTACTCCACTACATCAAGACTTGATATCATGAAAGTTGTGGGCCTTGTTGGGAGATTTCAAGAAGATCTAAGAGATAAACATTTTAAGGTAGTTAAAAGGATTCTGAGATACCTCTTGGGAACCCTTACATATGGACTTTGGTATCCCAAAACAAATACTTTCAACATCAAATCATATACTAATGTTGATTGGGAAGGAGATAGTTATGATAGAAATAGTATAATTGGTGGTGTTTTTTTTTGCAATTACCTATTATTTAGGTTGAGAAAGATAAAAACTTCAATATAACTTTTAACTTGTGAGGAAAAGTATATAACAGTTGACATGTGGTGCACTCATGTTCTTTGGATGAGACAGACATTAGAGGACTACAAGGTAAAATTTGAAGGCCCAATTCCTTTGTTTTGTGACTATACTAATTCTATCAATGTTTCCAAGAACTCTTGGTTCCACTCAAATACCGAGCACATTCCAATCAGATTTCAGTTTTTGAGGGAACAAGTAAATGACAAGAAGATCAATCTAGAATATGTCAGCAAAAAAGAAGAGATTGCTGATATAATGACAAAACCACTGCCAAAAGTAACATTTGAGCATATGAGGAATGAGTTGGGGTCATTCCTGATCATACCAACAATTAAGACGATTGACACAAGTTAAGGGAGCATATTTATGTAAAATCATCTCCTAGACATTGCAATTCAATCTTTATGTGAGGGGAGCTAATCTACAAGTTTTTAACACTACTCTTGTTTGACATACAATATCAGCTCCCAAAAAGTGTTGATACTATCTTGGAGTAGAAAGTGTTGATACTATCTTGGAATAGAGAATGTTCATATTATCTTGGAATGGAAAAGATATGGATTGAAGATCATTACATAGTGTATCATCTCAAGGAGATATTTAACATAGGAAAGAATGAATACAATCCCAAGGGGAGCTTGTATATAAGTAGAAAATCATACATGGTAAGATAATGATTTATTAAGTTTATTTGTAGATTGGTGTAAGGTTTCTTCTTTTTCATAGATGTCAAAGTGGGAGAGAGTTTCATAAACATAGTTTTAAAATTCTTTTTCCATCAAGTTTTTGTGTATGTTTCCATAAATGACAAAGCGAGTCGGTTGCACCATGGTCATCATTATTGGTGTTGTCATCAATGTCAAGTGACATTGATGGAAAACTAGTGTGAATGGAGCAATTAAAGGTTTATTGGTAGTTCCAACCCAAAATGTGGTTCTAGGTGGTGTGCATGGTTTAGTAGGTACAGTGGTATGATGAAGTGGTCAAACATTTTCAAACATGGTCAAAGATGGTAAAAAATGATGAATGTGATAGACAATTTCTTTAGTGATGTAAAATGATCTATGGATAGTTTATTTATCATTAAAAATGGATTCAAAATGACTACATGATGATTTAAGATCACTACATCATGGACAATTAGTTCATGGTTCAATTGAGTTCACTAGATGTATTAAAAAGGGATAAAAAAATTCACATTATTCTAAGTGTTTAAAAATATGTATACAAAAAAGAAATTTTGGTAATCGGGAAAAATTGTAATTTTTTTATTATCTTGAGTTTTAGAGTAATGCGTGTATATGGGGTGCGAGATGAAACATGTTGTCATGGAACAAGAGTTATTTACATGAATGTAAAGATTGCAGGAATAAGGATTGTTTGTAATATAGGTTTGGGGTGAAAATTGAGCACTAATTTCCCCAAACGAGCATGTTCCAAGTGAGCCTTGGTTCCCAAAACTAAGTTTTGGACATAAGGTGAAGGATCCAATGTGTTGTGGGTGGATCATAAAATTCAAGCACCAAATACCCATCTAGTACATGTTCCACAAGTGTTTATGTACCCCCATATAAGTTTGATCCACAATAAAAATGGAGAGGTGTGGATAAAGAGTTAGATACAAGACCAAAGAGCCTAGTAGATAGAAGTACCACAAGAAACCATGTTCTCAAAACACCATTTTAACTCTCAACTAAAAGAATCAATATGTTGTAAAGAGATAAGGAATTGGGATAAATAAATGGATGTATAAAAAGTTCCATGAGGATATTTGTTCTCCGTATAAGCCTAAGACCTCAAAACAAGGAAATGGGGATGGAGTAGAGTGCAAAATATAGTGATGCAAAAGAACATATCCTAGGTCACTCAAGTTCCAAGTGTTCCAAAAATATCCGACAAACTTGATTCACAAAGGGATAGTGTAATACAAAGGAACACGACCTACATGACCCAAGTTCCTTGTGTTCTTTTTCAAAGGATGTTATAAGGTAGTGATTTAATAAAATTATAGGGTATAAAGTGAAAATTAAATCTTGTTCCCCACGAGCTCTTGATATCCATATGGGCATATCTAGTGTTCGAGGTGTCCAAATTAAGATTTTATGGAATTTTTCAAAACATGAGCTCATCCTCCACACCATGAAATAAAAATAAATGTTTTAAAGCAAAAAGTAGTATTAAAAATCGAAACTTGCAAAGTGACACCAATACATGCTCAAAATACACTAAATTAGAAAAACAAAAATATGGAGCTTGTCTATTTAATCAATATTTCATGATCATCATTGTTGTTGATAAATTAAGTCGGTGAGTACGAGATGCAAGTGTAGAGACAAAGAGAGACAAGATTGATTCATAAATGATGAGCTATTTATTGTAGATGGATACAAAACCCGAGCTAATTCAAATGAATGAATGAATATTAATACGAGTGGAGAAAGGTTCAAAGAATCGAGAGAGTGCTGCAGATATGCTTGTAATGAAATATATAGGAAAGTGATTATAATTTATTGTATTTAGTTATATGGTTATGTATCATCAAATTATTTGTAACTTTAGTTGAGCGGGTACTTAAATTTCTATAAGTGGATTCTTACGAGAATCGAAGTGGGTGCTTCAATTGTTAAGTGGGTACTCAACAAAACCAAATCATTATAAGCTTTTTAATTTATGTTCCTAATAAAATCCTTTGTTTCAAAGTGGTATTTTCCCACGTAAATGGTTTCACAATATAAAATCTATGTTCATTGTTATTATCTTCTTGCATGTGCTTTTTAATGTTAATGATTCAAAGTGTTGCTATTAATAAAGGAATTTTGGATTGGATGCATTAAATTTTTAGTATACACTGATTCACCCCACCCTTCTCAAAGGTGCTTGTTATCTCTAACATTGTCTTCTAATATTTTCCATTTTTTTGGGCTTCACCCTTTGTCTTATGTGTATAATGTATTTTTTGGATGCTTCGGCCTTGATTGTCTTACAACATCATGAGTGATGTCACATGTTTGAAACCCAATTTGCATGGTCTACATTGTTTTATTGTGTATTGTCTTATTGTGTGTTATCTTACACATTGTATTCTTTCTCAATATCTTACATATTGTCTTCTACATGTGGGAATATCATTTTTTCAGTAACACTTATTTCCATTCACTTTACTTGTGTGTGTCATGGTTTCTACAAAAAAACTCCCTCCCCCTGGAGGGAATCAATTCCACTTCAGTTGTCAGTACTCCTTTGGGTGACATACTCCTCAATGATGTCACATGTACCCAAAATAAAGGGGTATATAATTGGTTAAACCAGTCAACCCATATAATAGTCTACATTCACAGCTCAAACCATTTTAGAATACAATAACACCGTCTTAAGTCTCAACAATGACCCAAAATCTAACTTGGGTCCTCAAAATAGCACAAACACTAGCATCCGGACACAAAAATTAGAACTTATGCACCCTTGACCCTTTCTAGACGCTTGTGACCATGTGGTAGCTACACAAACTTCTTCAGATTCATCAAAGTTTTCATAAGTTTACACAACAACTTTTAAAACACATACGGTCATTCAACACTCAACATTCATACATTAAACTTTATTTATTTCTTTTAGGTTGGATCGAACCGATCAAATTTTTACATACCATATATAGTGGTTTTTATACTTCAGAATCAATCAAACATTAGAGAATACCACTATATTTATCTCCCTACATATCTTTCGGACTTAGTGTAACTAGCGTGAGATCGCCCAATAAACTCACACTCAATGTAGAAGGTGTGAGATATCCTAAAAAATTGTTTTTCTATATCATCTTCAGGATCATTTCTATCACTTTAATTCATCATAGATCATGTGCACATGTTCATTTGCATATTTTTCCTTTCCCACATTACCTTTTAACTCATTTTGATCAAATTTATCATATACACGTATTTTACTACTTCATTCTTCTTTGTTGCAGTCCTGTCCTTATGGGAAGCGGTAATCACATCATTAATAGATCATCACACATAAAATGACATAAAAATAGCTAAAAATGTGAAATATACACATACACTCTCATCCTAGGTCGTCATCATCACTCACTTTTTTCAGTTCCTCTTCTCTAGCTTCCACGCATCGCACTTTTATCACTCTATGCATTTCATTTTCTCTCGGCATACTTTTCGCTAAGCATCTACATGGTTATTAGGTACACATATCTTATCTAATTTATGCTATATAGAACTCAACAACATAAAGTGGGGAAAATCTAGATAATAAATCATGTACTTTGGATATCTATCTAGTCCTAATCACATACTACTATCCATATTATTCATCAACAAGAAAAGAACTAATTCATCACTATCTTTGGCCATATTTTCTTTCTTTCTATTATCTTTGTTTTTCTTACACTCCTTATTTCCCATCCTATCTTTTCATACTTAAGAACTTCTCACTCTAGAAACCAACACCTAGTCGGGATGCCAACGCTAAGCACCTCTATCCCCTTTAGGTTCCCTCAACCTCTTTTTACTTTACACACATTTTTGTGCCCTTTTTAACCATTTGGGCATCTTATTTTATTGGCGGTCAAAATTTTTGTGATTAATTATGAAATTCAAGCAAGGGAATCATACAAATATAAATTTATGTGACCATAATGAAGGACCAAGAACTAAGAATCTACTATCAACACCTAAGGTTGCATTACAAGGCCATTACAAGAGCATTCAAGAATTCATCTAGCATCCATACAAGGGACAAGGGACTGCATTCTTCTACATATACTTCATAGGAGGGGAATTTAATTTTTCCATGAACACGTCTATTTACATCTTCTACATCTAGTTATTTCTCATTATCAAGTGTGGCGGAGACATAAGTGCCACCTAGGCAAGATTTCTTCACACACACATATAACTACATTGGTTCTATGATGTAGTGTAGTCCTTGGTTGTATGTTCACTTGTTTGATATTTGAGGACAGTTTGACCCCTCATTTTGCATCGTTTTATTTTTAGGATTCAATGTGTTTTGGTGTTTTACAAGCGTTTATTTCTTATTGTAGGAATTGAGTGAATAAAAATGAAGTTCACTGACATACAGGCAATCAAATGTGACAAGTAGAAAAAAATCCAACCCTATGAAATTGGGTTTTACACCTTCTAAGTAGTCATAGGCACCCTTAAACCTAGATATGTGCCATCGTCTTGGCAATTTTAAAACTCCTACATTTTTTTGGGTTCGTTTATGACATGCCGAGTTATGGTTCCATCGGTTTTCAAGCTCTGCACACCTTGGCATCACCGTGAATCAGCTAAGTACTTTATCCCTTCTTTTTAAACTAGGTTTTGTTATTTTTAGATTATCTTGTTTGGGTTAAATTTGTATACATTACTACATATTCATTTACTACATTGTTACATATTAGACTTAGCATGTATTTATTTCACTATTTTATTAATCATTTATACTACCATGTAAATCAAACATTTTCCTTTCAAATTAAAATCCACCATAAAGATCCAATTGGTTGTTATTCTCATCACCTCCAATATCACGAGTAACCTAGATGAGGTAACGAATACCAATTTAGGGAATATTGACCTAGATATGTTTCTCCAAACACTTTGTACTTATGAAACAAGTGACATAATACGATCTTTTGATACAAGTAGCATTGTCTTTACCTCGTATTTCTATCCCTCTATTTAATGTATGGAATCGGTATGATCATGTGCTAAAAACTATAACCCATAAATAATGGAGATGCTAGATTAAAATGGTGCCAAGGTCTTATAATTGACCCCAGAGACATTCCAAGAAGTACTATGGTTTCCTAGTAAAAAAGAGGTAGTGGAAATAACTATTGAATCAGATGAGAAGCTATGGGCCATACAAAATTTCACATTCTTTAAAATTATGGAGAATCATTGGTTACAAAAACTTGGGGTTCCTAAACAATAATTCCCAAGAAGATTACAAGGTCATACTTCATTGAGGAATTTGATGATCTAATTACCCTTATGAGCATACTTATAGGGTTGAAATATTCCCACTACTTATATGAAGGGATGTTTAGGTACATACAAATTATTGTCATTTATAAAGAGATTATTTTTGGGTAGAATTCGTTAGTGAATCATTCCATGATAAACTCATAAAAATTACTGTGCAAATACATGAGGGATCAAAATAGAGGAGTGAGTTATTCATGACATCTTATTTTGTGTAAAATGTAGCATGCCATCAATATCTACCTGGCATCCCAAGAATGAGGGATCTCTCATATTTCAGATTTTATGATACATACCCTCAATTAAATTTTAAAAACTAGAGGTTTCACCTCATAAAATATCATGATGATTTATTTGCACCCATCATCTTCTTATTTAAGCTAGAATGGGAACAATATATGATATATTAGAGTGCAAGGAAAGTGATCAATGAGTTTGGGTGTTATTTTATACAATTTATATTCTTTACCTACATTAGATTGAGTGGATTTCAAGGAACTCCATACACATTTTTAGGGTAACTAGATGACAATTGGGAACTAATTAAATCACCAAGGAAATTTTTGAGGTACATAGGCTAATTATAGGAAAACATAGAAAAATATCAAGTTCCCAATTACTATTGGGAGATATACATGCTTAACTATTGTTAAATAAATACTCCTAGAGGAAGAAATGAATAGAATGGCAATGAAAAGTTCCAAACAAGGCCCAATTATGATATCAAATGGATAATGCATACAATCCTAGGGAGATCATATTAGCACGAGCCTTATTACAAATATTGCAGGATGGATTTTATGGATAAAGAGGATGTTAGGCTTAGAGACTTCTCTAGGATGATAATGCCACAACTTATTAAATACAAGGTTGCAATTATTCTACAAGGATTTATGGATGATCATCAAATAGTTTTTCTACATAACCAGTTGAGCCAATTAATTAGAGAAGGAAAGATTCAACACATATATACATGATAGAAATGTTTATGTCATAGGAATTACCTTAACTTGGCTCATGTAGAAAGGTATATACTTGTCACTCTACAACACCGTGATATTAAAAGAATAATTATATTCTACGATTATCATGTAAAATCTTCTTTATTTGAAGGAAGTTGTAACCAACATGGATCGATTAAAAGATAAGGCACCTCATGTCTCATCTAATAGGCCTACTTCTGGGATAGTGAATGAATGGATTTCTACAACAAGTAGAAAAGGTACCTCAATGTCACCTTAGTGTCTCATCTAACAAAAATATAGAGGAAAGTTTAATGATGACCATGAAATATGTACCCATTACTCAATAAATTCCACTTCATTCTATTCCCCCTCATGTATCAAATCCCAAATGATGTACTTAAAATTGTGAGGCTCATGTAAGTGTGCCCCTTTCAATTCTTCAAGGAACCCCAAGAGAAAGGAAAACATGAGGGTATATCTCACACATAAAAAATAAGGACATGGCTCAACAATGGGCCCCATAAATGAAAAATGAGATGATGAAGATCCTAGTGTTTCAACAATTATATTTATGCTTTCTATGACGAAACAGATATATAGGGAAATGATTAAGGAGGAATACATGTGAGGAAAAGTGGAAGGTAGAATGCACACATTGTTGACGTTATCCAAGATAATTGTAGAGAAATAAATTTTCTCTTGGAAGGACTAACTATAGATACGAAGAAATACCAAAATATAGTATTAAATAACATATGATAGTAGACTACCTAGCATATTCTATATCCAGAAGCATTGTTCTTCCTAGAGAGGCTTTTAGTCAAATCTGTTTAATAAAAATTTAGTGTGAATAAGCAACTGAAATAAATAAATCCTATTGCAATGTAGTGATTTAGGTTTCTCATACACACAATACACTAGATTTTATGCTAGATATCAAAATAACACTAAATCTAATTAGAAAGAGGGTTTTTCAGGGAAGATAGGACTATCAAAGGTATGGTAAGGGTATGGGGCTGATTGGTTGAGGTCTGGGTTGGTTTTGGGTGAGTAAAAATCTTGTTGGTCTAAGAATATAAAATGACACAAAGACCGATATCATTCGGTAACCAATTCTAGTATGGGGATGAAACTAAAGTTGGTCAAGGAACCGATGTCTATAGGGCAATAGGTAATGAACTATTAAAAATGGTTTTTTGGGCTCTCTATGATTTCACAAAGATTGAGAGTAGTGTGGTTTGGGTCGTAATATGGATGAGAAGACTCAGGAACACTAAGAATGATGTTTTATAGGGTGAAAATTCTTAAGGTGGTTGAATAATGGGTTGGTGGAAAGAAGATGATGTACGGGTAATAGAAGAAATAAAATTCTTAAATAATTAAGATATCTACAATGGGATAAGCACAAATGATTAAAATCATGGTACTTGGTATTTTGTAGAGCTTGTGAGTTGAGATGGTTGATGGTTGATCGGAGAGAAGGTTTTTGATCTTGTGCCATGGCAGTATAACTTGTGTGCTCCCGTGAGTATTCCAATGCTCTGGAAGGAGAACCGAATGCTTGTCTTACACTGTGCTTGTGTGTGTTCATTTTCTAGATGTAAGAAGGCTTGAAGATTCATTATTGAATGAAATAAGGCTCTAATAACTTAATGACCAACTTGGATAAAGGTTTTTAAAATTATATATAAAGGAGTCAATAGTAGCTTATGTGACCAACATCAACTAAGGATAAACTGATGTCGGTTAGGGTGAAATAGTCCAAGTTAACAAAAATATCTTGAAATTTACTATTTTTGGCATGATTTTGATTTTTGGTTCCGCTTAAGGAAGTAGATTTCACCTAGTCCAGATTAGGTTTAGGAATAATTCTTAGTTAGTTAGGTCAAGTGGTAACTCAACACCGGGAGTAATAAATAAATGTTTATAATGATGACTTAGTCATTTGTGAGTTAAATGCCCCGTAATGGGTCCAAGATGAGGTTTCATGATGAGGTGGGGGTGTTAGGATGAAATTAAATTAATTAATCATGTGAGGATGAATATTAATATGGGGTAAAGGGGTCACAATTAGTTAAATGTGTTATGTTAATTAAGTGAAGAGGACCAAGGGGAGTGTGACCTAAATTAGGTGTCTACATTTATCACTTTTTGTCATATAACTTGTATTGCTAAGTGACGCCGACAAAAATAGGAAGTCGGTGCTCTAGGTAAGAGTGAGGGTTAGTTTGTCCCAAGTGTGGGTGGAGGTGATCCCCCTTAAAGTAGGCATTGATTAGGTATTAATAAAGAGTCGGTGAGTGGTTTGATGAATGGGTAAGTGATGAAAATGAGGGTAGGTGTATTATAGGAAAGGGTGATTTTTGTGAGGTAATTTGTAGTGGCACTCTAGCACATGCACATGTATAGAATGGGATAAGGTACCAGATTGAATAGATTACAAACCTACATTTTCAAAGGTTGATAGCTTTATCCAAACAAGGTTGAAGTAGTTTAGGTATCCAAGGTATATGATATGGTCCTTAAATAAAACTAGGAAAGGTCTTTGGAATGGGTAATCGGTTTGTTCCAAGTCACAAAAGATTAGTTTGGGATAAACAACATGACATTAAGAAAGGTAAGGTCAATAAGTTGAACAACACAAGTAGCAACATCACAAGGTATAGTGAGTAAACGAATTCAATTGTCACAATGAGCGAGCTTGGATTGGTTGATTTAGGTAAGGCCATAGGTAAGGCCATGGTAGGGGAAAAAACATTCCCAACCGATTCGAGGTTGGGTGATAGGTAATAAGGTCATGAAGGTGAGGTGTAAGGTCAAGGTAAACTTTGGGTTAGTTAGAAAAATGTTTTAAGTATGCGAGAGGTTGTGTTATATGGTGCAACGAGTTAGAAAAGGCTAACCGGATGTGGTCATGTCCAATTGATGTCATCAAGCGAAACCAAGCATGGTGCACTAGGGCACATGAACAATGTCGATTTAGGGAAATTGATGTCGATCGAGTAAGATTTCAAGTTAAAAGATAAAATTCATAAATTATGGATTCATTTGTGTGTTTCCATTTGTGAAAATGACAAGTAGAGAGGAATTTTTACCATTGATGAGAATGACCCTGATTGGGCTAGATTCTAGGTGGATTTGGAGAGAGGTGAGTGGTTGGAGAGGTGTAGAGGTAGGCCTCATGTGAGGCTAAGATATTTATTAGATTCTGTTATGATTTTGATTTTGATATATATTCCACCTACATGCCGAATATTTTCGAGATTATATATGAGATATTTTGAAACACTTGTATCCTGTGTACATATGTATCTATACATAGAAATTTCTCTTTATACAGTTGATGATTATTATTGGATGTATGATTTAATATCTTTAATTTCCATTGTTATTGTGTATTATGGAAACTAGGTGAGTCGTGCATGGTTTATTCTAGGTCATGTAGGCATGGTTGAATTAGGTGTACAGGCATGATTAAGTCAGGTATATGCATAATGTATTTAGTGTGTGTGTGTGATTTACTAAACTAAGGTAATGAAAATAAATACTAACACCTAGTAGTCTTAATTAACCAAATTGAAGCAAAATAAAAATCACCATCAAGATAAGAACTAAACAAGGTTAGACACTAACATTTAATATTAGAACTTTGAAGGTAGCATGTTAATTGTCTAAAAACCTTTATTCTATTAATTAACAATAAAATTATATGGACCTATGTAAGCTCCATGGCAATCAAATTGGTTTCTCTTGATATCCCAAGAACCTAGGAATGGGAGCTTACCAATATTGGGCTACAAGACCATTTTGACTCTTCCCATATGACCTAATCACTTTAGCTAGAAAAGAAGCTTTAGCTCTTCAAAATGGTGAATTCTCAAGGAATCAAAAGAAAGCTTTTAGTCTATTTTTCTATATGCTTTGCTTTTGTCTTCTCAAGAAGTTATAGGTATAAAGATAGAAGGAGGGCTCCTTATATAGCCCAATGGATAAAGGAAACACTTCATCCCTTTGCATGTGGGATAAAGGTAAAACAAGATTAGGAATGGTTAAGGTTTCTTTATAAAAGGTAACCTTACTTTAGAAGGGTTTAATTTATACTTAGCAAGTCATGGGAGTCAGGGAGTTTAATTAATCAAAGGTGATTAATTAATAGGTAGATGTAAGCTTATAGAACCTAATTAGAGTAATATTAGTATGATTTAGGCTATTAAGGGGATTAAATCAATTAAATATTGATTTATTTGTTAAATGAAAGGGAAAGCTAATTAATTGATAATAATTAATTAGTCTAGATAGAAGGGATGATTAATTAACGGAAGGTTGTTAATTAGGGTGTTTGTTAGATAGGTGAATTAACTAATTATCTTATTGTAATTAATTAATGATAATAAGAGAAAATATGAGTGCCTTTGATGATATGTCAGCAATTTGCAGGAAAGGAGATAATTAAGTATTTAAATTGCTTTGAGGCATAATTATGGGTGTCTACATTTTCCCCTCTTTGGGGTGGCGTAAGTGATGCCACTTTGAAGATAGTAGACAAATATAATTTTGAAGAGGTAGAAGAAATATTCATAGAAGTGAGAGATGCCCCTCGAGTGTCGATAGGGTGATGATGGAATATGATCAATGATTGAAAAAGGTGATAAATAGATAGAAGAATGGCCCGAGGCATAATGCCTAGGTGAAACACACGATTAGGGGTGAGAGGAAAGTGATGTACAAGAAAAATGGAGAATTGGAGAGAATAACTTAGCCTTTAGCCTTTGTAGTGGAACAACTTTAGTGTCATCACATTGCCAAAAGATCTATGTCATCAGTCCTCGTGATAAATATATGCATATGAAAAAGTAGAATGACATGAAAAGCCATACTATGAAAAATTGTCCATTGCTGAAAATAAAAACTCCATGCAACATACAAAATGTAATGCAATATGAGAAAGTAAAAGATGTTTAACTCCATGCAACATACAAAATGCAATGCAATATAAGAAAGTAAACAAGCTAACCTAACAGAGAAACATAATGTAATGTTTTTATTATCAAGATTCATTTTCGACGTATGCGAATTAACGAAAAGGGTTGATGATGGTGCCCCAAGAAAGGATACATGTGAGGGGAATAACGGAGGACACTTGAGTCCGATGAAAAAGCAATGTGCACTATGAAACAGTGCACAAAAACTCATTGTGTCCTAGAGTATAGGCGAAGTAAGAAGCCTAGATTTTTTAATGGGAGTAGATCAAGATGATCCGTGAGTCACACACATGAACAATTGAGAAGCAAAGAGTGACATTTTTGTAGGATGATTTTCAATTTTTAGAAGTTTTTGAAACATATTTGAATGTTTTTGATGATTTTTCTAACATATTTGAATGTTTTTGATGATTTTGAAAGTTTTATGAAACCATGTACAAGAAGACAAGGAAGCGTGGATGCCCCTAGCAATAAATGGTATGTACAAGGGCATAAGGCCACGTGTGTATTAGAAAGGTGAAGATGAAAAAATTCCCAGGTGATTAGGTGGGAGTATTCAAAGGCAAAATTTTCTCGGGTAGAAGTAGGACCTAAGGCCATTATGGATAGGTTCAATATGATGATGAACATAAACGAATGAAATGCTAGGAAGAAGATAGGATGCCCCTAGCGTAAGTTAGCCTAAAATTACATGATAGAAAGGAAGTGAGAAGATTATTTTTGTGAAAGGTGAAAACGTGTCTCGCAAACATGGAAAATAAGTAATCTTATAAACATGGAGTTTTTAAACGAGGTATAAGAACTATGTGAATGATATGAATATAGCGTAGAAGCCTTGTGATGAAGAAGTGATTAGCCAAAGGCATAAATCGTGAGATGAAATATGGACTAGAGTAAGAGTCTGAACAAGGTCCAAAAAGAGACACTTGGTAACATACTAATCCTACCTACTCATAGAGATCTAGTGTGTGCACATGGAATTTTATTACCTCTTAATGGGAAGATTTAATATAAAATAAGTGAATACACCCTAGCCAGTGTGTAGGGATGATTGATTTTGAAAGGTGATTTTGTGAATGAAGGGTGGAAGGATAGTCGTACATTGCTCTGCTACCAACCAAGTTTCTATAGCCCCTGACAGAGATGTATTTCATTCTAATTGCAACATTTCTCTACCTGCCGATCAGATTTCTATAGCCCAGTAGAATTTATTAGAGATACCACTGAGAGAGAGTAATATATCAATTTTCTTTTACTTTTTAGCTTTTGATTTGATTGATTTTGTTTCTTTTTATTTCTGAAAACTTATTTCAGCTCTTTTTTTTATAAGGGGTTAAGAAACATAGATGACTTGATGGAAGGAGCTAGAAGTGATTATGATGAAGACATTGGTTACTTTCCACAAATATGTCCAAAAGTTCTTCACAACAAGTTTATTAGATTCTAATTGTGATAGGATCTCTAAGAGGTCAGTCATTCTTTAATTTACCAAGGTGATAAAAGACCAGGGTCAAATGGATACCATAGAGATAAATGTCACAAAATGCATGTGAATAAGCTAACCAAAACATCACCGAAGGGATGAAAATGGTAGGAAGACTTACAAAAGAATAGCAAGGAAGGGAAGAAAGAAACATCCATGTGTACACAATACCTAATTACAATGTTTGATCTTTGTACCTTTGATTTTTGTTGTGTTTTCTCATGTTTTTTTTTATATTTTTTGCATTGTTTTGAGTTTTAGATTTTTGATAGTTTTTGGAAAGGTGGGACCAACAAATTCACTCCATGTGATAGGATCCAACAATGATGTTTGTAATTTCCTTCATAAGGGAGACTAAGCGTGTTTTTTTACCTAGAGTCCTGTTTTCCCCAATCTCGATGATCATGGTGAGTTCACACTCAACAAATGAATTTGATTTATCTTGAAACATGCATTTCATACACGGGAGCTTGAGTTCCCTATCCATAGGTTTCTGCTTTGTGCCATAATTGATGGTTATGTTGGTGTGTGTTCTTGAATTGTGCTTGATTTAGAATTTTGAGATTGTTTGAGTTGTTGGGGAGTTTGAGATCTTACAAGTTTTGAACTAAGCTTGAAAATGAAATAGTTTGGGTTTCTCATGTGAGGTGTGACTTCTCCGATCCTAAGAAGGAGAATAAAGTGAACATGGACATTTAGAACTGATGTGAGAAATGACTATGGGCTTGCCACAACCATTGATAGAAGAAATATGTGATGGATGTAATGAATATGGTCCTAGAATTAAAGAATATGGGCTATTGGGGGTGAGCCATAGATATAAGATGAAGGGCTGTTAGGATGTGGCCAAATAATAGAAGAATAAGGGATACTAGGACATGACCCATAAATAGAAGATGAAGGGATACTAGGATGTGGCCAAAGAATAGAAGAAGAAGGGCTACTAGGACGTGACCCATAGATAGAAGATGAAGGGATATTCAAATGTGGCCTAAGAATAGAAGAATAAGGCCTACTAGGACATGACCCATAGATAGAAGATGAAGGGCTACTCGGATGTGGCCAAGAATAGAAGAATAAGGGATACTAGGACGTGACCCATATATGTAAGATGATGGGCTAGTAGGATGTGGCCAAGAATAAAAGATGCTAGACTACCCAGGGGTGATCCACACCTAGAAGACAAGGGGATAGTTGGGCATGCCCCAAGAATAGAAGATAGTGGACTACTCAAAAAAATCCCACAAATAGCAGAGGAGGGCTACTAGAAGGTGACCCACACCTAGACGAAGATGAAGGGATACTTGGTGTTGACCCCATAAGATATTTTGATTGAGGAATTATGATAGACAAAGATTTATTGGGTGATGAGAAGATAGGCCATGGATCAATGCAAGACCAAGGAGTTTCATCACATAATGAAGAATGTGAAGATGGAAGAATAAGAGGAGGATCAAGTTACATGATCTGAGGCTCTTCCTTTGTTTCTTGATAAAATAAATCAACCTTTTCCTCATAATACGTAGACGCATCAAAGTCTAAAGAGAATCCTTTCTCGTAATCTACTAAAGGAATATCTTCATATGCCCTTATAAATGCCCTGATTGTTTCTTCATTCTGAAAGAGATCAATTGGTATGAGTTGTTGATCAACCACCAGGGGTTGATTGGAGGAAAGAGATCCAATTGGTGTGGAAGACTTAGAATATGTTTGATGATTATTGATAGAAGAAGATGATGTGGGGGATGAACAAGATGTGTAACTAAATATCTCAGAGTAGAAGAAGGTGATGTGGACCTACCTATATGATGATATATCATCTATAAACTAGTAGGATTAAGTCCAAAGTCTATAGATTATGATGCATGGGTCGATTCAGATGTTTGAATCAAAGGACTTTGAGTGACACAAACCTTCAAATATGGGACACTTATTGGGGGTGATTGATGAAGGAGGTCCCGCGAAGAAGGGGAGGAGTGTGATTCAAGAATCACATCGAGATGAATAATAACAAGAGTCGTGTAAAGAAATAGAGGACCATTATTCAATAATTGTATTATATGTTTCATTGGAGGGATTTGGAGTTGCACGTATCTTCAAAGGAAGAAGACATCGTTGAGGTGACTGATAAAAGGGGTCCTACGAAGAAAGGGAGGACCGCGACATAGGAGTCATATTAAATGTATGATGAAGAGGTTCCTATGAAGATAGGGAGGACCATGACATAGGAGTTGCATTAGATGACTTAGGATTCGAATTAGATGAATTTGAATAGTAGTTTGGATTTGAATCATCAGAAGATTCAGAGGAAATATTTGTATTGGAATCCTTAGAAGAAGGGAAATGTTTCGATTAAATTAGAATAAGATTGGGGGAACTTGAGTAATAATTTGAATTGGAAACATCCAAATCATACCACTGATTATGAGATGAAGGTGGGGAATGAGTTACCCGTATGGGATTTCTAGCACAAAGAACCAAATGAGGTTTAGTTGTAATGGGAATATTTTGATTTGAATTGCTAAACCTAGGTTCCGTATTTTTGTAAGTATGGGGAACCGTGTGATAGTCAATCATTTTTGGTAGTGTTTTAAGAACAAATGTCTATATCTAGATAGCGTGATCAAAAATTTTCAAAGTGAATAAGGATCCATGTCTATTTGGGTAGCATAACGAAAAATAACTAGACATTGTATAAGTATGGAGATGCATGTGTGATTTTCCAAAGAGAACCTAAGGAAAATAAACATCATGATGACTTAATATTAATGAGATCAAAAGGTATTGTCCTATAAAATAAGTTTTCTAAATGAATAATCACAAGGAACAATCATGCAAGTGTGAAACACAAAGCCAATCAACAAGGAAATACACCATATGAAAATACATGTGTAAAGTGATAGTTTGATGCAAAGGTGATCAACACAATGTTAATATTTACGT
The DNA here is from genome assembly GCA_018340775.1 of Taxus wallichiana var. yunnanensis. NCBI lineage: Eukaryota > Viridiplantae > Streptophyta > Pinopsida > Cupressales > Taxaceae > Taxus > Taxus wallichiana. The sequence continues at coordinate 97,118,705 of CM031234.1, read as the reverse complement.
CAAGCTCAAAATAAACAAGGCATGGATATTAACAAAGGGAAAATGTGACTCCCAATCAAAGGATACCATGACAAGTTCAACAACCAATAAGACCTAAATTTTAAAGGGAAAGGTTTACAAGTGTAAGCCATGTAACCACACCAATTGGACACATCTATCAAGCTTCACAGAGAAGTTATATATTAGTGTCAAAGTGGTATCGAAATGATGCAAACAAAGTAAGAGACACATTTCAATGTTTGGGACAATGTTTGAAATCAAACTAAGTCAAAGTATACTACGGATGTGTTAAAACATGGGTAGCATAACACCATAATGCGGATACTTAGATCATGTTTACAAGAAATGTGACATAAGTATCTTAATTATGTCACAACAATGAAAACAAGGTAACATGTCAAAGGGAGATAAAATGATGAATCAATCCTAACTATGATGATGATCCTGATGTGGGTATCAAGATCACAAAGGATACCAATGATATAAATACATCTCCACACACTTTAGACATTTAACCAACCCAACCGCAAACATGGATGGGCATAAATGGACAAAAAAGTGGCGAAATAATCAATTGATAACACAAAGGTAGTCATTTCCTCTTCTGATCAACAAAGTGTCAAAAGAAAGTGAAGGAAGTAGATCAAAATGGGGATGAAAAATGCTAGACCCACTTTGGCAAAGTTTCACCTTTCTCTAAGGCAAGTGAAAAACTAAGCAAAAGTAACACGTCACATGTTTCATGGTGAAAATATGGCTAATAACTCAACAATATTTTGAAGTGGTTAAAGTGGGCTCTGGTCAAAGAATATCTTCCTAGGTGGTTATCTCATCCTAGGTGTTACAAAGCTTTCTTAAGCAAGCATGATTTATCAAAAAGTCACACCGACTAGTTTGGGAGTATCTTTTCTTTACTTTACCCCATTCAAGAACAAAGAGGCAACTAGTTTGTCTACATGTACTATCACTAGGGTCACCATACAAATAATCGGTAGTGTGAACTCATAAAGGAATAACTAGTCAAGTAGGTAGTACAGAGTACTTCCCGCTTTGTCCACAAGGTTCCCTCTTGTGTGGACTACTTTGGGGTTCTTGGAACCACCCCCATTTTTGTAGCTTAAGGAAATATGCCAAAGGGGTTATGTTCCAGCTTGAGTGGATAAGGATGTACCCTTTTCTGAAACCTGCAATATAGTGTTTTGAATATTGTTTTTTTATATTTTTAACTTAAATGTGGTTTTAAGTGGCACACAATTTGGCAACCTGCAAGAAACACATGTATTAGAGGGTTTTGTGTTTTGTTTTTGATGTCTCCTTTCTTTGAAAAGTGATTTTGGTCCTACATGCCAAGGTTACTAATTTTCCAAAATGTCATATAAAGGAGATAAGATGTTGTTTTTGATTTCCCAGATCATCTTAAGACGCAGAGAGAGAGCATACGCAATAAGGTATCTCGTCAAATTTGTAATATATGGAAAATCCCTAAGTACAATGTGAAAATAAGTTCCTTTTAACCAACTTTGAAAGATATTAAACAATTTTACAAGTATGAAGAAAGTGGTGAAATATTTCTAATTCCCAAGATCACCTAGAAATGTGCGAGGGAAGAGCATACGCATTTCAAACCTTCACAAATAAAGATGCAAATGTTTTTATTAAGTTAGTATAAAAACCTAATGTAAAAGAAACCCAGTAAACCACTTCTTAGAACCACAAGAGTTAGAAAACCAAAATAATCGAAAATTCTAGAAATCCACTTTTTCACTTTTTTAATAGTTTTTAGTAATTTGTAGTTTTAGAGGTCTCCGGAGAATTTTGGGAGTTTTGTGATAAAATTTGGTATACCAGAGGTATCTTAGTTTTAGAATTTCCCTCACAAATTTAACTCTGTTATCTTTCCAACACTTATTCAAACTCTAAAAATGGGTTAACGAGTCAAAAGTTATGATCAAAACAAGGAGCATTAAAAAGTTGTAACCAAAACTGGATTAAACAGATATACCTGCGCCCCCTTTTATGTGTGTGTTCCCCCTACAGAGACATATGCACCACCAGAAATTACCGTGTGCCACCGAAAGGAATGTGCACCACCAAAGATTAAAACAATCTCAGATTCTGATAGACCGCTTGCGCCACCAGAAAAGTGCTTGTCTTTACCATAAAAGCGTGCGCCACCATATGTTAAAATAGTAATGTGATTCTAAATGTAGATGCTTGCACACCACCGAAATGTAATTTGCTAAACTAAGGTGATAAAAATAAATACTAACACCTAGTAGTCTTAATTAACCAAATTGAAGCAAAATACAAAGCACCATCAATATAAGAACTAAACAAAGTTAGACACTAACATTTAATATTAGAACTTTGAAGCTAGCATGCTAATTGTCTAAAAACCTCTATTCTCTTAATTAACAATAGAATTAGATGGACCTATGTAAGCTCCATGGAAATCAAATTGGTTTCTCTAGATATCCCAATAACCTATGAATGGGATCTTATCAAAATTGGGCTACAAGACCCTTTTGACTCTTCCCATATGACCTAAGCACTTTAGCTAGAAAAGAGGCTTTAGCTCTTCCAAAATGGTGAATTCTCAAGGAAACAAAAGAAATCTTTTAGTCTATTTTTCTATATGCTTTTCTTTTGTCTTCTCAAGAATTTTAGGTGTAGGTATAAAGGTAGAAGGAGGGCTCCTTATATAGCCCAATAGATAAAGGAAACATTTCATTCCTTTGCATGTGGGATAAAGGTAAAGAAAAATTAGGAATGGATAATGTTTCTTTATAAAAGGCAACCTTACTTTAGAAGGGTTTAATTTATACTTAGCAAGTCATGGGAGTTGGGTGGGTTTAATTAATCAAAGGTGATTAATTAATAGGTAGATGTAAGCTTATAGAAGCTAATTAGAGGAATATTAGTATGATTTAGGCTATTAGAAGGGGATTAAATCAATTAAATATTGATTTATTTGTTAAATGAAAGGGAAAGCTAATTAATTGATAATAATTAATTAGTCTAGATAGAAAGGTTGATTAATTAACAAAAGGTCGTTAATTAAGGTGTTTGTTGGATAGGTGACCTAACTATTTAGCGTATTGTAATTAATTAATAAAAATAAGAGAAACTATGAGTGACATTGACGATATGTCACCAATTTGAAAGGAGATAATTAGCACAATTTAAGTATTTAAATTGCTCGGGTGTAATTATGGGTGTCTACATTTAGGTATAGGCATTGTTTGGTCATGTATAGGCATAGTTAGGTATAGGCAGTCAAGTAAGTAGGTATGTTTTGGTTAGGTATATGTATGGTTTGGAGTCAAGGTAATTTCCAAGTTACTGATTTGATGGAAATAATGCATTGTATTTATGATGTGGTTAAATTTCCAACTAGTTAATATCATGGAAATATGAAATGATTCAAGTAGAATATGGTGGCCATGATAAAATGGTAGGTATGTATGTGTTAATCACATATTAATTTCCAAGTTATTTTGTAATTGGAAACTAACTATTATAGAATGTGAATGTAAAGGGGGAAAGTTTTCTAGGGGTAAAGTGGCCTAGCTAACCTCCAAGGGTCCCATTCCCTCATATATCTTCCTAAATAGCCCCAAAAAAAGGGGACTCGGGATGATGCATTTCACTCATAAACTAGGGAGTAATATGATAAGGGAGATGAATAGGTCAGTAGGTTTAGGTATGATTGAGTCTAGGTCATTTAGGTATGGTTAAGTATAGGTTATTTAGGCATGGTGAAGTCTAGATTGTCTAGGCATGGTGGAATGTTAAAAGTAGGTTGATGAAAATAGATGAGGAATGTTGAGGTAGGTGAAAGGAGAATAAATCCTAGAAAGTAAGTTTCGAAGGTCTAGTCCTGTATAGGAAAATCAATAAGTAAGAAAAGAGGTGAATAGTAAAAGAGTTGAAATGCTCCATAAATTTCAAGGAATAAATGAGCATACCAGGGATGGGTTTATGAACTTAAACCCCTAAAGGAAGTGCATGATTGAAATTTATAAGGGTGAAAAAGTCACATGATCATGAAATGTCACATTTACGGCACATCCCTTGAGTAGTTAGAATATTGGAAAGGAAAGATGGTGAGATGAAAGGGGTGTTTTAGCATAACCTTGGTGTGAGATAAAATGCCTCTTCTACAAGATACCCAAAACCAAAATAGGAAAATCCATGACGAAAAAATTATCTTTTTCTTTTTGCGTTTTTTTATAGACGATCGATGTAGGAAGTATATGTGGGATGAATAGAATATCTCCTTGACGTATTCGTGAAGGTGACCGATCTTTGGAAGCTTGAAAATTTTTCTTATTTTTTTATAGAAATAGTCTTCCCTTTTTATAGACTATATATAGTATGGTTAGCTTTATATAGTTGTCCTTTGAGGGAACAACCTATTTATAGAAGAAAGATAGAAAGATAGATGTCCTTTTTAGGGAGTCATATATTTGCTATAATTTTTACTCGATGAGTTTGAATTTGAAAATGACATATATTACTGTCTAATTTTTTGGACTTTTAGGTCATGGAAAAGACTATAGAGGAGTATAGGCTTCTTAGCACATAGAGGTTAGCTATGAAAGAGAGGTTTTAAGTGATGAACAACCATTGGATTCCATCTTGAAAAGGATGAAAAGTATCTATGAGAATCATTCCATGAGTAGATTTGTGGTACTCATATTGAAGATTAGGATGAAAGGTTATGGGTAATCACATGATTCTTGTTTAGTTGTTGATCCTTAAAATAGGTAAGTGAAAGGTGAATGTTACTCAAGGGATGAGCGTTTAATAAATAGAATGTTATATAGGAATTGATTCAATAATAGATTGGTTGAATATGTAAGGCATTGAGGGGATCAGGTTTAGGTTTACATTTGAGTAAAGATAAACAATAAGTACCTGATCCATAGGCATGAGTAATGATATAGGGTCCAAGCCAATTAGGAGAAAAATTTTCAAAGCAATCAACCAGTTTTGCAACAAGAAAATACACTGAATAATGATATTATAGATTCAAATGATTCGGGATATTATTTCAATAAGACAAGGTTACATATATAGAGTGGAGTTCTCCGATAAAGAGGAGTCAACTCTAATCTTGAACAAACTCTCACTTATCTCTCCCAATCCCTATTCTCACTCAACAAACCTAGAATATCTCTAAGAGATCTCTACAAGTTTTCACCAACTCATTATTTGCACAATAATGTTCACAATATTAAATTATATTCCTAACATTCACTCCCCTATTGTTAACATTATTATTTCCACACATACACTCCCCTAATGTGAACAATGTAGAAAAGAATAGTTACACTTTCTCTGCAGCTTGCTCACCCCTATTTTCTCATGATCTTGGTACACATATGGACCTCAGTCCAATGTAAGAACCCCTGTTCATGAACCTCTGTTCATCAATACAAACCCCTGTTCGACAATATGCAGACCTCATCCTGGTATGAGCCCCCGCTCATGAACCTCTGTTCATCCTCTTCAAGAAAAACATGATGGTGCTTTTTCTTGTGTTTTTATCTTTCTACTACAACATATTTACATCAGCAGGTTATAAAAGGAAATACAACTCTGAACAGGAATGTGACATCTGTTCTTATTACAAACAATGAAACACACAACTGAAATACTTGGCCACCAAATCAATACCGCGGCCTCATCGATGGTGCCTGACGAGAGGTCGCTGATTGCCCTCCTTCCTCCGTTGCCTCCAGCCTCCATGTCCTTGCTACTTAGTTAGCAAAATGTTTCGATAAAGTTCATTTTACAATCAACTGGGTGTCGGTTTCAACCGATAGTGCACCCCCTCACTATGGACTTCGCCTGCTTAAAATGCATCTGATAGTTGAAATGTGAGGCAATTATTTATTTTTTAATTTTTTTTCGACTTTTACTCCCTTTTTTTAGTAACAACTTTTCAACTCAATATTCCGACTATTTGACAAAAAAATTATTGATAAAAATAATGACACTTAAAGACTAAAACAATACTTTTAACGACATTACAATTAATAGAAGACTTTTGACACTTATCCTAAACAAAGCACAATGACCCTACCAAGATGAAAATGACATTGTCTTTATACCGTAACATGAACACTATAGACCTCACGTAAGAACTTATTTAGATGCATTATAAACAAAGTAACACTTAAAACTATATAACCGACCTGCAACATATATGATTGTATTTTAATCACACACCCGAGTCAATCTAACATTTTCATTACACCTGGCAATGAGAGATCTACGTGCACCTATTTTTCGGTGGAAGATTGATTTATTGTGAGTCGACGTGATGGCAAGAGGGAATTAGCAAATATACAGCCCGCAGGAGGAGACATGGAAAAATACGTGTAGGGAGGCCGAATGAAGGAAATATGGTACGTTTCCTACTCTTTACCATTTCCCTTTTTGAGTTTCTAAATCAGACGACTGCTTGGAGATGTATGCAGACATGTGAAATTCAGTGCCATCATCATTAATCTGTTGCTATTTAATCTGTTGCACACATATATTCTCCTCAAATCACAGAGATAAGATATGGCATTTTGTATTCACTTTCGTTCCTCAAAGCTGGCCTGAGTGTTGATTTGTAGTTCAAGTTGAAGGTGATCATGCTGCAAAGCCAACAAAGTAGATCTCTGAGCTTGTAAGATAGAAGCGGCTCCACTTATGAAGATCACATACTAGATTTGAATGCAGTAGATCAACATGCAGACCATTAACAATGATGCTTCTATGCTATAATGTGCCTCTGGAAGAACGTCCTTGATTTGTACTATGATAAAGATGCTAAGCACCGAATTTCCAAAATTCCCGATTACTCCTTGTCAACACGTCACAGATCAATGTGAATGCAAAACATACGTATGCATAACTATAGGAGGATAGAAGGAATCTTCTGTAATTAATTTTCAATTCCTCATTTATAACAATGCGTCCTCTCAGAATCACCACTCCTGAGACAGACGAACTCTATTATTGTGTAACCATCAACCTGGGCAACCTACAAATTTCAAGATGCCCTGGTAAGAGATTATTCTTCCATTATATGACCATATATCCACGCTCTGATTTCTATCAGATTCAGCTGCTCTGATACCAAATCAAAGCAATCAACCAGCTTTTACAACAAGAAAATACATCGAATAATGATATTATAGATTCAAATGATTCGGGATATTATTTCAATAAGACAAGGTTACATATATAGAGTGGAGTTCTCCTATAAAAGAGGAGTCAACACTAATCTTGAACAAACTCTCACTTATCTCTCCCAATCCCTATTCTCGCTCAACAAACCTAGAATATCTCTAAGAGATCTCTACGAGTTGTCACCAACTCATTATTTGCACAATAATAATGTTCACAATATTAAATTATTCCTAACAAATTTCCCCATTTACTTTTCTCTTCTTTTGTTACATGTTTATTTTCCTTTAGGAAGAGGTCATTAAAATTGAAGGTTCATTCTTGGATAGGTTTATCATAGGCACCTTTGATACATTTTTGGTATATTTGAAGGTGATCGAGAGCATTTAGATGGTGTTTGTTTAATAACTCAACCTGTTCCAAATGGTCCTAGAAAAAAATCATCATCGTTGAGCATATATTTGAGTGAGATACAAAGATATGGAATTTGAACTTTGAGAGGCAAGAAAAGCTCTATACCATAGGCCAAAGATAAAGGTGTAGCAGCAATCGAGGTGCGAATACTAGTGCAATAAGCCCATAAGGAAAAATAAATGTGTGTGTGCCAATTATTACTAGCATCGTCAACCACTTTCATAAGAATTTTATTTAGGTTTTTGTGAGTTGATTCAACTTGTCCATTTTTTTTAGGATAATAAGGTGAATAAAAACTGAGTTGAATGTCGAAGGCATCGAAAAGTTTTCATAGGGTTTTTTTTCAATTGTTTTCTATTATTAGTGATGAGGCGGTGAGGAACACAAAAGTGATAAATTATGTGATGGTTGATGAATTCACATATTTTGTAGAAATAATAGGTATGGATTCCACTCATTTATTATAATATTTGGTAGCGGTAATAATCCATTGATGACATTGGGAAGAATGAGGGTTCTCTTCGACAAGATCAAAACCCCATTAAGAGAAAGGCCAAAGGTCTCATGTGACTTATAAGGCATGGCTAGGGGTGTGATGAAGATTATCATGTTACTGACATAGTAACAACAATCTTGGTTTGACATTGATAAGTAATACATGAGGAAAATGATGTAATTAGTGACAACAAAGCCATTGAAATGACCTCTCTAAATACCATCGTGAACTTCCTTGATGGTGTAGGGAATTTCAGAAATTATAAGGCATCTTAAGAGGATATTGTATGACAAAAATCAACATGTGACATTCTTCAAACCTAGCCTCTCAAGGTCATGCTTTGAGTCAACCGGTGTAGAATGAGTGTGAAGTTGAGTCTTGTGATGGGGATCAAGCTAATTGGGAAATATTATATCTTCAACACACAATATCGAGATCTACAAGTCTAAGGAAAAGAATGATCTCCTAATTTGAAGTGGTTTGATGGCTTTGTCTCGAAATAATATCCACTTGTAGACTCCAATAATTTTCAAGTTCGACCGAGATCATGTTTTTGGTTGCTAAACATGCGTAAAATGACCTACGGGTGCCTCGTATATATTTATAGACAAGGTCATGGAAATAAGAAGGATAGGCACAATGGAGCCATATGTATTTATAGGAAATTTGATGGTCTAGTCCAAAGTCTTAGCCTAATCGGCTACTATGTTTAATAATGAAATTTGTGCAATAATGTCTGGTGGAAGTGGTGAAGATCTGAAAACTAATGTATGCAAAATAGTGTAAATCTCTAACTAACTAGCATGCCTGTTGGGTCAGAGGACCCGAGGATCAAAACCAAATACTCATGGAGGTCAGGCCCTTGAATGGTCATCAACGTAGTCAAATATTTTTGCCAAGAGTATTCCAATAGTCATAGGCTTGATTAGCAGTGATATTTAACGTATTGAGTTGTTATATTTTCTCAAAAAAAGGTGTGCGTGTAATACTATCAAACGTAAATTGGTATTAATGTCAGTTATCAATTCTCGCTTGTTGGGTTTAAAGACCAAGGGATCACAACCATTTATTTTCCTGTTGTGGACCATTGATGGTTATGCAGAATGAGATATAATTATTTTTGATAAGAAAACTAATTACTGAAAGAAATATAATCTATGTTTTTGGGGTTTTCACAATATTTTGGATCAAAGAAATAAAATCAAACTAATCTATCAAAGGAAATCTTTTTGTTCTTTTCTAATTTTTAAGCAATGCATTCTAATCTAATAAATAAACTAAAGACAAGTAATCAGCTAGATGTAGTTGGTTACTTGTGCAAATGTATGAATCTAATCTAAAGAAAATAACCTAATCTAATCAAAACCCTTCAAACCCTACCTCATAGGTGAAGAAAAATCATGACCTTGAAAGGGGTTATTGTTCCTCACAACTTCCCTGGTAATGTTAAAGAGGAAAACTTACTAATGACTTGATCTACTTGTGATTGACTAATTTTATTGAAATGAATGATTTTATACTCTATTTGATATGAATGATTTTCTACTCTATTTGATATGTAATTAAAACTAGTGATTTGAAATTAACAATTCAACAAACAAGGCAAATAAGCACACAATTTCAACCTGGACAAGCAAGAGCTTTGGAAAATCTAGTTATTTCTATATATGTCCCCTCGCATGTTCCTTTCTTTCTCCGAGTGTTCACATGAGTCAAAGGTATTTTGAATGCAAGAACACCATTAGGAGGATGGCGCTTGAGTAATGAAAGTTTGATGGTAGTCCAGATGCAATGCAGGTACAAGAGAGATAACATAAGATATCAGCTCTTGGATACACAATTCCTAGCAAGATCATAGAAGCAATACATTGCAAGATACACTAAAATTCTTAGGCCTTTTTCTTGAATACAAGAATCAAATATATAGGAATGGAGGATGGGAGGTGCCTTCATGCGCAAGGGAGGAAGGAGAAGTAGTTCCATCTATTTAAATATATTTAAAAATATAAGGAGGAAAGAGAACCAAGCAATCAAAGCTAATTTTAGACAATTTGGCTCACGATGCATGTAAAAAGTGAAATTAAGTGAACCATTGCATGTTAAAACACGCGTGAGAGAATCTAGAAAAATTGGGTAGGACTATTGTCTCAAGTGCGGGGTGATGGTTTTAAAACCGTCACCTAGTTAGGTGGTGGTTGTGGCACTAAAGGCCAAAACATGCACAAAGAGGCAAGAAGATGGAAAAACATGGGAAGGCTAAGTAAAGATGTCTAGGAAACAAATATACACTACAAATGGAAATTGGAGCTTGAACACCTTGAAAGGACCTGAATCATCATTGGGGACTTTTGTAACCATTTTTCTGACAATGTAGCAAAAATTTCATATTTACCACTTGGAGAAGCATTTTAGCCATGAAAAACATAGAACGTAGAGTCTCGAGTATGGCATTCCCTAAAATGGGAGTTAGAAGTTATACCTGACATGCCCGTGTGTCAAAATATTATTGCCAAAACTCCTGCTACCCGAAAGAGAAGAGAAGACTCAAGTGCAAATAGATAAAATATCAAAAATAAGCACTAAATAAAAACAACAAGAGGACTTAACATATGCGTGGGGATATAAAAATATACCTATGCCATAGCTCCAACCCCGCGAATACATACACTCAAAACGAGGTTAAAAATTATATATATATATATATATATATAAACAAACTCAATTTTCAATTCATTGTGCATTGTTTATTTAGTGAATTTGAATCTCTAGTTTCATGGTGACCATTTCCGACGAGAGTATAGCTGAAATGTCTTTTGCGAATAGTGATCATGCTTCCATGTGCAGGAGATCGACCAACATGGTCAAAGGTTGGTTATTTTAACTTTTGTCTTTTTATACCCTAAATGCAAAAATGTTGAAAAGCTCACCTAAGGGCACTATTTTCATTTTTTTGTCTTAAATGAGTCTCTTCGTGGGTGCTACTAAGGAATGCTTTTATTTTCTTGAAAAATAGTATTTTTTTGCACTTTTGAACATTTTTTTATGGTTAAGGGAACATTTTGAATATAAGTTTAGGACTGCCATCCAAAGTAGGGTGGTTGTCATGAGACCACCATCCTATTTGGGTGGCATTCCCGAACCATCACCATGCACTAGGTGGCGGTTCTAAATAGAATGACCAAAATGTTCACTAACTTGATTTTTTTGGATTTTTCATGCTTTATCATGTTTTTGATGAGCTTTTCTTCTTGTATATGTTACTAACTTGCTCTTTTCTCATATTTTGGTGAAATCAAAGGAGGGACACATTCATTGGAGAAGAGAGAGAGAGAGAGTGTGTGTGTGAATGGATCCTTAGGATTTTGGATAAGTTGACTCAGTTGAGAGGAACACTCGCATAGGGAAGGTATCGATGATCTCGTGGGTACCCCATGTTTCCCCTTCTATTCATATGTTGTGTGACTTGTTCTCCTATTAGGGTGCAGATCGAACACCTTCTAGTTTCCAACCGTAAGGAGTGATTGGAACATTACTCTGGAGGATGTATACCGCATCCTTGGGCTCCTAATTCTTGGGAGGATACTGAATTTAGAGATAGCAGGATCTAGGGCCATGATGACATAGTTGGCCACATATATATGGGAGACATGGTTGTCTCATCTAGTTTGAAGAATGGGATAAAGGTATCATTGATTTCTACTTCTCCTATTCTAATCATTCAAAGGGCCATTATGGGTATCCTGTCCTCACGATTGATCGGGAAAGGGAGGTGACACCCTTCTATATTGTTGAGCTCCCATTATCATACGCATTAAGGGACATGGTCATAGGTGTGCATGGGGTGTGGACATCATAGGACTACCTACCATGACCTACATAGGGTAGTCCAATTATAGGGGTAGTCACTGAGCCACCCCACTCTTGTCATGAGCTGGGTATATGAGTGTATCACCCCTTATGGAAGGGGAGTATAGGTATTGGACCAAGTGACCATCTAGGTAGAAAGGTGGACAACTATGTCATTTCTTAGAAACCTCATCGTCCAATGGCTTCTCTTAATATAATGATATGGTTACTACCCCTACCAGACATGGAAGGGTTATTGGGATAGTATGTGACCATAGTGGTAGATTTTTATACTATAACCCAACTTATTGATAGAGTCGGAGAGTTGAGATTCACCCTTTTATCGTGTTCCTCAGAGTTTGGCCTACCATATGCTAACATTCCTCCCCAGCTACACTAGTTTATAGAACCATTTAGGAGGCTCCTGAGGCCCTTTAGGGTATCCCGTTGACAAAGGGTCACTCTAGGTGTTCCTATTATAGTTAGGCACATGGTTTATGCTCGATGCATAACCGGTGCCCTCAAGTGCCTTTACTCTATATTTTGGTCACTCCCTCCTATAGTGGAGAGAAGGATGAGCCTATTAGTGTAGAATTCGATTCGAGGAGAACATAGGGATGAAATGGAGGAGGAGTCACCAGAGATGATACTAAGGAGTATGAGGGGGATGCCGAGACCGGAAAGGCATCCTGTATGGTAGATGAGGAGAGTGATCTTGAGTGGCATGACACTCAAGATATTTTGAGATTTTCACAGAGGAGGCCAAAGGTGCATAGAGAGAGAGAACTTAGTCTCGTGAGGAGCCATATCCTCTAGGTGGGGGGGGACGATGAGTCCTTAATTATAAACTATTTGACCTATTTCTTTAGGGAGGCTCCACAACCGCTAGCATCATCGCATTAGCAAATCACCTGACCCTACCTAAATTCCCAAATATTCAACTATGTTTGAAACTCTTCTCTCACCTTTGCTAATTTGAAAAGATAGTTTTGATATTCTATTTTAATTTGCATTTTATGTTTTTATAACTTATATATTTATCCTTCCTTCTGCAATGATTGCATAGGAGTAGAGGGATCACATTTGATGGGTGTGTGGGGACACCCCGTTGATCCCCTGAGAAGACCTTAGCCAAGTTGACTAATGATTTAGGTCAGCCACTAGCTTCTGGCATACACACTGACATGTTTACACCCATTTGGAGGATAGCAGAGGTGGTGACCTCCCTTCATACTACAAAGGGTCGGATATGAGGCATCGAGCATTTGATGAGGTAGATCTAGTCCCGTAGTGAGGCCATAGCCAACGGTCACCGTCATGAGCACTTACACCATTTGGTTCACTCCCAGCATTGTCACAACCGCAACAAGAGCCTTGGACATGGCCGTGCACCATCCGAGGGATCCCAAAAGGATTGAGAGGTGACTCGGCCATTTATTGTTTTGTTTCCATTTTTTCAGAACTTTACAATTTTATTTTTATATTTCGGGATCATTGCGAGTGTTTTGACCATGCCTTAGCACATGATGGCATTATATAGAAACTTGACCCACTATGATATATACAGACTCTTATTTTTGGTTCGGAAATCCATTGTATCTAAGTTGACTCTCTTTTGGTTTATTTCTCATGTGTACTCTAGATGTTTAGAATTTCCACTTTTCTATGTTTTTCAAAATGTATGCAAGTGAATGTGAAATGATAACAGAATGATTTCTTTTTGTATTTTATAATGTTGATATATGATAATGCAAACACAATGTGATGTTGAACTTTAGTTTCTTTAAGAAATATTTGATACTCCATATTGTCTTGGCAAAACGTGGTGATACAATGATATGATAAGTAAATGTACTTTCCCCACTCCCAACTCCATGCAACCAGTAGGATGTGAGGGCTCAACACCAAGAGTCGAAAAGGGCAAAAGTTAAGAATTTTTTTTGAATGGTAATGATGAGGGAATACAATGGTTTGACGGACAAAATTGAGACACTACAAACTCATCCTACTCAAGTTACTTTATAGCTTAGAACGTGATTTAATTTCCATTTTATCTAGAATTAGATCTATAGATGGCTACTTGGTTGACAAAATCTGTTATTGAGGTTTTAAACTCTTTTGGATTTAGGACATATAATTCAGTTTGTTTTTGGCTTATGATTTCACAACATTTGAGAAAATTATTTGTAGCTTTCAAGTTTATCAAAGATACCCCCTACTCCTTGCCACATGCTACCAAGAGGAAGCATGGGCTCATAACCATAGATAAGCAATAGGAAAGTAAGGGCATTTCTCTACTTTCCTAACTCTACATCACCAGAAGAGATGTAGGCTCAACAACGAAGATTGGTAGCGAAAAGAAATGTGTAAAATAAAAATTTTCTATGGATTTTCATTTGAATTACTCATCTACATAGAATGTTTTGTATGTTCTTATTTCCAAAGAGATTTTATGGGATAGATGGGACACCATGAAGCTTCTAGAATAGACTATAGGCAAAGACACCTAATCTAGAAAAAGACTATAAGAAGAACCAAGTATGCAGGCCTTGGTATGATCATAGTCAAAAATTTGTCTTATCCTATTTGAATTGATGAAATGATTTGAAAACAATTGATGATACCATGAAAATTTGGAGCGACATGATTTGAATGTTTTTCCAATTCTTTTCATAAGTTTTTAGGAGTTGCTATAAGAATAAATCCCTTGATCACAAGTTTTACAGAATGAGCTAGAAAATGAAAGTGTGATGCAGATGCAGTAATGTACATATGAAAATGCTAATGGATCATGTGTAATACCTCTTTAGGTGAAGAGAGTTTACAGATTCATTAAAATCCTCACCCTCTAGTGTACATAGGTGAAATGCCCCATTTTTGTAGTCTTCTACTACTCGATATGGACCCAACCACCTAGGTCTGAATTTCCTTCCTCACCGGTTTTTTAATCTATCTGGATGTCAAGTCTTAATACAAAATATCCCTCATATATTTCTCACTCGTAAACCTTCTTATTGTATTGTTGAGTCATTCGGTCAACGTAAACATTGTTTCATTGTTCAACGTTGAGCCTAACCTCATCAAGACTTTCTAACTGAGAGAGTTGTGCTTCTTGATAGCCTTCTTCTTGTAAGATTCCGCGTAGTGAAATTAGGAGACTTGGTATTTCAACCTCAAGTGGTAAAACTACTTCTTCACTGAATACCATAGAAAAACAGGTTTCCCTTGTTGGTGTTCTAACTGATGTTCGATAGGCCCATAAGGCCGGAAAAATCTTTAAATGCCAATCTTGTTTATTCTCCTTAACAGACTTAAGGAGGATAAAATTTAATGTTTTATTCGTAGCCTCATCCTGTCCATTGGCCCGAGAATAATAAAGAGAATCAGTGTGGTGACTTATCTTGAAATTTTTACACAATTCACACACTTCGTCATTTTTGAAAGATGTGCCATTATCCAAGATAATGATTTGTCGACACCTTTCCTTTAAATGATCTGGCTTAAGATGAACTTAGTGATCACAAAACTAGGTACAGATTGTAAGAGGCATGGCTTCTACCCACTATGTAAAGTATTCTATGGACATGATTATGAATTTATTACCATTTACTGATGAGGGAGAGAATTTCCCTATTAAATCTAGGCCCCACATGGAATAGGGCCATGAGGTTTTCATTGGTTGCAAATATTTTGCCGATATGTGGATGTCGTGGGAGAACTCTTGGCATTTGTGGAATCTGCGCATAAACTCTTCTACATCATATTCTAGAATGGGCCAAAAATAGCTCATCTAATGTATCTTCTAAGAAGTGGCATGGCCACCAAAGTGACCTCCACATAATCCGCTATGTGAATCATAAACAATATTTTTGGATTCTTTGGCACCAACACATATTAAAAACATTCCATCGAAGGCCTTGCAATAGAGAACCTTCTCTACAATAACATAGTTTGTGTAAATGACACATAACCTCCTTCTTTGTAGAGATATTTCCCCCTCTGGATATGTATGGTCCACTATAAAATTAATAATGTCATTATACCATGGAAACACATAAATGGGGGGCCTAGTATCAACGAAGTACAAAAACTCATCAGGGAAGCCTAGATCTACCAAATCAACTCAGTCTAATAGATTATCAGGTAACCAATCCACAATGATTTTTTCTTTGATGAATTTATGATTAAAAAATGTTAACTAAAATTCAACCATTAGATTTATAAAGAACCCAACCTTCTTAGAAAAGGATCCTTGTGTGAGGAATATCTGCAAGTGATCTGACTTAACAATAACCCCCATTTTTGATTCATCATATAATGTCTTAAGAACTTTTTTATAAATACTATGGAAAGGCATTATTTTTTTCCGGTATAATGTCTCTCAAAATCAAGCAACATCTGACTAATGAAATAAATTACACGCTCTTGTTTATCATCATCCTCTTGAGCCAACATGTAGGCTAGTAAAACATACATATTTTGTGAATACAAGATCAAAGGGTGATTTTATCTAGGTAGAATTATTGTGGAGGGGATAATAAGAATCATTTAACTACCTTGAAGGCCTCATTTCATTCTTCTATCCAATCAATTCTATAATTATTTTTCAACAAATTGTTGATTGGGTGAATAACAAAGGTCAAGTCAAGGATAAATCTTTAGATTGCCCCAAGTTTTCCAAGAAAATATTTGATGCCAGACTCGTCCATTGGTGGAATAATTTCCAATAAAACTTGGATTTTGGCTGGGTCTACATAAATTCCTTGTGAGGATATGATGTACCCCAAAATCTTGCCTCCTGTTATGCTTTGAATACACACTTTTCTAGATTTAATGTGATGTCATATTTTATTAAGTGTAAAAGGATGATACGAAGCACCTCTGGGTGATCACAGTGATTTTTGGCCTTAGCCAACAGGTTATCTACATAGGATTCCATAATCTTGTGTATAAGATCATGTAATATATAAGTCATCACCCGTTGGTATGTAGCTCTAGTGTTCTTAATCCCGAATGGCATGAACGCATAACAAGAAGTTCCCAAGGATTTATAAACATGGTTTTCACCGATCCTATTCAAATATTCTAATCTTATTATACCTATAAGATCCATCCATAAGATACGAGACATTCGAAACTAGATGTTGGGTCAACGATAACATCGATGGATGGTAATGGGAAATCATCCTTGGACAATCCTTGTTTATATCCTAAAAATATATGCAGATGTGGATCTTCCCATTTTTCTTGAGAATGGGGACTATGTTAGATACCCATTGAGAGTAATCAATTAGCTTGATGAATCCCACCTAGAGGAGTTTCATCACTTCTTCTTTTACCATGAGGGCCACTTTTGGCTTCATGGGCCTTGAATTGTTTTTAATTGGCTTTGCATCTGGTTTGATGAGGAGATTATGCATTGCAATGTGTGGTGAAATCCCCTTCCTTTATTTTTATTTAAACACAAAAAAAATTTGATGCTATTTGAGAATGCGGTATGTGTTTCAACTTATTCAGAGTTAAAGAGGACCCTAGATTAAAAATATATATTTTTCCTTGGTTCCGATATTTATATCAATTGTTCCCTCAATTAAGGAGGTGTTTCCTTCCTCAAACTCATATGGGGCCGAGTAACTATAAATCCCCCTCTTCTGCCACCTCACAAAATTTCAAGTTCCTTCCCAAGGGAAGACTCTATCATGGGATTTCCAAAATAGGAAGAAGAGTGTGGAATTAGAGAA
Source organism: Taxus wallichiana var. yunnanensis (assembly GCA_018340775.1). NCBI lineage: Eukaryota > Viridiplantae > Streptophyta > Pinopsida > Cupressales > Taxaceae > Taxus > Taxus wallichiana. Next base: position 97,101,020 of record CM031234.1, on the reverse strand, counting down.
AGATTAACCTCATGATGTGTAAGATGTAGCTCTGTGAGAGTGTTTAGATATTCTATAGTTACTTCATCAATTTCATCATGATTTTTAATGACAAACTCACTCTCAGTCTCTACGTATGTCAACATTGGATTTATCGGTGTCTTACGGACCAAAGGTTCTACACGAACCAAGACCATGAAGCTTGAATCTTCTAACTCACCACTTGGGGTAAAGTGAGAAGTGGATGTTACGATTGAGTCTGCGAGGAGATTCTGGTCTCATGGGATTTCCTCAATCAATAGCAAGTTACCCCTATTCATTAAATTTAGCACTTCCATTTTGTAAAGTTGTAAATTCTCAGTTCTAGTCTCATACACTTTGGATACTTGATTCACAACTAGATGTGAATCACTAAGCACGTTGATATTAAGAGCACCGATTCTTTTGGCTATGATGAGACCAATTAGAAGGGATTCATATTTAGCCCCATTATTAGTCAACTCAAAGTTTAACTTGAAGGAAAAAGGTAGAATCCTTCCCTCATGAGAGGTAAGAATTACACTTTGACTCCAAAATGGAACTTGGCTCCATCAAAATGGAGAGTCCAATAGTTACTTGGAAAAATGGACATTGGATCATCTTTTGAATATTTCTCCTTCACTTGATTACCCTTAACCATACAAACCTCATTTTCTGGGAGAGAACCAAGTCCTAGGGTATGTCCCATGCCCATAGAATCGAAAGGAAGGAAAATTGGTACATAGTTTTCCAATAGCTCAACAATATTTGTTTTATTCTCTAATGATATTGTCTCTACAATGATGGTTTCATCTTTGAATATAAGAATGCCTTTGATCAAACCCATGGCTTCTAATTCCATTATAGGAACAAACTTTTCCACTGGTACAAATTTTTTCAGTTTATTTAAATGATTTCATGGAAGCTCAAACTTAGAGTGTACTACTAGCCTCTTTTTTAAATTATCTAAGTGCATGTCAAATGGTTTTGGATCTCCCCGCACCAAAAATACCTTCCTAATTACGAAAACCTAACTTCCTAAAATAAATTGGAGGGAATTTCCTTCATGTGATGAATCCAAGGATGGCTAAGGATCATATTATAGTTGGTTTCCCAATCTATAATATAAAATTTGGTTAGTACGGTCTTAGTTCCAAGGGTGACCGGAAACACTATAGTTTTGATTGACGTTGCTTTGAGGCTATCATAGCCCCTCAGTATTTCATGTTGAAGAGAAATTAGTCTCTCCATACCCTAGTTTTTGATGGAAAGAGAAGGGAACTATGTTGGTTGTTTTCCCATCATCAATCCTTTCCTGCTTTACATATTTTTTGTAAATATAGATTGTAAAAACAACACCAGATCACCTCTACAAACTATTTCAACATCTATGGGCATCTTGCTGATATTGAACACAAATCCAACATCACTTTCAGGTTGTCCTGGAGGATAAACATCAAAGTCCATGTGGTTTATTTGTGCTTCTAGAGGAGGGGTGACATTAGCCAAATGACCAAGACCCAACACTTCTAATAGAGCGACCCTATGAGTAGGGGAATTCTTTAATAGATCCAAGAAGGAAATGTGTGAGAACATCTTAGTTAGTTCGTTGATCAAATCATAATCTCGTATTGGATTTATTATCATATCACGAATGTCATATGATGTAGTTAGGTAGATTAGAATAGGCTATGAATAATAATCCCTAGTTCTAGTGGCCACGTTGATTTGTGGTTTAGTTTCCAACTCTACCAACCCCACAATTTTCATTTAATGACGTCCATCCAAAGGAGGTGCCACTTATGGGTTTGATGAAGTTGAGGCTTCACAATCATGGGTCCCTATTACAATACCTTTATTTGAACCATTGGGATATAATCTACCATCCTTTGGATACATGGGGAGAGGATCGTTAAAGATCCCAAATGGTGTGTTTTGTGGAGATACTAGTCCCATGTAGGTGTTTTGAGTGGGTGTTGTTGGGTTTGCTAAAAACATGTCAACAAATAACTATCTTTGGTCCTCTAGAAAACACTGTAAAAACTTGTTACAATCATGACATGTTTTTGCATTGTTCCCCTGAAACCTATGGAAACCACAAGATAAATTAGGATTGTAAACTCAATGCCTTTTGTTTGCACCTTGTTGTGGTCTGAAAGTATGGTTATTTTTCAGCAATTGGTTGTTATTTCTAAAACTCGAGAACCCTTGCCCTTGATTTTGAAACTATTTTGGATACCCACCTTGGTATTGGTTAGGGCCTTGGGTTTTTGTTTGTCTTGTTTGCTGATGTTGTTATTGTTGTTTGTGGTGGTTTAAATCTACAGCATTGACTGAGGGAGAAAATTTTTTTATTTGATTATTGTCATTGTTATTGTGGTTGTTTGAAGCAAAATTATTGGGGGATATAACAACATTAGGATTCTTGGTTGGTCTGTCACTCCATCTTTCGTGACTCCATGATTCTTATTAAGGATTTTTGGTCCTTGATTTCTATTTGTGTTGTTGACTTAACAGAGATTATTTTGATTAGGGGTGACTAACCTTCCATTAGCTTCATAAGTATTGCAACCACTGTCAATGGCTGTTCGGTCAATCAAGAGCACCCTCTACCACCTCTTCATAGCTCCTTAGCAGGAACTTATGAACCTCTTCCTTTGTCTCTCTGGTTGAGAGAGTGGAAGAAAAAATAAAAAGTTCCATTTCATCCATATTTGGAGTGCTTGCAGAGGAGTAGAGATCTTTTCTCCACCTTTGAATAAAGTGGGTTGTAGACTCATTTTGCTCTTGCTTGATATGAATGAATTCCCTAACTCTTGTTTTCAAAAGCTTTTTCATATCAAAAGCTTTATAAATTCTCGATAAGATTTACTTGAATGAGTGTATTGACGCCCTTAGTTTCATATAGTACCACCAAGAGAAACACCCTCTAGCATCTTATGGAAAATTTTCACAATCACTAAGTCCCATGGGAGCAATTCTTGAATGGCCATTGCATAAGCCTTGATGTGGGCATTAGGATCACCCTCCCCTTTGAATTTCAAAATATCAGGCAACAATCTTGGTAGCATGACTATCCGGATGGAGTAATCTAGGGGTTCCTTGAGATATTAAAAATAGGTCCCCATTGCATATGTTCCACCATTAAAGATCCTTGTTTGGGAGGTGGAGGCTGCATCGATTACTAAAATGGGACATCATAGAATTTTTTTTGGGTGTATGTCATCACCTGTAGTTTTCCATATGGACCCGGGTAGGTATAAATGTCCCCCTATAGAGATTTAGAATACATGTGTACATAGGGGGTTGATTACCTTGATATGGAATCGAAGGCATGAAGTCAGGGAACGTTGCATTTTTGGCTGGTATGGCATTTGAGAATGCACTTCTAGCTGGTGCCTATTACAGATATCCATACATGGTCAGGGGGGCATACCTAAGGTTCCCGTCCCCATAAGTAGATGTATACGGTTTTGAGTATTCATATAAACTGGAGGATTATTTGCGTGAGGTTTGTCCATAATTCTCGGGTAGGGATAAGTTCACGTTTACCCTTGGTATGAATTATGAGTATTTTGGGTAAGCTCTAGCTCCTTGAATTTGTCTACCAAAGTTGAAATGACATCACTCATTGACAGGCGTGCTTTTCTTAGGTACTTTTTTTTTAAACCCTCGAGGTTGTTAGGGAGTATGGTATCCTCCTATGAATTGTTCATTGGTAGTATTTTTGGTTGGTGGAGGGGTAGCATTATTGTTTTGAAGTAGGACATCACCTTTTCCTTGCAACCTATCAAAAGCTTGGTTCATGTTCTAGAAGTGTTGTTCAATCCTAGCATATCGTGCTAAATATTCCTCATCTAGATATGGGATTTTATCCAATTGCATGGTAATGGGATATCGAAACAATACCCAAGGAGATGAACTTGCTTCACCAATGAAAGTCATGTTGTTTGAACTTTATTATTCATGAGGATAGGTCTGAGTGACCTAGTCAAGTTCCTCAATACGTATAGAGGAACCAACATTGGTTCCCTAAAAAGAGGGTTTTGAGTGATAAGTGGTTGTCTGCCCACATTGAAAGTGAAGGTGATTGTTGTTGTATACTTGATTAGTAGTGGTGCATGTTAAATCTTGAGATGGGTCAACCATACTCATCATATCCCAACATATTTTGGGGGTATAAGAATACCTCGCAGATAAAGGATGGATGAAGAAAGTGGAAACATTTAGAGACTAGATCTTCATGTTGGGTTCACCAATTTATATGACAGAAAATCAACACGTGACCTTCTTCACACCCGACCTCTCGAGGTCATGTCGAGATAGACGATGTATAATGAATGTGAATGTGAGTGTAATGGTAGGGATAAGGCTAAGTGGGAAATCTTATATCTTCAACATGTAATATCGGGATTTGTAATTCTAAGGAAAATAATGCTCTCATAACTTGAAGTGGTGTGATGGCTTGGTTTGAAATAATATCCACTTGTAGACTCTAATCAATATCAAGCTAGACCAAGATCCTATTTGTTGGTTGTTGAACACATGGAAAATGACCTGTGGGTGCCTCGTATAGATTTCCAGACAAGGTCATGGAAGTAAGAACAAGAGGCACAATGGAGCCACATGTATTTATGGGTGATTTTTTGGTCTGGTCCAGAAAGTCTTAGCTTGATTGGCTGCTATGTTTAGTAAGTAATTTTGCGCAATAATATCTGGTGGAAGTGGTGAAGATTTGAAAACTAATGTATGAAAACTAGCATCAATGTCTAACTAACTAGCAGGCCCATTGGGTTGTGGGACCTCAGGATCACAACTAAAGACTTGTGGAGGTTGTGGCCCTTAAATGGTCATGCACGTAATCAAATCCTATTTCCAGGAGTAGTCTAATAGTATTAGGATTGATTAGCAATGATATTTAGCGTATTGAGTTGTTCTATTTTCTCAACAAAAGTTTCAGGTGTGTGTAATACTCTCAAACATAAATTTGTATCAATATTAGTTACCAATTCGCTCATTAGGTTATGGGAACAAGGGATCACAAACATATGTATTTTCCTATTGTGGACCATTGATGGTCATGCAGAATGAGATGTAATGATTTTTTATAAGAAAAATAATTACTGAATGAAATCTAATCTATTTTTTTAGGGTTTTCACAATATTTCATATCAAAGCAATAAAAGAAAACTAATCTATCAAAGGAAATATTTTTCATCTTTTCTAATTTTTAATAAATGTTTTCTAATCTAATTAATAAAATAAAGATAATTAATTATCCGATTTAGCTAGTTACTTGTGCAAATGTATGAATCTAATCTAAGGAAATAACCTAATGTAATCAAAACCCTTCAAATGCTACCTCAGAGGTGAAGAAAAAATCATGACCACTGAAGGGATATTATTCCTCATAACTTTCCTTGTAATGTTGAAGAGGAAATCTTACTAATGACTTGATCTACTTGTGATTGACTAATTTTATTGAAATGAATGATTTTCTACTCTATTTGATATGTGATTGAAACTAGTGATTTGAAATTGACAATTCAACAAACAAGGCAAACAAACACATAATTCCAACCTAGACAAGTAAGAGCTTTGGAAAATCTGGTCTTGTTTATATATGTCCCCTCAGTATGTTCCTTTCTTTCTTTGAGTGTTCATGTGAGTCCAAGGGATTAGGAATGCAAGAAAAGTAGTAGGAGGATGTCGCTTAAGTAATGATAGCTTGATGGTAGTTTATATGTAATGCTTTGGTAGAAGAGAGATAACACAAGAGATCAAATCTTGGCTATGCAATTCCTAGCAAGATCGTAGTAGTAATACAATGCAAGATACACCAAAATTCTTAGGCCTTTTCTTGAATACAAGCATGGAATATATAGGAATTGACGATCAAAGGCGCCTTCATGCACAAGGCAAGATGAAGTAGTTCCATCTAATTAAATATTTTTAATAATAAGAGGAAGGAGAACAAAGCAATCAAAGACAATTTTAGACAATTTATCTCACGATGAATGCAAAAAGAAAAATTAAGTGAATCATCACATGGTAAAACATGCGTGATAGAATCTAGAAAAAGTGGAAAGACCATCACCCTACGCAGGTGGCGGTTTCAAGACAACCTCCTTGTTTCAAGGTGGTTTGGAACCACCACCCAATCGAGTGGCGGTCCTAGCACTAAAGTAAAAACATGTGCGAAAGAGGAAGGAAGCTGGAAAAAGTTTGGGAATGCTAAGTAAAGACATCTAGGAAAAAATATACATTACAAATGGAAATTGAAGCTTGAACACCGCTTAAAAGTACTTGAATCATCATTAGGGAATTTTGTAATCATTTTTATGACAATGTAGCACATACATTATACATTGTAAATGAAAATTGAAGCTTGAACACCTTCTTCAAAGTACTTGAATCATCATTGGGGAATTTTGTAACCATTTTTATGAAAATGTAGCACATACAGATTTTAATGCGTATAAATACCATCAAAGCTACATTTATAGAGAAGACCAAACATGATTACATAGAGAGACACTTTTGACAAAGGCTTGTTGTCCATTGCGAGTAAGATCTGGAGACATAATTGAAATGGAAAGGTAATTAGAAAATTATTATACCAAAGGTCACGTGGGTAAGTTACAATGTTTCCTATAAGGTTAATGTCTCATAATAGATAAGAAGGTGATTGTAACCTTTGTACTATGACAAATATTTTGGAGTTAGAGGGTGAAGTAGGGATTTGAGAAGCAAGAAAAGAAATGGTGTCTATAAATTTATTAGTGGAACACATGGTGGTTTAAAGTTCATAATGGTAAAAGGTAGTTAAAATCATGTCAAAATGATGTTTATACTTTTGAATTATCTCGTTACACAATGTTATATACCATTAACTTAGTTTATAACCAGTTGAGAGTCACCAAATTTATTAATTGATTAAACATCTAAGGTTGTGGTGGTTTGAAGACCTAACACAAATGTTTCATATTCAGTGATATTGTTCGTAAAATCAAAATCTATTTTGAAATATAATGGCATAGGCTCACCATCAAGAGGAATGAGAATAACTTTGGCACCAACCCCATGCTAACATTTGGAACCATCAAATAATAAGGTCAAATGGTAAATGATATCATCTAGGAAGAGGGTGGTGATGGATTCATCGGGGAAGTTGAAGTTAGAAGATTGGTTTCGGAGGGAGGTACATCTATAAGTTGGTCAATGCAATAGTTTTTCCTTTGACATAATTTTGATGCATGAATTCAAGATCTAGGTATGCAAGAAGCATGATCCAATGAAAAAAATATTGACGTTTGTAGGGATTAGCTTATATGTAATGTAAGTGGTTAGTATTGGTGATAATGAAGGTTTTTTTGTTGAGTAGGTAATGGCGAAGTTTAGTTGAAAAATAAACTAAGGCCGTAGAGTGTTTTGGCATGAGTATAACTAGTTTTGTAGTGTAAAATCATACAACTTATATAATAAATCTCTTACTCCCTGTGTTTCTCGTCATGTTGAGTGAGCATGACACCTAGGGAATGATTAGTGGAAAAAATGTAGAGGTAAAATGGTTGGTCATCCTTAAGTGGAATGAGCATAGGTGGTTGGAGGAGGTATTGTTTTAAGGTGTCAAAGGATTTGTGGAATTCATCATCCCATTTGAAGGAGACATATTTTTTAGAAGATTATGAAATGGATGATAGCACTCGTAAAGTCGAGAAATAAAGCAATAATACATTGTAACTTACCTTGCAAACTACGAAGTTGATGAAGGTTATTAGGTGGAGGCATCTCAATAATATCCTTGATTTTAGTGTGATCAGCTTCAATACCACACAAAGAAACTATAAAACTAAGGATCTTTCCAGAGAGAACATCAAAGACACACTTTTTAGGTTGAAGGAAAACATAGTAATTGATGAGATAGTGAAAGAAAACCTTAAGGACGGAAAGGTGTTTGGCCTGATGTTTATATTTAGCAAGAATATCGTCAACGTAATCTTCCAATATACTATGCATGATTTCATGATAGATATAATTCATATCACACTAATATGTAGTACCGGTGTTTTTAAGGCCAAAGGTCATGACACGATAGTAGAACGTCCCCCAAAGAGTGACAAAGGTGATTTTGTGTTGATCTTATCGTGTAATTAATATCTGGTTATAACTGAGAAATCGTCCATGAGTGATAGCATCTCATGGCCGATGGTGAGATCTACTAGTTGATCAATACTAAGTAGAGGAAAGTCATCTTTGGGCAAGCCAAGTTAAGGTCATGAAAATCCATGCAAATTCAAAGTCCCCTATTGCTTTTGTGAAAATAAATATGTTATAGATCCATTGGAGATAATCAATAGGTAGGATGAAGGAAACAAATAGAATGTGTTGGAGTTCTTATAAAAGAAGGGGCATACAAGCATGCATTTTTAAGAGCTTCTATTTCACAGTTTGGCAGCAAGAATGGTTACGATATTGTTGACCATAATGTTTGGGTCAATACCAAGAATATCAGTGTAGGACCAAGCAAAAGCATTGCTATGATCTTCAAGAAAATAAGTGAAAGCTTCCTATTCAGCAACATCTAAAGATTGGTCTATTTTTAGAATGTGTGGGTCATCTTAAGTGTGAACGTTGATTTTCATGGTTAATTCATTCAACCTAATTTTTCTCTTAGAAGCTAAGAAATGGAGAATATAACAATATTCCGTACTAAGGTAGGTGAGAATAGAATTATCATCCTAACATTGAAAGACATTAATAGAAGGTGTATTTTCATCGATCATGTCAAGATATAGTAAGGGAAGAAAAGAGGGAGCCTTGCCATCATGCTAATAAGTCATAGGTCCCAGGAAATGATGTTCATGAAATAAAAAAGTTAGCGGAATGGATTATTAATCCATAGACTCTATAGGTGAAGGTAGTGAGGTAGGTTAATGGGGTGGGGAATATTTATCCTCCTCAATGAATTCAACTCGAGCCTTCTTGAAAGATGGTTTGGAAAATTCAATACCACTATGGTATTTTTGATTACAAGGGTGTAATGAATAATAGTATGGCATCCTTATTCATAGAAACCAAAGACAAAGCCCTTTTAAGAACAATAATGGATAAAGGTGTGGGTGAAGTAGTGGTTGGTGAGAGATTAAAGGTTAGGAGAAATGGTTGAGTTTGGGAATTTGGATCAGAAAAGTAGGTAGAAGCATCAAGTCCCCTATACTTTAATTTGGTGTGAATGTGGGGAGGAGAATAGGGGAAAACTTCTCCTACGTGTTGATCATAGTGGGGATGTTGGTGAAGGTTACCATACTCTTAAGGAGAAAGGAACATGTCAATGTTAGAAAGGCGGTACTACCCTATAGTGAGGTGTTGAAAAACCTTTGAAGGGATCAACAGTTGGTATGTGGGTAACAAGAATGGATGAATCACCGGATGTATAGGAAGAAGAAGCATTGGATGTTTGATAAGTACATGGATTATTTGATGGGTCAGCTATGGTAGTAGTGGGAATAAAGGAGTTACTTTCGTAAGATGTAGTGCCGTAAGTGGTGGATAAGGCGGTGATTGAAGAAGAATTAGTAGCGAGTGGTAGATGCCTTAATTGGTATAAGGACATCATTGGTTCAATACAAAATTTTACATGTATTGAAAGGTGAAGGGTCACCTAGAATGGTATAGTTGTGCCCTTCATGTTAAATTTTTAATAAGCGGTGTAAGGTTGAAAGAACACAACCCATTACATGAATCTAGGGTCAGCTAAGCATCATGTTGTATTTAAATTCACCCTCTAAGACATAGAATAATTCAGGAATGATATGGGGTCACATGCAACTGTTGATAATGATGGTGGCGAGGGTGTAAGTCATGCCATCCTTAAATTAACACAACATAACTGGGTTACTTTGCATGAAATTATAAGGGATGTGGATTTTTTTCTACGCATGGGAGGAAATGATGTTGATACTAGTACCTCCATTGTGACCATAACACATCAAACAAGTATATTATAAATGTAATTAGAAATAAATAGAGCAAGGAAGGATCATTCGATTGGAGAGGTACAATCTCGTCATTAGAGAAACTGAGAGTGGCTACTTGATGAGTGGTAGCAAGAGTAGAGGAAGGGGAAAAGGTGTGAGAGAGGCAACATGGTGAGGAGTGATAATGGATGTAACAGGCATAGGGTCATTAGGTAGAACCTTAATAGATTGCGGAACCTCAATTAGGTCCTAACAATGAGACTCAAAGGTTTGACAAAGTCATACAAAGACAATTTGAGAGGAGACTGGTGCAATTTTTTAAGAATTGTATGATGGGAAAACTGTGAGAAATAGGTTATGTGGGTCCACAGATGGTGATTTTGGGTCCAAGTGTAAATGGAATATTACGTAAAAGAGTATCAAATGAGATATTTGTTTTCTCCTTTCCTTTTTCCATCTAGGATCAGTGGCAACTTGAACCATATTGATCTTCAGTAAAGGAGAAAGTGAGTCATGATAGGTGTAGTGACAAGATGGGAAAAAATATGGTGAGGGCATAAAATGGTTTTGTGAAAATAATGCAACACATTATCATTTTTGAGGAGGTTTGGCTAGTTCTCTTATCTGGACCATGTTGATCTCAAATGTTGGAGGAGGATTAAATAGATTTGGAGGTGGAGATGAAGTTCACTTGAATACGTAAGTGACAAGGATGTGTGGTGATAAGTTCGGGTGGAATAGGGTCTTCATCTAAAGTATAATCATCGTCAAAGTTTTCTTCCAGAGAACATAGTTGGAGAAGAATATTCTTAAGATCCTTATAGGTTTTCACATCATGCTCTAACACATGATGGTAAGAATTTTTTTTGTATCATCAAACCCTTCTGGTTTAGGTTTGAGTGGGTTGTAAGGCCTAAGTGATGGTAATGTGATGACAAAGGTTTCCAAAAGGTTAGTGAAGATGTTTGCGTAAGACCCTACCAATGCATCACAATGTGAAGTAAGTGTGGGTCTAGATGGAAGTGTGGGTAAATTCGGTGGGTGAGGCATTACTTGAGGTGGAATCAAAGGTTGAGTAAGTTTGGAAACTTGTATGGTAGATAGTATAGTTTTAGGTTTTGATTGCACCTTCTTGGGTAAAGGTGTAGCGAGTGAACTAGTTATTGAAGGTTGTGTATATTTAACTACTCTTTGGAAGGTAGTCAGTTCTTGGGATTTTGTTTCACCTTCTTGGGTAAAGGTGAAGAATAAGTGCATGATGTAGAAGGGAAGGCAGATTGAAAAGGGGATGGGTTAACAAACATGATAATGGTAGTACGGTGAAGGTTGTGGTAAGAGGAAATGTGGAATTATTGGTTGAGGAGAAGGTAATAGCATAGGTAATGATGACGATCTGGAATTGGCGTAGGTATAGGAGATAGAAAGGATGTAGGTAATTTTTGTGACGAGGTGGGTTGTTATGTTTTCATTTACTCTGGGTAGAAGGTTTCCTAGCCAAGGTTGATGGGTGGGGACCTAGGATAGATGGAAGAGGTGAATGTGATAGAGGGGTAGTGGGAGAATCCAATGTATGCGGCCTAAGGGGTTGGGTATTTCTCTTAGGTGGAGGAATAGTCTTTGAGATGGCTTATCAGATGTGGCTAAATCTAGTTTAATAGGAGGATGTACTAGAATTTATGTCGGCATGAATCCTAATGTGGTAATGGGTCTAGATGTGGAGGAAGATATAGGTGTAGCTAAGGTTTTAGGCATAGGAAAAAGTTTGTAAGTTGGTAAAGTTTTAGGTGTAGGCGAGGGTGATTAAGAAGGGACCACTACAACTAGCATGGGCATTGTGGGTTTGGTTGTCTAAAACATGTTTAGATAGATTGTGGAAGTTTCTATAGACAACATCTACATTTGAGTTGAGACAGGAAGTCGAAGACATCCTTAAAGCATGGAATTGTCAACATAATCCAAGTGGTTGGAAAACATGAGCATGACATGGATGTAGGATGGGATGATGTTTATTTGGTAGTAATACCTATACTGGAATGTCTATGAGACATGGAAATGGCTTGAGACTTTGTGGGTAAAAGAGATGAGAGATAATCAACAAGATCCTTGAAATCCAATGGAGAATTGCTAGCATTAGGAAGGGACACTAATAATGGATCCCTTGTGGGTAGGGGAGATGGAATTTCGGTGAGGCGCTTTATTCTTTTGGTAAAGAAGAAGGTAAGCATGAATATCCCATGGGTAGAAGAGTAAGTACTATGGATTTTTCATTAGGTTAAGAGGTGAGTGGCAAAAATGCATTGATAGATATGGTGGACTCCTCTATGGGTGAAGGAGAAGATAAGGGAGACTCATATGTGGGTAAAGGAGCAGATGAAAGAATTCCGTCTATGGATGAAGGAGCTCATGTAAGAATCTCCTCGATATATGGATTAGGAGGAAATGGATCAAGAAGAGTTGGTATGATGTCAAAAAACATGAACCTCATGAATAATATTGTCACTTTGGTCGAGGTTTTTTCGATTAGGTTAGATGATGGGGTGTGATTTGGGAATAAATTATTGAAGATGTAAAGGTTCTAGTTAGTTGATGCATTAGGATTATCAAATATGAAATCTCCATTATCTAACATTTCTTGGATGGACGTTTTTGACAGTTATATAATTACCATCGCTATGACCTATAACGCGATAATAGTTGTAGAAATAATTTTGTTTGTACCATGTAGGAAGAGAACAAGAGGAGTCAAAAATAGTATCTTTTTGATGGGTGGAAGAAGCGATCGATACATATTTTAGAAATTTTTCTAAAACTAAAGAGTAGGGTTCTCCTATGGTAGTGTATTTTCATTGCTCCCACTTGAACTAAAAATCCTTAACAGGAGAAAGATTGGAAGAAGGATTTTATTGGTTAGATGGGTGAGATGGGTTGGCTTTAAAAACTAAGGCATTAGTAGATCCTTTTGATTTAGAATAATTATTTTACAGTTTGGAAGAATAAGAGGTATTGTTTGATTTAAACGCAACGTTCTTGTTATGTAATTGTATCTTCTTCTCTTCAATGGAAAAAATTTCAAGTTTCTAGTCCATGGTGAATGCTTTGTCAAATACGTGGAAGGTTTGAACTTAGAGAGTTGGTGAGATGTGCTTAGAAAATGATCTAGTGAACAAATATAATAACTCGGTTTGAGGCAATGGAATGTGAGTTGGTTGATCGTGCTCCACCAAAGACCGAAAAATCATGATACATTCTTCTTCATATTGGCATGTTGTATACAAGTCAGTCATGGTGACCTTTTTAAAAAGGTTGATAGAAAAGTTGTCTAGAAAATCCTAAGCTACCCGATTAAATGAAAATATGGAATGTTTAGGTAGAGCATTATACCAATATAAATCCGTTCATGTCAAGGAAATTGTGAATGTCTGCAAGAGAAAAGTGTCATCATGACCGATCATATAACACACATGTTTAAAATATTGCAAATGTTGTTATGGATCTTATTTGTTATTGAATTGTTTGAATTTAGGCATTTCCCAATGGGTAGGGTATGGATGAATCCGAATGGATGGGTGAATGGGCTCATTACAAATCTTGTTGTATGTCGAGTGTTATGTGAGTCGAGACATTCACTTCTAATATTTACATCTTTTCCATCATCATTTTGATAAGATCATCGCTAGGTTATGATGATTGGGAACCCCATGCATTATAAGTGGGTAGATGAGGTGGGTATGACGTGGGTGGCATCCAAGTATGTGGTGGTCTTTGAGTATGAAAATTATAGGGAAGGAACATAGGCTAGAATAGATCTAGATGGAAAGTATCTTGAATAAGCACTAGATGAAATACGAGGCTGTTTTTAATAAGTGTAGCTAGGTGGAGTGGACACAAAGACTCTCATAGAAATCTAAGGAAGATACCTTGCATAATGGAGAGGATGATGTTTTGGAAGGGATTTTGGGTTACCGAAACACAAATGGTAGTTGAGATGAAATAGGTATAAGAGAGGTGGCGGGTGCGAGATAGACCTACACTCAAGGCGGTTTATAAAGCAATGGTTGTCATCATAGGAGTGAAATATGTCAAATGAGTGATAGATGTTGTAGATGTAATAGATATCAATGATGTAGGGTCAAGCTAGAAACCACGGGTGGTAAGGTGGAAGATGATTAGGCCAAGCTAGTAGTAGTTGATGCATAACTGGGTACAAGGGTAAGAGAAATGGAAACAAGCATGCCATATACAAGTTTCCCTATTGAATCATGGGTAGATGAATGAGCCGAGATAGTCTTTGGAGAGTGGCAATGTTGTGATCAATGAGTCTTACAAACTCCTCATCACCAATGGGTATGGGAAGAGCCTTATTAGGGTCCATAGGTGATGAGATGGAAGGGGTGATGGGATAAGTGGGAGAGGTTTGTGGCTAGCATGAAACACGAGAGAATTATCTTGTTTATGAGTCAAAACCATGTGACTAATGATAAAACAAGTAATCTGAGCTTTGCTGATAATGCAAAACATAAAATAAATGGATAAAAATGGGTTTAAAATGTGTGATTTGATCACTATTCGATTAGAAAATCATAATAAGGAGACCGATGTTAGTTGAAGTAATCGATGTTGGTATGAGGGGGTAACTTTCGTTATTCGACTAGACTTATGTCGATTACTTATGGAGAAATGAAAGATTCATAAATCGCAATAAATGATGAATAAAAATTAGAACTTGACTCTAAAGGTGATATCAAGGACTCATAGATATATTAAAGTGACAAAGGAAGTCACAGAAATAAAATAAATATAGATTTAATGCTAATTTGGCATAAATTACCAAAACAACATAAAATTGATAGTAGTCATCGGTGAAATGATAGCGGTGAGATGATGAAACTTATGGCATCACTAGACTAACACGGTTCTTGTGAAATCTGTGAAAAATGGAAAAAGTTATTTTTTGGTGATTTAGGTCAAATAAAAAGAACAACTCAAAGACCGAGTATGGCAATGACTAGTTCTAACAAACTCAAAAACAATAGGAATATATGAACTATTATTGTAGATTATGTAAGGAGAGAAAAAAATGAATAAAACGAAGTCACACCTCAAAACACAAATCAAACAAAAAATTGCAAATGTGAAATGCTATTATGTAGATTTTATGTTGTGGCTTATGCCATTTAAGACTGACTTGTGAATATAATAGATTTTTTTTTATCGAAGGTTCCCTATGGAAACTGATAACTATGCCTGGTTTCAAATATTTTTTTGCCTAGGGATCCTTCTCGATATGATAATTGGCTAGAAAACCATCTAGAGCCCACTGTCATTCCTTTCATCAAGTGATTGTTGACAACTTCTTCTAGGAAATATTTTTTTTAGAAATGTGTGGTTTATTTTTAGTGATTTGGTATAAAGAGTGTGCAAAATGTGAACTATGGTTCAATTTGTCAACCATGAGCTGGGCATGACTTTCAGCAAATAGGTTTCCCAAAATTTAGATGAGTTGAATGCAACAAACAAAAATGAGATTCAAAGATTTTAAACCCAAATTCACAATGAAATTTAATGAGAGAAATAATGAATAGGAAAAATTATGTCTTTCACTAATGAAATATAGAATAAAAAGAGGTATTCTTTTTAATCCAAAATACAAGTTTCGCTTGAGATCGGGAGGAGACGAATGTTTCCCATTTGAATATTTTACCGTGAACTTTTTTTAAAAGAAATAAACACACAATGATTCCCTAAGAATGAATACTACAAAGAACCTCGAATGTGTCCCATTGGGTGTGCCAAAATGTTTCACCAATAATTTTTACACTTTATAGGATGAAATATATAGTAGATAAATTATTAAGGAGGAATACATGTGAGGCGAAGGTGGAAGGTAGAATGCATGCGTTATTGATGTTATCCAAGCTGATTGTAGAGAAATCCTTTTTGTCTAGGAAGGACTACCTGTATATGCAAAGAAAGACCACAAAAGAGTATTAAATAGCATATGATAGTGGACTGCCTAGCATATGCTAGATCCAGGAAGTTTGGTGCTTCCTAGAGAGGTTGTCAATCCACTATTTAATAACAATTCAATGTGAATAAGCAACTGAAATAAATAAGTCCTATTGCAATGTAATGATTTAGGTTTCTCATACACACAATACACTAGATTTTATGCTAGATATCAAAATAACACTAAATCTAATTAGAACCGGGGTTTTTTTAGGTCTCTCAAAGGTCCAGTAAGGGTATGGGGCTGATTGGTTGAAGTCTAGGTTTGTTTTGGGTTAGTGGGATGCTTGTTATTCTAAGAATATTAAATGACACAGAGACCAATATCTCTCTGGTGACCGATGTTGATATGTGTAAAATCACGGTGGTAGAGGAAATGACATCGATAGGGGAAATCATTAATGAACTATTAAAAAACAATTTTTTAGGCTCTCTGTGATTACACAGAGAGTGAGGGTAGTGTGGTTTTGGTTTTAATATGGATAAGAAGACTCCGGAACACTAAGAAAGAGGTTTAGAAGGGTTAAAAGTCTTGGGTGGTTGAATAATGGGTTGGTGTGAAGAAGATGATGTACGGGTAATAGAAGAAATAAAATATTGAAAGAAGCAAGAGATCAATAATGGGATAAGAACAAATGATTAAAATCATAGTACTTACCATGTATTTTATAGATCCCATGAGTTGACATTTTTAATGGTTGATTAAAGAAGATGTGGTTGAGCCCATTGCCACGGAAGTACAACTGTGTGCTCCCATGAGTATTAAAATTATATGGAAGGAGAACCAACTACTTGTCTTACAATGTGGTTGTGTGTGTTCTTCTTCTAGATGTGGGAAGGCTTGAAAATTCACACTTGAATGCAATAAGGCTCCAATAATCGAATGTCCCACAGGTAAAGGGTTGTAAAATTATATACAAAGGAACCGATGGTTGTTTATGTGATTGATGTTGGTGAGGATAAACCATTGTCAATTAGGGTGAAATAATCCAAGTTACCAAAAATATCCCGATCTTTACTATTTTTGGTGTTTTTTTAATTGTTGGGTCCACTTAAGGAAGTAGAGTTCATGTGAGAGAAGGTTTGGAAGATTTTAGAAGAATTCCAATTAGGTTTAGGAATAATTCTTAGTTAGTTAGGTCAAGTATTTAATCAACACTTTGGGAGTGATGACTCAATGATGAGAGTGATGACCTTGTCATTGTGAGTTAAATTCCTCTGAATGGGTCCAAGATGAGGTGTCATGATGAGGTGGAGGTGTGAGGATGAAATTAACTTAATTAATTAATTTAATTAATTAATCATGTGAGGATGAATATTAATATGGGGTAAAGGGGTCATTATTAGTTAAATGTGTTACATTAATTAAGTGAAGGAGGTTAAGGGAGTGTGACCAAAATTTGGTGTTTACACCTAGACTTAGGAAATTTGTATGAGGTAGAGAACTAAAGTTAAAAAATTTGTATTAGAAGGAATTGGAAGTACAAATTTTATTGTGAATGTTGAAGCAATTGAAATACATGTCATAGAGATGGAAATAAATAACGTGTTTGGCATCATTCCTCCCATAAAGATAAAATAAACTCTTATTATAGTAGTTACCCATGATAAACCAGCTGTGGAAGTTGAGGTTGTGGATATTTCGAACAATAGGCAACACATGCTCATGTTTTTTCTAATTTGTTTCAAGCCATTAGAAAAGAAGGTGTTAATCTTCCTCTACCTAATAACCAATATGCAAGTGTCCCAAAATCTTAAATTGATGGGAATGTTTAAGGTTCCATATTGTCTCAACAACCTATAGTTGAGACATTTTCAATGGAGTAAAGTTCATTTGAGGCACCATTAACGAGGAAGTATTATCTAGAGAAATAAACCTAAGATTAAGAAAAACATTTTTGGTCATCAAGAATAAGTCATCCCAAGTGATTGTATCCAAAAATAATTATGGTTATTTGAAAAGGAATTGATAAATTATGAAGTTTCCAAGGAGAAAGAAGAGGAAAAATTTCAAGAAAAACATGAAGAACCAAATCATGAAGTAGTTCCAACTAAATATTCTAAGACCAATGTTGAACAAATTAGGATAATTGATACTGAAACATAACATAATCTGACCACTGATAAAATAGAGAAAGTTGTGGAAGTTTTACAAATACCAAATTATACTCTACATACCACCCCCTCTATCTCACAATAAATTATAGACCCCCTAGTATTTCCCAACGTAAACCAAAAAATTAGAGGGAAGGAAACACTCCAACTGTAGAGTGGTTTGGAGAAGCCCTTCCATGAAGAGAAAATGTAAAAATTCAACTCGAGGCTATAATCCTTGAAATCTGTTATCTAATAAAGATAGCGAAGGGACCCTAACAAGTCCAAAAATTTATCAAATAAAATTATAGGTTCTCAAGGGGAAATGTCTATAGAGATTGAAACTATCAAGGGGATATATTAAGAAATGAGGCCATAGCTACTGATTATGAGGTCACACAAATACCTTTGGGAAAACCTACCATCTTTGAAGGTTTGAAACATGAGGTTTCATTGCCATGGAAGGACTTTTCCAAAATGTAGACAATGACATGGAAACTAATAAGTAACATAAATAAAAGGTTGATATATTTTCCAATTATGTGTAGAAGTGGCTCCAACATCCCAAGGAAAATCAAGAAATTATAGTTTTCATTACACCTAGTGCATTACAGGATGCAAAATATATGAAAAGTAGAGTAGATGCCACAAAATAATGGGAAGATAAATTGGTTGAGAAGGAATTAAAGTATTTAAATAATTAAATGAGTTTTATAAGAATGTTACTAAGCATTTGGAGGATGGTGGTGCATTAATTGAGAAATATCAAGATGAGGTAGAACATTGGGATGGTATGCTTCCCAAGCTTGAAACCATCAATTTCATGAATGAAAATGAACTCGATAATAAAGGAATAATCTCCTCGATTTAAAGGGAATGCATTTTGAGTATGAAATATATATCAGATTAATTATATAAATATTGGGAAGTTTCATCAGCAAACTTCAAACTACGAGGGTAAAGGAAACTTTAATGTAGATGACATTGAGTCTAAGATAGAAAATATGCTTACCCTTAAAGGAACTTATGAATCAAGAACTACAAATATTGATCATATAATTAAAATAATCAAAAGGCATATTACATGATATATTGAGACTCAAAAGGTATTTAATTATTCTTCCATTTAGAGTTCTATTTACTTAGAAGGTTTTCTCGATAAATTTTCCAAAAAGGTGAAGAATAAAAATGTTGTATCAAAAGTGTGCATCATCTTTTCCAAGAAAGAAACAATCTTATTATATTGTGTAGCTCCAGATGAAGATCCTATTTTGAATTTTTAAAATATTTTGATGCTTTCAAAGACATACCAAAATAATAGGAAGAAATTTAGGTCATTAAGTTTGACCCATCTTGAGAATATTATTTATTCCTTATTCTTTTATTCTTCTACGACTCACTATATTTTAAAAAGGGTTAGAGGAGGAAGAATAAAACCAAGTGATTAAGTTAGGTAATAAAATATCTCTAATGACATAAACATGAAGGATAATAAGGCAGTAAAAGGAAAAAATGGTTTTTTAGTAAAGGGAATATCATGTACACTTCCATGTTTTCAAACTTGAAGTAGAACAACTCCAACATAGTGCAGAAGTATGGGATATTTTTAGTTGGATTCTTTTCTTCCATTTTGACAAGCTCAAGATATTTTTCCCCACACTTTTATCTCTCCATTCGGTTTTGTGACTTTAGGTATATTCCATTATGATATTTATGTATAATAATGAGGGAATGTTCTCATTATAAGGTTTTTATTGATTACTTTATCTTTAGGTTTTCATTTTCTATAAAGAGTAGAAGTTCTAAGTTTGAATTTTTAATGCCAAGGTGGTTATATTGCACATGCATTAGCATGAATTGAGGGCATCCAATATATGTACCCTTGTTTAAAATAAAATGAATAGAATGATATATTTTTATTTAGTAATGGATTTGGATATATTATTTTAATGTTTGATCAATGAAGTTTAATTTTTAGTGTAATATTTTATCTCATTTGCATCTATATCTAATAAAAGGGATTAACCTTTGGTTAATGCATATTCTTAGTTAATAAGTAAATATTGTGTTGTAGTATTTAATTTGTAATATTTGGTCTAGTTATAAAACCCTTATTGTAATATTTCTTTAGAATGATATTTATTATCCTTTGAGTATATCTTAGGTGTATGAAAATGGAAGAAATGAACATTTTATTAGAATTTTTGTACAAGTGTTTGTGTTGAGGTTTGTGAAAGTTGTATGGTAACATTTTCATGAATTGGGTATCAATGAATGTAAATTTCTCTTTGAAATTTATTCTTACTTGATTTTATTTTATCTACACTTAAAAGTAGCAGGATAATCATATCAATTTTTGGCCCATTGTTATTGTGAATCAACCATCATCTATTTCTTGTCTTTCGAACTAAATTATCTTATCATTTTACACTTTAAAATTTCATTATAATTGTATATTAT
Organism: Taxus wallichiana var. yunnanensis; assembly: GCA_018340775.1. Lineage (NCBI taxonomy): Eukaryota > Viridiplantae > Streptophyta > Pinopsida > Cupressales > Taxaceae > Taxus > Taxus wallichiana. The sequence goes on along the minus strand of CM031234.1, from coordinate 97,080,483 downwards.
GAATTAATTTTCTCCAATATTTTAATATTAGTATTCTAACATCATGAAATTACATTCCATTAACTATTATTCATAAATTATGTGTGTGAGTCATATTTTATTTATCTTTAGTAACTTATGTCTAATGCACTAAGTATGTATGACATATGTGTGACAACTCTTATGATTAGATATTACATTCATGCCTATACTTCGAGAAAATTGAATGTATAATAATTTGAAGGAAATTGAATTATAATATCTTTCCTTCATTAAATTTACCCCTTGGGTTCTCTCACCTTAGCTTAGATAGACCCATAAGTAACAAGATCTAGTCATACCCTTTCTACGTGCCTCCTATTCATTTTCAAGTCTTGGTAATAGAAATAATGTTACATGCACCCCTTCTAAAAATAACATATCTCAAACATATCATTATTTATTCCATTTGTTTTCTAAATACGTGCCAAGTCTCACGGGCTGTAAAATTAGGAATGAAAATGAAACAGGCACTTATCTTTGGGGGTGAAGTATCATTACTAAGTTTTTGAGAAAAATATTTTGAGTATAACTAGTGTAAATAAATATTTACATATTCTATTGTATGTTAATGAGTTTATAGTATTATCATAGTTAATTCATGGGTTTTACAAGAGTTTTTAAAATTCTTTTCTCTTAGTTTTTTGTGAATAAGATTTTAACACAACTTTTAGAGTTAATATACCATTTCTAGAGTGCAAATATTTAGTGGCAATTCCATCTTTATATTTGGGTCAAACTATTTATTGTGTTTAATACATCTTATTTATTAACTCTATAATTTTTAAAGATGGAATGACTAAGGTCTTCTATAAGATCTGAACCCACCAAGATTCTTATCTCGGAATTAGAAGATTTGTAAAAGAGGAGAAAGACAATTTGGAATCCTGTGAGTGGTTAGATATCAAAGGGTAAAGGTATTCATTTAGCTATGTTTTATCCCTCTTTGATAGAAAAAAATCTAGGTCCTCTAAGATATCTAAGACACATAGTCCATATTATCATTTATATTCTTTGTTCCAACCAATCTCAACCCTAAAAATTATTCAAAGTTTTCATTATCCACCGTACACTTTTTAACAAGTGAAAAAGAGATTTTGGTTTTGATTTTTTCCTCCTGGATGCCCTTTAGTCAAAGGTCTCATGTTCAACATTTCACTAATCCTCCTCCTTTAAATCCATTTTAAAATAGTATGGACACCCTACTCAAGATACTTTTAGAGTCAATACATAGAGACCCATAAATTTAATTTTAATGGTAGTGTGGGGTATCCTAATGATGTGCCAAATGAAATTATAGTTAGGTTACCTATATTTCAAGGAAATAATGCTATCAATGGATATCAATATCTAAATTTCAATCATAATATCACTGATTATTATGAATATGTTTATGTAAAAAGGTTTATTCACACATAGGAAGAAGATGATAGAGAATGGTTAAACTATTTTCCTTAAGGATCAATGGATTAGTAGAAGGACATGAAAAATACATTTAAAATCTAGTATGGAAATAGGACTTTCCTAGCTTTATTATATATAAATTTTAAAATATTAAGAATATCTCCAATGAATGTGTGTAAGATTATAACAATAGATTTAAGTAAATACTTACAAGGTTACAAGATAAGATAAGACCCAATCATGAATCTTGTCTCATTAAATATTCATATGCATTTGATAAGAAGGAAGTGTATTATCTAAGTGACAAAACTATAGAAGTATGAGGTAGGAATTCACCATGGCCATTCAAATTGAAAATACTATCAAGGTTGTTGGTAAGCCTCTAAAGAGGGAGGGTGTTAAGATAGTTAATTCATAGAGTGTTAAAATCACAACCATTGTGGGGTGAATAAGTGTGAATTAAAAAATTCTACCACATTCACTTTATACATTCATTGACCATTTATCATCTTATATAATAAAAATGATTAACCATTAACCATGTATTTAAGAACCATAATCAAACATGAAAAAATGTGAATACATGAACACTAGATATAAGTGGGAAAATCTCAATGGTAAGAAAACACACTAAAATAAAGCCTTTTAGAGTAATGATTAAAATTTAGTTGAGTACAAACCCCTAGGTTTAGTGAGGCACTAACCCCTAAATTTAGTAGAGTGCTAACCCTACAAGGAGGTACCAACCCCTAGATAACTCAGTATAAATTAAATCCACATAATTTTTTTCACTTTTGGAATTTTGTACCAACAACTGATGATGAAACAAATTTATCTCACCTTTTCTTTATCTTCCTCAAAACAAACTTCTTACATTTTTCCTAAATAACTTATTCTTTCAAGGTGATTAGGTGATCTTACCTAGCTATAAAAATCATCACAATCTTTACAAAATCACATCAACTTCTCTTCCCTCTCATTATTGTCACAAGTACCTATTTCACCTCTATATATACCCCTCTAGCTCGTAATTTTCATACCCACTTAACTTAAAAATAAGACACTAACAACTTAATTTTATACATAACTCACCATCATAACTCATTTAGGTTAGTTATCATAGAAAAACTTCACTTAAATAATCATAATAACATCTTAGAAACATCATACAAAAAGAGATATATGTCATAAATATCATCTTCACATTGAAATCACTCATTAGGACACAATAAGGCTTAAAACAATAAATCAACCCACTCACCAAAAGCAAGTCACTTGGGAAATATTAATTTCACCAAACAATAAATACCACATATACATGTTTTCTAATCCTTCAAGAAATCTACAACAAACTTATACATCTTTACACCATCATCTCATGTAATGAAACCATGTTTTGAAGATCTTCTTCTCACTAGGTCTATGACCTACAAAACTAGTACTCAAAGATGAGGCTCAAACCCACATCAAATAGCTGAAACCATGTAAGTGTTAAATATGAATATAAATATCATGACCTTAGGGTCATATCCAAATGAATAGGAAACCATCAATTGTAATTTATAAGAGAAAAACACCTCTACAACTAGGATACCTTAAACTTCCCATTACTATCCCTAAAATAGTCTTGCAAAACAAGCCTACAAAGACCTACAAAAGTCTCATCCATGATCTGAAACCACCATGGACATGTATAATAGCTTCCCAAATTCCTCAATAAAATAATTTTTTTAACAATTATTGTGATCTAAAAATCCACAACCAAGAAGATTCTTGTGTTTTCAAAGCCTATTCGGAGCTGAATATTTGCTAAGTAGAAGGGACTTAGTCAAAGAATTAAGGATGCGAGCACGCTCACGGAAGATGCCAAGTGTCTAATTGTCACAACTTCAAGAATCAAAGAAGGGAGAAAAGTCTTAGAATCCCACAGGGTTTCCACATGGAACTAACTAAAAGGGTCCCACCCTAAAAGCGTTGTGACATTATATATAACGAGGTCCCTTACTAGAGGAACAAACAAAGGTGTGCCCATGTACAATGCTAAGTTTTGGCATAACACATTCCCGAACCATGAAGGGAAGTATAAGTATTAGGGATGCACAAACTTCCCACATGGATCTCACAAAAATGGACTCTAGGTTTGAAGTGGGTCACAAAAGGTGACAAGCCATACATCACAACTGTAAAATAAAATTATTTAAAGAGGAGTATCCACTAGTATATTTTCCCTTGTAAAAAGGTTTTTGACCAAGTACTTAATGCTATATGAATTATGTAGAAAATAAAAGTTGTGGCCATAAGTAGTGTAAATATTATGGGATGATCCACATTTCCCTCTCTAGTTGTGCTAATAATATTAAAATATACATACCGAGAGGCATCAACATGCACATGTTAAAGTTTTTTCCAGCAAGGTAAGTACAAGATAGAAGTAGTAGTCAATCGTTCCTTCGGGGTCTCAAATGCCTGTGTTGTGCATTACCCCAATAAAAATTTCCTTTGGCCTTAAGAAATTATTATAGGTGTGTAGAAATCTTTACATATATTTTGATAAAATTATTGTAATACCACATATTCCCTAAGCATCCATGTCATTCAATTTGGCTGCTACGTTCTTGTAATAAAAATATTACTACAATCTTATTTGTATCCACCAACAATCCATCCTTACAAATTATGTGCCCAAGAAAATACCAAAGGGTGTGGCAAAGATACACTTCTTAATGTTTATAGAAATATTCAACTACCTATATATCTTAAACATGAGCCTTATATTATTACAATGATCCTTAACCAACCTATATATAGTCCACTCATCTAGATAAATATGAAAAACCTTATGGATAAAGCCATGAAATTCTTGCACAACAATGCGTGAGGATACAATTGGTGCATTCTTCAATATAAAAGGCATAACAATGTATCAAAACTTCCCCATTCAGTGGTAAAGGTGGTGTTTTCCTGATCCTCATACTCAATGTGCACTGATGATATCCTAAGAACCCATAAGTGAAAGAGTAGATTTTTATCCCTATAAATACCTCAAGTATCTCTTCTATGAATGACGTAGGAAAATGATCTATGAATAATGAGGCATTAAGTTCCCTGTAATAGACACATATCATAATTTTCCCAACTTTCTTGATGTTGATCACCATGGGAGTAACCCACATAGATTCCTCAATTAGTTCAACGATTCTAGAATTAATATTTTTTTCAATCTCTACTTTGACCTTCACGTGTAGGTTTGGATTCATCCTATAAGGTCTCTTCCAAATACGGTGCACATCATATTTGAGATTAATTTTTATCTCTCCCAATGAGAGGTCTACACCTTGAAACTTATGATATCACCTTGAAATAGATCATGGAAGTTATACAAAATCTCAATGATATTTTCTACCTCGTTTTCTAACCAATAGTCACCAATAATAGCCTCCTTAGGTGCATCCTCAGTACCAATGTTAACATTATTTGTCTTAATTAGTGCATGGTATATGCATAACTTTTCATCTATACGATCTGTTACCTTGTGCATACCCTATGTATGGATAATATTTAGCACATCCACTTCCTCATCATAAATGAAGTATAATAGCTTCCACTTTTCTTTCTCTTTCCAAGAATGCCTCATCAATGTCTCATATGTTTCAAATGTTTCTTGTTGCACCTCAATTTAAAGTTCTCTAAGTAACTGAATCATAAGCTCCTCCACTTTTTCGTATCCCCTAGCATGATGCACTTCATAATATGTAAAGCCTCATATATAGGTGGCTTATTAGAAAAAATAATCAAAGGTATGAACAATACCTTTAGACATCTCGTGCCATCTTGAAATCTCCATTTTACCTTAGCATGGACATACCATGCATACACACATCTGCATAGAGTGGATTAGAACTTATGCACCCAAAGATAACGTGGTAATGCATCATTTCCTTATGCCCATTATCTCTCACACTTATGGACATGTACCAAAGCATGAGTCTTTCCATCATACTCATTAATAAGTATTGGTATATTGTTCCAAGTAAACCTTGTTGAAAAGGTGATTCTCACTTCTCACCTCCCTAATAGGTTATTCCTCCGTGTTTCCCACCAAAGTGCTCTGTTATGCGATGAAAAGTATTAAAAATCATGTTCCTTCGACCACCTTCATTCTTCCACTAGTTTTCCATGGCCCGTAAGAATTAATCAATATTTTCTTCACAAACATACCTAAGTAATTGATCCATGCCAAAATTCCTAATCATATGCAAACAAATAATCCTAGTGACTCTTCCTTTAACCTCGGTCATGACCATTGCATACATCAAAGGAAACACTAGTTGAGTTCTTTGAAAGATTGTGTGTCTTCCTATTGAAGTATTCCTTCCTTAGATGGTTCCATATTTTTAGGGTGATGCACCATGTACACATAAATTATATTAAGCTCTTTATCACTCACAAACTCAATGTATCATAAATCATTCAGATTATTCAAGGGTATGACCACATGATCATTCTTATTCTTGAAACTGATATATCTTTGATTGAAGCATAGATCCACATTTTTCACATAACACAAAGGACATCCAAACAGTGCTATAAATTTTCTTCCTCATCAAGCTCCAAAACTTCAAAATCTGAAATAAACTTGGCTCTCTAAATGGAAATTTAATCATCATTTAATACCCCAATAGGCATAGCTCTTGTATTATTTTCTATATAAAACACATTAGAAGATAGTTACAATGGTGGTCTCCCATCTAGTTACATGCATCCAAAGTCAATAAATTCACATCGCCACTTGTGTCAAGTAGAATATTACTCAACTAACCATCAATCATTGTATATAATGTTTTCTCCTTGTCATACTCATGGTCATGTGGTGGAAAATTTGCATGGAGGATCATTACTCATGCTCAAATATAGCACATGGTACCTTCTTTCGTAGCCATTCTCCTAGCAATGAGATTATATTATCTTGTCTCAAAGCATCTTACATATTTTCTTGAAATCATCAACAAATTTCTATGGGAGTTCACTATTCTTCACACATTATCTTTCATTTTCCTACTTCTTTAGGTACTTGATCTCCCATTAACAATATCTAATCACTCCCATGGTCTCTGATAGACTTCATTCGATGAGCAACATCTAGATACTTCAAATGCATAACCTCCTCTCTCTGATGAGTGGTTCATATTTGAGAGGTTCACGTGCATGGGCTAATTATGCATGCTTAGTAACCCACATGGGATGTAGTTATAGATTAGGAATCTTCTAAGGTCCCCATTTCCCATTCTTTGTGTGTTGTACCTTAATCATTCCATTTCCTTTATCCTTATTTATTTTGAAATATGCTCATAAAGATCGGGAAATTAATTAACGTTACATTTCTTTCAAAAATACGTGCATAGATCTTCCTCTACCACTATGGCCTCTGATCCTATATCCACTTTAGAACCCATCATATCTATTATTGCACCCGTTATTAGGATGGGATTCTGAACTTGAGATATATTAGCCACCATGGTTTGTCGTAATCTAGTTTCATATGCCTCATGAATCTAATCTATCATCTAGAAATATTTTGTATCATGACCGTGTGTGTGTGTGTGTGTGTGTGTGTGTGTGTGTACAAATATTGCATTACATCAAAAATTCTTAATAGTTACACTTTGAAAGAGGGGTGATAACATACATCATTATTCTTGTGGAAAATCTCACAATATTGTAACAATGCACGTATAGTCCCACATTGTCCTTCCTATGTTCATCAACTTTATAATTAATGCACCATAACCCACTACACGTCTCATGTGTTGAATTGATAGAAATATTCTCTAATTGCTTGGCCATAACTACTATTTTTCCTCAAGGAATGGGCTTACTCTAGTCTCTACACTCCTGACTAATTTAGCATATAGCTATGCTTCTAAATCCTCACATGGATCTGATTAGGTTTTACATAATAAATCCCTTCAAAAGGGTCAGCAATCCTCCAACAAACCATTTTACATGTTGACTCGATGAATATCATAAGACAACTTAGATAAAATATTTTCAAATGTGCATCATACTCCCACACATATTTAGAAAAGCCTTTTTTGATGTCCTTCAATGCATTAATACTCTATTGGTCAATCTATGGAATGTGAGATTCATCTAAATATGCATTGTACAAAACATCATAATCTACCATAGTTTATTTTGGATCATAATTTTTGTACCAAGTGTGTGTGTGCCCTTGAAGTGTGGTGGAAATTTAGCTTTCCTTTATTTTAGGGGTTGTAATCCCCTTTTCTCTTCATGGCAATTCACACTTGTGCACATGTATAGTTGTATCCTTCACAACTTTATACTATGGAAAGTGAAGAGACATCTCCAAATAGACTTGAGGTGTCTACTACTATGGTTGTTAATGTAGTTTCTTATGAGGCTAATTTTGTGGTGGCTTTTGGGGTTACTGGACCCTTCCACAGGTTAGGAGTAAACCTAAAAGTAGAACCTCCACCAGGTTTCCTCGTGTAGTGTCTAACCTGAATCTCCTAAGCCTCCCGCATTACTTTCCACAATTTATCTTCGTGAATATGAACTCCCTTATGTCCCAGTTGTTGTGCTAAACTAGAAACCCATTGTTTGTGTTGTCATAACACCTATAAGATTACTTCCAATGGTCTATTCACCAACACTCTATCCTCGATGATGCGCATGTAAAAATTCCCCCAAAAGTACTTCCAAATAGTTTTCTTGTTGATATGTCATGTGTGTATTATTAATCTGCTACACTTCCTGAGATGAAAATAAAATATGCCTACATGTATCTCCATCCCAATGTGGAGATACTATTTTATCATATTCACTATGGTTCTCTTCAAAACTAATCCTAGATCTGGAACACCTTGCGCAAGGGCTAGGTAGGAATGATAGATCAGATGCACACATGGGGTCCTCATTCTCTCCTCTTACACCTCTCATTAGAACCTAACGAATTCCTCTAATTATATTTCCTGATGTCGGGATGACATGATACTATGGCTCCTCATATTACTTGGGGATCTCATCACTTCTATCAATCATCCTTCTTCAAGACAACAACATTGTGTAAACTTCCCTCTATCACACTACATTATTCTAGAGTCATTTTCCTCTCTACATTTATTTCATCAAGAGTACAACCATCCTTCCCGAACTTGGTCCTACCTCCATGTATGGTGGGAATTTAAATAGCCATAGGTATCTCTTGAGTTTAATTTCTACCATCAAGATATTAATAACTAAGGGTATCACTCCCAAATAGGATCATTTTGGCTCACAAAATAACTTGAACTCTGCCTCATCTAAGAAATAATACATTAAAATTGTGTATTCCAAAGTATATTTTCACATTACACCTTCCCACCAATAATCTACAACTCTAGTCCACATTTCGGTTGAATCGAAAGAGTCGATAATCTACATGTTTCAAGCTCTCTTCCTTGGGTAGAAATATCTATGTGATGTGTAATATACAAACCAATAGGATAATTTTTTAGGGAAATTTTTTTACAACGTCTCATACAGGAAGTCATAAATATTATTCTCCACCCAATTTTGTGCATTAAAGTCAGGTCCAGTGTTATATCTTTGAGTAACTATGTTTTGGTCATCTTCTACCTAGTTCTTAATACTCTCCAAAGACAATCGATACCCCATCTACATGAAACATCCTGGTCTTGAAAATGGAACAAAAATGTAGTCTTTTATTTACCCAAACTAAAGCTAGGCATGCTAGTACTTTATCCGAGAAGATTCAAGATGCTCACCCGATGTGTACACAACCACAAGGTCCTTCCTTTTTATCATTATAAGAATGCTCACATACATATTCATCATATTGAAAAAAACAAAACCATTCATGAACAAGAATCTAACATACCCATGGCAATTAAGAAACACATAAGAAGGAAATAATCAATAATTCACTATGAATAATAACACTTTAATTCCCAATTCACCATCATAGTCATAAGTGTATTTCAAACAAATTATCCGATTAAAATAACCAAATACATCTTTTACTTTGGACCATATGTGCAACCATTAAAACTCAAAACCCTACATCGTACATGAAATTACACCATTACTCTTATGGAAAAAAATAACACCCTAGGATTTGTGTAGTACCCACTTCCCTTTGACACCTTTTGATACTGATCTTGATACTGTTGATTTCATTACAGACATTATTATGGTTTTGATTTAGTATGATGTTATATATCTAATCATGGATTATTGTTGATCTTGATTTGGTTATGATCCATGATAATTATTAGATACCACTCCATATGTGGATGATTATATACTATTTGACATGGATATATTTTGAATGTTGTTCGGATATGTGAATTTTGCATATTATGAGTAGACCTAGAAAATGGACATTATATGATGATGATGTAGTTGTTGATATAAAGTTTAAGTGATATGGTTGATTTCCTTGATGTTGTTGTGATTCATATGTATAGATAAATTTGTGATTATATTTATATCATGTTGGATGTTCTGATATGGCCACGAAGCCGAAGGAGATATTTGTGTTTTATACATTAAAACATCACAACAAACATCAGGGATTCGAGACCAACAAACTTGGAATTCTAGATGAATTCAACAAGGTCACCATGGTAACTTTTTTTGTGTTTGTGTTTGATCATTGTTAGGGATTCCCATAGGGGGATCACCTTTAATTGTGACCATGGGTTTTGTGTATTTGTTTATGTGGTTCCTTGTTTTATTAGTGATGTGTCCCTTTCTTTTAATTAATTTAATTATGGTAGATTAATGTGAGAAAACATATCTAGTTAAAAGTTAAATAAATCAAATTGGGATATGAGAAAGTAATTATAGAAGTTTTTGGCTTTTGTATTAAATATGTAAGAGATGTGTATGTATGTGTAAGTCAGATTTTAGAGTATGAAACACTCAGCCTTCTTGAAACTGGAATTTTTCCTTGGAGGCTATTTTTGAGGCTTGTGGGACAAGTTAAACTTGTCCCATTCCTCTTAATTTTAGTTACCAACCATACCTATGGTTGGAGGGTTAATTTTAGACATTTTTAATGCATTTTATTAATCATGTTACATGTTTTATTGCACACTTCTTACATTTTATTTAATTAAGTCCTTTAGGGTGTGGGATTTTGGAGTGTGCAAGTTTATTTGTCATATTTTCACCAACCTCTTTATTGTGCTTTGTATAATGGAATTTGACTTTTGTGTTAGAGTTGAGGATGTGTGATGTGACATCCTACATGGATCCACCTCATCATCTCCTCTTCCCTCTTGTATAAAATTTGAACTCTTTGCTTGTTTTTGGTTGTTGAAAAAAATTTCATGTTTCCTTGGGGTGAATTTTCTTGTGGATTTGGAGCTCTTGCTTTTAGAAGGAGATTGAAGAACTTTTCATGCTTGGATATTTCTGATTTTGGGAAATTTTTGTGACAATGAAAGCTTGTTATGTTGGAACAAATTCTACCATGGAGAGGTAGGAGCTCATCTCTTCATTTATGTTTTTATTTCTATTATGTCCGTGTGAATGGTGAATGTTTTGTGTGTGTTTATTGGTTGTTTGGGTAGAAATCTATAGGGATGGTGTAGAATAAGGCTATGGGGAATTCATGTAGGGGGCATAAGGGAATGCTAGTGGCATCAGATTATTATGGAGGGATTTTGGGTTTGGGATCCACCATGGAAAAGAAATAGCTTGCATTTCTTACTTGTGGGGGGCATAAGGAAACTTGTGGGGGCATAAGGAGGAATTTTGGGGGCATAAGGAATTGTGTGGTGAATTTTTATTGGCATTTTATTACAAGTGGATACCCAATTCCCATTGGGAGGCATACGTAGCTTCCCCATATTTCTTACTCCCTTGGCTTGCATGGTGAAGCTTGAGTTTTGTGTGATGTTTCAATGCAGTTGCAAAACTACTCTTTTATATGGACTGTGTTTTAATTGAAATGTGGATGTTGAAATAATGTTGTGTGTATGTTTTGTGGAATCTGTTGTTTCCATGGGTTGATATACATGTCCTATTGCCTTGTGGTTGGGGCTCGGGGGCCAATGATGAAGGATGGCTTCTCCTTTCATTGGATGTCTTGGTTAGGTGGAGAGTGTTGCCTTTACCCCACTTTTGTTGTGATCAAAATTGAATGAATGAGAAGAGTGCATATTGCTAACTGGGCCGAGAAAAAAACAAGACAGTCGATAGTCCCTTGTGAAATAATTTCTTTTGTAACCTTTCCCACTTTGAAGTGGATAAAATTGTAATAATTTTTTTGTGAAGGAAAGATGTTTGTATTTGGATACGAAATCAGTAATTCGAATTATGAAAGAGATATACCTTGTTTTTAGTTTTGAAAAAGACATGAAATTTGTAAAGTGAAATGAAAAGAGACAGACTTTGTTTCACTTGAAAGAATGTGGAAGAAAATGCAATATTCTACTATGTAACTAATAAATGATTTTAGAAGGAAATAAAAGAAAGAAGTTGTATAAATTTCCCTTGGAAATCAATGAATGAATGAAATGCTTCTTTCCATATTGTATTGTTAAGTTAAATCTAATTGTATCAATGTTTTGGAATCTCTGGTTTGAAAGAAAGAAATGTATGTGAGAGTAATACAAAGATACATTTTATATTTTGGAAATGTATAAAATTGAATTCGATGTGCATTTTGATTTAGAATGGTTTGTTTAAATCACTTAAATGTATTAGATTGGAAAGGAAATGAACTTCCATACTTGGAAGAATAAATGGAAAATAGATCCCTCAAGATTTATCCCTGTTATTGTAAATTTAAAAATGGAAAATATCTTATTTAAAATGTACAGTTCGGACATGTAAACAACAATCAACACTTTAGAATTTACCGAGTTGGCTTTCTAAAATCTTGCAAATTTTTTTCTTAAAAGTGACCCCTTAAAATGTATCAAAATATAAAATTAATGATTCCTATGCAAAGAAGGCATTGATATCTTTCCAGAAAGTCCTTGTTTGCCCAAAAATGAGCTTTCTATCAAAATTTTGTGGGCCTATGAAGATTTTCTTCCCTAGGTGGAAAATTTTGGGAAAATTTTCCCTAGCAGGCCCGCGGCCTGAAATTTTCCCTTTGAAAACTTAGAAAAAATATTTGAAAAAAAAATTGGGGAATTTTTTTTAAATTTTCCCCACTACCTCGCCACCCCGTAGCCAATTGGAGGCTGCCACATGGCACGGTGGAGGGGTAGAAACCATCGCAACTTTGTCCTTTTTGAAATTTTTATTTTTTGGAAAATTTTATTAAAAACCCATGAGACCCCGCACTCCCGTCCTCAACTTGGTGAGATCCCTTCCATGGATGTGCGGGCCCATGCATGCTTTTTACCCCTTCCCCCTCTTTGGTAAAATTCCCCAAACTCCTTTGCCACCTCGCCCTTCCCTCATTCCTTCTCCGCTCTAGCTTGGAGCTCGACATGTGTCCCACAGGCATAGCGGAAGCACGGGAGAAAATGTTGTTTTCACCCCTGTGCAAGAAAATAATTTCAAAACCTCCCGGTGGTCCACCAACCTACCCCTTTGGTCAAATTTTCATCCCTAGGCTGCAGGCCCACTGCCGTTGGGGAAAATTTTCACCCCAAGGCTCGCCAGCCCATAACTAAAGTTTTTAAGGAGTTAGGAGGACTTCTTTATATCATTGGAAATGTGAGAAAATTTCCTATCCAATGGGAATTATTTACGGAAATTTTTAAAGAATTAAGTGTGAGAAAAATGAAGTTCAAACTCCGAGCTTGTTAGAGAGTGGGTATGGTGATAATTTACCCCCTGAACCTAACTGAAACTTCTAGCCCTAAACTTTGAAACGTGTGACCTCTTATAATGGTTAATAAAAGAAAATTATGTTCTAGTAAATTATAATGTTTCTGGAACTTGATAGTGACAGTTTTTTCCTTACAACTTGGCTGCTTAACACTTCTAATAAAAAAAAATTATTCCATAATTTTCCTAACTAACCCTAGGTTATTTTTGGGTCTCAAGTGGGTTTTTTTAGTGGCCATCACGCTTAGTTATAGTAGTGGTTCAAAATATTGGACCATAGGGCACACTAGAAAACTTGGGACATGAAACTTAAACCTAGCACACTTTAAATCTAGAAAAAAATCTAGTTTAGAAATTACATATTTTAGTAAACATGGAAATTGAATAAAACTTAGAAAAATGAACTCTTTCCTTGGTCTGCGGGAGGTGCAAATGGGACGAGGGGCTCCTCACATAGACCCAAACTTACCACCAACAAATCAAGGTGTAGCAACCATGTTACCCTAGATTTGCACTCTTCAGATCTTAATGCCACTCTATGCGAGGGCATGCAGGCTAGACATAGTAGGGAGCCATCTGTTTATGCTCGGGCATCTCCTCGGCCCAACGAGGAGCATGGAGAGAGAACTACCATGCATATTCAACCAAGGTAGAGTCACCACAGAGGGGATAGGGTGACCGGGTTTCAGAGCTTAGAGTGTTGTCTCGAGCCCTAGGATTAGGGATGAGCATGCGAGAGAGACTTAGAGGCCATCAAACCAAAGCTGCATATCACATCGGGAGATCCTGAAGCTTTGACCCTCATATTATTCTGGTGACACAGGTGGATTTGAGGTAGAATCCTAGCTAGTGAGTTTAAACGATTGCTTGAAGATTTGTCCTTGTTCTAGCAACATGAAAGCTCATGTTGTGATCCATGTAATGAGGGATGGAGCAGGAGTATGGTGGAGGATAGAGGATAAAAAGCTCCACGTGGATTCTAAGATAGTGACCTGGGAGCTATTTGAGGAGAGATTTAGGAGAAGATATTTGTCACGGAGGTTCATACATAGAGGATCGATGAGTTCCATGACCTTCGATAGGCATCTCTTCAAGTAGTAGAGTATGAGAGTAGATTTATGGATCTACTCCAGTATGTTGAGTATATGCAGGGTGAGTAGGTGCAAATTAATAGGTTCATTCGGGGCCTGAATCTAGACATTGGAGGTGTAGTGTAGATCCATTGTCCACAGACATTAGCTGAGGCCATCGAGAAGGCCTATATAGTAGAGGAGACTCGGGGAAGACCTAGCAGGCTAGAGACCAAGCCCAGAGCCACATATAATAGATGCATGATAGTAGATCGAGGGGGTCATTACCTCTTCCTGACGGTGGGCAGGGTTTAACACCATCATCATTTAGATCATAGTAGTAGTAGCAGTAGTAGTCCCTCTTACCTCATAGACCTCCGTAGAGGGTTGATGCACAGATAGGTTAGAGTATGGGGCCTCCTCCTAGGGGTCCCATCAGGACATAGGGTGGACCTAGATCTCAGTTAGTGGGAGCTTTCCAGCAGAGACCTCAGCAAACCACAACAGACCGTAGCTGGATCATCAAGATCCACACCATAGACTTCCGGGCACCTACGGGAGGTGCTACTCATTGGGGAGGATCAGGAGGATGTTTTCATTATGGTGTTACTAGAAATTTTTGGAGACACTTCCCATAGAATGCTAATAACAAGGGTAAGACATAGATCTCGAGCCAAATGTTGGTGACATGGGATGCAGCCATAGGATTTATGTAGTAGTAAAAAACCACTAGGCAAAGCATCGAGTACGATCATTAAGACTATAGGTAGCATTAGTGGTATTCCTACCTCTATATTGTTTGATTTTGGTTCTTGATTCTTTCATAGCACCATCTTTAGTAGAGTGATGTAGGTTGGTGGCAGTTAGGCGGGGTCCTAGTTGGGATGTTGAGATGACTTCTGGAGCTAAGATCTCTATAGACTCCTTAGTTAAAGAGTGTGTAGTGGATTTGGGACCTTTCACCACTACCTCAAATATCTATATCCTTTCTTTGGGCTTGTATGGAGTCATTTTTGGTATGGATTAGTTATCGCACATAGGGCGAGGATGGATTGTTATCGAAAGACTATATCTTATGCAGATGATGTGGGAGTGGAGTTGGTGATTTTACGGGTCGGGAGACCCATTTCTATTCACACCATCTCTGCTATGTAGCTTAAGTGGTGTGTGCGACGGGGTTGTTAGATGTATGTTGTGACATTTAGTGACCAATCAGAAGATGGGTCTAGTGAACCATTATTAGATAATCACCCCATTTTGAGAGAGTTTGCAAATTTATTTCCAGGGGAGCTACCAGGGTAACCACCCCCATGTGAGATTGATTTTCATATAGATCTAGTTCCTAGAGTAGAGCCTATCTCATGAGCACCTTATCGAATGACCACCCCAGATCTCTATGAGCTCAAGTTATAGCTTGAGGGCCTTACGGAGAAAGGTTTTATCCATCCTAGTGTATCCCCTTGGGGTGCACGGTGATTTTGTGAAGAATAAGGATGGATCCTTGCGATTTTGTATTGATTACCACCAGCTAAACAAGGTGATGATCAAGAATCATTAATTCCTTTTGCATATTGATGACTTGTTTGATCGGATGAAGGGATCCGAGATATCTCTAAGATTTATCTTAACTCAGGCTATCATCGATTGAGGATTTCAAAGGTGGATATTCATAAGACCACCTTTTGTATGAGATATGGCCACTATGAGTTAACATTGGTACCTTTTGGTTTAACTAATGCCCCGTAGTGTTAATGATTTTGATGAATGGGGTATTCAGGACCTTCTTATATCACTTCATGATCATCTTCCTTGATTATATTTTGATTTACTCATGTACGCGTGAGGAGCATGAGGGCACCTTTGTCGGGTTCTTCGGTGTCTTTGGGAGCAGATCTTTATGGGAACTTGGTGAAGTGTGAATTCTTTCAAACAGAGGTGCAGTACTTGGGTCACATCATTTCTAGGGAAGGTATCACCATCGATCCTTCCAAGATTAGAGCCATTATGGATTGGCGAGCACCCACTATGGTGACTGAGGTGCGCACTTCATGGGATTAGCAGGGTACTATAGGATATTTGTTTATTACTTCTCTCGATTACATACCATATCACTTCCCTTCGGAGGAAAGGGAAGAAGTTTTCTTAATCGAACGAGATGTGAGCAAGCCTTTGGGACAGTGAAGGAGTGTCTCACTATAGCACCCATTCTTGCAGTGCCGCTGATCCATAGGGTGAGTTTTTCATATGCATGGATGTTTCGTTAGTATGGCTTAGAGGTGTGTTGATGTTGGAGGGAAGATTAGTGGCTTTTGAGTCTTGAAAACTCAAGGATTACAAGCTTAATTATCGACTCATGATCTTGATCTTGTGGTACTTGTGCATGCCTTAGTTTGATGGAGGCAATTCCTTCTTAGAAGGAGATTCACACTCGGGATAGATCACTTGAGCCTTCGCCACCTCTTGGCAGCCCAATCTCAATGCTCGTCGGTGGAGTTGGATGGAGTTTCTTTGTGATTATGATATGGAGATAAAGCATGTGAAAGGGAAGGGTAATATGGTAGCAGATGCTCTCGGTAGATGGAGACATGTGGCTATGGCCACCTCAGTGAGCACCGATTTATTGAGTAGGATTCTTGATAGCTTCCTCTTGACAACTTCTACATTTTAGTTTGAGCAAAGATTGAGTCTCGAGACCCCTCGAGGGAGTTTTGATGGTTTCTCATTAGAGGAAGATGGTATTATAAGGTACAGAGGATGGATTTATGTTCCCAAAGATGGAGGCTTGAGGTAGGACATCTTGGAAGAGGCATATTGTGCCCTATACAGCCCATCCCGAGGTGAAGAATATGCACGCCACTTTGTGACAGATTGTATCATTGGAGAGGACTTCGTATAGACGTGGCTCATTTCATGTCATGATGTTTAGAGTGCCAAAGAGTTAAGGCTAAGCATCAACATCCATCTAGCCTTCTTTTTCCTCATGTTATACTTTGGAATGGAAGTGGACACCATTTCTATGGAATTCATTGTTGGGCTACGAGATGTTGAGATATCACCACGACACCATTATGGTCATGGTTGATAAATTGACAAAAGTGCCTCACTTTTCTCTGTAAAGACCACTTATATAGCTAGAGTAGTGGCACGGGTATATTTGGATGAGATTTTCAGGTTACACGAGATTCCATGGAAGATCATTTATGACCGCGATCCTTTGTACACTTCACATTTCTGGACTACCATGCAGTATGTCCTCGGGACGAGAATCAACTTTAGCACAACATATCACCCTAAGACAGATGGAAAAACTGAGAGGGTGAATAAGATTTTAGAGGACATGCTCAGGATGTATGTGATGGATCAGTAGTCTAAATGGGAGGAGTACCTATACTTAGTGGATTTTTCCTACAATAATAGTTTTCAGAGTTCCATAGGCATGGCTCCTTTTCAGGATTTGTATGGTAGAGAGTGTAGGACACCTCTTAGCTGGGACAGTTAGAGGACAAAGTATCTCTTGGACCAGCTCTTCTATAGGACATGGAGTGGCAGGTGGTGTTGATCGGGTAAAGATTGCAGAGGCACAAGAAAGGTAGAAGAAGTATGCGAGATCGGCATAATATCGACCATAGTTTTGATGTGGGCATGAAGTTTTTTCTTCGTGTCAAGCCACATAAGAGCCCTATCCATTATGGAAAATGTTTTAAGTTATCTCCTAGATTTTTGGGTCCTTTTGACATCTTGGAGTGTATCGACCCTTTGGCCTAACATCTAGCATTGCCACCAATCTTTCTCACATACAGGATGTGTTTCATGTTTTAGTTCTTAGGAGATATATTACAGATCCTTCTCATGTGCTAGATTGGACATCATTGCAAGTGTAGGATTAGGGACAGGTGATGGTGGATCCCGTTCACATCCTAGATTGTAGGACCCTAGGCCTTTGAGGTAGATAGGTAGATCAGGTTCGGGTGTAGTGGGACAGATATGATGAGACTGCAGCTACATGGGAGGATGTTACCTTATTATGATTTTAGTTTCAAAATTTATTCCAGGTGACTTCTAGGAAGAAGTCGAGTCTAAGGGGAGGGGATGTAGTGCCCACTTCCCTTTGACACCTTTGATCTTACGATCTTGATATTTGTTGATTTCATTATGGACATTATTATGGTTTTGATTTAGTATGATGTTGGATATCTCGATCATGGATTATTAGTGATCTTGATTTGGTTATGATGCAAGATTATTATTGGAGACCACTCCATATGTTGATGATGATATACTATTTAACATGGATATATTTTGAATGTTTTTGGGGCATGTGAATTTTTATATTGTGAGTAGACCTAGAAAATGGACATTATATGATGATGATGTAGTTATTGATATAAATTGTAAGTGATATGGTTGATTGCCTTGATGTTGTTATGATTCATATGTATAGATGATTTATTTATTATATTTATATCATGTTGGATGTTCTGATATGACCATGAGGTTAAAGGAGGTATTTGTGTTTTACAAGCTAAAACATCACAACAAACATCAGGGGATTGGAGACCAAACACTTTGGAATTCTAGATGAATTCAACAAGGTCACCATGTCAACTTGTTTTATTGTGTTTGTGTTTGATTGTTGTTAGGGATTCCCATGGGGGGATCACCTTTAATTGTGACCATCGGTTTTGTGTATTTGTTTATGTTGTTCCTTTTCTTATTGTATGTGTATTATTAGTGATGTGTCCCTTTCTTTTTAATTAATTTAATTGTGGTATATCAATGTGAGAAAACATATGGTTAAAAGTTAAACAAATAAATTGGGATATGAGGAAGTAATTATATAATTTGTTGGCTTTTGTATTAAATATGTAAGAGATGTGTATGTATGTGTAAGTCAGATTTTAGAGTATGAAACACTCCACCTTCTTGGAAACTCGAATTTGTCCTTGGAGGCTGTTTTTGGAGGCTGGTGGGACAAGTAAAACTCGTCCCATACCTCTTAATTTTAGTTACCAACCATACCTATTGTTAGAGGGTTAATTTTAGACCTTTTTAATGCATTTTATTAATCATGTTACATGTTTTATTGCACTCTTCTTACATTTTATTTAATTCAGTCCTTTGGGGTGTGGGCTTTTGGAGTGTGCAAGTTTATTTGTCATATTTTCACCCACCTCTTTATTGTGCTTTGGAGAATGGAATTTGAATTTTTGTTGGAGTTGAGGATGTGTGATGTGGCATCCTACATGGATCCACCTCATCCTCTCCTCTTCCCTCTTCTATAGAATTTGAACTCTTTTCTTGTTTTTGGTTGTTAAAACATTTTACATGTTTCCTTGGGGTGAATTTTCTTGTGATTGGAGAAATTTGCATGCTTAAAGATTTCTGATTTTGGGATTGTGTTTGTGACACTGAAATCTTGTTGTATTAGAACAAATTCTACCACAGAGAGGTTAGAGCTCAGCTCTTCATTTATGTTTTTATTTCTTTTGTGTTTGTGTGAATGGTGAATGTTTTGTGTGTGTTTATTGGTTGTTTGGGTAGACTGCCATAGGTATGGTGTGGGAGAAGGCTATGTGGAATTCGTGTGGGGGGCATAAGGGAATGCCATTGGAATCATATTATTATGGAGAGAGTTCTGGTTTGGGATCCACCATGGAAAAGAAATAGCTTGCATTTCTTACTTGTGGGGGCATAAGGAGGGATTGTGGGGGCATAAGGAAATGTGTGGTAATTTTTATTGGCGGTTTGTTACAGGTAGATAACCTATTCCCATTGGCAAACATAAGTATATTTCCCCATATTTCGTCCTCCCTTGGCTTACATGGTGAAGCCTGAGTTTTGTGTGATGTTTTAATGCGGTTGTAAAACTACTATTTTGATATGGACTTTGTTTTAATTGAAATGTGCATGTTGAAAGAATGTTGTGTGTATGTTTTGTGGAATCTATTGTTGTCATGGGTTGAAATACATTTCCTATTGCATTGTGGTTGGGGCTCGGGGGCCAATGATGAAGGATGGATTCTCCTTTCATTGGATGTCTTGGTTGGGTGGAGAGCGTTGCCTTTCCCCCACTTTTGTTGTGATCAAAATTGGATGAATGAGAAGAATGCATGTTTATGACCTAGAGCTGAGAAAAGAAGATAGTTTGATAGTCCCTTGTGAAATAATTTCTTTTGTAACCTTTCCCACTTTGAAGTGGATGAAATTGTAATATTTTTTGTGAATGATAGATGTTTTTATTTGGATATGAAAGCTTTAATTCAAATTTTGAAATAGATATACCTTGTTTTTGGGTTTTGAAAGAAAGACATGAAATTTGTAAAGTGAAATGAAAAGAGACAGACTCTGTTTTGCTTTGAAAGAATGTGAAAGAAAATGCAATATTCTACTATGTAATTAATAAATGATTTTGGAAGGAATAAAAGAAAGAAGTTGTAAAATTGCCTTTGGAAATCAATGAATGAATGAAATTCTTCTTTCCAAATTGTATTGTTAAGTTAAATCTGATTGTATCAATGTTTTGGAATCTCTGGTTTGAAAGGAATAAATGTATGTGAGAGTAATACGGTACATTTTATCTTTTGAAATGTATAAAATTGAATTCATGTTGCATTTTGATTTAGAATGGTTTTTTTAAATCACTGAAATGTATTAGATTGGAAAGTAAATGAACTTCCCTACTTGGAACAAGAAATGGAAAATAGATCCTCAAGATTGATCCTGTTATTGTAAATTTAAAACTAGCAAATATTTTATTTAAAATGTACAGATTCGGACTCAAAACAACAATCAACACTTTGAAACATTAAAATTTAGCATGATATAAAATCAATAAACTCATTTTGACAAAGAAACACTTAAGGAAATAATTTAAAACATTGCGAATTTAGGCCCAAACCTTTCACAATTAATTTGCAATCAATCCTTTTCTGTCAAATGTTAGAAAAATGCAAATTGGAAATCAAACAAGTAAAATTACCTTCATAAACATCCTAAATCCTTCTTAGAACAATCCTTCATGTCATTGGGCATGTTGGGTGAAGGATAAGATCAAATTGAAAAAAATTATAAGATAGAATTTACCATTGGCTTTTAAAATCTTGAATAACATTTTCTTAAAATTGACCACTTAAAATTTATCAAAATCTAAAATTAAATATTCCTGTGCAAAGAGGGTGTCGAGATCTTTTCCAAAAATTGAGCTTTCTATCAAAATTTATGGCCTTATGATATTTTCCTTCCTGGGTGGAAAATTTTGGGAAAATTTTCCCTGATGGGACCACGGCCCGAAATTTTCCCTTTGAAAATATAGAAAAAAAATTTGAAAAAAAAAATTTGTGGAAATTTTTTAAAAAATTCCCATCGCCGCTCAACCAATCAAAGGTTGCCACATGGCATGGTAGAGGGGTGAAACCCTCGCAACTTTTTCCTTTTTGAAATTTATTTTTTTTAAAAATTTATTTAAAACCGGTGTGACCCCACACTCATTCCCTTGCCTTGGTGAGATCCCTTCCATGGACACACGGGCCCACACATGATTTTACACCTTTCCCCCTCTTTGGAAAAATTCCCCAAACTCCTCTACCACCCCTGCCCTTCCCTCATTCCTTCCCCGATCGAGGTTGGAGCTCGACATGTGTCGCTTTGGTGGCGTAGCGGAAACATGGGCAAAAAGATGTTTTCACCCCACGCAAGAAAATAATTTCAAAACATCCCCGTGGTCTACCAACCCGCCCCTTTGGGAAATTTTTCATCCACAGGCCTACGAGTCCACCCTTGGGGGAAAATTTTCACCCTAAGGCTGTCGGCCCATAACTGGAGTTTTACAAGGAGTTAGGAGGACTTCTTTATATCATTGGAAAGGTGAGAAAATTTCCTATCCAATGGGAATGATTTAGGGAAATTTTGAATGTGTTAAGTGTGAGAAAAATAAATTTGAAACTATGAGCCTATTAGAGAGTGGGTATGGTGATAATTTACCCCTGAACCTAACTGAAACTTCTAGCCCTAAATTTTGGACCTTGTGACCTCTTATAATGGTTAATAAAAGAAAATTATGTTCTAGTAAATTATAATTGTTCTAGAAATTTCTAGTGACAATTGTTGCCTTACAACCCGCTCTGACAATTCTAATAAAAAAGTTATTCTAGAATTTTCCTAACTAACCCTAGGTTGTTTCTTAGGTCTCAAGTGGGTTGTTTTAGAGGGCATCACAATTTGTATTTTTAACCCTACTTTTTGCTAACATGGGATTATCTCTCACTTTTTGTTACTTTCTTACTTGAGATAAACCTACAAATTTTTTTGGTTACTTAACCCGATCCTAATGCTAAGATAATCCTAATGAAGAAAATGTTGTTATTTACTCTAATTCTAACAATCCAAGGGACTAGGGAGAGATAAAAGTGCATGGAAAGGGAAATCCCACAATTTTGGAGGTGATATCACCAAGAAAAGGATATGGAAAATATACTCTTGAGTGAAAATGAGAGGAATAATGGAAAGGGGAAAGGTTAAATGCAAGTGAAAAATGCCGAATTACGCTTACCAATATCATTTCCATAAAGCACAATATATTTAAATCCCACAAGGAGAATAACATATGCAAAATGCACCTACAATTATAAAAAAGGAAAGAAACAAATGCAACATAATTTTGGGCAACAAAAAGCCACCAAACACAAGTTCTATTACTTGTAAGATGCACAATACATTACACTTTGTGAGAAGAAAGAAAATAATCACCTCACAGAATGCCCGAATGTAAGGCCCATTACTAAAATAGTTTTGGAACAATTTCGACAGAGTTCCTTTTTTTTTTGGAAATTCCCTCCTTGTTACAATTCCAGAATTACATATTTATATAAAACAAGAAAGAGAAGAGAGAAAAATATAGGCACAAAAATGATGGGTTCAATCACTAAATATCAATCACTATGATGTTTTTAAGAATATGTGGGAACCTAACATGGTTCATATCACATGCCATCAAATTTTATAGGTTTGAGTAGTCTAATGGAGACCATAATTCCATTAATTCGGTGGATGGAGTGGTTGAGCATTTTTAATTTCAAATCAAGTGTGGCTTTGAAGACTCCCAAAGGTTTTCTTCATTTTTTTATGGCTTTCCTTTGTTGTGTGGCTTTGGATATTTTATGGCTTTTGTCGCATCTTTGAAAACTTCCACACACTTTCCTTTTATGCTTCCGCTATGCCCCGAACATATCATCCTCTTCCTTATGTGGCGTTATGTGTTTTTATCCTTAATTGTCCTTAAGAATCTAGGAAACCACGCGACACTAAAATTTGGAATCCACCGAAGACTAGGATATTGTCTCACAACTTCTAGCCTTACTCACATCTCGACTTTTCCTTTGTTACTACATAGTGATTAGTGACACTACTCCTTATTCATGTCCCTCCACTTGGAATATGGGGTCCTTATTTATGAATACCTTTATATGCAATGGATCCACATGACGCTATTCCTCTAAACAATGAAGGTCTATCTATATCAACATTTCACCCGAGTTCTAGAGTGCTTTTCTTCAATTTGTGGGTTAGGAAACCCACGAAACACTAAGTTACTGAAATCTATGGCTTCTCTTTTGCATCATAGATCAGACACTCTATGGAAAAATAGTTCTATCCGTAACTCAAAGTCATGACATACTAAATTTTTAGGTTACTGTGCCATGATCCTATGAAAATTCCCAAGTCTAAATATTTCAAGTTCTCCATTTTACCAAAGGGAAAAAATGGACAACAATATGGTGACTTAGGGGTAATCTTCCTTCTAGATTAAAAATATCAATGGCCTTAAATCATTCATTGGGGATGAAGTTGGTCTTACAGACTAATTTTTTTCAAAAACTTGAATTCGACCTTGAATCCTCCTAAAAAACTTTATGGACTTGGGTTTGACTTGAATCTAAAATTTACCATCTCATCATAAGTTTTTTCTAAGTTAAGTTTTTGAGAGTGGAAAATTATTTAGAGTCTAAAATCTAACCTTCTTGCCTATGTAACTTTCATGAAAATCACACTAAGAGATCCTCCAAAAGAAATAAAATTGTGAAAATCACTTAGGGAAACTTAAAATACTCTACCAAAAAGACAATGTTCCAAAATAAACTAGAATAATTGAAACTAATATACTATGTGTAAGGAAATAACTTCACTTCGGTAGAAATGATTTAGATAGATCCCATTAACTAGAATCAGAATACCTCTGCATCCAGCTTTGACAATTGGAAAGCATTATTTGTCTTGCATTCTAAATTCATATAAGGGCCACTCCATATTGCATCAAACTTTAAGTGTCTACCCAGTTTATCCCTATCTGCATCCCATTTTTGCACCAAGTATCCTTCCTAGAATCTCTTAGATTAGATATTCTTGTCAAACGTCATCTTGATTTGATCTTTTTCTTTCTCCATCACTTAGATAGATTGGCCTCTCAATTCTTCTAGCTCCATGATCTCTACATATCTTAATTCCATGTCTTTAAATTCAAATAACTCTATATTCTTGATAAGATCTAGTGCAAGCAATTTAAGTTATATTGGAATCTTTCCTCTCTACGATAAACTAGCTTGTCAAGAGAGCTACGAGTTGATTTCTTAGTGGTAATTCTATCAGCCCATAAAGATGATTTCAAATTTTTATGACATTTCCTATGATTCTCATATAAAGTCCTCCTTATGCTCCTCAAGAGATTATTTTTATGGACTTGGCTTGATCGTTACCCTCGATGTAATAGTTTGAATATTTTCTCAAGTATATACCATTCTTCACAACCCAATCGGATATCTTTACTCGAAGAAAATCAGGACCATTATTGAAATAAATGTGGAAGGAACACAAAATTTTCCTAATACCTTCATAAAAATCTAGAATGTTGTCCTCATTTACTTCCTCTAGTGAAAATTCCTCTATCCATTTGGTGAAGTAATATGTAGCCATTAGGATCCATTTGTGGCTCAATATTGAATTTGGATTGATTACTTCAATGAATATAAACCCAAATTGTGTCAATGGTTCATTTACAAATATTTGGTGGAGCGGAAGGTCCATTAGTCTTTCTTTTACAAAGATTGGGTGGAGTGGAAGTGTGAATAAGACGCACTTCTTACTTTTTTTACCCATAAACAGTAGTCATTGAAGAGGCTAGGAAAATAATATCAAACCTTCATAATTATGAGATTTGTGACTCTTGGAGGAAAGTTACCTCTCGCTTCTCTATCATGGAATTCATGCAACACTTTCTCTATTTGATTTGTCTTGATACATATTAGGATAATGTCATTCACATCTTCCTTGGAAAAAATACTATCAACAAACTCGTATGGAATAGATTGAAGTATGAAGTAATTCCACTTAGCTTTACTTAATCCCAGAGGGATTGGCATATTTAGACAAAGTGCAGTACATATTGGGTCTAACAATTGATGGGAAGAGGATCAATTGGTTGATTGTCTACAAATATGGCTTACTCATCATCTTGCTTTGGCCTAAAAATATCTTCTCACACATACCCTTTCCTATAACTAACCTAGTCACCTTGATATCAATATCATATTCCATCACCTTGGTAATCCAACTAACTCTCTTCTCATTCAAATCTTTTCTCAAGAGAAAATATTTCAAATGTACGTGTGAAACTAGCGGGTTTATCTTGTTATTCGACACAAGATGTATAAACTTATTCAAGATTTTTATAATAAAAATGACATGATTCTCAAAAAAGAAATACATTACTTCATAATCCTTGAGATTCTTTCTCAAGAATGCAATATGTATCTCTAATTCTTCTCCATTTAGCTACCCCAATAGTCTCGATATTGTTTCGATCTCCCAAAATCATTGAAGGTAAATTCCTTTGAGAAATATGGATTGATAAGGTTTAGGGCCTCTTTCATGGCCTTCTTTATATCTTCAAAGCTCTTCTTTCCATCCATGGTCTTATTGAAACCCATGATCTTCTTTAGCATCAATTTATGTGGCTTGAAAATGTTAGCAAAGTTTGGAACAAATCTTCTAATAAAGATGATTCTCCCGAAGAAATTATTATCCAAAATAAGCCCCATGCTTATTTTTGGCTAACTCCTCCTTCTTCTCATTTCCTAACACTTAAAAGAATTTTTGGCATGCTTTAGGTACTATAAATATTTTGGAAACGATCCCATCATATAGGATTTTTTTCACATTTCCGAAAGGTAAAATTTTCCTCCTAACTCCTTATATTTCTCAAGTTATGGCTCAGTAGAGTTTTTGAGGGAAATTTTCCCTGGGAAGGCCCAACCAATAGGAATGCACCTTGTGGTAGGATAGAATGGCAGGTCAGTGGGGGTAAGTTGGAAAATTTTCCAAAGGGCTTGGCGGGGGTGGAAGGAGAAATTTTTCTCTTAAGGCTCATGGACCAATAGGAGGTCGCCACGTGTCCAAATGGGAGGTGGAAGTCGAGAGGTGCAAAGTAAATTTTGGATTTTTGCCAAATTAATCAGAGGGCACAAAGGGAAAAATTTTCCCACAGGCCCGAGAAGAAAGAAAATTTATTAAGGCCCATGCCAAATCAAAGTGTGCCATGCGTCGGTGGAATTCGGAGGCGTGGAAGAATTTGGTGAAATTTTCCAAAGTGGTCAAAATGGCGTAAGGGAAAAATCTGACCCAAAATCCCACCAAGGTGGAAAAGGAAAAATTGGAAGTGCATCCTGCCAACAAATGAGGAAGTGACACGTGTCACCGGGATAGCGAGCACGGGCAAAGTTAGGAAATTTTCCCAATGAAAAATCAAAGGGTAAAATGGACATTTGAACCTACGAACGAATGAGGAAGCACCATGTGGCAAAGTGGAGTGGTGGGGTGCGGAGATTTTGGGGATTTTTTCCAAATTCAAAAAAGGAGAAAAATTTTAGGTTTCGGCCCACAAACCCAATTTTGACCCAGCTTTTCCCTAAATCTTCAGAGGGGCATAACTTTTGATCCAGAGCTTGGATTTTTGCATTCTTGGTGTCGTTGGAAAGCTGGAAAAATTATATACATGATGGAGGGTTCAATTTTGTATTTTGGTTGAGATTTTATAGAGAAAAATTGAGAAACGTCCCTGGCATGTAAAAAAAGAGAAATGGTTCCCAACCACCAAATTAAATGAAGTATGAGTCATTTTTCGATTTACAGAGCAATGTACTTCAAAGTATGGGATTTTCCATGGGAACCCATCATTTTGTAGGCTAATTAGAAGGATTTATCAGTGGTTAGAGTTACAAATCAAATTTGACCGCATTTTTCACTTTTCTTCATTTTGCTTCATGATAAAAGCCAATTTTGGCTCATTTTTAAAAGGTTATTCATCATTGTGTTCATGGAGTTTTGGGACATTTTGTGTGAAAAATATATCCTTGGGCTGTGATGCATTTTTCCATCATTCCCATTGCTCACCTCTTCTTCTCCCATGGCGTTTTGATAGATGTTTAGCATTTTCCTTCTCTGTGTGTCACCATTTTAGTGTAGGCTTTGATTTTCCACTTTTTCTCTCTTTTTCTCCTTGGCATAGTTAGATTAGGATTATATTAGCTTGTCTACACTAGAATATCTTGTGACAGGTAGTTTAGGAAGAGGAACTAGCCTTCTTTGGAGATATTTCCCCATTTGCAAAGGTCCCACACTTTGGGAAATCTCAATGTTGTGTATTCACAAAGAAATGACATTTCTAGTTTTATTAGATCCTTTAATATGGTTCATAATCAGCTCACTATCCGTAAATGTCTGCAATTTTCTATATTTCTTTTTTTTTTCCCATTATAGACATTGAATGAGGGACTCACACTCTACAATTTTGTTAGAACAACTAAATGAGAACATGAAAGATGAGTAATATTTGCATTTCACCGAATTGTTTTGTGATATGAAATAGATAAAGTAAATAGGTTGTGTAGGAATACTTCTTATTATGTTGGTTGAAGGTTGAGTACCCATGTTTCTGATTTCTAATCTGGTTGATTGTGTGAGCTTCCTTTCAGCTAGGAGGAACTACCTGTAATACAAAGAAAGACCACAAGATATAGTTAATAGAAAAATTTAGTAGACTTCCTAGTGTGAACTAGATCTAGGAATTTTGATACTTCCTCAATGGTTTTCAATCCACTGATATATAACTCAATATAAAATAATTGAACATGTAAATAAAAGAATCTAAATCTAGTATTCTAATTTAGGTGTCTCAGACTACTATCCATATCAATCCAATTAAATGATTGATAACTAAAATGGTGAAGGTATCCAGGTTAGGTTGTATGATGATAAGGTGGTGTGAGGATCATAGATGGGGTCTAGATAAGATTTGGTGAAGTTTGAGTTGGTTTGTGAGTGATTAATAACCTTGGTGGTCTAAGGTAGTTTACCATGCACAAAGACCAATGTTGGTCAAGATGACCGATGTTAGTACAGTATGACCAATGTTGGTTATGGTATAATCAATATCGGATACTATGGGAAATGGTATAATGTCAAAATGGGTGTCCATGATCTCTTTGTGTCTACACAAAGAGTTGGGAAGGTATTTTGTGAGGTTGTAGGTGGGGTATCAGGTTTGGATGAGGTTTTGTGAGGTTTTGGGGAAGTTTTGGTGAAATTTGTGAAGACACAAGAACCAACTTGATTAGGTGAGTGATGCAAGTGAAGAGGGGAAACCAATGACAACTAAGATAATCGATGGGTTGATATATTCTTCCAATCATTTAACTAACATAATTTCTATCAGTGTCATTCTAAACTAGGGTTGTGTCCTAGGTAATATGCAATGGAGTCTAGGGGAACCAGTTATCTGTTGGGTCTGTTGGGGGGTTGCTTAGTTTAGTGACTATTATATGGAAATGCAATTCACATCTATGGAAATTAAATATAGTTCTACAAAATTCAACTATTTGCGATGAAAGGAAAGTAACAACTAATCTTCTGTTGTAAAATGAAATTACAACTGTATAAATGAAACTTAGTAGAAAGCAATATTATTCGTTAACAAAATTTACATAACAAAGCATCTATTCTAAATGAAAGCAGTAATGGAGAAAGCAGATACAGTTAATCAAAGTACGCATGTAAGATTTCTCAAATGACAATTGCAGTAAATCCAATCAAAGAACTATATGCATGAACTCAAAATAACCTCTTATCTCCTTGGTCAAGTGGGCCCTTGCTCTTCCTCGGGATAGAGGGATTAACAACCTCTGATTCTCAAAATGTTGTAGCTTTCATTAACTCAAAATAAGTTCATAACATAGATAGTAAAAATATCAAGAACTGGATGCAGATAATCTCCTTCAGTATATCAAAAAGTGGTACTACCAAGTTCTGAAGATGAAGTCTTCATATAGATACTGTTAGTTACAAGATTCGCCATATCAGGCGGCATTAAACACTGTCCACCAAATACTAATTAAAACACATAAATTTCTATGGGCCGTTAGGAACAAGCCCAGACTAATAGGTCAACTTGATGGAAATAGTCTTCTGCCGCATGCTTCAAACTCGGGCTCCATAACTACCAGCAACTTCCATCATTCCCTGCACACATCATCATGTTTGATCTCACAAAGATAGTTAGTAGGAGGTTCATGTGATAATCAGTTTTCATAAACTATAGCAAGGAAAATGCATCAAACCTACTAAGATATAACTACACAAAACATCCCCATGTATTAATAAGTCATATCAAAAAGAGTATTTTTGGCTTGAAGAAATGATATTAATGAGCCAAACAATGCACTCATCATTTTCCCCTTGACTTTACCTGTTGCATGTCCCTATGCAACTTATCTGCATCCTGCCCACCTACCAAGCTGCTCAACCATGTCATACTCCTCAAATTGATCAGTATTGCTTTGTGGTGTTCTTGTAGCCCTGAGTGTTGGAGGTAATTTCTACCCATGTTGTGAAACTATCATTTGACTATGTTGCATTGTTCTGCTAGGTAGTGAGAGGGCTCAAAAGGAGTGGTGGACGTACTTGGAGGCCTACCCATTCATCATTATACTTTGCTAGCTAGTTTGCTTTGTGTTTTTTTATTTAATGGTGATGAGGGCATCACCCCTATGCATGCTCCAGCTCAATTTTTGGGGAGAGAGAACCTCCCTACATTTCAAGGGTAGACTCAAAGTATCCCACCTCCTATCACAAGCCTGCCAAGCTGTCCCAAAGTTCTCCTGACTGTAATTTTCAAAATCAATGACACACTGAAGTAAAATCTGAGAAGTGTTTACCCCAACTCCTGCCTGATAGTAAAGTGAGTGAAAGTTTCCGCAGGGCTACATCTATGTGATGAGTTGGGCGGATGTGGAATCCAATGGACTGAGTGGTGTGATTGAAAATGTCTATTTGCTGACCCCAAATGATCTGATTCCATAATGCAGACTGAAAGGATTTAATTTGAAAATCACCCACAAATAAATTGATTAAGAAATCAGGGACATTGGTAACTATCATGTTATGAAGATAGAATTCACAAAGAAAATTTTGGATTTCGAGTACTGCACTTGTAAACTGATAAAAAATTGGTGCCATTGGGAATTTCATGAGGAGCTTGAGAACACAATTGAAATAACTGCTAGGAATAAAATTGTTCTTGGAAAAACATGCTATAGACTGGAGAGGGTTTCCTACAGGATAGAAGTTTGAGGGCCAAAGGATAGACAAAGTCTAAAATAGATGTCACTTTTTGTTTTTCCTCTTATATAGATTCCTTTTCCTTTTTTAATTTTTGATTTTCCTTCCATGCAATTCCCTTTCCTGAAGGGATAACTGATGGAAACTATCCAAGATGGTAAGACTCTTATCACGTTGTCACTTCAAACACTTACTTACAAGTGTAGGGCAACAATTTTTGAAACTTTCTCTCTTTTTGTTTGTTGTGTAAATTCAGCTTGCAGTAAAAGGTTTGTTTCTTCCATACCTTGTAATTGAGATTTCAGTAGCGCGATTTCCTCCAAATAGTTGTGAGAAGGCGTAGCTTGGGTGCCAAGCACTTTAGGAACCACAGGGTGAATTTCCATAGATGATGGAATAGCAGATGCAGCTAGGTGATCTTCCTCATGCTATTATTCGTGAATGGGGGCGGTATCATCAAGAAAAGTCTCTGATTGGGAACTACCAGTCTATAAAAATGAACTAAGCCGTCGAGACTGTAGTTGCATGGAAGAAGATGGAGCCATGGTGCACTTTCCTTTTGAATCAGAAGTGGAAGGGGATGGACCCTCAGGAGTACCAACTGTGTCTACATGCTCAGGAACATCGGCTGCCTCTGCTTGGTTGTGTGAAGGGCAAGGGCCCGGTGCAAGGGTAGACCAAGGTGCAAAAGAGAGACCAGATTTCAATTACTTTGTTCTAACCCCTTTGCCACCAAAGCATGTCCCTTGAGCCTCCACTTTGGTCTAAAGAAGACCTGGTGTGAACACAACAAATGAATCAGCCTGGGTGTTTAATTACAGACTTGCCTCCATCGGACCTAGTACTTCTGGAAAACTTTAATAATGGATTCCATGAGGTATTCTGGCAGATTTACCCGAAGGGCTTGGTTGACACATCCCTTTTAAGGTGGATTAGCATTTTAAGTGCATCACCACCCAGAACAAAGGCCTGACCATCGCATATGAAATACTGGTTGACCCATTTCACAATCTCGCTCTAGATTCCAGGTAAACTTGTCTGCTTAACACCCTTCTAGACACCCAATGGAGTCAGGATGACTTCAAGGAGTGCCTCCCCTTCATTGTGAAATAGAGCAATTAGGATTTGTAAAGGAGCATTTGTCATAACCTTCAAACCAAAGTTTGGCAGGCAACATAGGTCAGAAATGACTTGACTGGTAATTTCAACCCGTCTTCCACCAACTTGTGAATAGGTGGACTCAAAATTGTTCAATAATTCTTCCACAATGCCCTCATCGAAACCTTCAAATTGGTAAATGAAATCTAGCCATCCAAAATCATGAAATACCTATGAAAGGGTGGCATTCGAGTAAGGCATCTAGTGAATTAGGTTTTGATGTCTTTCGTGGTCCCATGCTAAAGCCAAAGGTGAGTAATACCAGTAGCAGAAAAAACTAGAACGAACATATCTCCCACTTCCCATTTAGTGACTGATAAAACCAATCATGCTTGATGTGCATACAAAAATGGTAAGAAGTAGTTGTAGAAGCATTAAATTTCAAATGGCACCATATTCCTTGGGTGGCGCAAAATCAAGCGAAGGTGGCGGTGGAAAAATAGTGAATGAGACCGGCCACCCATGTGAGTTTAATATTTTTACAGCGGCGCATATCCCACAGTTGAGGAGCTAGTGCCACCCATCCTAAATTTGGAAATCATGACACATTCAAGGCATGTGGTGATTATAAGCCATTACACCTTTTATGCCATCATCGATAGAACCAGATTTGGAAAGAGATCTGAAATGAACATAGCAATCATTTCATGATCGCGTAATGATCAAAAATGTGTACATGGGGAAATGTTTTTCATGGAAATATCATTAGCAAGTTAGAATGCACTTACCCATGCCACATTTAGTTGATTGATATCCATATATTTCTATGCCTGCCAGCCGAGATGAAGCGTGATTAGCGGCTGGAGAAATAATGAAAAATTCTTGCATTTATTGGAAATAACAACAAGAAAAACTACTAAGGGAAGAAGATCGAATGAAGGATCATCTTCCTTTATTGAATTTTCAAGAGATTGATTACTCCATGCTTGAGAGGCAAATATCCTCCTCAACATGCATGTCTATGCGTAACAGAATGTCATCGGTGAAAGTCTTCTTATCCAACAGTTGGTGATAAATCTGGAGCCTATGCCCATTCACCAGAAGAGTCTGCTTGTCTCCATCAATAGGTATCAACCGAATAGAGCCATTATCAAACACTTGATTTACCTAATAGGGACCCAAAAACATGTATGCAGATTTCCATTAAACTACGATACGATGGGAATCAAATAGTAAAACCCACT
This sequence comes from Taxus wallichiana var. yunnanensis, assembly GCA_018340775.1. Taxonomy (NCBI): domain Eukaryota; kingdom Viridiplantae; phylum Streptophyta; class Pinopsida; order Cupressales; family Taxaceae; genus Taxus; species Taxus wallichiana. The sequence continues at coordinate 97,047,167 of CM031234.1, read as the reverse complement.
TGTCCCTTGTGAAATGTCCTTTTTCCGATGTGAGCATCATGCCAGTTTTCCACGATGTTGGAGAATGTATGTCTTCATTGCGCCTCCATTCACATTTCATCTAATTTATTTAGCTAAAAACTCATTGGTGTTGTTCTTCATCCAAATCGATCCCAACTTCCAACATTTTTTCCAAACTATGTAATTCAAACTCAACAGTAACAAAGTGGTTTCTTCCCAAAGACTATCTCATAGGGAGAAAAACCAGTAGTTTTCTAGGTCATGTTGTAGGCCCAAACGGCCTCAGGAAGCTTTGGTACCCAATTATTTCTATCGACATTGACCACCTTAGTTAGAATATTCTCGAGTTCTCGATTGGTTACCTCCACTTGCCCATTGGATTGGGGGTGATATGGTGACGATTTCCGGTGCCTAATTCTATAGATTTCCAAGAAAGCTTCAATCATATTTGAAACAAATTGAGGACCTTGATCAGATACAATGGCCCTTGGTGCTCCAAATCATAGCAATATCTGATTGTACAAAAAATCAGCAACAACATCCTCATTGGTAGATGCCAATGCTTGAACTTTAGCCCATTTAGTGACGTAGTCCGTGCATACCAAGAGATACTCCTTCCCGAAAGATGGAGGATCAAATGGTCCAACAAAGTCAATCCCCCATTTCTCAAATGGTCCTAGAATCAATGAGGGTTCAGAGGCATTTCCGTAGAAAGTGTAGGTTTTCCCATTAGTTGGGATGCATCACACTGCCACACATACTTTTTGACAGCCCTATGAAGTGAAGGCCAATAGTACCCTGCTCCAAGTATCTTGTGAATTATTTGTTTCACTGAATAATGTCCACCTCCTAGCTCATCATGACAAGCTCACAGTATCTCGTGTACTTCATCCTCTTGAACAAACCTACGAAGAACCATGTCAGGACAACATTTAAATAAGAATCCATTACACCATTTATATGTTGCACTATTATTAACCAATTTCCTTCTTTCCTTATGAGCAAAATAGGTAGGAAACTTCCCTGTTATTAAATAATTCGAGAGATCAGCGAACCAAGGAGTCTTAGTCAAGATAGCAAACAAGTGTTCATCAGGAAATTGGTCCTAGACTGCTTCATCATCATCACCGATATTTATTCTAGAAATAAAATCAGCAACACTATTAGATTTCCCAGGCTTATCTCTAATGGTGAGATTGAATTCTTGTAACAAGAGTAACCAATGAATAAGCCTTCCACCAACCACTGGTTTGTTCATCAAATATCGAATGTTAGAGTGGTCGTGTAAACAAAATTTTTATATGTAGTGATGTAATGATAAAATTTATTCAAAGCACAGACAACAGCTAAGAACTCTTTTTCCATAGTAGTGTAATTCCTTTCCGTAGGAGTCAAATTTTTGCTGATAAAATAAATTACATACATATGATCTTCTTAGTATTTTTGTCCAAGGAAAGCACCCATGGTTGTATTAGAAGCATCAATGTGGATATGGAAAGGTCAACCCACTCGGGGCCATGTAAGATAGGTACTTGTTGTCGACTTTTCTTTGATAGAATCAAATTCTGTTGACACTTTGAGGAGACAATTCAAAAACATAATCTTTGGTTAGCAAAGTGAAAACATTGGGGTGGAAATTTTGCTAAAATATTTTATGAATCGGCGGTAATAACTGCGTGATGACCAAGGAAACTTTTAATATCAGATCGATTAGCTGGTGTAGGTAATTGGGTGATGACTGATATCTTTTGGGATCCACCGTATACCTTGGGCTGAAACATGGTGACCTAAGACAATTCCTTGATCAACCATCATTAGACATTTTCATGACTTAGAGATATTTGGTGTTGTCCACATCGAATGAGTACTTTCTCAAGATTATTCAAAGATTCTTCAAAAGTGGATCCATGGATAGTGAAATCACCCATGTAAACCTCAACACGGTCGTTAGCAAGATCAAGATCTCAAAATGGCCAAGACTTCCTACTAAAATGTAGTAGGGGCATTACAAAGCCCAAAAGTTAAGACTCGGTAAGCGAATGTACCCCAAGGGCACGTAAAATTAGTCTTATCTTAATCAACAGGGGCAATACTAATTTGATTATACCCACTAAACCCATCCAAGAAAGAAAAATATTTCTTACCAGCCAAATTGTCTAGGACTTGGTCAATGAAAGGCAGGGGAAAATAATCCTTCTTGGTGGCTTTGTTAAGTTCCCTATAATCAACACATATTCACCACTTACCATTCTTCTTGGGAACAATAACTAATGGGGAAACCCACTGACTATCAGATATAGGATAGATGAAACCTACCTTTAGGAGTTTTTCGATCTCACTTTTGACTATGTCTCTCAATGTTGGATTGATTCTTCATTGTGGCTGCCTTATAGGTTTGATGTCATCGGTGTAAATAATATTTTTGTACAGATGCTAGGATGAATTCCTTTCATATCAGTGTAATCCCAAGAAAAAGCATGGGAATGTTTCTTCAGAACCTCAAGCACCCTAGCTTCTTGATTGACCTCCAAGTTGTTACCTATGGTCAGCTCTCTTCCCATACTGATAAGCACCTACTTGGTATCATTTGCAAGAGAAAGCTCTATACTAGTGATAAAAGAATTCAATGGGAAAACATGGGGCTGAAGCATGTGTAGGATGGGTATGTTGTCAAAAGACAGAATCTTGGTTAAAGGACAATAGAAATCAGGAACTAAATATTTAGAATTATAAGCATAGATTTTCCTACCAGACTCAGTAGAGGTAATGTCTACCAGAGAAATAGTAGAAGAGATTTCTAATGTTGGTATTCTACATTCTGTAGCAATAGTGCTGATTTCCGTAGTCGCAGAGTCCTTAGAATCAGTCAGTGTATATGACTCCACAACTTCCGCCATATGATTGTGTACTGTAATAGTGGCTAGAAAAGAAGAACTCAAAGAGTTAGCATCCAAAGAATCCACCCATACCTGGTCACAATTGTTCGTATAAGGCTGGGCAGGAGGATATAATGAAATGTGTTTGGATTTCTGCCCATTTAGAATTGTCATGTTTCCTGACCTACAGTCAATGTATGCAGCAACTGTAGCCAACCAGGGTCTTCCCAAGATGACTGGATATCCCAACTTCCAAGATTTAGGCTACAAAACCATGAAATCAACTAGGTATTCCCATGATTCAATAGTGACCATTATATCTTCAACCACACCATCAGGTATAACAATAGATTGATCTGCTAACTACATAATAGTGTTGGTAGGTTGAAGTCCTGTTAAGGATAACAGATTAAACATTTATGTTGTGATGACATTAATAACAGCACCAAGATCCACCAAAATGTTAGATATTGACTGGTTGTTTATACAAATAGTAATGACAAGACTCCCAGGATCCCCATATTTTGGTGAGATAAGGGTGCCAACAACTAAATCAGCCAAATTCCCTTCGACTCTAACAGTCTTTGGGTATTTCTTTTTCCTTCCTGGTGTCTTTATACACTCATTTCTAATGGTTTGGTTTAGTTCAGGGATGTCCCTTATTGTATGCGCAGTAGTGGGACCTCAATATGTACTTTTTTCAATTCTGAACTAGTTTTGTTTCATCTTGTAGTTCGAGTGTCCTGTAATCAATCAGGAAAAGGGGTTGTAGTTTGTTTGGGTGTTTGATCATCTGGTGTATCTGGTATTGAGGAAGAACTAGTATTACCCTCAAGGTTTTCTTCATTATTAGCATCAGCAAGCGGTTCTATGATAACAAAAGGAGGGTTCAATATTTTCCGGATCGCGATTTAAATTACCAATATTATTAATCTACATGGTGTTACCTGGGTCTGTGTCATCAATTGAAGCTATCTGTTGATTTTTAGGATTGAATCTTGGTTGAGCCAAAATTTGTGTATGTGTTATTTTTCCTTGATGTTAGTGGGCTTGAGGTGGAGGCATTAAAGCTTGTTGTGGCTGCTGGAACTTGCGTTGTTGATTACCATTTTGTGGTGGTGCCCAGGACTGATTTTGGCTAAAATTTTGTTGAGGACCCCACTGCTGATTGTGCCAAGGATTGGGTGTGGGTGGTGGAGCCCAAGTCGGATGAGTGTAGGGATTTGTACAAGGTGGTGGATATGGATAAGTAATTCAGCTTGAGTTTTCCCACTCAGGTTATCCCCAAGAAGACTGAGAGGCTTGATTCGGCCATGACATCCTCCAGGGATTTTGAGTTGGTCTAGATGGGAACCCACCCTGATTGTTTGGTCTTTGGAAAAAGTTTAATTCAGCACTTGTTTGAGAGATGGCATTCAAACCTCCCTTCAACTATGGTAAAAGTGTGCAATGCTTAGTGTCATGGTCAGTAACTTCATAGATTAAGCACATGTCTGTGACATCCAAAGGACATTCTCTCAAGGGGTGTCTCTTCTGACACTTAGGGAAATACATGTCCAACGGTTCTTTGGTAGGGGTGGATTTTTCCTTGATTCCATCTATGGTGGATGTTAATTGCAACCGAATGTCTATTTTCATGTTGCCCATTTCTTCCGTAAGTTCGAGAGGTACCCAAAGTCTTGGATGCTTGCTTTCTTCGTATTCCTCCACATGTTTTAGAGTATCTTCTACATAGCTCAGTGATCTGTTCCATGGCAAGTTTATTCAAGTCTCCTCCTCCCATGAGATAGAGGGAATCCTTGGTTTCCTTGTCCAGTCCTTTAAGAAAGACTGTTTTAGTGATGTCTGCATGTAACTCATACCCACTTGCGTTTATGGAGAAAGAGGAATCTATCCAAATAATCCTCTAAGTTCTCATCTTCCTTTTGTTGTATTTGGAAGAACTCTTCCTTCCTATCCATTCCCCTACAATAGTCTTAGTACTTATCCAAGAAGGCTATTTCCATGGCTTCCTAGGAATTAATGGAGTTAGATAGTAACCCCATAAACCATCTCATAGCAGAATCTTTGAGAGTGGGGAAATAATTTGAGTTTTTATTGTCGAGTTCAATAATCATATGTTTGGCATAGGATTTTAAATTCAAACAAAAAACTGATCAAGGTATTATTTGGTCATTCCTCAAAGATCGAGAGGATAGATGGTGAGATATTTTTCATGGGTGCATCCTCATCCACATCGAGGACAATGGGATATGTAAAGGTTTTCCCTAAAGTTTGGTATTCAATATTCCCAAGGTCCCCATTTCGACTAGTGTGAAGAGGATACATAATGCTTAGAAGAGGTTATAGGCATTGAGTTGGAATCAGTATCACTCTCGGTGTTTCTTCCTTGTGAAGTGTCTAGAGATATTTGTTGAATATTGTGTGTTATAAATATCCCTTAGTTATCTCATGACCTATGCATCAAGGTTGTTTATTTTAAAATGAGGTCCAAGATAACTACTAGTTTCCTATATGAACTCCATTAACACCCATAACATATGGAATAAAAATTATGGTTCTTATGGTTATGTCCCAAGGCATGGTGCCAAAAATGATGGGTCACTGTATTCTTCCAATCATTTAACTGACATAATTTCACATCGGTGTCATTCTAAACCAAGGATATGTCCTGGGCAATATGCAATGGAGTCTAGGGCAACCATTTATCTATTGGTTGTATTGGGGGTTTCTTAGTTTAGTGACTATTCTATGGAAATGCAATTCAAATCTATGGAAATTAAATACAGTTCTATAGAATTCAACTATTTGCAATGAAAGGAAACTAACAACTAATCTTCTATTGTAAAATGAAATACGCACACACTATTCTTAACAAATGAAATTACAATTGTATAAATGAAACTTAGCAGAAAGAAAGATTATTCGTTAACCAAATTTGCATAACAAAGAATTTATTCTAAATGAAAGTAGTAATGGAGAAAGCAGATACAGTTAATCAAATTATGCATATAAGATTTCTCAAATGACAATTGCAGTAAATCCAATCAAAGAACTATATGCATGAACTCAAAATAACCTCTTATCTCCTTGGTCGAGTGGGCCCTTGCTCTTCCTTGGGATAGAGGGATTAACAACCTCTGATTCTCAAAATGTCATAACTTTCATTAACTCAAAATAAGTTCATAACATAGACAATAAAAATATCAAGAACTAGATGCAGATAATCTCCTTCAGTATATCAAAAAGTGGTACTACCAAGTTCTGAAGATGAAGTCTTCATATAGATACTGTTAGTTACAAGATTCGCCATATTATGCGGCATTAAACACTGTCCACCAAATACTAATTAAAACACATAAATTTCTACGGACAATTAGGAACAAGCCAAGACTAATAGGTCAACTTGATGGAAATATTATTTTACCACATGCTTCAAACATGATCTCCATAACTACCAAAGAACTTCCATCATTCCCTGCACACATCATCACGTTTGATCTCACAAAGATAGTTAGTAGGAGGTTCATGTGATAATCAATTTTCATAAACTATAGTAAGGAAAATGCATCAAACCTACTAAGATATAACTACACATAACATCCCCATGTATTAATAAGTCATATCAAAAGAGTATTTTTAGCTTGAAGAAAATTTATTAATGAGTTAAAAATGCACTCATCAATAACACGAATCAAAGGGGAAATTTTGTGGTAATTAAATAAAATGTATATTTGGACTACTCTGTGATTGCACAAAGGATGAAGGGATGATGGTTGGATTTTTAATAATGTTAGAAGACTCGGGAATGCATAGAGGTCAACTAAAGAGAGCTAGAAGGTGGTGAGATATTGGATGGGTAGATTGGTAAGAAGGTGGGAATGGAGGATTAGGAAATAATAAGATACAATTACAAAATAAAATGAACTTACACTTTAAGCAAGTACAAAATGATTAAAGTCAAATACACTTACTTATATTTTCAAGTTGAATAAGTGAAGGAATGAAATGGTTGATCGGTGAGTAAATTTTGGTTAGTGTCATGGAAATACTCCTAGAGTGCTCTCGTGAATATTCTAATTCCTTTGGATGAGTATTAGGTTCTTTCTTGGGTCTCGTGGTTTAGTGTATTACGTCGTCTGGATGATGAGAAGTCTCTAATTCATGCTTGAATGTAATATATCTCTTAGAAATCAAAAATTACCAACCTCAGTAAAAGGTTGTCAAAGGGTATATAAGGTGACTGCCGTCACATTGATGGATAACCGACATCGGTTAAGGTAGTAAATCTTAGGTTTTCAGACATAGGAAAATAGTTTCTATTTTTGGTGTGCTCTAATTTTCAATCCAGGTCTCGAGTGAGGGTTAACATTTAAATAAGTGGTATGTTGTTGAAGAAGTAATAAGACTTTAATTTTAGGGTTTGAAGAAGTTTCAGTTGGTTAAGATAACTAGAGACTCAATCTTAGTTAATTAATAGACTAAGAATAAGTCCATGGTGAGGTGTCTAGGTGATGTGGCTAGGTGAGGTGTAAATTAACTTAATTATAGTAATTAAATTAATTAATAATGTGAGGATGAACATTAATTCTATAGATGCCTATAATTTAGCTTAAGTAATTTAAATACTTAAATTGTGCTAATTGTACCCTTTCCCATAAATTGACGACATGTCATCAATGTCACACATTTTCTCTACCATCATCATTAATTGATTACATTACATTAGTCAATTAACTCTTCTATCCAACAAATACACCAATTAATGACCTTTCGTTAATCGGATCCCCTTTTCTATCTAGATTAATTAATTATTTCTAATGAATTAAGCTCCCTTTTCTATCTACATTAATTATTTATTTCTAATTAATTAATACACCTTTCTATCTATATTAATTAATTAATTAATTCTCTCTTCTATTTAATCAATAAATCATCATTTATTTGATTAAAATCCTCTCATAGTCTAAATCATGCTAATTATTCCTCTAAAAATTTTTATAAGCTTACACACCTATTAATTAATCACTTTGGTTAATTAATAAACCCCCTCAATCCCCATGGGTCACTAAAGGACAAACTAAACTCTCCTAAGGTTGACTCAACCCTTTCTAAACCTTCTCTTATCCACAACTAACCCAACCTCTCTATTGTCCCACATGTAAAGGGATGTAGATATTCTTTTATCCATTGGGCTATATAAGGAGCCCTCCTCCTACCTTTCTTCTTACACCTTACATGTTTATATATAATCTATAAGCATTTCATCTTAGAGCATATTTCATTTGAGCTAATAGCCTCATTCTTGCATTTCATTCATCCAAGATTTTGGGTCATATGGAGAGAATCAAAATGGTCTTGTAGCCATAATTTTATGAGATTCCATTCCCAATCCCTTGAAGATCAAACAATCAACTTTGATTTCCATGGATCTATCTAGGTTCATTTAAGTTTTTGTGATCTAAAGAGTATATATTATAATTCTTAGCATATTATTTTGATTTCTATTTCAAACTTGTAATACATAATGTTGGCATTTGGTCTTTTTATCTCTTTGCATGATGATCTTTGTGTAGTTAGTTAATTTTTTAAACTACTAAGGTGTTAGTTTCAATTCTCTTTTCATATTTAACTAATACATTAATACAAATTCAATTGTAAGTAATTAAATTAATATGAATGCGGGGTAATGGGTCATGGTTAGGTGAATATGTTACATTAGTTAAATAAAGGGGACCAAAGGGAGTGTGACTCAAATTTGGTGTCTACATTTGCCCCTTTTTGTCACCTAGATTGTATTGGTAAGAAATGTTGATAAAATGGGAAGTGGTTGCCCCAAATATAAGTGAGAGTAGGGTTTCCCCAAGTTTGGGTGGATGTGATCCCCCTCAAACGAGGAGCTAATGAGATGTTAAACGGAGTTGGTGAGTGGTTTTATAAATGGGTAAGTAATGAAATTAAGGGTCAGTAGGTAATGGTATGGGCATTTTGGGTAATGGGTAATGGTCATATTGGGTAATGAGTAATGAAAATTGAATGCACACACACATATAGATCATAATATGGTACTAGGTTTAAGAGTTTGCAAACTTTACGTTGTCAAAAGGGTGATAGGTTTATCCAAATGAGGTTGAAGTGATTCATGTATCCAAGGTATAGGATATGGTCATGAAACGCCATGAGGGTCAGTGTAGAAATGGGTAATATGTTTTGTTCCATGGCACCAAAGGTATGGTCAGGAAAAACATCATATAATTAGGAAAGGTAAGGTCACTAGGATAAACAACACGGGTAATAGCATCACAAGGTATAGCAAGTACATGAATTCAACTGTCCCCACAAAGCGTTTCGAGTCATGGTATGTCGGGTATGGCATAGGTAAGGCCTAGGTATAGGTAAAGAACAAGTCCCTAAATGTAGTTAAGGAAATGTACAAGTAGTGTAGGCTTGTGAGTAGGGTGTAATAGGTGTTGGTAAGGTCAAATTTGTTGGAGAAACACTGTTTTTAGGCATAATGGGCATGGAGTGGGTCAAAAGGTAATATCTCGGTGACCGATCTTTGGATATGCTATAACGATGTCACCATCCTAATTTGGGGTTAAAAAACCAAAAAAACCATGTTTTATGGATTCATTTTGACTTTTTCCTCTTTTAGGAAACAACAGAGGAGAAAGTGTTTCTAGAAAATGACAGTACAAGGCATTGAGCTTAGTTAGTGAGCAACATAGTAGGTTATTGGTGTTTGAGTAGTGGGTCCATAATATCAATTCGATTGATTCAATTAGTTTGGAGGTGACGATTTGATTAGTGAATGACAAAGGAAGGAGAGGGATATGGTGGACCACCAACGCAGGGGCCAGACGTTCCATCGTGGAGACATCGTCGATTAGAGGTAGGAGACAATATGAATCCCTTAAATTTGATTGAAAATATTATTAGTTGAAATAAATTTTGGTTAAAAATTTTGGGTGGGGTTTTTATTTTAAAATTTTGGGTAGAAATGAAGGAAATGAGGAGTGGGAAGGTCACACATAAGTTAAATAAGGTTGGGAATGAAGTTAGGTTAGGTTTGGGTGGGATAGAGTAGGTGTTTAAGTCTAGTTTTTGATTTTTTTGTGAGAATGGGGATGGGTTTTGGTTTTGGTTACCATGACGAGAGACCGATGATGGTCAAGAGTTAATCAACGTGGGTCAGCTTTAGTTGGCATCGATCAAGGCTTAGGTGGTGACACTTGTTAAAAGGGACCGATGAGAGTTAAGAAAAATTGGCGATGGTCAAGGCAAATGATGATGGTTAAGTTTAAGAGTAAATAGGGGTAAGAAGGACTAGGTAGGAAATTCTAATAGGTGAAGAAGGGGTAGGTGAAGATTAATGTAGGTAGAAGAGTGTAAAATATTTTTTTGGCAATATGGGGTTGGTAAGTCGGGTGAAATGAATTAATATAATGGGGAAGAATATTATCGGATAGTAGGTTTGTAGGTGAGTATTTTGTAGTGGGTAAGAGGTGATTTGGGATGATCAAGTCTTAACACAATTTTATTTGATGATGTAAGTGATAGATCAACTGAGGATGTGGGACAAAGTACCACCCCTACTGTATAGATGTGTCCCGGTGTGATTGTGGAGGAGTGGGAGCACATGAGTGAGGTTGGATTGAGTGTGATCAAATGCTATAGGAATATAGCCTCGAGATCATAATTCGATGGTTGCTCTCATTGATAGATGGGATTACGTGACATACACCTTTCATTTATTGATAGGTAAGATGATATTCACCTTAGAGGACATATATAGGATTATGCGGCTTCCTTTTTTGGGGAGTCATTATATTCCATTTCATTAGAGGCATTATTGGAGCCAATAGTAGCTATGTTTGGTAAGGAGATGGGTGAGATGAGGTATCATAATACAAGTCTCGCTTATGGAGATATTTTGCAGCCTATCCGAAGGATACTAGGTTATTTGTGCTAATGATTGTGGAAGTTGGATGTTTTGCAATACCGAGGGTGGTATGTTTCTACGAGAAATGATGGGTGGTCTACAAGATATGATCGAGGAGTGGATACACTTTACTTGGGAATTGGATTTCCTAGTTCAGCTATATAGGGAGCTATGGGCCTATGGGAGATTGAGGTGGATTGGTATTTTTACATTTTTATTACATTCTTGGAATATGAGCACATCCTTTATGTGGGCTCGATTGGTTTTCCACAATAGGATTGGTTTGGGGTGGCTTCTTGATTTGGTTTGAGATGATGGGTACTAGTCATTGGATAGCCTAGGGTGGCGAGGTTAGATGGTAGTTTTGGCAATAGAAGGATGTAGCCCAACCTTTTCAAAATACCGTAAAGATGATGTGGAGAGACCCATGTATCCACCATGCCCAAGTGTTCATATAAGATAGGAAGAAAAGGCACGAGATATGTAGATTGTTCATGTGGGAGTCAACGATGGATATAGGCGGTGGTGGGTGACCTAGCTATGAGTGGCCTTTGTTGAGGCCAGGAAAACCAAATTTTTCCATGTTCATAGTGTAGAGGGATACTTTACGAGGACATTTGGCTACCATTCAAGCCTAGGTAGCACAAGTACAGGTTCCTCCACAGGTGGAGATGGGAATGGAAGATAGGTATCTACCCTACAGGAATAGTTGGTTGGTTTATAGGGTCGGCTTAGCCACTACACAAGAATAGGATGTGGTCTTATAGGCCAAAGTTGCAACACAGTATAGAGTACCCCACAGCCTAGTGATAGGGTCCCATATTATAGGTACCTATACTAGGAAATATTCCTAGGGCATAGGCGGGAGGGAGAGCATCAAGGTCGAGCCGAAGCCAATATTAGCGAGGAAGAGTTCATATGTTATACCGAGACCTATGGCACCACCATAGACTATGTCGATGACAAGGTTTAGGGATGCCCTGAATGAGGCTCACTATTATCAAGATCACTGACGATCACTGTATAGATTTCCCCTCATATGACAAGTACAGAGTGAGAAGGTAGCCAATGAGAAGATGTGATCTAGGACACATATTTCAAGGAGTACAAGGGGTCGTCGAGCCCATGGACCTAGCCAGGAGATGTTACAATTTTTCATATGCGAGGCCTAAGTGAGGGCTAGGAGGAGACTATACCAATAGCCATGGAGGGTGGCGAGATGTTGGCGGGGTAGCTAGTAGGTAAGGAGGATGAGACATGTGAGACTGGTCAAAAGGATATCAGGTGGGGTGACGATTAGTCACTTGATATGATCATTGTTTTTATTTATATATATATATATACAAATACAAATAAATACAAGTATCTCAAACAATATCATATACTGATCTCACGTCTTTTGAGACGTAGGTCAACATATATATATATATATATATATATATATATATATGTTGACCTACGTCTTTAAGACGTGAGATCAGTATATGATATTGTTTGAGATACTTGTATTTATTTGTATTTTTGTATATATTTTTTTTGATACATGGACTCTCCCATTTATATAGTTGACGATATTTATTAGATGGATGATGTACTTGTTTTTAATTTCCATTTTTATTGTGTATTTATGGAAACTAGGTGAAGTAGGCATGATTGAGTCAAGGTCATGTAATCACAATTGAGTTTAGGTCAGTTAGGCATGATGGAGTCTAGGTGAGTTAGGCATGATTGATTTGAGGTCACATAGGCATGATGGAGTTTAGGTGATTTAGGCATGATTTGGTCATGTGTTTGGGTTTAATTTAATTTTGAGTTATTGTTATTATTGAAAATAAATGATGATGTATATGTATGTTGTGGTGTAAATCTCCCAATTATTGACATCATGGAAATGTGAAATGAGTGATGTATGAAATGGTGATGCTATAAAATGGTAAATATGTATATTTTTATGATTGTGTAATTTCCAAGTTTTGTGTAAAATGGAAACTAAATAAGGTATGATATGAATAGAAAAAGGGGGGAAATTTGTTAGAGGAAAGAGTTTCCAAGCTAACCTCCAAGGGCCCCATGCCCTTGGAGTGTTGCCTACATATCCCCAACAAAAAGGGGCCTCAGGATGATGTAGTTCTCCCATAAGCTAGGGAAGAATATGATGAGGTAGAAGAATAGGTTGGTTGATTTTAGGCATGATTGAGTCTAGGTGAATTAGATATGATTGAGTTTAGGTCATTTAGGCATGGTTGAGTTTAGGTCATTTAGGCATGGTGAGTCTAGGTCATGTAGGAATGGTTGAATTTTAGGTCGAATAGGCATGGTGGTTGTCTATGGTGAATAGATATGGGTGATTTTTGAGGAAAAGGAATTTCTATAATGTAAGTGTCGAAGGTCCGGTCATGTAAAGGAGGATAAAGAAGTAAGAAAAGAGGTGAATGGTTAGAGGACACAAAAGTGTCACCTTATTGATAAGAACCATGATGAGTCTATCATACATGATTGTTTGTTCTATAGGTGAAGAAGGTAACATGATCACAAAATGCCTCATTTATGGTGTGTCCCTTGAGTAGGTGGAAGCTTAAAAAGGCAAGGTGGTGCTGTGGTAGAAGGATGGTTTAGCGTAACCTGGTGTGCGATAGCACTCCTTTTTAACAAGAGACTTGAGATCAAAATAGGAAAGTCCATGATGACAAAGATAGATTTTTCTTTTTGATTTTATTTGTATAGAATGATCGATGTCGGAATTCTATGTGGGATGAGTAGAGTATCTCCTTGAGTTCTTCATGAAGTGATGGATGTGGGAACCTTTAGAATTTTTATTTATTTATGTTTATTTTATGTTTGTAGGAATAGTATTCTTTTTGTGATAGACTATATACAGTGTTACTAGCTTTTTATAGATGTCCTTCAAGCGAGATATCTATTTATAGTAGCAAGATAGAAAGATTAGATGTCCTTTTTGAGGGAGTCTTATTTTTGCGAGAATTTTGAGTCAAGGAGTTTTGAATTTTAAAGTCGTATATATTGATTTTTGAATTAATTTTTGAACTTTCAGGTCATGGACAAGATTATAGAGAAGGATAGGCTCATGTTATGAAGATGAAACCATAACACACAAGGGTTAGATATGAAAGAAACATTTTTAGTGATGAACGACCATGGGATTTCATCTCAAAAAAGATGAAAAGTATCCATCAGAATCATGCCATGAGTAGATTTTTTATAATCATATTGAAGATAACACTGAAAAGTGATGGGTAATGACATGATTCTTGTTTAAACATTGATCCTTAAAATAGCTAAATGGAAGGTGAATGGTGCTCAAGGACCGACGCTTAATTTACATAAGGTGATCTATGAATTGATTCAACAATATAATGGTAAAATATGTAAGGCTTTGAGGGCTTAGGTTCAATTTTACCTCAAATGAATACAAAAATAAGCACATGATCCATAGGTATGAGTACCAATATAGGGTCCAAGCCAATTAGATAAAATTTTCCCTATTTACTTTTTCCTCTTTTTGTTACATGTTTATTTTCCTTGAGGATGAGGTTGTTGACCTATAAATTTTTTTCATGGACACATTTATCATAGGGATGTTTGATATGTTTTTGGTACATTTGGAGGTGATCAACAACCTTGAGATTCCATTCATCTAATAACTCAATTTGTGTCAAACGTTCTTGGCAAAAATCATCATCGTTGAGCATATCTTTGAGTGAGATATGAAGAGATAGAATTTAGACTTTGAGAGGGAGGAAATCCTCTATACCGTAGACTAGAGAGAAATGTGTGGTAGAAATTGAGGTATGAATACTAGTATGATAATCCCATAAGGAAAAAGGAATGTGCATGTGCCAATCCTTTCCAGTATCATCAAACACTTTCATAAGAAATTTGTTTAAGGTTTTGTTGGTGGATTCATCTTGGCCATTTGTTTGAGGGTAATAAGGTGAAGAAAAACTAATTTAAATTCCAAAGGCATCATAAAGTTTCTCCGGTTTGTTTTTGAATTATTTTTTTATCGGTGATAAAGTTGTGAGGAACACCAAAGCGACAAATGATGTGATAGTTGATGAATTCTCATATTTTCTCAGCTTACAGATAAATTACAAGTACTTCTTCCACCCATTTATTGTAGTATTAAGTAGCGGTAATAATCCATTGATGGTGTTGGGAAGAATGAGGATTAATCTCTCCAATAATATCGAAACCCAATTGAGAGAAAGGCCAAATGTCACGTGTGACCTATAAAGCATGACCAGGGGGTGTAATGAAGATTATCATGTTTTGACACTTCACACAATTCTTTACATAGTCACAAAAATCATGGTTTAGGGTTGGCAGAAATATCCCATGAAAAGAATGCATTTAGTGACAGTTAAACCACTTAAGTGACCCCCATAAATTCCATCATGAAATTCCTTGATGGTGTAGGGAATTTCAAAATTGGTAAGGCATCATAAGAGGATACTTGTAAAATCCATGTTTACAAAGAATACCATCCATGATTACATAGCGAGGACACTTTTAAGGAAGGCTCGTTGTTTACTACGAGTAAGATCTGCAGGGAAGAATAAAAAGGAAAAGTAGTCAACAAACCGCTTCTACCAAAGGTCACGTGGGTCGGTTCAATATTTCTAACAAAGTTAACATCTCAAAATAGATAAGAAGGTGATTGCAACCTTTTTCTTATGAGAAATATTTTCGAGTCGGAGGAAAAGTGGTAATTTGAGAAGCAAGATGACCATGGTGTCCACGAATTTATTAGTGGAACACGGGGTGGTTTGAAGTTCATAATAGTCAAAGGTAGTCAAAATTATGTCAACATGATGTTTATACTTTTGAAGTATCTCGTTACAACATTGGTATATACCATTAACTTGGTTTACAACCAATTGGGAATCTCCAAAGATATTTATTAATTTAACTTCTAAGGTGATTGCGGTTTGAAGATCTAATATGAGTGTTTCATATTCGGTGATATTGTTAGTACACTAAAATCCTATTTTGAAAGATAATTACATAGGCTCACCATCAAGATGAATGAGGATAACTCTTGCACCACCCCCATGCTGAAATTTGGAACCATCAAAGAATAAGGTCATCTAGTAAATGGTATTGTCTAAAGAGAGGGTAGTGATGGATTCATTTGGGAAATTGAAGTTAGAGGATTGATTTTTTGAGAGAGGTGCATCTACGAGTTGGTCAGTAATGGTTTTTCCTTTCACATATTTTTGATGGGTCAATTTGAGGTCTAGGTCTGCAGAAATCATGAGCTATTGTGAAATATGTTGATGTTGGTAGGGATTAGCATACATGTAATGCAAAGGGCTAGTATTGGTGACAACAAAGGTTTTATGGTCGAGCAAGTAATGGAAAAGTTTATTGGTGATAAAAAATAAGGCTAGAAATTTTTTTTTCATGAGTGTATCTATTTTTGTAGTCTAAAAGCATATGGGATATATAATAAACTACTTTCTCCCTTTTTTTCTCATCATGATGAGCAAGCATGACACCCAAGGAATGATCATTAGAAGAAATGTAAAGGTAAAATGGTTGTTCATCCTTAGGGGGAATGAGAACAGGTTGTTAGAGGAGGTAGTGTTTTAAAGCATCGAAGGATTTGTGACATTCATCATCCCATTTTAAGGAGACATCGTTTTTCAGGAGATGATGAAATGAGTGGAAAAGGTCAAAAAGATGTGAAATAAAGTGAGGAATAGATTACAAGTTGCCTTTCAAAATAAAAAATTGATGAAGGTTAGTGGGTAGAGACATCTCTAGAATAGCCTTGATTTTAGTGGGATCAACTTCAATGCCATGCAAAGAAATGATAAAACTAAGAATCTTTCAAGAGAGAACCACGTAGACACACTTCTTAGGTTGAAGGCGGGCATAGTACTTGATGAGATGGTCAAAGATGACCTTAAGGATGGTAAGGTGTTCAGCCGATGTTTGGATTTGGCAAGAAGATCATAAAACTAATCTTCCAATATACAATGCATAATGTCATTAAAGATATAAGTAATATCCTTCGATATGTAGCACCGGTGTTTTTAAGGCCAAATGGCATGACACAATAGCAAAAGGTCCCCAAGGAGTGATGAATGTGGTTTTTTTAATCTTTTGGGGAAAGTACTATTTGGTTATAACTTGAGAAACCATCCATGAGTGATAACATCTCATACCCAATAGTGAGATTGACTAGTTGATCAATGCTAGGTAGAGGAAATTCATCTTTAGGGAAAGTTAAGTTAAGGTTGCTGAAATGCATGTAAATGCAGAGTCCCCTATCACTTTTGTGATAGGAATAATGTTAGATATCCATTGGGGATAATCAATGGGTAGGATGAAAGAAAAAAATGGAGGCGTTGGAGTTCTTCTTTGACAAGAAGGGAAATGCAAGGATGCATTTTTGTAGCTTTTGTTTCACGGGTTTTTCTTTAGGAATAGTTACGATATTGTGGACCACAATGTTTGGGTCAATACTGGGCATATCAGCATAGGACCAAAAAAATCGTTGCTATGATCCCAGAGGAAATAAGTAAAAGATTCTGTTTAGCATCGTCTAAAGATTGGCCTATCTTTAGAATGTGTGGGTCATCTTGAATGTTAATATTGATTTTGAGGGTCTATTCTTTTAACATGGTTTGTGTCTCAAAAGGTAATGACCAATGAATATACAAGTCATCTATACCAAGGTAAGTGAGAATAGACTCATCATCCCGACATTGAACGATGTTAATATAATGTGTATCATCATCAATTGTGTCAAGATGTAGGAAGGAAAGACAAGAGGGAGCCTTGCCATCTTGTTGATAAGTTAGAGGTCCTAGGGAAATGGTGTTCACGAATTTTTTTTTTTAAGAGGAATGGATTCTAGATCCATAGACTCTATAGGTGAAGGTGGTGAAGTTGGTAAATGGGGTGGACAACATTTATCATCCTCAATGAGTTTGAATCATTCCTTCTTTGGTGATGGTTTGGAAAATCCAATACTAGTGTAGTCTTTATGTTTATGAGTGGTGCATGGGATGATAGTATGGTGGCCTTGTTCATAGAAACCAAATCCAAATCCATTCCAAGCACAATGATGGAGGAAGTTTTGGGAGAAGTGGCGGTTGGTGAGAGATTTAAGGTTAGATGAAAATGATTGAGTTTGGGAAGGTTGTTATGGCGAGCGGTAGAAGCATCAAGTACCCCATACATTAAGTTGGTGTGAAGGTAGGGAGGACTATAAGGTAATACCTCACCTATGCGGTGATCATAGTGGGGATGTTAGTGAAGTTTAACATACTCTTGAGGAGTAAGGAATGTGTTAATGTTATAAAGTTGGTACTCCCCTAGAGTGAGACGTTAAAAAATAACTTGTAAGGGATCAATAGTTGGTATGTGGTTAGCAGGAATGGATGAATTAATATGCGTTTGGGAAGAAGAAGAATTAGTTAATTGATAAGTAGATGGGTTAGTGGATGAGTTAGCTATAGAGGCTATGGAAGTAGTGGGAATAGAGGAGTTAGGTGTGGAAGAGGTAGTGGTAATGCTAGTGGATGGGACTAAGGGTGAAGGAGAAGTGGTAGCGGTGATAGATTCCTTAACGGTATAAGGACATCATTAGGTTGATACAATATATTACATTTCTTAAATGGTGAAGGATTAACTGGAATTGTATAGTTATGTCCTTCATGTTTTAATTTTACACAAAGGTGGTGTAAGGTTCAAGGACATAACCCATGATGTGGATCCAAGGTTGGCCAAGTAGCATGTTATACTAGAATTCCCCCTTTAAGACATCGAATAATTTTGTATTGGTATGGGAACCCACACGAATTAGGATAATGATGGTGCCAAGGGTGTAAGTGATGGAATCATTGAATGAATGCAACATAACTAGGTTATTATGCATGTAATTTTCAAGGATGCACATTGGGTTATATGCATGGGAGAAAATAATGTTGATGATTTCACCTCTATCCATCATAACACGTCAAATGCATATATTATCAATGTAGATGGAAATGAATAGGGTGGGATCACGATCATCTGATTGGATAGGTAAAATCTTGTCATCATAGAAACTGAGAGAAGCTACTTGAGGAGTGGTAGGGGGTGCAAAGGAAGAGGATGAAGTGGTGGGAGAGGCCACATGGTGAGGAGTGATAATGGAGGCCACAGGAGTAGGGTCTTTAGGTAAAACCTCAATAGATTGTAGAACCTCCATAAGGGCCCGTCAATGAGACTCGAGAGGTTAAGATGAAGTTGTATAAATACATTTTCATAAGATATTGGTGAAATTGTTTAATCATTGTACGATGGGAAACCCCAAAGCAGAAATAGGGTATGTGGGTCCACAGATGGTGATTTTCAGTGCGATTCTTTGATGGGATATTGGGTACAAGATTTAGGGATGGGAAAGTTGTTTTCTCCTTTCCTTGTCTTTCTCGGGAGTGAGTGACAATGTTAACCATATTAATATTGGGTAAGGGATAAATTGATTTGTGATAGGTGTAGCGACGGGAGGGGAAAAAAATTGGTGAGGGCATGTAATGGGTTTTGAGAAGAAATTAGTGCATTGGCATTTGAGCGAGAGATTTGATGCGATCTTTTATATGGACCATATTGATCTTGAATGTTAGAGGTGGATAAAAGGGTTATGGGGGTGGAGATGAAGGTCATTTGAATAGGTAACAGGAGAGGGTGTGTGGTGGTAGGTGAAGGTGGAAGAGGGTCCTTATCTAAAAGATTGTCGTTATCAAATTTTTCTTCGAGGAGGACATAACTTGAGAAGAATGATCTTAAGATCCTTATAGTTTTCCACATCATACCCTATCACATGATGGTAAGCACAATTTTTGTATCGTCAAACCCTGTTGGTTTAGGTTTGAGTGGGTTGTAAGGTCTAAGTGGTGGTAATATGATAACAGAGGTCTCTAAAAGGTTAACCAAGATGTTGGCGTAAGACCTTGCCAAGGGATCACAATATGAAGTAAGTGTGGGTGATTTTTGTGGGAGAGGCACCACGGGAGGTGGAATAGGTTTGACCACTAGTTTGGTAGGTTGTATTGTTTTAGGTTTGGGTTATACCTTTTTGGGAAAAGGTGTAGAAGATGAACTAGCGGTTAAAGGTGTTATAGGTTTGTCTACCTCTTTGGTTGGTAGTGGGCTCTTTGATTTTTTTCACCTTCTTGGGTAAAGGTGAAAAAGGAGTACATGATGTAGAAGGGAAGGAAAATGGTGGAAGGGGATGGGTTAACCAAGGTGATAATGGTGGTTTGGTGAAGGTTGTTAGAATAGGAAAGGTGGAAGGTATTGGTTGAAGAGAAGGGAATATCATAGGTAGTGATGAGGCTACTAGAACTAGTATGGGTAAAGGTGGTAGAAAGGATGCAAGTGATGGTGAAGGCCTATGTTGTGTAGGTAATTTGGGTATAACAGAGGCTCGTGACAAGGAGGTTGGTTTTTGTGATTTTATTTTACGTGGGGTAGGAGGCTATTTGGCCAAGGTTGATGTGCGAGGTCTTATGATAGATGGAAGTGGTGAAGGTGATAGAGGGGTAGTGGTCGAAGCTGGTGTATTTGACCTAGGAGGTTGGATCCTTCTCTTAGGAGGAGAGATAGAATTTTTGCTTGCCTTTGAGGATGTGGCTAAATCCATTTTGATAGGGGATGTACTAGGGTTGATGTTTTCGTGACTCCCAAGTTATGGGTAACTTTGGATACATGCGAAGGAGTAAGTGGTTTAGGAGCGCAAGTGGTGTGGAGGTAATGGTAAAGATGTAGGTGTGGGAAAGGGTGATGTGGTATATGTTTTCATAACTGCTTTAGGTATGAAAATTTCATTTCTATAAACACTTTGGGATAAATGGTAGAAGTATCGGTGGATGACATCTTATTTAAGTTAAAACAAACATTGAAAGGTGCCCCCAAAGCATGGAATGATCAACATAGTCTAAGTTTTTCTGCCAAACATGAGAATGGCATGGTAGTAGAAGGAATCAATGATAAATTCATGGTGACTCCTGTAAATAAATATGGTGTCTATGAAATAGGGAATTGATTAACCGACTCTATGGGTAAAAGAGACAAGACCAAATAAGGTGGATCCTTGAAATCCGGTGGAGAATTATCTTTGACCAAAAGGAAAACTATCAACGGGTCATCCACATGTTTGGGAGAAGGCAAGGTGGATGAGGTAGGTTCATATTTTGGTGAAGAGGAAGGTAATCATGATTTTCTCATGGGTAGAGGAGTTAATATTGTGGGTTTTTCATTAGATTGAGAGGTGCATGGGGAAAATGCATTGGCATATAATGTGGACTCCTCCGTGGGTGCAAGGGAAGATGAGGGAGAATCCTCTATGGGTAAAGGAGTAGATGACATAGGTTCCTCCGTGGATGAAGGAGCTCGTGCAAGAATTTCTTCAATAGATGAAGTAGGAGGAAACTATGTAGAAAGAGATGGTAAGATGTCAAAAATAGCTTGAACATCATGGATATAATTTTCATTGACCAAGGAATTTCTGGTTTGGTTGGATGAGAGGGTGTGATTCAGAATGGCTTCTTAAAGATATGAAGGTTATAGTTAACCAATGCATTTGGATTGTCTAAGATGATATATCCTTTATCTATCATTTCTTGACAATGTTTTTGAAAGTGATATAGTTACCGTCACTATGACCTTGGACATGATGGTAATTGAAATAATCATCTTCATTGTACCATGTGGGAACAGGCAAGAAGGGTCAAAACAACTTTGTGGTTTGACCGGTGGAATGGTAATGGCTCCATATTTTAAGATTTTTCCAAAACGACGAGTAAGGCTCTCCCCATGGGGGCATACTTGCATTGCTCTCTTATAAACTGAAATAACTAGATGGAGGAGAGGTTAGATGAAGGTTTTCTTGGTTATAGGGATAAGACGGGATGGATTTTAAAACAACCATGTTAGTAGACCCCTTGGTTTTAGAATAGGTATTTTGGGGTTTGGAAGAAGAATAAGTATCATTTGATTTGAACGCAACATTTTTGTTACGCAGTTGTAGCTTATTTTCTTCAACGGCACAAATTTCTAGCATCTAGGCCATCGCAAATGCCTCATCAAAGGTGTGGAAGGTTTGGACCTAGAGATTTGGTGATATATTTCTAGAACAAGCCCTAGTAAACAATATTATTAACTCTTTCTAAGGTAATTTGAATGTAATTTGATTAATCGGGTTATGCCATCGAGTGAGAAAATTTGTGATAAACTCATCTTCATATTGGCATGTGGCATATAAGTCAATTGAGGTGAATTTTTGCCAATATTGATAGAAATGTGGTGAAGAAAATCCTAAGCAACCTGGATGAACGAGAGGATAGAATGTCTAGGTAAAGAAATATACCAATCCAAAGTGGGTCCCATCAATGACATTGGAAATTTCCAAAGGAGAAACACATCATCGACAACGATCGGGTAGAATACATGTTTAAAAGACCGCAATTGTTGTTTTGAATCCTCTTTTCTATTAAACCAGATTGAATTTTGGTAGTTCCCAATCCATAGGGTATGGGTGAATAGGAATGGATGGGTCAATAGGCTCATTACAAATATCATCATATTTTAAAGAGTTGTGCGAACTGAAATGGATGTTTTCCAATGTCTATATCTTTTCCATCATCATTTTGATTAGCTAATTGGTGGGTTATGATGATGGGACACCCCTAGAGTATAGGGTGGTAGATAATATCCCGGTGTGTGGCGATGCCACATACAAAAATTGTGATGGAGATATATGAGAGGGGATGGAGGTGGAGGAAATTACCCAGAGTAAACAATAGAGGAAATAGGTGGTTGTTAGTAATACGTATACATAGGTGGGGTGGATGTAAATACCGTAGTAGCAATTGGTGGAAGAGAATAGGGGATAGAAAGGACACGAGTTTTGGAAGGGAGTGTGGAATAAAAAAACCAAATGTGGCTACGATGTGATAGGTATATAGAAAATGGAAGACATGGGCACACCATGTACTAAGGATGGTGGATGTAAAAATTATGGATTACGTAGGGGTGATAGATGTTGTGGGTTTGGTAGATGTCATAGGTACAAGAGATAACAATAAGGTGAGGTCAAGTTGAGAAACAACAGGTGGTAAGGTGGAGGTAGCCAGGGAAATATTGGTAGTGGAAGAGGCCAAAGTGGGTGCAAATATAGGTGGGTTGGAAACGGGCATGCCGTAGATAATTTTTTTTCGGATGAGTCACAAGTGGATGAATGGGATAAGTAATATTGTAAAGTGGTAGGTTTCTAATCAAGGAGTTTTGAAAACTCCTTGTCTCCGGTATTGATGGTGGTAGGTTGACTAGGATCCATGGGTGATAGAATGGAAGGTGGCGATGGGCTAAGATAGAGTGGATGAAGGCTAGTTTTAAGGCCCACAACAACAGGCACACAAGACTACATAGGAAAACATAGGATAATTTTTTTACTTGCTTGACACATAACACAACACATGTTGTCACCAAGGTTACAACTAACTCTGTGAACCACTTGATACGAGGATGACCACAAGGGCAGCACGAAACATTCACACCCAACAAGGATAATACACTTTTCTTTTTGACAGGACAACATAGAAGTCCAACCACATGACACTCTTATAGCTAAGGCAAGCCATAGTAAGAAATTATTGAAGGTTATTTATTTTGATAAAACACCCTTTAACTCTTGACTTATGTTTTCAGAGAGATTCAAGATATGATTCGCACAATTCATCTTACCAAACTGAGTTATTTTCTTATACATTGTAGAGTAGTTCACTTAAAGTCTTCTCCTTTACGAAAATTATTTGTTTAATTCAATTATTTACTAAAGGGGATAATTTAACTCCACAAGGCCATCTATCCATACCTACGTCACTAAAATTCACTCATACCCTTGTTACAACATGGATTCGCTCTCAACAAACTTAAGAGAAAAATTACAAAGCACCTAGGGAAACAGTCAAGAGGAAGAAGGTCACGTTGAAAACATCTTTGAGACATCATTAGTTAATACCAAGGTTTAATTGGAGCTTGGGGTTTTATCCTTATATATATATATATATATATATATATATATATATAATATTTACTTAGGCTTCCCTGAAGAGCTTACAAAAGGAAACTATTTACTTTCCAAAAGGCTGAGAGATAAATTTCGTGGTTTCCAAATTGCTTTCTCCTACTTATTAACCTTATTATCTTTCCAGAAACTAACCATTGATTTCCCTTAAACTCGTTTAAGAATTCACCATATAAGGATAATGTTTGCTAGCTTAGCTAGGGTTAACAAATTATAAAATTTTACTTTACAAGGATAGTTTCACCTTTGATTACTTAAGGAATTGTTTGTTCTCAAGTAGATCACCTCTACATTAATTTGTTGAGTATATATCTTTTGTTTAGCTTCTATAGGGGTTAACCAACCCATTTTATTTTTACTTACAACACATTGTTATTAAGTCTTAGAAATATTTAACTTAACACTTTATTCTCAAGATCAAAATTTTACAATGTTCATGTCAATGTAAGGATTGGATGTCATTTCTCACAAAGATAAGTTACCAGTTTAACCATAAAAGGACAAGACAACTTCATCACGTAGTTTCCGAACATTCCAAGGAAAGAGATCTTCTAAACTCCTTTGCAAGCAATGTTACAAAATTTACAACACAATGGACATTTTTACAAGGAACTTCATAAATTGTACTGATGAAACCTTTACACTCTTTTCTTTTAATCTACTCACATAATCCATCTGCACAAATATTAACTAGAGTCAGTTCACTAGAACTGAGCATGTTAAGACTACCCATTACAACAGTAAGCTAACATTTTGCAATATCATGAAAGGAAAATTCTAAATTCAAGAATGGATCAAATCACAAACCGCTAATCAATTTTTTTTTTTTTTTACATGATAATAAGGTTTACACCAGCCAACAAGGAGGAATCCCAATATTCAAGTAAGATAGATATTCCAAAAATAATCAAGGTAAGACCTGATTGGTGAAAACAACAAGGCCGAGAGTATTGAGATTTCAGTCATGTAATCCTATGGATTATGTGATTGAAATCTAATACCCAATCCCTCCATAAAAAAAGAAACCCGATAAGCCAAAGCATGCTAGTTACAATCAAAGGCGCACAACAAAACAAGATTATTCAATCCTTCCAAGAGTGAGGTTCCATAGCAATATAGTTTTCTATAGTTTTATTTTTAACCACGGGGTCTTGCCACCCCCACCCTACAATATTTCTAAGAAGTAGCATTATTAATATAAAAAAACCATCAAATCCAGAATCGCCAAATCCGCCAAGAAGTAAATTTGGAGCTGCACTGTTGTTGTTGTTGCCTTCCTTCGTGTTTTTTGCTATTTTTATCTATTTTTGGCTACTTTTCTACAGTGTTCGAACTGGTTAGCTATTTTTTGGTAACTTCTCTTTGGTTACCTTGGGTTCTTTCATCTTATCTGGATCTTGATCCTTTTTGTGATGATTTTCAATCCTTTTTGGATTCTAGGCCCTCTTTGTATACAAGGGTATAGTCCCTTCCAAAAAACTATTTACCAATAATAATAAATAAATAAAAACAAAACCATTATTCAAATGTATTTAAAAGAGTCACACACAAAAGAAAACATTAATCTTAACAACAAACTCCACCATAAACATCAACTTGGTTACGATCTCAAGATTCTATCAACAAGTGACCTTTTATTTGCAAATAAAGGTCACACCCTTGTAGTATGCAATAACGATCCCTAAAATTTCTTCCTTTACCTCTTTGAGAAAATATTTTCAACCATTTTATTTTGTTTAGGAAAACATTATATATATATATATATATATATATATATATATATATATATATACAATCATAATCATATTTAATAGGCCACTTTTCATACTTTGTAACCGGTATAGCTGCTCACAAGGAAACCAATCATAGACTTAAATTGTCTTTTAACAATCTGATCATTATCCACAATAGACGGATAAATAATAGATTATTTTCATCCAGCCAAGCAAAAAATTCCATTATAAAAATTCAGGTGATTACAACAGAGAACAAATTAATGATTTACTCAAAATCATAAAGTGTTGATATTTTAAAAACCCCAAAGGCTCCAACAGAAACCATAGTGGAATCCTTATAAAGCGTTGATATTTAAAATCTCATTCTAAATACTCTACAGTGACTTGCTTATGTAACCCAAAAAAAAGTGAACTTCTACCCGCACTTAGAATCATTAGAAATATGATTACCCAGTTCATATTTTCAGACTGTATTCATACTAAAATCAGTATACCAAACAACAGCCCACAAAAACGTTCAATATCCTTATTTCCTATAAGGTGAGTGATAAAATATAACCGGATAGAATATACTAAATTTCCTGCCCATAAGACATTCACCCATGCTCAAGTAGGCTACTCATAATACCAGTTGTAGCACATACCCCTTAACGTTATTTCCACAGGAAGTAATATTTCAGGAATCTGATTATATCTTCATATTTTATCATATTTTCCTCATAATAGTATTTACACAAACCTTGCATAAGGGTTTAAAATATACCAACCAAATTACAAATCTCAAATTTATTATGAACACATATTAGTACTCGGTTTTCAATTCCAAAATGCAACATCCATTTATTACGAGATCCATATGCATGCCACAACATTGTCAAATCAATATACTTTCCTACCAATCACTTCAAACTCAAAAATGATCCAGAAGTTCTGTAGCACACTATTCTTAGGCGTCAAAGTATGATATAGGAAATCAATTTAATAGAAAACATTGAAACCCAAAAAAAGGTTTTATCATTCCAACTATAACAACAACATAGACTATTGATTCACCAAGTTTGAAATAGGGTGGCAGCTTAAAGAAAACTAACAGAAGCCCATTCAAGATGCCATAATAGGAAAAAAATCATTCTTTTCATGACATAATAGAATGATAGCAGAAGATTGCAAGGGGCAGGTTTAACATGCCTGCAGTGCATTATTTTCCCCAAGTCACACCCCAAGAAGAGCCACGAGTTCCTATAACAGAAACCTTCCCTTTTCTCCATTTTCAAGGTGCCTATCCTCCATTTTCCTCCACATTGGAATAGGTCAAGAGCAGAGCATAGCAAGGAGGCTCAACCTGTGAATGGCATTGCATAGTGCATTTACTTGGGAGTTTCCACACATATCAATAGACCACACAAGATAGATATTCCTTCACCACACTCACCCACGTGGCCAGGGCAGAATATTGCAAGGCAGACCACAAAAGATAGAAGATTTGCAAATCCAAAATTAATAAATGGAGGATGTGCGGCCACCAGCAAGGAGAGTCCAACATGCCAAGAATGGTGGAGTTTTAATGAAATGGTAGGTGGCTATTAAAGCCACCCACCTCCAGCCAACCAAGGAACTAAAAAAATCAAATAACATTTACATTCCCTCCCTCACACAAAACGAGGTACACAAGGAGATCAAAAAGGGAGAGGCAAGGTCAGTTGGGCACATAAAAAAAATCCACATTTAATTTTAGCAAAATAAAACAATCCCAAGATTGAGGGATTGGTCGACCACTGGAGGAGAATGGGGGTTGAAGACTTAATTAAAAAATATAAACATATATATATATATATATATATATAATTAAAAAACACCACTCCCGAACCGTGGCGCCATGCGCCACCAACAAAACATACTCTTCCTCATTTGCGTAACGAGGCTCTCGGTCGGGGGAGCAACAAAAAAATAATAGGATAGCTTAACAATAACAAAGGATGATATCGATAATAAAATATAAAAAAATAATAATAAAATATAATCGTTGATCGATAATACAATAATAATGTCATTATTATTATTATTATCATTTTACACTTTTACAAAATAATTATTAATTATAGTTGTAATGGTCAAGACTCGGGTCGATAATTTTGAAAAAAAAATAAAAATTATTATGGATATTCCTTTTAACTGGACACGCCCTATCAAAACCCAAATGCCCTCCCAGCTACCTACAAGGCTTCGAAGACACAATTTTCATTAAATAGGGAAAAGTAACGGTCATTGCAGAGGCCAGCACAGGAAGCATCGACAACGACACGAGGGGGGGGAAAATAGAGGTTAATGTTCGAAGATGAACATGGAGCAAAGAATGACCATGGTGCCAAGATGGGTAGCCCCTTCTTCAAAGAGGATGGGGGTTCGTTCTTTAACACGATCAGAACGAAACAACCAAGAAATACTATAGAGACAATTAATATAAAAATATCGATGATACTTGACAATAAGGTAAGATAATAATACTATAAAATAAAGGCCAATCGACAATTAAATTAAAATAACATTATTATCATTATATATTATAAATATATATATAATCACTATTCACATTAATAATGACCAATGATCCAGCTTAACCATGTGACAACAAGATCCTCCTGTAAATAGGATAACGCACAGGACATTACACAGTCCACATACAGAGGTGTCGATAATGACTCGAGAAAGAAAGAAGGAGAGGGAAGGTGCTAAAATATCACTAAGACATGGTCTAAGACAATAGAATTACACATAGTTGTTCGATGCTCAACAAAAAGGGTCACTGCGACAAGAACCGGGGTAACCACCGAACGGGCATTACACTAGTATGAAATACAAGGGCATTGGCTTGGCTACGAGTCAAAACCATATGGGTTAGTGTAGAACTAGTAATCTAATCTCTGTATATGACATATAAATATACAAGGGATGGAGAAAATATTTCGGGAGGTGAAAACTCGGTCATTGTTTTAAGTAAAAATTAAAACATAGGAACCGGCGGTAATTTTATTACCAATGTCGGTGACATAGGGTAACTGATGATGGTTAGGGTGATAAATACTAGCTACTATGGAAAATTTAAAGTGTTATAAATGTTCCAATAAATGATGAAAATGAAGAAAATATGGGTTTGACAATGATTTCAAAGACCCAAAGGTATGGTGAAGTATCTGACAAACCCCAGAAAGAACAGAAATGTGATGAGTGCTACTTTGGTTAAAATGACCAAAACAACAGAAACCAATAACGGTTAAGTAAACCGATAATGGTCAGATGAGTAAACCAATGATGGTCACTGGAATGACACCGATCACTATAAAATGTGAAAATATGGAAAAATTGAATTTAGTGACTTAGATCCAATAAAAGTCTAACCTAGAAACTTGAGTATGGTGATGTTGAACCATCAAACACTCAAAGAGTCAAAATACACCAACTATGATTATGGAGTGTGAAAGGAAGAAAGAATGGAGAATACAACCTCTCACCTCAAAACACAAATCAAGCAAAAACTAGCAAACACAAAATCCTATGTGGTTGATTTTATGTTCCAACTTATGCCATTTAGGACTGACTTGTGAATAGAGTAGAGTTCTTGGTTTGATAAAAGGTAAATTTTTGGCGAGGGGGGTCCTTTCTCTGAGATAATGACTAGATAAAGAGACCATATTAGTGCCCAATGTCAATCCTCCGATCGTTTCATCATTGGAATCTTCTTCCGGTGGGATGTTATTTAAGAAAATGTGTAAATTATTTTGTTTGGTTTGGTATAGAGAAGAGACTATACACTATGATTTAGTTAGTCAAGCATCATCTGGGCATGACTTCTAGCATATAGGTTTCCCTCAATTTAATGTGAGCTACAATGCAACATACCAAAATGAAATGAAATTTTTTTAAACCCAAATCCACAATTAAGTTCAATGTAGAAAATAGAGAACAGAAGAGGAATTATCTTTCACTAAATGCAATACAGTAGAAAGAAAGACATGTTATTTTTAGAGCACCAAAATAAAAATTTATTTAGATAATAGAAATAAGGAGAATGTTCCATGGAATAAAATTTAATGTGAATTATTTCAAAGGAAATTAGACACAATTTTTTTATTTTACCTAGGAATGAACAATGCAAAATAACCCCTCGATGGGTCCCACCAAAAAAAGCCAAAATGTTTCACCAAATTGTTGTATGATATTAAAAGATAAGGTAAATAGGTCGTGGAGGAATACCTATTATTACGTTGGTCGAAATTTGAGTGCGTGTATTTGTGATTTCTGATTTGGTCCGATTGTGTGAGCTTCCTTTGGCTACAAGGAACTACTTGCAATACAAAGCAAGACCACAAGATATAGTTAATATAAAAATTAAGTGGACTACCTAGCGTGAGATAGATCCAAGAAGTGTGATACTTCCTCTACGGTTGTCAATCCACTGATATATAACTTAATATAAAATAATTCAACAGTAAATAAAATAATTTAATGTTAATGTTCTTATTTAGGTGTCTCAGACTACTATCCATGTCAATCCAATTAAATGCTTGATAACTAAACTGGTGAAGGTCTCAATTCAAATTTCAAGCTAAGTAGGTGGTGTGAGGGACATATAAGGGTTCTTGATAAGATTTGGTGAAGTTTGAGTTTGTTTTGGGTGATTATTAAGCTTGTTGGTCAAAGGCATTTGTAGTAGGCACAAAGATCGATGCTAGTCGGGGTGACCAATGTCTTAATAGGTATGACCAATGCTGGTTATGGTATAACCGATATCGATTACTATGGGAAATGGAAGAATGTCAAAAAGGGTGTCTAGGAACTCTTTGTTTCTACACAAAGAGTTGGTAAGGTCTATTCTGAGGTTATAGGTGGGGTATCAGGTTTGGGTGAGGTTTTTTGAGGTTTTAGGGAGGTTCTAGTGAAATTTGATAGAAGACATAAGTAATCGATGTTGGTCGGGTGACCGATGTCGATGAAGAGGGGAAAATGACAATGGTTAATATAATTGGCATTGGTAGGGGCAATTTGGTGGAAACTAAATAATAGGTAGATTTGGAATTGTCTCAGATTACAAAAATCATGAAGGGGGGATGGTTGGGTTTGTAGTAATGTGAGGAAGACTCATGAATGTATAGAGGTAAAGTAAGGAGAGCTATAAGGTTGTGATTGGTTTGATGGGTAGATTGGTAAGAAGGTGGGAATGGAGGAATGTAGGAAATAATAATATCCAATAATGAAAGATAATGAACTTACAGCTTTAAGAAAGTACAGAATGATGAAAATCAAATACACTTACTTGTATTTGCAGGTCTAGTAGGTGAAGGAAGCAAGTGGTTGATCTGTGAAGAAATTTGTGGTCAGTGCCATGGAAATACTCCCAGAGTGCTCCAATGAATATTATAATTCCTTTGGACGAGTATTAGGTGCTTGTTTGGGCATGAGGTTGAGTGTATTCCATCATCTAGATGTTGAGAAGTCTCTGGTTTGTGCTTCAATGTAATATATCTCTCAAAAATAAAAAAATGAACAACCTCAAGAAAAGGTTTCTAAAGGGTATATAAGGTGACCGATGATGGTCAAGGTGGACTGGCATCAATTTATGGATAACCGTATCGCTTAAGGGGGAAATCCTAGGTTTCTCAAAAATAAGCAAATGTTTTCTATTTTTGGGTTGCTCTTATTGTCAATATAAGTATCGAATGAGGGTTAACATTTAGATAAGTGGGAGTGTTGTTATAGAAGGAATATGATTTTAATTTTAGGGTTTGAAAGAGTCCCAGTTGGTTAAGATAAGTAGAGACTCAATATTAGTTAATTAATAGACTAAGAATAAGTCCATGGTGAGATGTATAGGTGATGTAACTAGGTGAGGTGTAAATTAACTTAATTAAAGTAATTAAATTAATTAATAATGTGAGGATGAACATTAATTAAATTGTAAGTAATTAAAGTAACATGAATGTGAGGTAATGGGTCATGGTTAGGTGAATACGTTACATTAATTAAATAAAGGGGACCAAAGGGAGTGTGACACAAATTTGGTGTCTATAATTTGATAAATTTAAGGGACACAAGTATTACACATCCTCCCGC
Organism: Taxus wallichiana var. yunnanensis; assembly: GCA_018340775.1. Lineage (NCBI taxonomy): Eukaryota > Viridiplantae > Streptophyta > Pinopsida > Cupressales > Taxaceae > Taxus > Taxus wallichiana. The sequence continues at coordinate 97,015,403 of CM031234.1, read as the reverse complement.
ACCTTGTCCATTTCTATTTCGAATTGTGATTGAATTGCCCCTCCCTCGTGTGTCAAATAAGTTTGATAAGGAGTCACATCTTTTGATTTTTCTATTATAGATCTCTATCTAGATCTTGTATTGATAGTTACACCATGAGGTAGAGTTTTATTTATTCCACAAAATTCTTCTACTTTTCAATTCACGAGTGAAGTGTCTCTTGAGAAACCATTTTTGCTGATTTTATTTTGCATGTGTTTCTTGAGAATTGAATGTACTTCTTGCAATAATTTATTGGTTTAAATTCCATTGGGTCACATTTCTTGGTTGTGTGGAATATGACATGGAAAGCACCAATCATAATCTTACACAAGGTTTTTTTGAATAGGAACCAAATCTTCGAATGAGCTACCAAAGATTGGGGTTATATGGTTGAAATTGTCTAGCAGAGGGAAATTGGTTTTGGTTTTTATGTGTACCTTGGGCTTGAGGATTTTTGATTGGTAAGATGTCTTATTATGTTGTTATGGGGGCTGATAGGGTCTGAAACTTTGGGTTTTCTTTGGCTCTTAATAGATACCAAATGATTCCCAAAATTTTGTAATTGTTTCATTACTTCTTAAAATTCGGTTGAGGTACTTAAAGTAGTAGATTTTTATCTAGAGATTCAATTTCTTGGGGTAGGGGAAAACTCGGTGTTTGATGTGAACTTGGGTTCTCAATCTCTGGGTAAAAAGGCATTCGATGCCTAGGAGAAATTTTCCCACTGAATTAAAAAAATTCATCCCTAATAGCAATAGAAAAGAATGAGGAAATGTTACACACCCCATAGATTGAATCATGATAGAAATATAAGAATTTAATGCTCATAGAAAGTAAAGAAAATAACCTTCTTGAGTTGGTATTACTAAGACTATAATTCTATCCGAGGTCTTCTGAAATCTAAAATTGAATTCTTTCATGAGCTCCTTGAGAGCTCTCTTTATGGTTGTCAATTGTTCAAGAAAGGAGAGGCTATTTGTATTTTCTCCAAAATTGATTACAAAGGTTCTTGCCCAACTGATTCTAATTAGTGATTGATCTTGCTTCCAGAATTTTGAACCATTGTAAATCTCTTCCCTTGAATGAAGAGGTTAATAGCCTAATAGCCACATCTTGTTCAAAAATTTGATGGATAACACAAACATTTGAAATGTCTTGAATATGGTCTACTGGAGTGGTCTGATTCTCCCTAGTGAAGAAAGGGATACTATTAAGTGTAGATGATGGAATGGGATTTTGAGAATTACAAGAAAGAGGATGGGTACTAGTAAAATTAAAAAATGGTTAATTTTCATATTGTGCCATTAATATAGGTCGAGAGAGCTCAAAAATACTACAAGAAAGGCCTACTAGTAGGTGGTGTGGATAGAGTCATATTTTGAGATGAAGGTGATATTTGAACTGTTATCCCTCTTCTTCTCCTCCTAGGTTACAATTGCAGGTACTCAAAAATTCCTTCTTTTGCTATTTTGGATTGTGTCTAAATCCTTCTCATGAACCCGAGGCACCTTAACTTTTGAACCATTTTATTTGATGTTTAGAGTCATTATGTGTGTATAAATAGAGCCTTCAAAGGATAAAATATTAACAAGATACATACCCAAAATTGATAAAACTTAAAATATTGAATTCTTTGTCCCACCGAGCATGTCAAAATAGTTATGGAAAAAAAGTAGCACCATATGATTTTTCTATTACGATACCTACTTTTTCTAACATGGGATTATCTCTTAATTTGTAGGACTTGCTTACTTGATTCAAACCTCAAGAGAATGTTGGTTCCTTAACCTGATCCTAATTCTAATCTACTCTTAATGAAGATAATGCGATTATCTACTCCTATTATAATAATCCAAGGTACTAGGGAGAGAGAAAAGTGTATGGAAATGGAAATCCTACACTAATAGAAGAGATAAAACTAAGAAAAGGATAGATACAATCCATTGAGTGAAAATGAGAGGAAGAATGGAAAGGGGATAGGTCATATGTGAGTGACACAATTCCGAATTATGCTTACCAACACTATTTCAATAAAGAAGAACAAATTTTAATCTCACAAGGAGAATAACATATGCACAATACACCTACAATTGTAACAAAAGGAAAGAAACACAATAAAACATAAGCTAGGAAAAAAACCACAAAAACAAGGTTCCATTTCTTGTAATATGAACAATATATTATAATGAGAAAAACAAGGCAATAGTCACCTCGCGAAATTCCAAAATAAGAGGACCACTACTCAAAGAGTTTTGGAATAATTTCCATAGATTTCATTTTCAATTTTGGAAATTCCCCCTTTTATAATGCCAAAGTTCCATATTTATAGAAAATGATAAGTAGAATAGATAAAAAGAGAGATGTGAAAAAATGATGGGTTCAACCACCAAATATTAATCACTATGATTTTTTCAGAAGATATGGGTGCTTGATATAGATCCTATCAAACGCCATCGATTCTATAGGTTACTGAGAGAATGGTACCCATAATCTCATTAATTTTTTTGCTGGCAGTGGTTGATCATTTATAATTTCAAATCATGTATTGATTTTTAAACTCCCATGGGGTTTTTTGGTTTTCCTTTTCTATGCGGCTTTGGATAATTTTTTGCTTCCACCGTGACTTTGAAAAATTCCGCACATTGTGTTGGCATGTGGTCCTATAAGCGATGTGATTTATGCAAAATGACATTAATGAAAAAGTGGATGGTGGAGTAGGGTCAAATAATTCTTTAAATGATGTTAATATGATGGATAACAGTTTTGAGACTATTTAGTCCCTCACATCGATCAGAGTACAAATTCAGTGTTGGTAACCATGTTTTGGGGGCTCATTTAGAGAAGGTATGGATACTAGGAAGTATGGGGACGTTTTTTGGAGAAACATAAGCTCATTGATGCATTTATACATGTGTATTATTTTCTACCATATATTTTTGGATAATTTTGGGTGCTTTCATTATGAGTTATAGTGTTTTTCTAGTTGACCCTAGCTTCTACAGTGTAAAACCATAAGGGGTAGCTATGCAAGTCTTAGATTTTGGAGAGTTTTATATATGGTGATAAATTTATAATGATTTAATAAGTTATTATGATGTGTTATGGATTTTGAGAAAAAATTTACAATGTTAGGATGTGAATTTTGAAATATATGCTAGTTTTTGTGAGACAGGGTCAAGAACAAGGCCATTTCCAACTCGAATTGGAACTTTTGATGCTCACCATAAATTATAAGATTTGAATGGGACCTTCGGGCTTTTAGAAAAAATCTACATTGAGTATAGAAGGTTTCAAACAATAACTGATGTCATTTCATCATCACATTTTTATGAATGAATGTTAAGAAGGTAAATAAATTTTTATGAGTGTTAAACCCTAACTTGAAATTGGTATGGATGAATTACCTCCTAAGTTGTCATAATTTATTCCTAGTTCATGGATGATGATTGTAACATGTATATTACTCTTTCATCTTTACAGAAAGGTATGGTAGAGGTCATGGTGATGAGTGGGCCTCACTCAAACAGGTCATTTTCTGAAGAAGAGTGTATTGGGACAAGGTTTTCCAAAGGAGTTGCAAGCTAAATTTTAATTGTGTGATGTATGTGAATTTTCATTGATGTAAAAATATGTTTAATAACATGTTTATTCAGTTTCATGGGTAAGTAAGATTCATTTAATTTTACTAGTCAAAAGGGTAGTTTAATGCAATAAAAAGTAGTATTCGATGAAGTGAGCATAACATGTGCTACAGGTGGAGTTAGGAGATGATTCAAGTTGTGTTGGAAATAGGATCAAGATTTATTTATAATTATATAAGTATTTATCATGATGATGATTTTTATAAGCTTTCCAAGTCAGTTTTGGACATGAATATTTTTACCAAGACAGACAAGACATGAACCGCTTAAAGTTGTGGGTTGTTTGAAGGGTGAGATGGATTAGTTGATTATTTATATCACCTGAAGAGTTAAGAGGGATTAATTTTTCATCCAATTAATCCATTTATAGGTATTTATTTTTCCTATAAAGGTGTTAATCTGGTTGATCTTTGAAAACAAATTTTTGGGTAGTTTGATTTGGTGAAGATAAAAGTCATTGTGGTTTGAGCAGGTGATTGTTTCAAGGATTATGACATTATTAGAAGTGTTATAAAGGTATTATAATTTATATAAAGTTTTCAAATGAAATATTTTGTATTTTTTTGAGTGATTTAGTGGCATAAAGATGTTTTCAGGGTCCTAAAGGGTGTAGGAAACAATTGTTTTGAGATTAACAAATTACAATGGTCCTATTAAATGAAATATTATGATTGGTTGAGGCAAATTATAAGAATGTTTAATTTAAACATGTTTTTTGATTTATGGGTCATGACTAAGTATTTTTTTATGTTAGTGAATTTTCCTTTTTGTTCTCATGGGAATTTAAATCCTTTTGGAACATGTAATTATGTTTTTCACTAGGTCGACCTAGTTGGGTCACTTGTGATTGTTATGATTTTAATTTGGTAATTTTTATTATGCATGGATCGAGAAAAAGGATTGAAAAGGTTTTTTTTTACTTTGAAATGAAAATAATCTTATAAAAGCATTATTTTAGGTGTTTTGGAGCCATGGTGTGTGTGCAAGAAGTGTAACGTAGTTGAGAGAGATTTTCAGGTTTTGAAGCATGAATTGAGGTAATCTTAAGTGTGTTACATGTTTGAGAAGATCATAAATCATGTGTGCACGTTTTTGAGGAATTTAGAGCTGAAGTAAGAACTAGTTTGTGAAGGATTGGACACCTAGGGTTTGATTGAGGGTTCAAAGAAGTGTGAGATGAACTATTGGTATCTCTCGGTTGTGGAAGAAATATTTCAGATATAAAATCATTATAAGGTGGTTGATTGGGTAATTATTAATTTTTGGTGTTTTAACCTCCTTGTGGAGTTGGTGCTTCACAAAATTAGGGGTTCTTTTCTCTTTGTGGGGCTGGCGCCTCACTAAATTTGAATCGATCAACCTAATGATTTTTTTTTTTCATGGGTTTTATTCCCTAGAGGGATTCCTACTTATATAGTGTGTATTGTTTTGATCATGTTTATTATGGTTTTTGCACATGTGATAATTTGTTGTATGCACACATTAATGGATGGTTAAATGTTTGTGAGTTTTGAATAAGAAAATATGAAATATGAATTGAAATTTTAGTAAGGATTGATTAACTCTCCCCTCAATTCATTGTGCTTCTAATAATTGGTATCAAATAAGCTCCTTTTGTAGAAGATTGAAAACTTAAAAGAATATCCTTCAAGCAAAAAAAGGAAAGTAATAGAGTCATTGGTAAGGCACCAATGTTTGATGGTCTGAATTATGATTTTTGGAGCTTGAGGATGAATACCTTTATCATGGCTCAAGGATTTGATGTTTTGGATGTTATGGAGCATTGTTATACCCATGCTGCCACTACTTCAACTATAAAGGGTGAAAAAGGTTCATATATAAATAATTCAAAAGCTTATAATGCACTCATATGTTTCCTTAGAGAATCAGAGTTGGGAAAAGTGATGCATTGCAAATTAGAAAAGGAAGCATGGGAGAAATTACAAGTTATATATGAAGGTGACTCAAAGGTAAAAATTACAAATCTCCAAACCTTTAGAAATTAGTTTGAAGGTATTAAGATGAATGATAATGAGTCCATTTCTGCATACCTTCTTAGAGTTGATAAATTTTTCAATAACATGAAAGGGTTAGGAGATGATGTGAAAGAAGAAGTTGTTGTTCAAAAGGTTTTGAGGTCACTAACTCCTAGATTTGATTCCAAAGTATCTACTATTGAAGAATCAAAGGATCTAACTACCTTTAAATTAGATGAGTTGCATGGTACTTTGACAACTTATGAAATGAGAATAGGTGACTCCAAACCAGCCAAGAAAGATATTTATTTCAAATCTGAAATGAAGACTAAGGACAAGAAGGTGAAGGATGATGTTGTTACTCTTAAAATTGAGCATGAAGAGATTTTTTTATGGGGATAGGATATTAAAGCTTCTATCTGGTAAGTATAGTTTTAAGCTTCCTTTTAATTGTGGTGAAGTAGGAAATTTTCCTACCAAGTGTCCTCATACGCATGAGAAGGAATATCATGATGAATATCATAGGGTTGAACCTAGGAAGATGAATAAAATTTTTGGTAAAGGTGATAAATTTGTAAAGAGGTTTAACTACAAGAATAAAGATAGGAAAAATTTATTCATAGATACAAATGATTTCTTTTCTGATGTTAATAGTGGTATCTCCAATTCTATGTCTGAATATGATTGTGATAATATTGGAAATGAGGCATTTTTCATGAAAAAGAAGCTATAAGGTCTTCTAGTGATGGATCTTATTTGTTAGGAGATTGTATCTCTAGTTATTATAGCTATTCTAGTGAAGATAATGAGGATGAAAAGATGATTTTGAGAGCATTAAAAGAAAACTAAAAATTCTGAGAAAGAGAACCCAAAGCTTAGTTTAAATATCAAGGAATATGAAAATTAGTTTCATAAGCTAGAAGAACAATATGTGTCTGAATCTTCCAAGCAAAATGAGTCTATTAAGGTGCTAGAAGAAAAGGTTAAGTATCTTGTTTCAATATTATAGGATAAAAATATTTTGTGCTCAAAATATAAATAGGATATAGAGTTATTAAGGACTGAGTTACTATAGGTTAGCAAGAAGACTATATCATTTTAGGAATTTGAGAAAAGTGTAAAAGACCTAGATGATCTACTTGGAAAACAAAAAAATAGATAATATAACTAGTTTGGGTTTCAAAGATTAGTCTAAAGGAAAGAAAGTGAAGAAAGAATAAATTATTTCAAGATAAGAATTAGGTTAAACTTTTATCGAGAAATATAAGAAAGTGGAACTCATCAACGACAATGTGAAACCAACATCTATTAATAAGCCCAATTCCTCAAGGTATGAGAGAACTTTCAATTGTCATTTTCTTAATTATAATGCATTTGGTCATAGGGATAGAGAGCGTAGAATATTTCCTAGATACTCTCGGCCTTAGAGAGATAATAGAAATGAAATTTCTAAGAATGTTGTGTGCTATATGTTGGTGCTTGAAATAATATCACCCCTTTTTCTTGGATAATGCCTTTGAAAATTGTTATGTTTTCTTCTTCCCGTGAGAGGTGCAAGTTTGAAAGTTATAGTCATGATAAAAATACATTTGAGATTCCCGTGTGTAGGTTGTTTTTCCTCTTTTCTAGTTGAGGAACGTGTTAGGAATGTTTTTTTGAAAACCCTTGCAAAAAATTGATCATTAATTGGGTTTAAATAAGAAAAATTACTTATGTGCACTATTCCTTGATCATATTAAAAATTTGTATTTGGTTCCGCCACCCGATGATACGTGGCATGTTCCAGCTAGTTGCGGTATGGTGGGTTTAAGTTGCAAACTTGTAACATTTTTTTGTTTTCACAATGTGTAACTTAGGCTCCAAGGTCCGATGAATATTTCTCTGAATATTCGCAGTCAAAAGATGTACAAACATAAATTTACTCTACCTCGAAGGAAGTAAACTTTTCATAAATAGGCTAGATGCAAGAAATCGGGGAATAGTTGTATTTCCACACACTAAAGTAATAATGTATAAAGGTTAAAAGAAGCTCACGAGACTAGCAAAGGACATGTGGCTCTTTCTAATGCAAGGAGTAGGGAAGGAGGCCATTGGAGAAATTTTTATTATTGGGATCAATTGAAAAGAGAACACAATTTTAGAAAAGGCCCATAGCTCCACCACCGTTCGATATTACCATGTGTCAAGCTCAGGATGAAATTCAAAGGAGGTCATTAATGTCAAACAATTAAGTGTGTATGTTTTTATAACACGAAGCAAAAGCGCAAAGGGTTTCCCCAAGCCCATATATACATAAGGCTTTTCCATGTGGACAACTCAATTTAAAAATTGGGAAAAGTGAAATGGATGACCATGATGCAACACATTAATTTATGTTGCCATCAATGTGTTTTCACAAAAATCAAGGATGATTTTTGAAGTATTCGAACACCTTGATCCTTTTTTTGTTGTTTGTTGAGATCTAGATGTCATTGTTAGTAATTTTAATTAAGGAACAACATGAAATTGATCATGGAGCTCGAATTGGAGAGTAGAGCTAGGAAATATTTCAAATTAAAGTTGGATTGGTCATACACTAACGAGATAATTGATAAGAACTAAGGAACTCCTGTACTTTTATTTTATTGGAAAGGAAATTGGAAGTAAAGATAGGGTTTTTAAGATAAAATCCATGTCATCTACATTTTTAGTTGTGTCTGGAATCACTAGTGATTTGGATAAAATCACACACACAAACTTAATGAATCCCAACTTAAAATATTATATTCAAAGATTGAATATCCCTAAAAATATCAAATCTATGAAAGAAATTCAAGATAGTCATATTGCTTTATTTTACATTATTCCACCTTCAAGTACATTGCCAAGAATTAGTATGGCTTTACACTACGAATTATGACCTATAAAAGAGGGATGTACTAGTTGGAAGTGGTGATGTAGTGTTAACTTTGATGCCTACAACTCTAATAATAATGCTCAAGTTGTATGTAATAAGAATTCCAATAACCTTGGATATTAATGTATCCTTACGATATAATGAGAAAATGAAAAAGGATTATGATAGAATCATAAATACTAAATGGATCTTGATAGAGAAAAAAGGAAACTACTTGAATCCATAAAAGATTGGTTAGGGCACAATTTGTTGAAGAAACAAAGGATTTTATTGTATTGTTAAGTCAAATGGCTACATTGGAGACCATGAATGATTTCAAGGAATGGATGTGAACTTACATGTGGATAGTTTTGGAAAGGAAAGGGAGAATTTGCTAGGAAAATTTCATTACGGAGGCACTTCATAGTAACATGGTTATATTGGAAACAATAGGAGAAATACAGGATCTTTGAGGAGGATAAACAAGTGATCATGGAATATATATGTTATTTCATTCGGTACAAGAAATTTACATATATCAGGGTTAGTGATTTTGAAGGTCAACCATGTACATTGCTTTGAGATACTTAGATGATAAAATTGACTTGTGTGAATTGGCGAGGAAATTGACACCAGTTCACAAATTAATTTTTGGGAAACACAAGACAAACATTAAGTTCCCCATCAAGGTTGGAAGGTACTCCTTCCCTTCAATTATAAAATCTAGGTTAATTTAAGATGAGATGAAAAGGTTTGTGACGGAGAATTTTAAGGAAAGGGTTAACTCGATATCAAGTGGGTGTTCAATAATATTACAAATACTTTCTAACATGAGCCTAAATTTGAGGACTATTGGATGAATTACATGACATAGGAAGAGTTCGTAATGAGAGAGTTCTCTAGAATGACCCTTTCCCAAATTATAGATTTCAAGATTGTTGTTATTCCCGTAGAATTTTGGATGATCCACATACAATGAGTAAGTATTGTTTTGATAAAAAAGTGGAGGGATAACCTATAGTCCCTCTAGACTGGAATGAAGATGAAAAATATGATTCATATACTCGGATAAATTATGTAACGAGAAAAAAATAAATTCATTAGCTCTGAAGAACATTGACTTATCCATTCAAAACACAAGAATTCTCAATAACTTCAGGGATTTGGGAAATTTGAATGTTGACATTCCTCCTCCGAAAGAAGGGGTTGGCATAATGGCTTCCTTGGGAGGAAAATCTCCTCTATTTCTTTCAAAAAGGCCTACTTTAGAACTTTTAGAGGAATGGACTACATCCACTAGTGGGACTGGTACTTTTATATCTTTTCTAATGCAGAAGACTGAGTAAATGCTTTCAAAATATATGGATAATGCTCCTATTACCTTTGCATTACCAATTCAAGAAAAAAGGAAGGGTATGGCATCTCATATGGTTCCTTCAAGTAATTTTCCAAAACCCCATAGTGCTGATAAATTGATGAGTGCATCCATAAAAGGTGTCCATTCACATTCTAAGTCACGGAAAGAAGAATGAAGAACAACACCATACCTTAAAATATTCAAAAGGGCACATAAGAAACAAAAAAATTTCTATGAACCAATCTTGGTGAGAGAAGATGCTCATACACCCAAGAAACATAAGAACATGGATGTAGTGATTGACCCCCTAGAACAAGAATGAAGTGATGTTTTTCAGCTGCGACATGTAGCATCAATGTCACGGTAGGGAAACCAATTCCTTTATTTTTACATTTACCTTCGGAAGGAGTAACAATGGGGAACACTCAAGAGAAAATGACCCAACACAATATCTCATTTAATCCAATAGATAGTGAAATCTTGGATCAAGGTATGAAAACACTTGAAACTCTGATAGTTGAGGATGTTAATATACCCTTGTTTCAACAATTACTAAGTTAAAAAGGCTCGTGAAGATATAATAAATGTTGATACTAATGAGGAATGCTCCAGATTGGATGCATTTGATATATCTATTGATGAAAAAACAAAAAAACATGTAATTAATATTCAAATAAATTAATAAATGGAAAATATTACTCATGTCAACCAATGAAATCAAAATTCAAGCATCAGAAGTTTATTCTATAGATCAAGTGGTTTCAAAGTCAAATAAGCCAGATTTTCTCAATGAAAAGGGTATAAATACAAATATATTAGTAAAATAATATTCTTCCCATAATGTCAAAGCCATTAAGGATGATGAACCATGTCAAACAAGGAAATTTGTAGTTGAAAAGACAACAAAGATGGCATAAGATGCAACTGCTAGGGATGAAATTATTGTTGATATGGATTTGCGTTTTTGGGAGAGAATAGGAACTAGCATCAAGAGAGTAGTCTACCATGACACAACCTGAGATATAAACAGAAAAATAGGATGATAAGGTGTCAACTCAACAGTCTCCAAAGAAAGTAGAACTATTAGAAGGGAAAGGAGAACCTGCAAGCAAGATATCGGTTCAAGAAACTCCTAGGGGAGAAGCTAAACTTAACATTGCATCAGTTGGAGAAATAAGGAAGGAACATACCCCAATTACCAGTGTAAATCGAAAGATATTGATCAATCCCAAGCTCAAGACCAAGAAGGAAGACAATTAAAGGAATTTCCAGTACAGGGTGAGAGAAAAGAAATGACTATTGAAGTAGATTGTGAAAAACAAGTAGAGTCATTAACCCAGGGTGAATAAGAAATGTTCAAGAAGTTGGTGGTTGTCCCCAAGAAACCCCAACAATAATTGCAGGAAAAAAAAATTGGGACAAGTCTTACAAAGGGATGGATTGGGGAGTTGATTTCAAATGAAGAAAAATAAATTATTCCTATTCATGCCATAAATCTCATTGCTTTATCTTTTCCAAAAATAAGGATAACTTCCAAAAAGGCTAGGGTTCTTACCAAGACCCATACTAATTCACTGGGGTCCAAAACTTTAGAAGTAGAAATCCCTCATGAAGGAAAAACTAGAGACAATATAACAACTAGTGACTACAATGTTCAACTCATTTCTTTAGGAAAGCCTTTGAGAGATCAATTAAAATAGGGAGTATCATAGGAAGTAAGTGACATGTTGCAAAAGGTTGATGAGGACAAGATAACAAAAATTAATTGAAATAACAGGTCAAAGCCTTGAGTTCTAGTCTGTAACAGTTAATTGGGAAGCCTGGTCATACTCAAGCAAGTACCTTTGTCAATACCCCTAAAGAAATAGAAAAACTTGATAAGGTTGTTAAGGTTTAGGTCATAGACACATGAGTCAAAAAGTTGAAAAAGAAGGGAAAATAATTGATCGAAGAAGTGAGGGAAAAGTATGAAGAACTCAAGAACATGATTAACAAAATTGATGAAATAATTGAGCAATGTGATAATGAAATCTTCTACTTTGATGGAATTTTTCCCAACATGGACCGCATAACTTGGCTTAGTGATGATATGGAGAAAAAAGAGGGGATTGTGCCAAAATAATTCAAAGGAACCTAGAATGATATGGAAGAATTAGAAAAGATCAAAGTGGAGATTTTGAATGGGATCAAAGAAAAAATTGAAGTTAAAAGGAATTGGGTCAATGATACTCTAGATGTCATTGATTTAAAACTTGAAGATATGGTCTTTGAAAAATTCAAAAAGAGATATGGTGATATAAATATTGATTTCTTGATCATTTATTTTGAGAATAATATCCAAAAAGATGATTTCCCTTATAAAGTCATTAAAACAATGAGGAATATTGAAAACTAAATCACAGAATAAAAATCCAGTCACCGGAATATACATAGAAAATGGGTCACCGTGTGGATACAATAGATAGACAAACATTTATATTTCAACACCATACATGACTAGACGAAGATGAAATTAATAAGCTTTTTCAAAGATATGATGTAGTGCTCACTTCCCTTTGACACCTTCTAATACTGATTTTGATATTGTTGAATTCATTATGGACATTACTATGGTTTTGATTTAGTATGTTAGGTATTTGGTCATGGATTATTGTGATATTGTTTTTGTTATGATGCATGATGATTATTAGAGACACTTATATTTGGATGATGATATACTATTTTGACATGGATATATTATGAATTTTTTTAGACATGTGATTTTGGATATTGTGAGTAGACTAAAAAAATGGCATTATATTGCAAATGATATAATTTTTACTTTGATGTTGTTGGGATTCATTTATATAGATGATTTTGAAATATATATATATATATATATATATATATATATATATTTTCATTTTGGATGTTCTGATATGGCCATGAGGTTGAAGGAAGTATTTATGTTTTGTAGGTTAAAATATCACAACAAACATCAAGGGATTGGAGACCAACCACTTTGGAATTCTAGATGAATTCAACAAGGTCACCATGGCAACTTGTTTTATTGTGTTGTGTTTGATTGTTGTTAGGGATTCCCATGGGGGGATCACCTTTAAATGTGACCATGGGTTTTGTGTATTTTTCATGTGGTTCCTTGTTTTATTGTATGTGTTTTATTAGTGATGTGTCCCTTTCTTTTAATTAATTAAATTGTGGAGAATTAATGTGAGTAATATTATTGTTAAAAATAAATAAATAAATCAAATCAAATTAGGATATGAGAAAGTAATTATATGAGTTTTTGGATTTTGTATTAAATAAGTAAGTAATGTGTAAGTATGTGTAACAATTGTGTAAGTCATATTTTGGAGTATAAAACACTACACCTCCTTGGAAATTAGAAATTGCCCTTGAGGATGTTTTTTTGAGGCTTGTGGGACAAGTAAAACTTGTCCCATGCCTCTTAATTTTATTTACCAACCATACCTATGGTTGGAGGGTTGATTTTAGCCCCTTTTAATGAATTTTTATTAATCATGTTGCAAGTTTTAATTGCACTCTTCTTACATTTTATTTAATTCAGTCCTTTGGGGTGTGGGCTTTTGGAGTGTGCAAGTAAATTGTCATATTTTCACCCACCTCTTTATTGTGCTTGGGAGAATGAAATTTGTCTTTTGTGTTGGAGTTGAGGATGTGCGAAGTGGCATCCTACATGGATCCATCTCATCCTCTCCTCTTCCCTCTTCTATAAAATTCAAACTCTTTACCTTGTTTTGGGTTATTGTTGAAACATTGTGCATACTTCCTTGGGGTGCATTTTTGCTGTTTGGAGATCTTGTGGATTTGGAGGAGATTGGAGATAATTTCATAATTGGCATTGTTGTTTTTGGGACTATTTTTGGGCATTGGAAATCTTGTTGTGTTGGAACAAATTCTACCATGGAGAGGTAGGAACTTAGCTCTTCATTTATAATTTTATTTTCTTTTGTGTTTGTGTGAATGGTGTATGCTTTATGTATTTGTTGGTTGTTTGGGTAGATTGCCATAAGAATGGTGTGGAAGAAAGCTATGTGGAATCCATGTGGGGGCATAAGGCAATGCCGTGAGCATCAGATTTTGTGCAGGGGAGTTTGGGTTTTGGGATCCACCATGGAAAAGAAATAGCTTGCATTTCTTACTTTATGGGGGCATAAGGAGGGATTGTGGGGGGCATAAGGATATGTGTGGTGAAATTTATTGGCAGTTTGTTATATTTGGATGCCTAATTCCCATTGGGAGGCATAAGTAGCTTCCCCCATAGTTCTTGCTCCTTTGGCTTGCATGATAAAGCCTGAGTTCTGTTTTAATGTTTTCAATGCAGTTGTGAACTATTATCTTGTGTTGAATTATGTTTTAAATTGAAATGTGTATGTTGAAAGAATGTTGTGTGTTATGGAATTCTATTTTTTCCATGGGTTGAATCACATTTCCTATTGCATTTTGATTGGGGCTTAGGGGACAATGATGAAGGATGGCTTCTCCTTTCATTATATGTCTTGGTTGGGTGGAGAGAATTACCTTTCCCCCACTTTTGTTGTGATCAAATTGAAGAAAATGGAACTTTGCATGTTACTATTTTGGAGCAAAGGAAAACATAGTTTGTCAGTACCTTGTGAAAAAAACTCATTTTTTACCTTTCCCACTTTGATGTGGATGAAATTGTAATGTATTTTGTGAAGAAAAGATGTATGTATTTGGATATGGAAGCTGTAATTTGAATTGTGAAAGAGATATACCTTGCTTTGGGTTTTGAAAGAAAGACATGATATTTGTAAAGTGAAATGAAAAGAGACAGACTCTGTTTTTCTTTGAAATAATGTGAAAGATATTTATACTCTGTTCTGTTATTAGAAAAGAAAGAAATGTATTTGATATGCTGTATTTGAAAATATATCTATATGAAAGGAGTTGTAAAAGATTCATTGAATTAATGGAAGTTGTCTTACCTTGTTCAGAATGGCATTGTTATATCTAAATTCTGTATTTGAAATTCCCTGGTTGGAAAATGGAAAGAGGAAATGCATATGAAGGAATTGCATTATTGTATACTTTTGAAAATGTGACAAAATTGGAAACCAGACTTTATAATTTATCCATTAAATGGTTTGATTAAATCACTCAAATGTAATAGACTAGGATAGAATTGAAATTCCCATATATGGAAGATGAAATTGATATCCAGATCCTTTAGGAAATTGATCTCTGTCTTAAATTTAAAATTGAAAAATATTTTAATTAAAATGCACAAATTCGAGCTTACAAATAATAATAAACTTGGAAACACTAAAATTTAGCATACTATAATGATTATTCTTTCTCTTATGGAGCGAACGATGAGCTAGGGTTTTGGATCGAGCAAGCCATGAAGGCTTACAACATCCATGGAGCTGTGAAGTGGGAGATGGTAAAGGAGTATAATGAGGTGGTGCAGCTGGAGTTTCTTTGCCATTGTCTGGCCAAGCAATGCATGGAAGGGTTGTTGATTCGCATTGTTCCGCTCAAGGATAGCCTAGAAAAGGGATTTTGAGGAAGCTCAAATGGCTGCCGGGTACCTCCTCGCCTAAGATGTAAAAAATTTCCTATCTCTCAGGATTGGTCTAGGTTACATCTCATTTCAACCTTTTTTGGTTATGGATCTCGTGTTGACATTTGTCATGTTTTATTCCTACTATCATCAGTCCCAGAAAAAATGTGAATGTGGAACCTCCTTTTATAGAGGTTATGCTAGTTTCTAGAGATCTTCCTAGGATGGAGGTTCCGAGGTGGAGGCGAGAATGTTCTTGCACTGTTCCATCGTATGGCCGTGTTTTTTCTATTCCTAATATCTTTGGAGGACCCTTTGGTTCTATTGGTATTGCTATGAGTTGTGGCTTGATATGGTCGGGAGTGTTCCCAAGGAGCGGTTGTCCTGGGGGTCTTCTCCCCCTTATCTTGCCTCGTTCTCACATTCTCTGTGGAGGAAGGCACCTATAGGGGTGAAGGGCAAGACTTGTGGTTTTATCTTGTGGGGAGCTTGTCTCTTTTTCATTTTTCTTCCCGAATAGAGACCGTCCAACATGGTTCCCTAAGATCCATATTAGGAATAAATCCTTGCTCACTTATACTTCCCCCTTGGATAGGTCCATCCTATGCTAGGGCATGCATTGTGGTTTATTAGTGTTTTGGTTCCCTGCACATTTGTTTGAGATGTTTTGATGTGGTGTGGGGTTGTTGGTGGTTGTTGGGTTATTCACTTTTGTTACAACGGCTCTGAGGCTTCTTGGTTTGCATGGTAGGGTTCACCTCTGGCTGTTATGGGCCTGTGCATGGTGTTGTTGGCCGTCGATGCTAAGAATTTTTCCTAGTAATATTGCAATCATTGGATTTGTACATGTGGTTTCGTTCACTTTACGGTGCCTTCTTTTCTCGACTGGTCTTCTAGTGGCTTGCAAGTCTCGAGTCTGCATCCTTTTCCTCTTACACATGCTCCTCATTCAGGGTGGCTTTGTGTGAGAGGTGTGGTGTTCTTTGCTATGGGATTTTCCCATTCAGGGTTTCCTTTCAGGTTGGGTGTTCCGGCTTCATTGTTAGAGTGTTGTTGGCTATTATAGGGTCACCACATTGGTTCTTTTCCTTTGTCTTTTTGGGCCATTGTTTTGGGCCTCTTGTTGTTAGTTTCTATTTCTATTATTTTATTTTTTGGTGGGGTCCTAACCCTCTAATTCATAGCTCTGGTCAAAAGTGTTTAAAAAATAATAAAATTAGCATGCTATAATAACAAGGAACTCAAATTTGACAAAAATACTTAAGGAAATAATTTAAAACATTTCCAAATCAGGCACAAACCATTAACGCTTATTTTTTAGTCCTTCGTTTCTGTCAAATGTTGGAAAATGCAAATTGTAAATCAAACAAGTGAAATTATCTTCCTAAATCATCCTAAATCCTTCTTAGAGCAATCCTCCATGCCTGTTTGGCATGTTGAGTGAAGGAGAAGATCAAATTGAAAAAATTGATAAGATAAAATTTACCACTTTGCTTTTAAAAATCATGAGAATGTTTTCTTAAAATTGACCCCTTAAACCTTATCAAAATGTAAATTTTATGATTCATGTGCAAAGATGGTGTTGAGATCTTTCCGAAAAGTCCTTGTTTTCCCAAACTGAGCTTTCTAAAAAAATTTATGATCCTTTGAAGTTTTTCCTTCCTTGGTGGGAAAATTTGGGAAAATTTTCCCTGGCAGGCCCATAGCCCGAAAATTTCACTTTAAAAATCCTTAGAAAAACTTTGAAAAAAAAAATTGGGAAATTTTTTAATGTTTTCCCCACTACCACGTCGGCCACATCTAATCAGAGGCTTCCACATGTCCTCACAAGGCAACAATGGAGGCATGGCATCATTTTCTTCCTTGGACTTTTTAAAAATTTTGGAAAATTTTACCTTTTTCCTTCGTTTCGGTCTACAATCCTACATCCTTCGGGTACTTCCACATGGCAGCATGGGGTGAAAGTGGAGGGGGCGGAACCCACACAACTTTTTCATTTTTGAATTTTTTGGTTTTGGAAAATTTTGTGCTGCCCCACCCTTCCCTCTTTCCTTCCCCACGTTGTTTGGTTGAGTGCCACATGTCCCCGACAGAGCCACAAAGCGTGTGGGCGCCAATTGTATTTTTCCCCTCCTTGGTGAATTTTCCCAAATTCCTCCACCACCCCACCCTTTTCTCTTTTATCCCCAATTGGGCTTGGATCTCGACACGTGTCCTTAGAGGACCCACAGAGGTGCTAGAGAAATGTGGACTTTGCACCCACATGGGGAAAATTTCCAAACACCTCCCCGCATCCCGCCAACCAGAAAAAAGTGCAATCTCCCCCACTCGACACGTGCCCCTTTTGGGAAAATTTGACCCCTATGGCCTGTCAGTCCATAACTGGAGTTTTACTAGGAGTTAGGAGGACTTATCTATATTTTTGGAAATGTAAGAAAATTTCCTATCTAATGAAAATGATTTAGAGAAATTTTGAGTGCATTAAGTGTGATAAAAATAAAGTTGAAACTCTAATCCTGTTAAAGAGTGGGTATGGGGATAAATTACCCTTGAACCTAACTAAAACTTCTAACCCTAAAATTTGGACCTTGTGACCTCTCGATAATTGTTAATAAAAGAAAAGTATGTTCTAATAAATTAAACTTGTTCCAGAACTTGTTAGTGATAGTTGTTACCTTGCAACCTGGTTGTTGACACTTCTAATCAAAAAAATTATTCCATAATTTTCCCGACTAATCCTAGGTTTTTTCTTGTGTCTCAAGTGGGTTGTTTTTATGGGCAACACACTTGGTATCAGAGTAGTGGTTCAAAATCTTGGACCATTAGGCACATTAGAGAACTTGAGACATGAAACTTAAACATAGCACACTTTTAAATATAGAAAACAACTTAGTTAGAATTTTTATATTTTAGTAAATATGGAAGTTGTGTAAAACTTAGAAAAATAAAATAACTCTCACTTTGGTCCGCATGCGGGAGGCACGACGAGGTGAGCAGACTTTCATAGAGACTCGAGACTTACCACCACCACTTTGGATCAAGGTGTAGTAGCCATCCTACCCTAGATATTATATACTCTTCAAGATGTTAATGTCACTCTATGCAGAGGGCATGTATCCAAATTTAGTAGGGAGCCATCTATTGATGCTCAAGAATCTCCTTGGCCAAGTGAGGAGTATGGGGAGAGAACTCCCATGCAGAGTTAGCTAGGAAGATTCATCACAAAGGGGATAGGGTGACCACGTTTTAGAGCATAGAGAGGTCTCGAGCCCTAGGCATAGGGTTGAGTATGCAGAGAGAGACATAGAGGCCATCGGACCATAGTTGTAGATCACATCGGGATATCCTAAAGCTTCACCATCACATTACTCGGTGACACAAGTGGATTTCGGAAGAGGCCTCACTAGTGAGCTTGAGTGGTTGCTTCAAGATTTTTCCTTGTTCTAGAAACACAAAAGCTCATGTTTTGATCCATCTATTGAGGGATGGAGTAGGAGTATGGTGGAGGAAAGTGGAGTAAAAGCTCCATGTTGATTATGAGAAAATGACCGGGAGCTATTTAAGGAGAGATTCAGAGCGAGATATTTGTCACGGAGGTTCATACAAAGTGGATAGATGAGTTTCATGACCTTCGATAAGAATTTTTTTAGTAGTAAAGTATGAGAGTAGGTTTTTGGATCTACTCCAGTATGTTGAGTATATGCAAGATGAGCAGGTGCAGATTCATAGGTTCATCTAGGGCCTGAATCTATACATTGGAGGTATAGTGCGGATCGATTTTCCACATACATTAGCTGAGGCCATCAATAAGGCCTATATAGCAGAGGAGACTCGGGGAAGACCTAGCAGGCTAGAGACCGATTCGGGAGCTGCATACAGTAGATGTAGAACAATAGATCGAGGGGGTCAGAACCTCTTCCTCATGGTGGATAGGGTTCAACACAGTCATCATTTAGACCACACTGCCAGTAGCAGCATTCCCACCCACCTCATGTGAGACCTCCATGAGAGATGATGCACAAAGAGGTCAGAGTATGTGGCCTCCTCCTAGGGGTCCCATCAGGACATAGGGTGGATCTAGATCTCGGTTAGTAGGAGCTTGCCAAAAAGACCTCGGTAGATCACAAACGATCATCGAATCCACACCATATACTTCCAGGGCACCTACTAGAGGTGATACTCATTGGGGAGGATCAAGAGGATGTTTTGGTTATGGAGTTACTGACACTTTTGGAGAGATTTCCCACATAACCCTAACAACAAGGGTAAGACACAGATCTCAGAGCTGGCTATTGGTGACATGGGACGTAGCCACAGGATTTATGCAGTGGTTGAGACCCATCAAGTAGAGCATTAGAGTACAATCATTGTTACTATAGGTAGCATTGGTGGTATTCATACCTCTATATTGTTTGATTCTGGTTCTTTTGATTCTTTCATTATATCATATTTAGTAGAGAGATACATGCTGGTGGCAGTTAGGCAGGGTTATAGTTGGGATGTTGAGATGGCTTCTGGAGCCAAGATCTCTGTAGACTCCTTAGTTAAGGAGTGTGTAGTGGATTTCAGACCTTTCACCACTACCTTAGATCTCTATATCCCTCCTTTGGGCTCATATGGAGTTATTTTTGGTATGAATTGGTTATCTACACACAAGGCTAGGATGGATTATTACCACAAGACTATATCTTCTCAGTAGATGATCCGGGAGTTGAGTTGGTGATTTCAAGGGTCGGAAGACCCATTTCCATTCGCACCATCTCTACTATGCACTTAAGTGGTGTGTGCGATGGGGATTTCTAATGTATGCTATTACAGTTAGTGACAGATCAAAAGATGGGTCTAGTGGACCATCACTAGATGATCATCCCATTTTGAGAGAGTTTTCAGATGTCTTTCCAGGGGAGCAACGGGGTTACCACCCCCACGTGAGATTGATTTTCATATAGATCTAGTTCCTGGAGTACAGCCTATCTCACGAGAACCTTATCAGATGACCACCCCAGAGCTCTGTGAGCTCAAGTTATAGCTGGAGGGCCTTTTGGAGAAAGTCCTTATCTATCCTAGTGTATCCCCTTAGGGTGCACCAGTGATTTTTGTGAAGAAGAAGGATGGATCCTTGCAGTTGTGTATTAATTACCACCATATGAGCAAGGTAATGATCAAGAATCATTATCCCCTTCCACGTATTGATGAATTGTTTGATCAAATGAAGGGAGCCACAATTTTATCTAAGATAGATCTTAATTTAGGATACCATCAGTTGAGGATTTTGGAGATGAACATTCATAAGACTACTTTTCATATGAGATATGGACACTATGAATTCACGTTGGTGCAATTTAGTTTGACTAATGCCTCTGCAGTGTTTATGAGTTTGATTAATGGGGTATTCTTGACCTTCTTAGATCACTTAGTGCTCATCTTCCTAGATGACCTTTTGATATACTCATGTATGCATGAGGAGCATGAGGGGAAAATTCACCAGTTCTTTAGTGTCTTTGGGAGCAAAGAGTTCATGGGAACTTGGAGAAGTGTGCTTTCTTTTAGATTGATGTGCGGTATTTGGGTCATATCATTTATGGGGAAGGTATCACCATCGATCCTTCCAAGATTAGAGCTATTGTGGATTTCCCAACACCCACTATGGTGATTGAGGTGGGTAGCTTCATGGGATTAGTAGGTTACTACCAAAGATTTTTTTAGGACTTCTCTCGAATTGCACACCCCATCACTTACCTTTAGAGGAAAGGGACTAAGTTTGTTTGTTCGGATAGATGTGAGCAAGCCTTTAGGACATTGAAGGAATGTCTCACTACAACACCTATTCTTGTAGTGCCGGATCCACAGGGTGAGTTTTTGTTTACACAGATGCTTCCTTAGCAGGGCTTGGAGGTGTGTTGATGTAGGAGGGCAGAGTAGTGGCTTTTGAGTCTCACAAACTCAAGGATTACGAGCTTAATTATCTAACTCATGATCTTGAGCTTGCGGCAGTTGTGCATGCTTTGGTTCAATGGAGGAATTTTCTTCTTGGTTAGAGATTCACACTCAAGACAAATCACTTGAGTCTTCGTCACCTCTTCATGCAGCCCAATCTCAATGCTCGTCAGCGACAGTTTGGATGGAGTTGCTTTGTGAGTATGATATGGAGATAGAGCATGTGAAATGGAATGAGTATATGGTAGCAGACACTCTCAAAAATAGAGACATGTGGCTATGGCCACCTCGGTGAGCACAAATTTTTGGATCATGATTATTTCCTAGCTTCCTCTTGACAACTTCTACATTGCAGTTCGAGCCGAGATCAAGTCTCAGAGACCCCTCGAGGGGAATTTTGATGGCTTTTCTTTAGGGGCAGATGGTCTTCTCAGGCATAGAGGCTAGATTTATGTTCCTAGAGATGGAGGCTTGAGGTAGGAGATCTTTAAAGAGGCACATCGTCCACCTTATTCAGCCTATCCTAGGGGTGAAGAAGATGCACGCCACCTTGTGATAGTTGTATCATTGGAGATTACTTTGTAGAGATGTGGCTCAGTTCATTTCACGATGTTTAGAGTGCCAGATAGTTAAGGCCAAGCATCAGCATCCAGCGGGCCTTCTTTATCGTTAAGCTATACCAGAATGGAAGTGGGACACCATTTCCATGGATTTCATTGTTGGGATAATTATTTCAAGATATCACTACGATGCCATCATGGTCATAGTTGATAAATTGACAAAATTGGCTCACTTTTCTCTGATGAAGACCACTTATATTGCTAGATCACTGGCATAGATATATTTGGATGAGATTGTCGTTGCACGGATTTTGTGGAAGATCATTTGTGACCATGATCCTTTGTACACTTCCCATTTCTAGACTACCATGTAGTATGTCCTTGGGATGAGAATCAACTTCAGCACAACATATCACCCTGAGATAGATGTACAAATTTAGAGGGTGAATCAGATTTTAGAAGACATGATCAGGATGTATGTGATGGATCAGTAGTCTAAATGGGAGGAGTACATGTAGTTGGTGGATTTTTCCTACAATAATAGTTTTCAGAGTTCTATAGGAATGGCTCCTTTTCAATATTTTTATGGTAGAGAGTGGAGGACACCTCTTAGCTGGGACAAGTTAGAGGATAGAGTATCTCTTGGACTAGCTCTTCTACAAGACATGGAGCAGTAGGTGGTGTTGATCGGTATAGATCAGTAGGAGGCACATGACAGACAAAAAGAAGTATGTAGATTAACATAGGATGGACTATAGTTTTGATGTGGGCATGAAGGTTTTCCTTTGTGTCGTGCCACACAAGAGCCCTATCCACTATGGAAAAGGTTATAAGTTAGCTCTTATATTCATTGGTCCTTTTGATATCTTGGAGTGTATTGGCCCTTTGGAAAAGAGGGTATTGAGAGCTTTAGAAAGTCCTCATTTTCCGTAAACTAAGCTTTCTAGCAAAATTTATGACCCTTTAAAGTTTTTCCTGCCTTGGTGGGAAAATTTGGGAAAAATTTCTGGGGGGACCGTCACCTGAAAATATCCCTTTGAAAATCCTTAGAAAATTTTTGAAAAAAAAAATTGGGAAAATTTTTAATATTTTCCCCACCACCCCACCGATGCCGAACCAATCGAGGCTGCCACATGTCCTCACAAGGCAACGGAAAAGATGCGACATCATTTTATTCCTTGGACTTTTTTTATAATTTTCAGAAAAATTTACCTTTTTCCTCTGCCATTCCACAATCCCGCATCCTTTGGGTAATTCCATGTGGTAGTATGGGGTGATAACAGAGGGAGAAGAACCCATGCAACTTTTTCATTTTTGAATTTTTGGTTTTGGAAAATTTTATGTCACCCCACCCTTCCCTCTTTCCTCCCCCATGTTGCTAGGTTGAGTGCCACATGTCTCTGCGAACCCATGGGCACGTGGGCACCAATTGGATTTTTCCCCTCCTTGCAAATTTTCCTAAATGCCTCCGCCACCCCACCTTTTTGTCTTTCTCTCCCCACTTGGGCTTGATCCCGACATGTGTCCTTAGAGGACCTGTGGAGGCATGGGAGAAATGTGGACTTTTCACCCACATGGGGAAAATTTCCAAACACCACACCCCACATCCCGCCAACCTCGAAAAACGTGTAATTGCCCCCACTCGACACGTGTCCCTTTTGGGAAAATTTGACCCCTAAGGTCTACCGGTCCATAACTGGAGTTTTACAAGGAGTTAGGAGGACTTATTTATATCATCGGAAAGGTGAGAAAATTTCCTATCTAATGGGAATGATTTAGGGAAATTTTTAATGTGTTAAGTGTGAGAAAAGCAAAGTTAAAATCCTAATCGTATTAGAGAGTGGGTATGGGGATATATTACCCCCTGAACCTAACTAAAACTTCTAACCCTAAAATTTGGACCTTGTGACCTCTAATAATTATTAATAAAATAAATGTATGTTCTAATAAATTATACTTGTCTCGTAACTTGTTAGTGATAGTTGTTGCCTTACAACCCGGTCATTGATACTTCTAATAAAAAAATTATTCCATAATTTTCTTGACTAATCCTAGGTTGTTTCTTCGGTATCAAGTGGGTTATTTTTACGGGCACCACATATGACACATATATGGAGAGGTTGTCGAAGATAAAGAAGTAAAATGGAAAATGAAGAAGAAAGTGGTGCAAACATAAGAGATGATGAACAAGCTTAGGCTTGTTGTTCTTAAAAATGTATTTTCTTTCCATATTTATTTTCTGAATGATGTTTTTATTTGATATTTATGTTTCATAAAGGATGATTGTTACTTTGAAATTCATTTTTTTCCAATATCAATTGTAATTTGGTACAATGCATTAATTTTTTATATGGATTGGATGAAATTTTATGTACATTTGTGAAAGCATATAAACTATTGAGATGATTGTACTTTCTACATGTTAAAAAGGGAACAAAATGGGGTTCTATAGGGGCCCCATCCCATGATAAAGAAGGTTGTGTACATGTTTGAAATTAAAAACACCAAAGGAAAGACAATGCTCAGATATCCTTTATCCCTTCTTTAAAATTTTCCTCAAAGAGAGGGAGTTTGCTCGATAGCTCATTATTCCTTAGCATGAACTCACTCAAGCCCTATGTTGTCTAGAAAAATATAATGGACCCTACTAGATCTCGAGATATCCCCATGTCCATCAATGACTTAATAGTCATTTGGGGACTATTCATAATATTTTCTAGCTCAATTTTTCTATCCGATGGGAAGATACCTAGTCTAGAAGATCCAAACCACTTGAGAAGAATGTATTCTACCATTTACCCTTGTGGAGGGTAGAATTACTAGGAACATGTTGATAGGGAACATCTGTAGTGATTGGAAGAGCAAGAACTACACCTAGGGGGCTAGGCAGATTACAAGGTCTTGAGCTAGATTTAGATTCCCATATCCTTGTGTGGGGTGGGTGTTCTCTTGGAGAAGGAATTGGTTGAGGTCCCAAAATTCATGCTCTGACAAAGGATCATGATGCACTGAATGAGTGGATGACCAAATAGAAAAATTTCCCCTATTTTCAATGGTAGAAGAAATCGTTGCTCTAGAGTGGAAAGTAGACAAAGACATCTCCTCTTCTCCATCAGAAATTATAATTGGGGTTTGTTAGCTTGAATCACCCATTCTCTTCCCTAAAGTTGGTACTAGTTCTATGAGTGATTTCGATTGCACTTGTTCTGGCTTCCCCTTTTCCATACAAATAATCCTTTGTTACATACTCAATTATTTCATGACAAATGGTGGGCACCGTATCCATGGAAGACTTGTCATAAAAATATTAGATTCCTTAGGATATCTTTCAAAGACAAATTCTTCATCACATAAAAAGGGATGATGCAAATCAATTTTTCCAGACACTTAAGGCTTCCTTTCAATCAATAATTTCTTCAGTCTTTAGGATTTTTCCGGTGTTCCCACCGAAAAAGATGAAAATACATGGATTGAAAGGCTAAGAAGACAAGATTGATTCTTATCACCTCGGGAGGAGTGCATGCTGAACCAAAGGCACTCTAGTTTCCCTTGGACATGTTATATCAATTAAATCTCTAACAAATGCTTCATCCGGACCATGTAAGTCAAAAATTTGTTTTAAATCCTCTCAAGAAATCTATTTAGGACTATGTGCCATAAGCACCTTCACCATTTTGTTGATAAGAATTATGAAAAAAGTTATTTATCTTCAGAATAGGAAAAGAAATGCATAATGGTGAAAGGGTAGAGCCAATTTTTATAGTAAGAAGGGTGCATATTGATCTAATTGGTAGGAATATTTCCCATAAGATGAAAGAAGAGTTTTCTCATCTCGTACAAAAGAAATTTTAAGAGTTGGAAGGATTTAGGAATGAGTAGAACTAATGAATTTATATGATTTGAAAAGAACCATGTGTGATGATTAGGCCAATAAGATGTGAAATGAAGTGCACAACACCCAAGATAGATTCTTTGAAAGTAGATAAGGGTATATGTCATGTAAGAATCACTTAGAAGTGTTCAAAGGTCATCAAAAGTGATTATCCAATCACTATGTAAAAAGAATGATTAAATAATTTTCCAAAAGTGGTGACTTGGTATCCCAATCATACACAAAACAGAAAAAATTGAAAAAGGCTCATATTTCTTACACTTGGAAACAAAAGGCAAAGCATTTTCAAAATAACAACGTGGTTTAAAATGTATGTTGTAAAGGGAATATTCCTTGGAATATTCATGATTTTGGGGGAAATTTATAAATTAAATGAGTGATTAAATTGGTATAAAGGTGATGAAAATGATCACGTAAAGGGGGTAATTTTTTTTTGAGAATTGTTAGAAGAAAAAGAGAGATTTGAGAGAGCAACCATTTTCCCAAGAACTTATCGAGAAACATGTTACTTTCTTTAATCCTTCAAATTTACTCATTTCAAGATGGTTGCAAGTGTCTAACCATTGAAAAGCATTGAGAATTTAAATATACTTTCCCTTGTTGATAAATTTGATCAGCCTTGAATTAATTGTGTTAATCATGAGTATTGTTGTATCTATCATCAAAGTGATGTACTACAAAATATTTATTTATGTTCCCATTGCAATCCTATTTCAGGGATCCTTGAAGTCACACATAACTCTATCATTCTGGTAGCATTTTTGAAATTGCAATTGTACTACTGAGAAGAGCTTTAATTTCATTTGTGTAATAAACAATTTTAAAATCACTATGTTATCATTTTGTTAAAAGTTTCTTATAAGACTTCGAGTGTATCTAATGTGTGACAATTTGTGATTCTCTGATGTTTTATTAAATCTTCAACATGAGCCTTTATTTTTGAATCTTTAAATATTGTGTGAAATCATGTGTTCTTGGGTTCCCATGACCATACATATTTTGGTTAAAGGATCTGTTATCCAAAATAAGCCCTTGCTTCTTTTTTTTGGCTAACTCCCTTCATTCCTTCATTCCTTGTGTACCAGTTCCAGAAATTTTTATCTTTTAGGAACTTAAAACCTTCCGTAAATGGTTTCATTGGATAGAGCATCTTCTCATATTTCCGTAATGGTGAAGTTTTCCTTCTAACTCCTTGTATTTTTCAAGTTATGGCTCGACGGAGTTTTGGAGGGAAAATTTCCCATGGGAGGTCTGCCATGCGAAACAAAATGCACCATGTAAGTGGCGTAATGGTGGATTGGTGAGGGAAATTCCAAATTTTTTCCAAGTATTGGCGGGGTGCACAAAGAAATTTTTTGGCCCGAAGGCCCGATAGCTAGTAGGAGGAGGCCACATGTCCTCAGGGTCATTGGGGTTGGCTCGGTGGCGAGAAGTCAAAAAAATTCCAAAGTTGGTGCTAAAAGGATATCTCACTCGAAGGCCTACCAATGAATCACAGTCTACCATGTGTCCTCAAAGCATCAGGAGGTAGAGGGGTGGAAGGAAAATTTCCTTTTTACCAAAATAAGGAAAATATTGGAATGAAAGCCCACCCCCTATGGCCCACGCCAATCAGAGGGTGCCACGTGTCCATGTGGCTGGAAAAATCTTAAGGGTGGGTGCTAAAAAGGAAATTTGAAATTCATGACCGAAGCTAATAGAAGCATGCCACGTGTCCCATTCAGGCAGTGGTCAGCCAAGAGGGAAAATTTCGAATTTTCAGCTTGCCAATTCATTTTTGCCCTAATTTTTCCCTAAATCTTCATAACAACATAATTTTTGATCCAGAAATCAGATTTTTGTGTTCTTGGTGTCATTGGAAAGATGGTAAAATTCTCTACACGATGGAGGGTTGAATTTTATGTTTTGAAAAAATTAAGAGAGATAAAAATGGAAAATTCCTCCGCATGGGAAGGAGAACAAAACCGACATTTCAACCACCATTTTTAATGAAGTATGGCTCACATTATCTCCCAAAGATGGTCAAAAACATTAGGAATAAAATTTCAAGGGTGCCCATGCTGTTTTAATGAAATTTAGTTGGTGGTTGAAGTATCCTTTCACGTTTCCCACATTTTCTCCTTTCTCGGTCTCGAACCTTCATTGTTAAAAGCCGATTTGGCTCATTTTGAAAAGGTTGAACATTTTTATGTTTTGCATAATCCCTTATTCACCCTCGAAAGTGATTTTATGGAATATCAGACCTCCTTCAGGATTGTAACATGTTTTCTACCTCTCTGCTATTGTAATGCATGTATTTTTTATATTGAAAATGAAAATGCAAGCTCAGTGAATTTGTTTCATCCTCTCCTTGTGTTGTTTGCTTCATTTCGATCTCCATTACATTTTTATCAGTTTTTGCATGATGTTTGGTTACATTCTCTTAATCTATGTCAATTTTCATAATTAAATGTTCACAACTCCTTTGGTGTATCACCTTGTTAGTTTTATTTTTATTTCTTTTGCATTCCCTATCTCTGTCCCCTTCCAATTTAGAGTAGGATTTTGAGTTTAAGCCTCTGTAATTTTCAAGTAATACATCTAATCAGAGGAGTTGAGGAACCAACTTCTAATCTAGAGATTCTTTTCCCATTTTTACAAGTCCCACACTTTGGGAAAAGATTCAATGTTGTGCAATCACACTGGATGTCCAAATATCAAACTAGAAATCTTATAAACATCCAAGGGGTGTTGCTGATTTGTACTAACATTTTTGACACACCTAGTGGGACCTTATAGGTCTTCATCTTATTGAAAAATAGTTGATGTGCATTTTTTTCAAGTTTCATGCTTGAAAAGAGCCTTGATCTGTACATCTGGTGACTCCAAAGAGAAGAATCAACTGGTTTCAAAGCATATCGTAGTCTGAAGATTCATGAGAAGAATCAACTGGTTTCAGCAAGATATAGTCCAAGATTCATGAGAAGAATCAACACAAGATCAAAAGGTAGATAATAAGGGTTTTCTGAGTATCTGCAGCTATCTCTTGGAAGAAGGCATAGAGGAAGGATGATTCAAAGGTCTCCATCTCCACCAAATAGAACTTTATCAACTCCTCCTCCTTCTAGACCTTTCACTCAATCAACAAGGGTTCTCAGGCCAATCAAAATGGCACAACCCAACCCTTATGTCAACTTCACTAGTAGCAGCCCACTTTCTCTCAATGCATAAAATCTAGTTCCAGTTGCAGCATTGAAGAACATTCCATACTTCACTAGAGAAAATCATACCACTCCTAGTGATCATGTTAAAGACATTGCTAATGTTTGTGCAATCCATGAGATTTTTGAGATGCAAATTATTGTCAAATTGTTGGCATCTTCATTCAAAGGGAAAGCATTGCAATGGTTTAGAAGCCTCGGGATGGTTCTATCCAAAATTGGAACCAATTGTGTATAGCCCTCCATGAGTAGTTTGGAGAAAAAGGGGACAACTTGTCTCTAATGGAACAATCGAATACCATCAAGAGAGCTCCTAATGAGCAACCTGATGCAGACTTCAACTTCAGATTTTAAAGGACTTGGGATAGAATTGTAGTGGCAGTAAGGCCAACAACTGAAGGTTCTTTCTTATACTATCTTAAAGCTTTGAATTCTGATATTTCTATGCTAATTCAATCCATGGGAGGTACAACTATACCTGCTTCTTATAGCATTGCCATTAGGGCTGAAAATTGTTTAATTCAAGTTGGTAAGCTAGCTCCTAGGCCTCCTGCGCCTTGTATCCAAACTTAGAAAATCCAAGCACTAGCCAAGAACCTACTATAGCTCCTATTACAACTCCTAGAAATCAGAGTTCAAATGAGACTTCTACTTCATCCTCCAGTGCCTCAAATGAGCTTTAAGAAGTCATCAAACAATTGCAAAATTTAAGCAATGAGTTGGTTACACTCAAGAGGCAGCAGGCCCAAAGTTTTAGACCTTCTTATCAGTCTCAATCTTAGCCTAATAGGCAACCATATCATCCTAATACACCACCCAATCTAGCTGCAAATCAAAATCAAGCTAGGCCTCCTACCAATAGACCATTTTAGCCCTATAATCCCAATGTTGCATCTGCCTCTAAAGCCTTAGTGCCAGTGCAAAATAATGTAGCACAAGAGTATGATTGGTGTTTCCCATGCAATGAACCTCACAACCAGTCTATGTGCTTCAATGGTGCCTTAAACCAATATTTAATGGGAACAATGACTGGCGTAGAGGGAGAGGTGAGCTAGGAAACAAACCAACAACAAGGAACATCCCAGCAAAATGCAGCTCCAAATGAGACTACACTAGTGAATTGGTAGGCTGAGGATTTTTGTGGTATGAATCAAGTAATGTCTTAGAGTATAGCAGCCAATACAAGGTCAAAAAGAGGAATATTGGTGAAGGGAAGTCATTGTCTCCAGTGATCCACAACCTTCCATCACTCCACAAAGTGTTGGCAAGAAAAATGCAGTTCCAAACATGTAAGGACAGCCCAAGCCACCTTCTAGACCAACTCAAATGCCAGTTGTTGCTGCCCATGTGCAAGAAAATAATGTGTAGGCCAAGGAAAGAAAAGAGATGTTTCATTCCCATTTAGTATCATTGATCAGATGAAGAAGAAAAATGTGAATATATCAATGTGGGAATCACTATCCATCCTAGGCCAAAGAGACCTACTACAAGCTACCATGAAAAATTTGTCAACTTCAAATCAGCTAGCTCATATGTAAGGGAAGGTACTCACAAATGCTTCTTAGCTTGAAGGGAATAATGGAGGATTGGAAGGTAAATTTTTGAATCCCCCTCCATTCTATGTTTTATTGATCATTGGAGATAAGCTAGTACACAATTACATGATTGATTCTGGGGCAAGTAGTTCTATAATGCCGAAGCAAATAGCTGATCAGATGGGTCTCTAATATGAAATTATATCCAAAGGAGTGGTGCAACTAGATGAGATATTAGTAACAATGATGAGACTGATCGATATTTGAATCTTACTTTACATGCATGTCCTAATGTCGCTATGTTGCAAGATGTGTAAGTGATAGATCTGCCACCACTCTTTTCCTTATATTTTTCAAGGGACTTCACAGCTAAAATTAGAGGCTATTTATATTTTGATTAGTCACACATGTTGTTTAGAACAAGGTACGGGACTAAGGCCACAATCAGATGTGAACCTATTTCAAATTTTCACATTGAGCCTCATACTCCAAGCCCAATCAATGCCAACTATTCAACATTTGATCAATAGGATTATCCAAGCATAGATGAAGCCGACACCAAAGTTGGAAGCATCCCAGCATTTGACTCTTGATGAGTGGGAGAACAAAGTACATGATTTTGATCCCTACCAAGAAATGGAAGAATCAACTAGGATTTTATTGCATACATGAAGAAAACAAGCCTATTCCTAGCATCAAAGCAACTCGGACCATAAGGATAATAATGAGGTATGGCAGCTATTATTTGATGGATCAAGGAGTAGACAAGGTTTAGGAGGGGGAGAAATGATTTTTTCACCTCAAGGCATTAATTATTATTCAACTTTTAGATTTCAGTTTGCATGCTCTAACAACACTGTTGAATATGAAGCTTTGATACAAGGATTGTATTGGTTAATTAAAAGAGGTATCAAAAATCTACAGGTCTTTGGTGACACTAAGCTGATTGTTAATCAAGTTAGAGGACAGCATGCTGCCAAGAATGATTTGCTCAAGTGTTACAAAAATAGGGTGTGGGACCTCATTAAAGATTTTGAGGGCTTTAACATCAATTCCATCCCTAGGAAAGAAAACCAAGTCTTGACAGGCTTGCAGCAAAGTTGGGGCAGCCTTTTATGTTGTTGAGAGCATCAAGGAGGATAAAGTATAGCCAAGCATTCATGTGATTGTAACACCATCAGTGCCAGATAATAATGTAAGTTGGAAAGTGTTTTAAAATAATCAACAAATCATCAATTTCTTGTAAGAAGAAGCTGAATTCTAGGCCAAAAATCAAGAAAAATTAGAACAATAGTATGGTGATCAGGTAGTATAGTTGAGAACCAACAAACTACCAAAGGGGCTTGTCACCTTGGAATCCATTTTTAATCCAAATGATCAATTTAGGAAAGAGAAAGCAAACATCCAAGTCAAGGGAGAAGATTCAATGCCCATCTTGGTGGGAGAAGCCAAGTCACTTCAAATTTGTAAGGTAACAACTAACCGAGCAAGAAAGGTATGAGTTTATGAAACTTTGTCAAGAGTTCCTTGATACATTTGCTTAGAACTATGAGGATTTGAAGGGTTTCAATCCCAAGCTAGCTCAACATAGAATTGAATTGGATCCAAATGCTAAACCCATTAGGCAAAAACAAAGGCCGCTTAATCCAAACATGGAGCCTCTCATGAAAAAATAATTGAATAAATTAATAGGGGAAAGTATCATATTTCCCATCAAGAATTCTAGCTGGGTTGCAAACTTGGTTCCAATTAGAAAGAAGAGTGGAGAAATCAGACTATGTGTAGAGTTTAGAGATTTGAATAGAGCATCTCTCAAGGATCATTACCCACTTCCTTCTATGGAGTATATTTTGCAAGTTGTTGCTGGCTCTGAGAGGTTTTCATTGCTAGATGGCTATTCAAGGTACAACTAGATCATGGTCAAGGAGGATGATCAGTTCAAGACAGCCTTCACCACAAAATGGGTAACTTACACATATATAAAAATGTCATTTGGGTTGTCCAACACTAGAGCTACCTTCCAAAGGGAAATGGATATGGATTTCAAGGGATTAATCAACAAAATGGTGTTGGTATATTTAGATGATATCACTTTTTTATAAAAATACAATAGATCATCTCTTTCATTTGAGACAAGTGTTCCAAAGATGTAGAAGATTTGGGGTATCCTTGAATCCCAAAAAATGTATTTTTCTAGCTCATGAAGGAAAGCTCTTTGGCCACATTGTTTCCAAAAAGGACTAGTAATTGATCTAGAGAGGGTTGAAGCCATAAAATCACTACCATTACCAAGTCATAAGAAAGCCCTCCAAATTTTCTTGGGAAGGATCAATTTCGTTAGGAGGTTTGTGCCAGATTTTACAGCCCTTATCAAGCCAATAACCATGATGTTGAATAAAAGCATGGCTTTCAAATGGACAACTGAAGGTAAGGCATGTTTTTAGGAAATTAAAGAGGCTATCTCACAAGCTCCAACTCTCATTAACCCAGATTTCTCCAAGGATTTCATCATTGATGCATTTAGAGGTGATGATACAATCTCTGCAATATTAGTACAACATAACAAAGAAAATGTAGAGCAACCAATTGCTTTCTTTAGCCAAATCCTGGAGAATTATGAGGTGAGATATTCTTTCATTGAGAAGCAAGTTCTTGCAGTGATTAAGAGCTTGAAGAAATTTAAGCATCTAGTTTCAAACAACAAGGTTCAATCATTGGTTTCTCATGTGGAGTTAAAGAATTCCTCCTCAACAAATATTTAAATGAAAAACGTACAGGTGGATTACTTGTGTCATGGAGTATGACATTGAGATCAAAGTCACCAAGCTAGTCGGAGGAAAATGATTATGTGAACATCTAGTCTTCATCAAATCAATGGAAGAAAGAAATGAGAAGGATGTTGTTTTGATGTTGCAAAACAGCCAAGAACAAGGAAATGTTCAAGAAGAGAATGATGGTGTCCCCAATCCTTGTTGGACCCAAGACATAATGCACTTCCTACATACATGCATATTCCCTCTAGAGATGAGAAAAATCAAGAGAAGACACTTCAGATTGCAGTTGTCCCATATGCACTTGTTGATGGTGTTTTTTTCAAGAAAGATGTAAATGGAGTGTAGATGAGATGCATTGAGACAAACTAAATTAATATAACATTGGAAGAGTTCCATGGTGGGACAGCTAGAGGTCATTTTCCCCAAGGGTGAAATCTCTCAAGATCATGAAGGTTGCCTATTATTGGCCCAAGGTATTCAAGTGATTGTTATGCATGGATCAAGAGGTGCAAGAGTTGTGATTTTTTCACAGGAAAAGAGAGATTAGTTGCCCTTCCATTACACCCAATATTAGTTGACCATCCATTCATGAAATGGGGTTTGGAATTCATTGGAGTCATTAACCCAAACTCAAGCCAAGGGCACAAGTGGATTCTAACATCCACAGATTACTTCACCAAATGGACTGAGGCAGTGGCACTTAAGGAAGCAAATGAATCTAGCATTCTAGACTTCTATGAAGGGATAGTAACTAGATTTGGTGTACCAGCCACTATAATATCAGATAATGCATTAACATTCATAGGATCAAAGGTGACCAAATGGGCTGTCAAGAATGGGATATATCTGATAACTTCATCAAATTATTACCCTCAAGGTAATGGCCAAGCTGAGTCTACAAACAAGAACTTGTTAAGGATCATCAAGAGGACTCTTGATAAAAATTAGAGGACTTGGCATACTAAATTGAAATCAGCCTTGTGGGGTAATAGGATAACTCCGAAGAGATCACAAGTAATTCTCCATTCAAGCTTGTTTATGGAAGAGAGGCAATTTTTCCCATGTCACTTAGTTGCCAATGTTGGAACTCATGAAACAATTGGAGTTGTTGGAGTTTTAACCCATGGAGGTTAGATATGTAGAATTGATGGAGCTCTAAGAGATCGAGAACATGCAGCCTAAGCAATGGAGAAGGATCAAGCTTTGATCAAGAATGGCTTTGATAGGAAGGCTAAGGATAGGACCTTCCAAGTTGGAGATCTAGTGTTGAAATGGTATGCATACCGAGCAAAGCCAAGAAGGAATTCAAATTTTGATGCCATTTGCAAAGTGGCCCCTACATGGTCACAAAGTGTAAGAACAACAATGCATTCCAATTGTCTACATTATATGGTGAAGAATTATATATTCTAGTTAATGGGGTCCATCTAAAGCATTACTACTAGAAGGGAACTCTCTACCTTATACATATTAGCTTAGATTTTCATTCCTCCAAGAGCTTGTGCATGTTTTCTTGTCGTAGCTTAGTTTTTACTTTCCTAAGTTCTCTAGCACAAGCTTGTTGTCCTAGAATGCGGTTTTACAGAGCCATGTTCCAGATCGTGTGATGATTCTACTCTCACAATCTTCCTCCTTGTATTTTCTAATCAGTTGGGGTAACAAGCATAGAATTTTATGACTCCATGCCTAATGGATTGCTTCAACCAACCGGTAACTTCATCCAAAGAGGGCGAGATGACACCTCTCGAGTCACCAAAACTATTATCCAAAATAAGCCCTTGCTTATTTTTTTGGCTAACTCCCTTCATTCCTTCAATCCTTGTGTATCAGTCAGAAATTTTTATCTTTTAGGCACTCAAAACCTTCTAGAAATGGCTTCATTGGATAAAGAATCTTCTCAAATTTCCAGAATGGTGAAGTTTTCCTTCTAACTCCTTGTATTTTTCAAGTTATGGCTCGGTGGAGTTTTGGAGGGAAAATTTTCCATGGGAGGTCCGCCAACAAATAAGAATGTGCCACGTCGGTGGAAGAATGGTGGATTGGCGAGGAAATTCAAAATTTTGCCAAGTATTGGTGGGGCACACAAAGCAATTTTTGGCCCGAATGACCGCCACCAATAGGAGGAGGCCACGTGTCCTCAAGGTTGTCGGGGGTCGCCTCGGGGGGAGAAGTTGAAAAAATTTACAAAGTTGGTGCTAAGGGGATATCTCGGCCCAAAGGCCAACCAATGAATCATAGTTTGCCATGTGTCCTTGGATCGTTGGGAGGTGGAGGGGCGGAAGGAAATTTTCCTTTTTTCCAAAATAAGGAAAATACTTTGAATGAAAGCCCACCCCCAATGGCCTTCGCCAATCAGAGGGCACCATGTGTCCATGTGGATGGAAAAATCTTAAGGGTGGGCATGACAAAGGAAATTTGGAATTCATGTCTTGAGCTAACAGAAGCATGCCACATGTCCCATTCAGGGTAGTGGTCAGCCAAGAGGAAAAATTTCAAATTTTTTGCCCGCTAATTCATTTTTGCCCTAATTTTTCCCTAAATCTTCAGAAGGGCATAACTTTTGATCCAGAGCTTAGATTTTCACGTTCTTCATGTCATTGGAAAGCTGGTGAAATTATCAACACATTGAATGGTTCAATTTTATGTTTTGGTAAATTTTGGATAGAGAAAATGGAAAAAACCTCTAGGACAGAAGGAGAACAGAACTTACATTTCAACCACCATTTTTAATGAAGTATGGCTCGTATTCTCTCCTAGCATGGTAAAAATGTTAGGGAATGAACATTAGATGGTGCCCATGTTGTTTTAATGTAATTTGGTTGGTGGTTGAAGCATCCTTTCATGTTTCCTATGTTTTCTCCTTCCTGGCTCGAACCTTCATTGTTAAAAGCCAGATTTGGCTCATTTTGTAAAGGTTGAACATTTTTATGTTTTGCAGACTCCCTTCTTCACCCTAGAAAGTGATTTTGTGGAATATCAGACCTCTTTCAGGACTATAACATGTTTTCTACCTCTCTGCTATTGTAATGCATGTATTTTTGATATTGAAAATGACAATGCAAGCTCTGTGAATGAGTTTCAGTCCTCTTCTTGTGTTGTTTGCTTCATTTATGATCTTCATTACATTTTTATCAGTTTGTGCATGATGTTTTGTTGCATTCTCTTAATCTGTGTCAATTTGCAGAAGTAAATGTTCACCACTCCTTTGGTGTATCACCTTGTTAGTCTTAGTTTTATTTCTTTTGCATTCTCTATCTCTGTCCCCTTGGAATTTAGAGTAGGATTTTGGGTTTAAACCTCTGCAATTTTCAAGTAATACATCTAATCAGAGGAGTTGAGGAACTAGCCTCTAATCTGGAGATTATTTTCCCATTTTTACAAGTCCCACACTTGGGGAAAAGATTCAATGTTGTGTAATCACACTGGATGTCCAAATATCAAACTAGAAATCGATAAACATCCAGGTGCTATTTATTTGCACTAACAAGATCATTATGAATTATTTTAGGTGTTTGTGTCTTGTATCTTGTAGTTTTCCCAACATTTGTTGAATTTTCTATGAAATAGGTTATAATCAACTTTATCCTATTTAATTCCCCAAATCAGATACATCCAAAACCAACTAATTCTACCAGAATTACCCATGCTTCCCTCATTAAAGCCAACAAAATGCTCAAGAATTTTTTTCCTTAGTGTCTTTAGTAGTTTAAGCTTTGATTATAAGACATATGTACTGTCTAAAAGTGACAACTCATGAAAATTATCCTTTGCTGAATTAACCATGTCTTCCCAAAGTTGTTTCTCAATTATTCCACAAAATAGTGATAAGTATTATTGATACATTCACCCCTTTTGATATTATATACTACAGAATTGGTCCTCTCGCCCTAGCTAAAGATAGAGCCTAAAGTAGGAGGGTAGTTCATACCCTCAACAAGGTGATACCTAACTCCTCTAAGATTGAGTGACATAGAGATGATGAGATCCTTCCCTAACTAACAAACGAAATTGATCTAAATCTATCATCCTCTAAACATCGGGTTGATGTTTCTTGGATAAAAAGTGAGGATTGATTTGAGTACCGACACCAATTTGACACCATTTCTAATGATATTTGTGCAAGTACATACAAATACTGACTCTGGTAATGTTTCTTACATGTTTAGATGCAAATATGTTGTTTAAATGTCATCCTTTGTTAAATTTTGTAAAGATTGAGCAAGATCAAAAGTTCATTGCATAATATTTCCTGGTTTAAGTGAATGTTGCACTATATTTGCATTGCTAGTGGTAAATATTGACAAAGGATGATCAAATATGTCAATATTTATAGAAATTGAGTATTGATAGGCACTTGACGAGTCATTTACAATGTTTAACACATCTAAGGTGAAAATACTTGGTTGCGACTCCATTTTGGTTTGAAATTTTTATAAATGTTAGTGTCTTAAGCTTTTTCAATTGATATTTTTGTTAATATTTGCAAATATGGAAGGAAGAATATATTTCTTTAACAAATATCCTACTAGAAGGTTATTTCTAGAGCTTGGGAAAACAAACCCAAATAAGAGACAAGTATGGAAAGCATTGGGGGATCAAGATTCAAGAGAGAAGGTAGTACCAGTCATGGAAGGTGATCAACCTATAGTTGAGGATTATCCTACATCTTCAAATAGTTTAGAATAAAATGGTCCTCATGTAAATTTAAATACTCCAACCAAAGGAGAGGACATCATTTTTATCTAGAAAAGGTTTCCCTCATTTTTTTCCTTTATCACTCAAGACTGATAGGGTTTTTATGAAACCGAGTCACTAGAGGATATTTACTTTGAAGATCATACACATGTATCCCAAAGATATATTATCCCACACCATTTTAATCCTCTTACAGTACCACACGATTAAAATAACATGGCTCATCCTCCACCTAGACCTCATTTTTTTGTCAGTAGCATTTAGACTAATAAATTTTAGAGGCATAGTAGGGCATCCTAATGTTGTACTAAAAGATGTAAGAAATAGGTTGCTCAAGTTTCAGGGGAATAATTTCATCCTTGGTGATCAACATCTAAGACTCTTTGTTAATATGATGGAAGATTTTGAAATAGAATATGAAGATGTATATGTAAATTTATTAATTTACACTCTTTAATAAGATGCGCGTGGCTAGTATAAATATTTGCTAGAAAACTCAATAGATTCATGGAATGAGATGAAGAATTCTTTCAGATTACAATATGGGGATAATACATACCCAAGGTTCCTCTTATCTGAGTTTGAGAATATAAAAAATAATCCCAATGAGTCTTTCCAAGACTTCAATACTAGATTTAATAAGACTTTAAATAGGCTACCCATAATTTTGAGGCCTAGTGATGAGTCCTACCTAATTAAGTATTCTGATGCTTTTGACAAGAAAGTTGCTTATTATTTGAGGGATAAGAACCCTGGAACTTTAAGGAAGTCTTTCACATTAGCCCTGTAAATTGAAAACAATATTAAGGTAGTTAGAAAACCCCTAAGAGGGAGGGTATAAAATTGATTAATCCTGATAGACCTCAGTCAAGCAAGGTAGTGGATCTGGAAGAGGTTGTGAAGAATTTGTCTAGAGCAGTTAAAGAAATATCCTATAAGCTTGCTAGAGCAGAAAAGGGAAAAGGAAAAAATTATGAATGTCAACACAAACCACAGGGCCAAGATAAATTTGGAAATCATTGTAGATTTTATTATAAATTTGATGAAAGAGGAAAGGGGCCCATGGGATCAAGAAATAAACAACCACAACTTAGAGAAAATAGGTTGGTCCCTGATCCTTTGACTACTAGGGTTTCTACAGTGGAAGAATCCCATGTTATTGATTGGTGTGACAAGTTTTTATTACCATATCCCCCTTCTAATATAGGTAAGGAAGTTGAAGATACATATGAAGATGAAACTTATAGTGATGTATGTATGATGGAGTGCCCCAAAATCCACAACAAGGAGCCACTTCAACTGAGTTGATAATTGTCATGATCAGTAGAAATTTTTGGGATTGCAGGTCATCAAGTGTCACCTCTTCCTTCCAATAATGATATTGAAGTTGATATTTTGCAAGATGTTGATTTACCTAATCATGAATTTGAATATTTGAGAGCTTTAATGATTAAGAAATATGATGGGGGAATTCCTTCTGAGGAAGATATGAAACTTTTAATGAATGCAGTAGTTGCTCAAGAAAAGGAATACAATACTAGAAGTAGAGTTTTCAAAGGGGAGGGCCACAAGCCAAGCCAAAAACTCCACTTCTCACTAATATCCCAAAGGAACCCCCTAAAAAGGATACACTTAGCAAAGGCCCAGTCACTCCAAGTAAAACTTGTACCCCAGCATGCCCAAGCCATAAAGACTCTCACACCACCAGAAGGGGCCGTAAATCTCCTCCCGATACATTTTTACCCAAATACATCCCCTATGATATAGCCTAGATTTTGGGTCGATTAAACTCACTCTGCCTATTTTTGAATTTCTTAGGATCCCTGAGCATAGAAAATGGGCATTTGAATAGTTGGGATTTAAAGAGAAGGTAATAATTTGAAGGAAAATTATGAATAATGTGGATATTCCCCTATCATTGCAGAGATGGAAGTACCACAAGCACTGGAAGAGTTGGGAGAATCACCTGAGGTATATTTGGGTACTTCTCTTGTTGAATCTCAACTTGATGTTGATCCTTTCTATACTACTTTAATCATCAAAGATAGGCTAGTGCACAACTGCATGTTTGACTCAAGGGCCTCATGTAATGTAATGCCTAATGAATGAATTGAATATCAAAGTGACAACATATTTTGGAAAATGCATTGCTATGGATTCAAGGGAGGTGTCAGTGATTGGATATGTTAAAGGGTTGATAATGTAGTTGACAACTTACCTAGGAAAATGCTTAACCATGAATGTAGTTATTTTGGATTGTCCGGCCAAGTGGGGAATGTTGTTGTCAAGAAAGTGGGCTGCTCATGTGGGGGGAAGTGTATAGATGGATATGCCATATGCAACCATACTAGTAGAAGGAATCATTGTAAAATTATACGGTGATAAAAAGATGATAGATTTGATTGAATACCCTAACAATGCTTCTTATGAAGTATTATATATAGATATAAATTTTGATATTTTTGTGGGACATGTAGATTTTAAAGAGAATAGCATTGAAAAGTGTAAATTTCCTAAGAAAATTGGTTCTCCTTTGATTTTGATGTTTGATGGAGCTTGTTCTAAATTTGGGAATGGTGTTGGTGTTGTCCTAGTATCTCCAAATCAAGAGATATTCAATTTTTCCTTTAAACTCATATTTGAGTGCACTAAAAATATTGCATAATATGAAGCACTACTTTTGGGTTTAAGGATTTCTTGGAGGTATGGTATTAGGGACATTATTGTTAAGGGATATTTAGAATTAGTAGTCAAGAAAGTTAGGAAATTGTATGCAACCAAAATCAAAGATCAAACAATTGTATAAGCATGCGGTTTGGAATTTTATTGAAATGCTTGATTCTCATCAACATAATATACCATGACAGAAAGTAGAATAATCACCGTGAGACAAGTTGGTAGTATTGGGATCTAGATTTGAAAATTGTACAATGTCTCCTTACTGTGAGTATGATATAGAAGTATTGAAAATACCATTTGTCCCTAAAAATGTCAAACATGGGCGGGTTGTAGTCATTTTTACACCCATTACAAAGGAAATAAATCCCATGCATGCTTTGGCATATCACCCAGCGGGCTTTGGGTGCTCATTTGAGGCATGCGTGGGCACCAATTCTCTCTTTTATGTGATTTAAGTGGGAAACCATCATCTATGTCATGAACTTAATGAATAAAAGTGGAAATGAGACATACAATCATCATAAAGCTCAATATGACCTCTAGACAAATGTATTCATTCCAAACATAGTGTACTTACACATAACGAAAGAACTACACCATAAAGGAAAATACATAAGGATTCACATCTACTCCATAACATCCATAAACAGAAATGAAAAGATATAGATATGAACTAAACAAATTACACTCATACTCATTCATGTTTATAACCTCACTACATTAAATGGATCCCTTAAACTACCACAACTTGATCAAACTGAAGTCATGCATCACAAGTAGGGATCATGTCCTTCATCCATATAAATAAAAATTTACTACCTAGCCCCTTTATACATTACTCCTTTATATAGCCTCTACCCAATCCCACGAGTTTTGGTAGTATTTTTGTAGAGCTCCGCTCCCTATAATCTCCTCTCATTTCTATCTAATATCTCCCTCCATATATCTGATCTATATCTATTTTTCTCCTACGGGAACTCGTATATATAGGAATCCCAAAGTTCCAACTCATCCTTCTACGGCCTCAAATCTGTTTCCAAATGTATGAATGTGGTCCTCCATGGGAGCATGCTTCTCAAGCCCGAGCTCTCCACTTTTTTCCATGA
The DNA here is from genome assembly GCA_018340775.1 of Taxus wallichiana var. yunnanensis. NCBI lineage: Eukaryota > Viridiplantae > Streptophyta > Pinopsida > Cupressales > Taxaceae > Taxus > Taxus wallichiana. The sequence continues at coordinate 96,973,607 of CM031234.1, read as the reverse complement.
TGCCTTCTATAACCTTCTATCGCAAAGAATATTCCTTTTGTGGGCATCATGTTGTTAGGCTGACACCTTATCCACTCCACATGTGCAGTCGGGTCATGCTTTTCTCATGTCCTACCCAAAATTCCCAATATGGCTAAGTCCTGAAACCTTGGCTCTATCCATGCGCATGCCACGGGTTTTCTTAAACCCTTCCTTAAACCTTTTCCTATGCATTCTTCTTCAACTAGTCCTTGCATGCCTACGCACCTTTGTGTACTTAGCCACTATTTTGGGGTCCCAACATCACCCCACACTACACCTATTCTCCATCTGCGGAACACTTCTCCAAAATAATTACAATATGTTCCAGAAGAATAAAAGAATTTTGGAAGAGTAAGAATAAGGGTATGAAGGAATGGGAAATATTAAAATAATGGAAGGGTAATTATTTCCTCAAAAGGAGTGGGAAGTCCCTCTTTAGGTCGGCATCTAGCTTGTTACAGGCATCTACTTCATTATGCACTCTCGATAGAGGTCGTCGACTAGGGAACTTACCTCCCAAAACTTCATCCATCTCCATGAGTGTTCATAGTGTCAACAATTTTCTCCAACTCCTTACTCATGTCTTCAAGTGCGTCCATCCTTCTAGTAATCTATGGGTACAGTTCCTTCAACTAGTTTTTGATTAAACCCCTTAAGGTTTCAATGGCCTCGATTTCTCTTCGACCTTAGCAAGGATTTTTCCCTCTCCTCCCTATTTCCCTTATTATTCTCTTGAAACTCCTTTAGATCTACTTTGTGAGTGGTGACCAAGATGCTCGCCACTCTATCCCTATCTATGTAATTATCGTACATGGCCTCAATAGATTGGGTAGTAATATTAACATCCATAAGTACCTTGCTATACTCAGCAATGATTGCTACCACCTTAAATTTTTCCTCCCTCTCCAAGCATGATGTCACTTCTTCTACGGACTCTAAGGCCAACGGTTTTCTCTCCATGGTGAGGATGCGTGTCATATTTTCTAAGCATTCAAGATCGGATCCATACTTCTGTGTGGGTGGCGTTAGGTTTGGATGCTTCAACATAATGGCACTTGTGATAGTCTCCATATTTTTGTATATTTCATGCACCTTCACCTTCTCATCCCTTAGTTTGCACTTTAGCTATGCACTAATCAACTCTTCTTGCTTCAAGCCCTTAGTTTTCTTAGCCATCTCCTTTTCCTTATTTTATAGCTTTTCCTTTAGAAATATTACTCTATCGTTTCTTCCGAAGAGCCTAGCCTCAGTCTCAACCATGACCATGTTTAGTGCATTACATAACTGCTCATCTGAGAGCTAATGGGAATTTACAAAGGGGTTGGTTCCCTTAAACTCCAGTACCTATAGGATTTCCCCTTGGTATATTTCAAACTCTGGCTCATCAATATGGGCCTCAAATTCCCAAGAGAGCATCTTCCTTGTCCTCGGGTATGCACCCTCTTTGTCAAATGACTCCATAGCTAGAATTTATTCCATGTGTATAGTGCTCTGGAAGCACACATGTAGCACCATCCTTTGGTCATCAACATAGCCCATGACCTATCCTCATTCTGTATCAAGGATCTTCCTTCTGGCGTGAGGCTTTGGGGAAACTCACCGTTAGACTGGGACGTCCTCCCATACTGACTTGTTCTTTCTCAATGCTTTCCTCCTTATCCCCTCCCATCACTATGTCAGCATTATGCTCCAATTCTTGTTCTACTAAGGCCTCAATTATTTTCGTTGCTTCTCTTTCTGTCACCTCATTTACTTTCTCCCACGTAAGGCTTGGATTTTTCTTCCTTTATGCACCAACCTCCTCACTTCTTCCCATGTCCTAGGTGCCTTCCTTCTCCGAATATCCTTGTGCCACACAAAAAGGAAATCATGTTCTTCTTCTCCTCCCTCTTCTTCTGAATCATGCATGCTGAAGAAAAGTGGCTCTTGATCTCTTTCAGGATCATCTTCTTCATCGTCATCATCCTTTTCACCTATGTATTTCTCCAAGCTCTCTGTCTCCTCTAAGTCATCTTCCTCTTCTATCCTCTGCTTCTTTCTAAGAGGTGACTCTTCCATAGGGGATCCAACCTTCTCTGCTTCCTCTGGTGACTTCTCCTTGGTGAGGGGTTTCTCTAGTGCCTCTTCTTCCGGGGTCTTCTCCTTTACCAAGGACTTCTTCCTGTGCATATAGGTGCTAGGTTTGGTGCTTGCTACTAGCACACTTACTAGCTGGGAATTCTACACACTTGGTGCTTTTTCCTCTTCTCTCTCCCTTTTATTGAGTGAGGCTTTCTTCTACCCATGGGATCTTTAGGTATGGAGACATCATTCTCCAAGTATGCACCTTTCTCAAATTTTGGCCTAATGCGGAGATATACATGCATTGTGGACTTTCCTGTAATTGTTAGGGTCAGGGGTTTCATCATTCTTACTTCATGTGCTATATAATTTTCCATGTATGTGTGCTTATTAGGGTAGAATAGCATCATGCATAACTCCATGTGGTCTTGATCAACTTCACTAAGGTCAAAACTTAGTCTCTTTACTTCTTTGAACCTGTTAACTCCCACTTGGAAGTATTGGGTGGTGAAGGAGAATGGGATTTTACACCATGGGCTCATGGTTTCATCTATCAACTTAAATCTACCTATGCAAAAGTGCTTGATACATAGAAAACTCAACTTCTCCCATTGTAAGCACTTTGGTAGTTGTTTTGGGATTCTCCACTCTACCCCAAACGCATCCTTTAAGCACTTATACCACTTGTCTAGGTGCCCCTTATGGGAGGATGTCATTGTTTCACATGTATACTTTGAAAATATTTTTCGTAGGCAAGGGATCTTCACCAAATACTCACAAGCAATATTTTTGCCACTTTAGGAACTCCTATCTCCTAAAATAAAATTTTCAAGAGGACATTTCTGAAGAGTATCTTGACTCCTCGTGCACTTCGATTATCTCATCTTGTAAGGAAGGCCGATAAATTATAGATTTTTCCCTCTAATATTTTCCTACATACATTCAACTAGGCCTTATTCACCTGCGTCCACCTTTCTTGATCATTTAACTTTATGACTAGGTGTGCAGCCATTCTCATGATGAGATCTAGGATTTTTACAATATCAAAATACCTCAACCCCTTCTTATAATCATATGCAGTGACAGTTACTTTGATGGCATCCTTTTAACCTAGGTCATCATCTACGTTGTCTCCCGCGTAGATGAGGCCTGTAAACTTAGAAATAAGCTAAGGGGTTATGTGCATCTTGCGCCCCGTGAAGTAAAAGTGATCCTCATGCACACATGACATCAGCCACTGATAGAGGTGCTTAGGATTTCCAAAGTAGGGAAACTCATAGAGTTGCAATAACCCTACCTTCTCCAACTTCACTTTTACCTCATCGTTATAGATGGGAAAACCCTCTGGTGTCCTTTTGTTCATCGGGTGCACTAACTCTAGTGCCATTTCCTTCTCTATTGTGCTTGTGCAATGGTTATAATTTATCATCGCCATCTTTCTCAAATGGGATTCCCACTCCTTCCCAAGCAAAACCCCATCCGGTACTACATTTCTGCATACCACTCCTCATTCATGCTTGTGGTGGTTGTTGTTGGCTCTCTATGCCCTTGCCCTTGCCCTTTCCCTTTGGCTTCTTAGGTGACACAGTTGGTTTCTTGGGTGCCATTGTCTAGGTCCTCTTATCACTTCAATCTCTTCTTGTTACTCTGCTCTTCCACTCCTTAAGATCTCAAACTTGTGAAGAAAACCTCTTAAACTTGTGCCCTAGTTTTTCAAACCCTAGCTAGGATAATTCCTTCACAAGACGGTGCCTTCTCACAACTTCTCCTATGCCCATGATATCCCTTCCTTCTGGTTCACAAATCCAAACTGGTTATTCATGCTCAAACTCTTCAATTTTTTCTTCACACGGATCAGTTTTGGAAGCCCTAGTTTGCAAAGATGTAAAAGTGCTTCTTTCTTTGTATACAAAAAGTAAATAATGAAAGGCCTCGACCATCTATTTATAGTTTTTCCCGCTTTGTAACTTTAAATGCTACCTTACCTACCACCGTACTTTAGAACTTAATGTGGATTTTTCAAACATGCCCAACTTTAGTGGTTTAACTCATGTGCCCAACCTTACGTGGATAGTTTTCCAAGCTTCCGCATGTAAAAATCCATCTTGATAGGAGAATATTGTGCGCACATAACCAGTGCCAAAGGAACTTCTTTTTCATGATTTTTACTCTCACCTACCTCGTGTTACTTAATGTTCTTCTTCTTCTCTTGTACGTGGATCCCGCATGTAGCCTTATCCTAACATGAACCATCCTTTTTCACCTTTATTTGCATGTACTTTCTTCATAGGGCCATTTAACTAAGCTTTCCAATGCATTCCTTCCTAGTGCTTCATACTTCAATTTCTTCCACCTTACTCCACCTCACACTAAAATTATGAACAATTCTCTACGCAGCTATAACTTCAAAAAGTAATGAGATTACCAGCATCCAAGGTAGAAAAAAATAGCAATGAAAAAGGGATACACAAGAAATTAAAATGCACTAAAGAAAATCCTAAACTAACTTGAAATACTGCCTTATTTACAAACACCAAGAAGACTTATTTATAGTAAGGCTTTAGCCTACTCCCATTGAAGTTTCCTCGTAATCTCTTCCTATCCAAAGCACTTATAATCGGCACATGCCTAAATAAAGGATGTACGAGATGGTGTAGGGACCCAACCAATGCACTTTAAACTTCTCACGATGGCACAAAAACTTAGAATCATATAGTAATACAATCTGCCCTGCCTCAAACTTCTTGTTCTTAATGTGGCGATCATTCCATGCTTTTTTCTTTTATTTTTCTACTATTTGGATCCACCTAGCAAGTGATTGTCTTTCTTCTAGGTTCATTAATTTATCAATCCTTTCTTCTAGTGCTTTCTCATCAGCCATCCCTCCCATATGCGTGCTATATGTAGAGAAAGTAACATAAAATCAACTGGTAGGAAAACATTTTTACCAAACACCAATTGAAATGGTGTGGCTTTTTTCAGTATTTTATAATTTATCCTATAGGCCCATAATACAGTTGATACCTTATCATCCCAATCTTGTCTTCCGACATCACAAATATTTTTCATGGTATGACTCAATATCTTGCTAAATGCTTCCATGAGCTCCATTTGCTTGTGGGTGATAAGGTGTAGTTTTGTGATGAGCCACCATGAATTCTGCTAACAGGATCCTCATGGTATCGTTCAAGAAATGTGTACCCCTATCACTAGTTAAACTTAAAGGGAATCCATACCTTGTGATAATGTTCTCCCACAAAAATATTACTATTGTAGTTATTGTATAGTCTTTAGTTGGGGCTGCCTCTACCCACCTTGTCAAATAGTATGTGCAAGTGATTACATAGCATGATCCATTCCTATGCCTGCTGGTGTAATAGGGCCTACAAAGTCTATTTCCCATTTCTCAAAAGGTTCAGTGCTAGGGATAGGGCACAAAGGCATTTCATCTCTCCTTCCTAGCTTTCCAACACACTGACAATGGTCACACACTTTACAATAGTCCTTGCAATCCTTATACGAGTTTCCCACCACAATCCTGCCATTAATATTTTACGTGCGGTGACGTCACCTACATAATGTCCACCCACACTTCTTTTGTGTTCTTCCTCTATTATGGAGAGGTGCTCATGTTCTAGTCAACACCTACGCAAAAATTCATCACGCGCTAGTTTGTATAAGTCCCCATTGATCAACATGTAGGGCATCACACGTATGGCTAGTTGTTTTTCTCTATTGTCCTCACCCCTTCGACGCCATACCTATTTTAAGGAAAATAGTAATATCCTCCAAGTTTGAAGGTGTGTTCCACAACCTAAATAGCTCATCATCCAACATGGTATCTTTAATGCTTTGCACATCCTCCCCCGAATCAATCCTAGATAAATGGTTAGGTCCATAATTACTTTTTCCTAGTTTGACAACCACCGTGAACTTGAAATCTTGGAATAACATCACCCACCGATATATGTGCCCTTGTATGATGGGCTTGTTTACCAATTATTTTAATGCCATGTGGTCAATGTAGAAGACAAAGGAGTTACCAGCGAATCTTTGCCTAAACTTATGAAGTGTGTAGATCATAGAAAATGCCTTGTGCTCGATCGTGGTATAATTCCCGATCTACTAGTGTAAACTTCCTACTTGCAAAGCATAGGGGTGATCAACAATTCCCTCACCAGGTTATGAAATCACTACCCTAATGGTTGTTCTAGAGGCATCTACATGAACATGGAAGGGCTTGTCCCAAGTCGGGAAACTTAATATAGGCATGGTGACAAGCCTATCCTTCAAGGTGTCAAACGCCTATACAGTTATGCCTTTCCCAATGGAAGGAAATTTTATGTCTAAGAAATTATTCTAAAGCCATGGTGATCTTGGCATACCCCTTGATGAACTTTCGATAGTAGCCCACATGTCCAAGAAACCCACACACTACGCTTTGACTAGTTGGCTCCCCCAATCCCACAATCAATACAATTTTTGTAGGATCCACCAATAAGCCTTCTTTGTATGTGATGTGTCCCAACAGGGTCCCAAGTGGGTAGCAAATACACACTTCTTGATGTTGAGGGATATCCTCAAATGTCGACACCTTTCAAACATCAATATCAGATTGTCACAATGGTCCTTGACCAGCCCATACATGGTCAAATCATCAAGGTAAACCTAGAGAAAATTGTAGATGAAATCCTAGAAGGCCTGCACTATAATTCATGAGAACACAGTAGGTGCATTCTTCAACCCAAAACACATGACCGTATAGGAAAAATTCCCCACTTGGTGGAAAATTTGGTCTTTCTCTGGTCTTCCTTTACAATCCTTACCTCGGTGATAGCACGAGAACCCATCCATGAAATAGTAGATTTCACACCCTGTCACTCCTTCAAGGATCTCTTTAGTGAACATGGTTAGGAAGGGATAAATGACACACACTACATTTAGATCCCTATAATCAACACATATCCTTATCCTTCCATCCTTTTTAATACTAATAACCATTGAACTTATCCACTCTGAATCCTCCATAGCCTCTATGATTCTTGACACTATCATCTTGTCTATTTCCTCCTTGACCTTCATGCGTAGATTAAGATTCATTTGGTATGGTCTCTTCTAGAACCAGTGCACACCTTCCTTCAACTTAATTCTCACTTCCCCAAAGGAATGGTGAATGCCTTTGAGTTCATGGAACCCACATGGGAATAAATCCTCAAACTCACATAAAATATTAATGATCTTAGAGACTTCCTTCTCTGACCAATAATATCCAATGATAGCTTCCTTGGGTTCCACCTCTAACCCAATATTAACCTTCTTTATCTTTAAAAGTTCATGATCACCACACTTTCTTTCATCAGCACTATCCATCACTTTGTGCGAGCCTAGAGAATGGTTAACCTCCAAATTTTCCATCTCTTCACCATCTATGACATAGACCATCTTATTTTTTAATTTCTACAAACATGCGCACTTAAGTCAGTATCTATTATGTTTCTTCTTACTCAAAGTACGTCTCCAGGCCAGGTTCACCTAGAAAATCTAGTAGCCTATATTTTTTCATGACACTTACCCTAATGGTAAGGCGCTTGACAACCTACAATGCCTTATCCACCAATGGTTTGGTGCTTTGATACTCAAATTCTTGGACTAGATCAGCTGCTAGTTCTTGTCAATTCCCTATTTGGTGGCATGTCTTAGAGTGGATGTACCATGTGTGCATGCAACCCTATAGTGTAGAATATAGTTTGTGTACCCATAGGGATGGTGGAAAATCTTTTGCACCTTCCCTCCAGGCTCTCTCACATGCTTGGATGTGGAAAGAGGTGGGATCCTTACCATGGTAGTCTTTGATGGTGGTGGGTGCATTGCTTCTAGAGAAATGAATAGAGAAGGAAATTCTCACTTCGCACCATTCCAAGAGATTATCCCGATGTGTTTCCCACTAGCACGTAGTACTTCCGAGTAGGACATAGCTTAACATCCCCCTTTTTTATTTTCCTCCTTCCAATGAGCTTCCATCTTCTAAAAAAATACCTCAAGGGAGGCTCCTCCTAAGTAATTAGGTAGATCCTTTCCTCCTAGGTGCCAGACTATGTGCACCTTTGTCACCTTTATCACTAATCATCTTAAATGTCATCCAATCAACTCATAGGTTCCATGTGCCCAATTATCACATGCTAGACTAGTGGTGTCACTTACTGACTGAGCATCCTCAAATTGGATAATTTCATCGTAGGATGGATTATCTCTAGATCCCTAATTGAGTGCACATATATTCTATCCAGGACCTCTTCTCCCAAAGGTTTAGTATAGGGTGTTGACTTCCCATCACCTAGCGGTATGATGACCCATTCCTCCTCATTTTCAAAGCTTATGTACCCCTTGTTGAACCGAAGATCCACATTGTTCTTATAACACTATGGGTGCCCAATTAATTGTTGGGAAATTCTCTTAGCCTCGTAGTGCCAAGACTTTAAAGTCCCCAATAAACTTAGATCCCTTAATGGTGATATCTGCATCCTTTAAGACACTGATGGGAATCACCTTTGTTTTGTTTTCCATATACAACACATTTGAAGACAACTATAATGCAGGCCTTCCCATCTGATGCCATGCATCCAAGGTGAGAACATTGACCTCCACGCTTGTGTCAATGAGGATATTACTAAGGAGCCATCTATCCATGACCACATTTAAAGTGATCTCCCCTATCGTAGTCAAGGATATAAGGGGAAGGTTTACATGCAAGACCTACCTTTTGTGCTATTATCCGTCGTGTGGTACCTTCTCTCTCAACCATGCTCCTAGAAAGGGAATAATATTCTCTTGCCTTAGTATTTTACATACTTCCTTGACCTCATCCAGGTCATCTCTTGGCTCCTTAACCTTCCTTCTTTTCACCTCCCTCCTAGACTACTCCTTTAGACACTAGATTTCTCCTTGTAAACTTTAAATGACATCCATGGTATCTTGATATACCTCCTTTTGATGCACAGGATCCGGGTACTTCCCATGTACCACTTCTTCCCTTGAAACTAGGTTCTTCTACCTTGGTATTTCCTTTGTGTGCATGACCTTTGCTCTTGTTGTTACCATAACAGATTCCAAACCCACATAACATGTCACATGTGGCATCCATTATGTGTATGTCTTATTAATTATTACCATTGTAGTGCCCTTGTCTTTCTAGTGCTTTGATGATTCATGTGCTCAAACAACTCAGGGCACTCCTCATACTTGTGCTTCTTCCTACACCATGAGCACTACAATAGATCTAGGCACTCTCATTTGTAATGCTCTGTAGACCCACAATTAAAATAGATTCCATATGGTAACTCACTTCTTCCTCCTTCATGGCTACCATGACCACGAATCCTCTACAAAATCCCCTTTGTGCGTGCCTCTATCTCGCACTCCTCATAATGGTGGTCATCACCTTTATAACTATTGTAAATGTTGGTCTGGCACACCCATGATCAATGGCCTCATGGATCTAATCAATAAGCCTACAATCCTTAGTATTGTGGGTTGTAGAGATGCAAACCTTAAAGTAGCAAGACACATTCTTCTTCAATTACACGTTGTAAGAAGTGACATCTACTTGCATTATGGTCCTCATGATATATTTCACAATCTATGGTTACGACATGTACTATCCTCTAGGGGAAACTATCCTTGACATGCCCCTCTACTTCACAATTTATACACCATATACCACTACGAGTCTCATGGGATGAGTTCGTATACAACTTCTCCAGCTGCTTAGCCATAATAATGATCTAAGCTTCAAGAAATTGGCTAACACTAGTATCAACACTTCCAATAGCTTTGGTGCACATAGTAGCTTCCAACACCTCCCACCGATCTGTGAAATTTTTATTAGATAGGGCTCTTATAAAAGTTGTTATCAACCCCCCAACAAACTATTGAGCATGTTGTGAAGGGTGAATTTCATATGATAATTTTGACATGAGGATTTTGAACTATGCATCATACTCCTGTACACTCTCCAACATTCCCTGTTGAATATCCTTCAGGGCATTGGTGTTCTTTTGTTTGAACTCGGAATGTGGAATTTTGCCAAGAAGGCATTCTTTAATGTAGTATAAGCCACTACCATTTTATGAGGGTCATACTTTACTACACTAGTTGTGTGTGCATCCTTACAAAATCATTACAAACTTGCTATCCTTCTGCTCTGGGTTATGATCCCCTTTTTTTCCATAACAACTCACACTTGTGAACATGTTCTCAGTAGCATCTTTAATACCTCTGTAATCTAGAAAATGTAAATATATCTCAAAGAAGACTTGAGGGGGTGGGTGGGTCCTTGTCCTCCCGAGCCGAGTCCTTAGTTTACTCCACCCCTTGATCCACCGGATCCACTAGGTCTTATGCCTCTTATGCCACAAGATCCACCAAATCCACCAGTCTTGTGCCTCCCGACCCACCAAATCCAACAGTCCATCGTGTCCTATAATGGTTGTGCCAGGGTCCCCAATGTTCCATTGAACTACGTGTCGATGGTATGTGATAATGCCCCACTACCACTAGTGTAGCCTGTGCCACTCATAGATGCGAGACCGAAGGACTGTACTTTCTCCTTGTCAAAAATTCCTTTAAATATTGGAATATGCATATCCACGAAGTGGGAAATGAAAAATTATATCTCCTAGGAGCAGATTTATCACTTCTATTGATACTAACTGGGTAAGTGATACTCCTTCCTTGATTTGGAAAACCAAGCATTAGGGTTTGGTCACTAGGTGGGTTCAGATACATGCCAACGAATCTTCTCTCTCTACATGAAAAAATATCATCAGAAGCTGAAGGGGTCTCTCTTACGCACTTGCCAAGATGGGTTAGCATAGACTACTCAAGTTCCACGTCGTTTGCGTGAACCATAACTCCTTAACACAACGTCTGCCTCCATAGATACATCACACTTACAACCTTGTGTTGTCTAGAAATATCCCTTTCATGTGCTTCACTATACTTGAGTCACCTCTCCTCCCTTTCCTTCTCTATCATAATATCTTGCCATCTTCCTCCACCCTAGCTTCCTTACCCAACACTCAAAATGGTTTATCCGTCCATTAGAAATGCCTCTAAACTCAAGGTAATAATCAATATATTCATTTCCAAAGGGATAGCTCATAGAAATGATCCTATAGGCTCCCATAGAAACTCAAACTCAGCAAATTCTCTAGACAAGATTATGTAGAAATATCATACTCTATAGTGTAGCTAGCTAGCTAACACACCTTTCCACCAATGATCCACAAAGATGAGTCCACGTCGAGATCTACATCCTACAACCTTTGGTATTCTTCTTGAGTACACATGCATGCTCTATAATACCATCTTGATCTATATGCATATGTTGAGAGCCATTCATACAATTCTACTGGGAATCAACAAAAAAGTTTCATATAAATCATAGTAGAGGTTATCTTCTACCCATCTATGTGCATCAAAATCAGATCCAGTGTTGAATCTCTGAGAAAATTTATCCTCCGTGATTTTGAACCATGATTCAACACTTTCCAAAGTTAAATGCTTTATCATTACTCATTTCATAGATCAATATGTATTCTATTTCCCACTATAAATTTGAAAAGAGGTCCTAGCAACAGAACCAAGATGTAGTCATTTTTACACCCATCACAAAGGAAAGAAATCCCATGTGTGTTGGCCTATCAACCAGCGGGTCTTTGGGCACTCACCTCAAACACACATGGGTTTTGAGTCTCTCTTTTATGTGAGTTAAGTGGGAAACCATCATTTATGTCATGAACTTCACGAATAAAAGTTGAAATGAGACATATAATCATCATAGGTCTTAGAACGGTCTCTAGACAAATGTATTCATTAAAAACAGAGGGTACTTATAGATAATAGATAGAACTACAATAGAAACAAAAATATATAAGGATTTACATCTATTCCATAACATCCATGAATAGAAATAAAAAGATATAGATATGAACTAAATCAATTACACTCATACTCATTCATGTTTGTAAACTCATTACATTCAATGGATCCATTAGACTACCATAGCTTGATCAGACCGAAGTCATGCATCACAGCAGGGATCATGTCCTTCATCTATACAAAGAAAAATGTACAACCCAACCCCTTAATACATTACTCCTTTATATATCTTCTACCCAATCCCATAGAGTTCTCATAGTATTTATGTAGAGCTCTGCTCCTTATGATCTCCTCTCCTTTCTATCTAATCTCTCCCTCCATCTCTCTGATCTATATCTATTTTTCTCCTATTGGAGTTTGCATATATAGGCATCCCAAAGTGCCAAATCATCCTTCTGTGGCCTTAGATCCGATGCCAAGTGTTTGAATGTGGTCCTCCATGGGAGAATGCTTCTCCAAGCCTGAGCTCTCCAATTTTTGCCATGATGTCTTCTAGAACCTTCTATCACATGGAATATTTCTATCGTGTGTATCACATTGCAAAGTCGACACCTTATCCACTACGCATGCGCAGTTGGGTCACACTTTTCTCGTGTCCTTCCCAAAATACCCAATATGGCTAAGTCCTAAAACCTTGGCTCTGTCCGCGCGCACACCATTGGTTTTCTTAAACCATTCCTTAAACCTTGTCATATGCACCTTCTCCTTTCGCACCCTTCTTCAACTAGGCCTTGTATGCCTACGCACCTTTGTGTACTTAGCCACTATTTTGGGGTCCCAACACAACTTTTTGAAGATGATGCCTAGGTTTAGATGTTTTTTCAAAATGAAGGATAGTTTACCAATTATAATATGGACTAGGATTCGATGGTTTTTTTTTATGATGGTAAAGAGACTCTATTTAAAAATACATTATTCAATTAAAAACCAATACCATTCCAAGAGGTTTGGTTGTGTTAGAGTCAAAATTTGATAATGTTGACCGCATTGTTAATAGACATATGTCAGCTTCAAGAAATGTGGAGGAACACAACTTGGGGACTGATGGTAAACCTAGAAAAATATGGCTAGCAATGACCTAAATAAAGAAGAAAATGAGTCATATGTCCAATTTTTAAAAAGTTACCAGGATTTCTTGGCGTGGTCATATTCAAAATTGAAGGCATATAGGGAGGATATTTTCCAACATGAGATACCATTAGAACCTAATGCCAAGCCATTTAGGCAAAAGAAAAGGCCAATCAATCCACTTCTTTCCCTCAAAATGCAAGAGGAATTAAAAAATTAAGGGATGGAGGCATCATACAACCCACAAGATATTCTTCATGGGTGGAAAACCTAGTACCAGTTTGAAAGAAAAATGGAGATATAAGATTGTGTGTGGACTTTAGGAATTTGAATAAGGCCTCAATCAAAGACAATTATCCCTTTCCTAATATGGATAACATGTTGTAGTTGGTTACTTTCTCTAGGTTTTTGTCTACTCTAGATGCATTCTTAGGATATAATCAAGTGGTGGTAAAACAATAAAAAATAATTAAAATTGTTTTCACCTCTCCATGGGGTACTTATGTGTATGTGAGAATTCCATTTGTCCTGATGAATTTTGGAGCTAAATTTCAAAGAGCCGTTAGCATTCTCGGGTACATAAATGATATTATTGCTGCATATTAAGATGATGATACAGTGTTTTCAAGGAAGAAGAGTGATCACTTACATCATTTGGAGAAATTTTTGTTAAGATACAGAGAGTATGGCATCTCATTGAACCCTAAGAAATGCCACTTTGGGGTTAAAAAAGAAAAACTATTGGGGAACATTATATCTAACGAAGGGGTAGTGATCGATCCTGAAAGAGTGCAAGCTATTGTTAAAGTTCCTACTCCCAAAACTAAGAAATTAATTCAATATTTCTTTGGTTAGATAAACTTTATCATGAGATTCATTTCTAATTACATTGAGATGACCATCCTTATCACAAGTATTCTAAAGAAGGATCGGGCTATCAAATGGGAGGACAAAGTTATCCAAGCTTTATGGGAATCAAGGAAGCACTAAACAATTCTCCCGATTAAAAAAAGGATTTTCAAATGTTTTCTTTTACTTCTGAAAATACCATTGCATCTGTATTATTGCAAAAAAATGAGGGAAGTAAAAGGCCAATTGCTTTCTTTATTAAAGCATTGTAGGGTGCTGAGTTAAAATATACCATCATGGATAAGCATGACTTTTCCTTGGTTAGAGAAGAAAAAAATTATAGGTCATATATCTTAAGTTCCAAAATCACAACTTATTTTCCCCATACCATGGTCAAGGACATCTTGTCAAAAATAAAAATCTTAAGTAAATTATGTCGATGCGTGAACAAGTTACAAGAATATGACATGGATAGTTAGACTACTAAGTGGTTAGAGGTCTAGGCTTGAAAAAGCTAATGGTAGAAAGCACTCTACAAGTGATAGAGATAAATGAAGTTGAGGAGGGCGATATGAATGTTCATGAAAAATTAGTCAATTTTGCATGGTACAAGGACATCATATTTTACCTTAGAAATTTGGAGTGTCTTGGACATTTAGATAAAAATAAAAAGAGGTCACTCAAGTTATCCTCCCAAAAGTACATCATCACTAATTATGGATTGGCATGGAAGAATCTTAAAGGGGTTCTCCTAAGATGTATTGTTGAAAATGAAGCTCCCAAGTTAATTGCAGATTTTCATGGAGGAGTTTGTGGGGGGAATTTTGCTAGAAGAGTAACTACCCACAAGATCTTGAGGGTTGGTTATTGGTGGCCCACACTTTTTAAAGATACAACCTTATTAGTAAGAAAATGTGAAAAATTTCAATGATTTTAAGCAATAATGAAATCTTTAGGAGCTCTCCCTTTACAACCAGTATCAATTGAAGCCCCTTTTAAACAATGGGGTATGGATTTTTTGGGAAGATATCAGATCCTTTCAAGTGCATGCTACAAATGGATATTGGTGGCTACTGATTACTTCACCAAGTGTGTTAAGGCTATCCCTAGTAAGAAATAAATTCATCAGATTGTTATGGATTTTATCCTAAATCATATAATTTGTAGGTTTGGAGTACCTACCAAAATAGTTGTTGACAATGCCATGAGTTTTGATCTAAGCCATTAGTTTCCATGTGTCAAGAGTATGTGATAAACCTAATTTATGTATCTAATTACAACCCTTGGGGTAATAGACAGGATGAATCAAGAAACAAAAATATGTTGAATATAATTAGATAGACATTAGAGGTTAATAAAAGAAGATGGGGTGAGAAATTGAAGTTTTTGTTTGGGCAGATAGAATCACTACTAAAAGAGCTACTTGAAAGATCCCATTTGAATTAGTCTATGGATTTCAGACCCTTATTCCCCTACACATGTAATTATCTTCTTACCAATTCATTTGGCAACTTGAGGATAAAGAAGTCAGCCCTTATGATGTAATAATTAATCAGATTGTTGTATTATATGAAGAAAGAAGAGAATTCCACGAAATACTTTTGAAGTTTTGGGAAAAGCTTAAAATTTTATTTTAAAAAAGTAATTCCTAGAATTTTCAAAGTGTGGGTTATCTTGTGTTACTATGGGATAGCATACATGAAGAAAAAGGAAAGCATAGAAAATTTGATGCATTATGGATGGGCCCTTATTCCATTGATATAAAAATTGGTGAGCATAATTTCTTATTAAGGGATCTAGATGGATAATTACTTGAGTTTCCTATCAATGGAAGGCACCTGAAACATTTTATTGACTGATTCCCAAATCAAGGTAACAATCAATGTAAAGTGTATAGTCTTTTTGTTTTATTTCATTTTTTTGTTAGTGTTTTTGGTTTGTTTTTTGTTTTTCTTGTATGTTATGACCGGTTTCCTTGATTTCTCGGTATGTTTTAGGGAGATGCATTGTTATTACTTGATCCGGTGCATATGTTATTTGACTCCATTTCCCAGTGAATTTTAGCATGTGGTCTACTATATCTATGTTGTGTTTGGTTCTTGTGGCACCCACAGGGAGTTCCCATCCCCAAGTTAGAGCTGGTATTGGTTCTCGAAATAATCTCACCCCCTTTTGCTTGGATAATTCCTTCAAATTTTGTTATGTTTTCTACTTCCCCATGAGAGGTACAAGTTTGAAAGTTACATTCATGATTAAAATGCATTTGATATTCCCATTTGTAGGTCACTTTTCCTCTTTTGGTCTAGGATTGTGTTAGGCATGTTTTTTAAAAATCATTGCAAAAAATGATCATGAATTAGGTTTAAATCAGAAAAATTACATATGTGCACTATTCCTTGATCATTTTAAAATTTTCATATTTGTTTTTGCTACCCGATGATACATGGCATGTTCTAGTTAGTTACAGTATGGCAGATTTAAGTTGTAAACTTTTAATATTTTATAGATTTTATAATGTACAACTTAATCCCCAAGGCCCAATGAATATACCTTTGAATATTCATAGTCAGAAGATATACAAACACAAATTTACTCTACCTTCGAGGAAGTACACTTGTCACAAATTGGATGGATGCGGGAATCGGAGCATAGTTGTATTTCCACACACTAAGGTAATAATGTATAAAGGTTCAAATATGATCCCAAGGCCTGCAAAGGACATGTGGCTCTTTCTTATGCAAGGAGTGGGGAAGCAGTTCATCAGAGCATATTGGTATTTTTGGGCTCAATTGAAAACATGAACAAATTTTCAGAAAATGCTGATGACTCCACCACCATTCAGATATGACATGTGTCAAGCTCAAGATGAAAGTCAAAAGCACACAATCAGGTCAAATAGTTAAGTGTGCAAGTGTTTATAACACGAAGCAAAAAATGAAAAGAGTTGCCTAGAGCCCATATTTACATAAGGATTTTCCACGTGGATGACTCACATTTAAAAATAGTGAAAATTGAAATGGACGGCCATGATGCAACACATTAATTTTTTCCACCATCAATGCATTTTCACACAAATAAAGAATGATTTTTGAAGTATTTTAATGCTTTGATCCCTTTTCTATCGTTTTTTGAGATCTAGATACCATTGTTAGAAATTTTCATTAAGACACATCATGAAATTGATCCTGAAGATAGAATTGGAGACTAGATATCAGAAAGCTTTCAAATTAAAGTTGAATTGCTTAGGCACTCATGGGAAAATTGGTAAGAACTAAGGAACTCCTGTACTTTTCTTTTATTAGCAAGGAAATTGGAAGTAAAGCTAGGGTTTTTAAGATGAAAACCATGTCGTCTACATTTTTGGTTACATCTAGAATCACTAGTGATTCAGATAAAATCACAGACACAGACTTAATGAATGTCGAATTAAAATATTTTCTTCAAATATTGAATAGCCCTAAAAAGAGAGAATCTATGAAAGCAATTCAAGATAGTTGTATCACTTTAGTTGGTGCTATTCCACCTTCAGTACATTTCCCAAAATTAGTATGGCTTTGCGCTATGAATTATGACCCAAAAAGAGGGAAGTACTAGATGGAAGTGGTGATGTAGTGTTGACTTTGACACCTACAGCTATTAGAATAATGCTCAAGTTGCATGTAATAAGAAATCCAATAACCTTGGGTATTAATTTATCCTTATGATATTATGAGGAAAATAAAAAGGATTATGTTAGGCTCATAAATACTAAATGGCTCTTAATAGAGAAAAAGGAAACCACTTGAATCCCTAAAATATTGGTTAGGGCACAATTTGTTGAAGAAGTAGAGGATGTTATTATATTTTTAAGTCAAATGGCTGGGTTGGAGACCATGAATGAGTTCAAGGAATGGATGTGCACTTACATGTGGATAGTTTTGGAAAAGAAAGGGAGCATTTATTGGGAAACTTTCATTGCGAGAGGCACTTCATAGTCACATGGTTTCATTGGCAGAAAAATAGAGATGGGTGATACTTTAGAATTGGAATTTCACATTATGACCTATTTTATTTATAATATCATAGGACATAGGCATTTCCCTGGCCTCTTGCCACGTGTTGAATTTAAAGAATTCCAAATGCATGAGAATTGCCCCTAATTACAATTGGTTAATTGGAGGGGAAATTCAAGATTGGTTAATGATGCCTTCTTTTCACCAATTATATGTTTATTAAAACTAGAATGGGAGCATTACAAGATCTCTAAGGAGGCTACACAAGTGATCATGGAATACAGATGTTATTTCATTCGGTATGAGAATTTTTCATATATCAAGGTTAGTGATTTTGAAGGTCAACCATTTAAATTTCCAAGATACTTACATGATAAAATGGCCATGTTTGAATTGGTGAGGAAATTTACACCGGTTCACAAATTAATTGTGGGGAAGCACAAGAAAAACATTAATTTTCCCATCAAGGTTGGAAGGTACTCTTTCCCTTCAATTATAAAATCTAGGTTAATTGAAGATGAGATGAAAAGGTTTGGGATGGAGAATTTTAAGGCAAGGGACAACTATGATATCAAGTGGGTTTTCAACAATATTGCAAATAATTTTGAACATGAGCCTCAATTTGAGGACTATTGGATGAATTTCAAAGATGAGGAAGAGTTCAGGCTAAGAGACTTCTCTAGAATGAACCTTTCCCAAATTATAGATTTCAAGATTGTTGTTATTCCTAAGGGAATTGTGGATGATCCACATATAGTGAGTAAGTATTATCTTGATCAAAAGGTGGAGGGACAACCTATATCCCCTTTAGACTAGAATGAAGAGGAATCAAATGATTCATATACTTGGATAACTGATGTAATGAGAAGAACAATAAATTGGTTAGCTCTAAAGAACATTGACTTATCAGTTCAAAACACAAGAATTCTCAATAACTTCAAGGATTTGGGAAATTTCAAAGAAGATATTCCTCTCTTGAAATAATGGGCTGATAGAATGGATCCCTTAGGCTGAAAATATCCTCAATTTCCTTCAAAAATTCCTACTTCAGAACTTATAGATGAATGGACTTCGCCACTAGTGGGACTAGTACTTCTATATCTGCTCTAAGGAAGAAGACTGAGGAAATGCTTCTGAAATATATGGAGAATGCTCCTATCACCTTTTCATTACCACTTCAAGAAAAATGGAAGGGTATGGTGTCTCATATGGTTCCTTTAAGTACTTTTCCAAAACCCCATAGTGCTGATAAATTGATGAGTGTGGCCATAACAAGTGGCCATTCACAATCTAAGTCACATAAATAAGAATGAATAACCATACCGGACCTTTAAAATTTTGAAAGGGCACATGAGAAACAAAAATTGTCTATGAACCAATATTGGTGATAAAATATGCTCATACACCCAAGAAACATAAGAACATGGATGTAGTGATTGACCCCCTAGAATAGGAATTAAGTAATGTTTTTCAACTATGACATGTAGCATCAATGTCACATGTAGGGAAATAAATTCCTTTATGTTTACCTTTACCTTCGAAGGATTAACAATGGGGAACACTCAAGACCAAATGACCTAGATAAATATTTCATTTAATCCAATAGATAGTGAAATCTTGGATCAAGATATGAAAACACCAAATCTCGATACTTGATGATGTTAATATACCCTTGTTTCAACAATTGTGGGATTTAATAAAGGCTCAAGAAGATATAATAATTGTTTATTGGTGAGGAATACTCCACATTAGATGCATTTGATATATATATATATATTTATGAAAAAACAACAAAACATGCAAATAATATTTGAATAAAATTAAAGAAATGGAAAATATTACTCATGTGTCAACCAGTGAAATCAGAATTCAAGCATTAAAAGATTATTCTACATATAAAATGGTTTCAGAGTCAAATAAGCCACGATTAGTCGGTGAACAGGGTATAAATATAAAGATATTACTAAAAGGAGATTATTTTTATAATTTCAATACTATTAAGGATGGTGAACCATGTATAACAAGGAAATATGTAGTTGAAAAGAAAACAGAGATGGAACAAGATGCAAATCTGCTAGGGATGAAATTATTGTTGATATGGATGTACATTTTTTGGGAGAGAATAGGGAATTAGCATCAGGAGAGCATTCTACCATGACACAACTTGAGGTATCAACAGAAAAAGAGGATGATAAGGTATTAAAAAAACTCTCCAAAGAAAGTAAAGCTATTGGAAGGGAAAGGAGAACCTACAAGAAAGATATCGGTTCAAGAAACTCCTAGGGAGAATATGAATTTAACATTGCATCAGTTGGAGAAATAAGGAAGAGACTAATCAATCCCAAGCTTAAAACCAAGAAGGAAGACAATCAAAGGAATTTCTAGTACAGGGTGAGAGCAAAGAAATGACTATTGAAGTAGATTGTGAAAATCGGTAGAATCATTAACCCAAGGTGAACAGAAATGTTCAAGAAGTTGGTGGTTTTCCTAAGAAACCCCAACAAGAATTGCAAGAAATAAAATTTGGGACAAGTCTTGCAAAGGGATGGATTAGGGAGTTGATTTCAAATGAAGAAAAATAAATTCTTCCTGTTCAGGCCATAGATCTCACTACTTTATCTTTTCCAAAAATGGGGAGAAATTCCAAAAAGGCTAGGGTTCTTACCAATACCCATACTAATTCACTAGGGTCTAAAACTTTAGAAGTAGCAATCCCTCACGAAGGAAAAACCAGAGACAATATAACAACTAGTGACTATAGTGTTCAACTCATTTCTTTAGGAAATCCTTCGAGAGATCAATTAAAATAGGGAGTATCAGAGGTAGTAAGTGACCTATTGCAAAAGGTTGATGAGGACAGGATAACAAAAAAATAATTGAAATAAAATGTCAAAGCTTTGAGTTCTAATATGCAACAGTGAATTGGGAAGCCTGGTCATACTTAAGCAAGTACCTCTATCAATACCCCTGAAGGAATAGAAAAAATTGATAAGGCTATTAAGAAGGTTCAAGCCATAGACACATGGGTTGAAAATTTGACAAAGAAGGGAAAATAAGTGATCGAAGAAGCCGGTAAAAGTATGAATAACTCGAGAACATTCTTAACGAAATTGATGAAATAATTGAGCAATGTGATAATGAAATCTTCTACTTTGAGGAATTTTTCCCAAAATGGACCACATAACTTGGCTTAGTGATGAAATGGTTGAAAAAGAGGGGATTATGCAAAAATAATTCAAATGAACCCAACATGATATGGAAGAATTAACAAATATCAGAGTGGAGATTATGAATGGTATCAAATAAAAAATTGAAATTAAAAGGAATCGGGTCAATAATACTCTAGATAGCATTGATTTAAAACTTGAAGATATGGTCTCTGATAAATTCAAAAAGAGCTATGGTGATCTAAATATTGATTTCTTGTTCAGATATTTTTAGAATAATATCTAGAAAGATGATTTCTCTTATAAATTCATTAAAACAATGAGGAAGATTGAAAACATAATCAAAAGTTAAAATCCAGGGCCGTCGGAATATAAGCATAAAATGGGTCACTCAGGTGGATGTAATACTAGACAAACATTGATATTTCCACACCATAAAGAACAAGAAGAATATGAAATTAATGATCTTTTTCAAAGATATGATGCATATGTGGCAAGGTTTTGAACAAAAATAAATAGGAAAGGAAACAAAAGAAGAAAGTAATGAAAACATAAGAGATGATGAACAAGCTTAGACTTGTTGTTCCTAAAATTGTACTTTCTTTCCATATTTCTTTTCTGGATGATGTTTTTATTTTATATTTATGTTTCATAAAGGATGAATGTTACTTTTAAATTTATTTCTTTCAAATATCAATTTTAATTTGGTAAAATGCATTAATTTTGTTGAAATTTTATGTACATTTTTCAAAGCATATAAACTATTGAAATGTTTGTTCTTTTTGCATGTTAAAAAGGGAACAAAATGGGGTTCTATAGGGGCCCCATCCCATGACAAAGAAGTTTGTGTACATGTTCAAAAGTAAAAACACCAAAGGAAAGATAATGCTCAAATATCCTTTATCCCTTCTTTGAAATTTCCCCCAATAGAGGTAGTTTGCTCATCAGCTTGTTCTTCCTCAACATGAACTCACTTAAGCCCTATGTTGTCTGGAAAAATATAATGGACCATGCTAGATCCCAGGACATCCCCATGTCCATCAATGACTCAAGAGTCATTCGGGGATTGTTCATGATATTTTCTAGCTCAATTTTCTTCTAATAGTAAGATACCCAATCTAGAATATCCAAACCTCCTCTGAAGAATGTTGTCTTCCCTTTCCCCTTGTGAAGGGTAGAATGACTAGGAACAGGTTGAAAGGGAACATCTACAGTGATTGGAAGAGAAAGAACTATAGCTAGGGGGCTAGGTGGATTACGAGGTCTTGAGCTAGATTTAGCTTCCCATATCATTGAGTGGGGTGGGCGTTCTCTTAGAGATGGAACTGTTGAGGTCCCAAAATTCATGCTCTTAGAGAGTATAATGATGCATTGAATGAGTGGATGACTAAACAGAAAACCTACCCTTATTTTCCCACAGTAGAAGAAATTGTCACTTCAGAGTGGCAAGTAGACAAGGATGTCTCCTCTTCTCCATCAGAAATTATAATTGGGGGTTGGTAGCTTGAATCGCCCCTTCTCTTCCCTAAACTTGGTGCTTTGGTTCTCAGTGAGTGATTCTAATTACACCTATTCTAGCTTCCACTTTTCTAGATAAATAATACTTTGTTCTATTTCAATTATTTTGTGAGAAATGGTGGGCACTATATCAATGGAAGACTTTTCATAAAGCACATAGGATTCCTTAGGGATCTCCTTCAGCACAAATTCTTCATCACATAAAAAGGGACACTCCAAATCATTTTTCCTAGACACTTAACGCCTCCTTTCAATCAAGAATTTCTTTAGGTCTTTAGGATTTTTCTGGTGTTCCCACTAAAAAATATGAAAATACATGGATTGAAAGGCTAAGAAGACATGACTGATTTTTATCAACCTCAGGAGGAGTGCAAGCTGAACTTCTCAATAAGTAAAAGGCACTCTAGTTTCCCACGGACATGTTATATCAAATAAAGCTCTAACAAATGCTTCATCTGGACCATGTAAGTCAAAATTTTGGTTTAAATCCTCTAAAGAAATATTTTTCAGACTATGTGTTATAAGCACTTTTGCCATTTTGCTGATAATAATTATGAAAAAGTTCTTTACCTTCATAATAGGAAAAGAAATGGATAATGGTGAAAGGGTAGAGCTGATTTTTATAGTAAGAAGGGTGCATATTGATCTGATTGAGAGAAATATTTCCCATGAGATGAAATAATATTTTTATCAGCTCGTACGAAGAAAATTTAAGAGTTGGAAGGAATTAGGAATGAGCAGAACCGATGAATCAATATGATTTGACAAAAACCATGTGTGATGATTAGGCCAATAAGACATGAAATGAAGTGCACAACACCCAAGATAGATTCTTGGGAAGTAGATAAGGGTATCTGTCATATAAGAATCACCTGGAAGTGCTCAAAGGTCCTAAAAAGTGATTATCCAATCACTGTGTGAAAATAATGATTAAATAATCTTCAAAAAGTGGTGAATTGGTATCTCGGTGATGCACAAACATAACAAATTGAAACAGGATCACATTTCTTACAATTGGAAACAAAAGGAAAAGCATTTTCAAAATAAAAATGTGGTTTAAAATGTGTGTTATAAAGGGGAATATTGCCTCGAATATTCATGCTTTTGGGGAAATTTAGAAAGTTAATGAGTGAGTAGAATGGTATAAAGGCAATGAAAATGATCACACAAAAGGGGGTTAAAATTTTCTAAGAATTGTTCAAAGAAAAAGAGAGAGATGAGAGAACAACCATTTTCCCAAGAACTTATCAGAGAAACCTGTTACTTTCTTTGAGCCTTCAAATTTAGTCATGTCAAGATGGTTGCAAGTGTCTAACCATTGAAAAGCATTGAGACTGTAGATCTACTTTCCCTTGTTGATAAATTTGATGAGCCTTGAATTAATTGTGTTAATCATGAGCATTGTTGTATTTATCATCAAGGTGATGTACTACAAAATATTTATTTATGTTCCCATTGTAATCTTATTTGTGGATTCTTTAAGTCACACTTAACTCTATCATTCTAATAGCATTTTTGAAATTGCAATTATACTACTAAGAAGAGCTTTAATTTCATTTATGTAATAAACAAATTTAAAATGACTATGTTATCATTTTGTTAAAAGTTTATTATAAGACTTCGAGTGTATCTTAGGTGTGACAAATTGCAATTCACTAATGTTTAATTAAATCTTCAACATGAGCCTTTATTTTTGAATCTTTAAATATTGTGTGAAATAGTACGTTATTGGGTTCTTATGAGCATACATATTTTGGTTGAAGGCTCATTATGAAGTATTTGATGTTTTTTGTCTCGTATCTTGTAGTTTTCCCAACATTTGTTGAAGTTTCTATGAAATATGGTATAATCAAATTTATCCTAATTAATTCTCCAAATCAGATACATCCAAAACCAACTAATCCTACCATAATTTTCCATGCTTTCCTTACTAAAGCCAAAAAAATACTAAATAAAGTTAGTTCCTTAGTGTCTTTAGAATTTTAAGCTTTGTTTGGAAGACATATGCACTCTCTAAAAGTGACAACTCGTGATAGTTATCCTTTTTTGAATTGACCATGTCTTCCCAAAGTTATTTCTCAATTATTCCACAAAATAATGCCAAGTATTATAGATACATCCACCCCTCTTGAAATTATAGACTACAGAACGGGTCCTCTCACCCTAGTTAAAGATAGAGCCTAAAGTAGGAGGGTAGGTCATACCCTTAACAAGGTCCTACCTAACTCCTCTAAGCTTGAGTGATAAAGAGATGATGAGATCCTTCCCCGGCTACAAAATGACATTGATCTAGATCTATCATCCTCTAAACATCAGGTTGATGTTGCTTGGCTATAAAGGGAGGATCGATTTGGGTACCAACACCAATCGACGCCATTTCCAAGGAGATTTGTTTAATTACATACGAATACTGACTCTTGGTAATGTTTCTTAAAATTTTAGATGCAAATATGTTGTTTAAACATCATCCTTAGTTAAATTTTGTAACGATTTAGGAAGATCAAAAGTTCATTGTGTAATATTTCCTTGTTTAAGTGAACATTGCACTAGATTTGCATTACTAGTGGTAAATGTTGAAAAAGGATGATCAAATATGTCAATATTTATAGAAATTAAGTATCGATAGGAAATTCATGAGTCATTTATAGTGTTTAACACATCTAAGGTCAAAATACTTGGTGAAAACTCCATTTTGGTTTGATTTTTTTTGTAAATGTCAATTTCTTAAGATTTTCCAATTGAGATTTGTTGCTAATATTTGCAAATCTTGAAGGAATAAGGTATTTCTCTAACAAATATCCTACTATAAGGTTGTTTCCAGAGCTTGGGAAAACAAAATTGAATAAGAGACAAGTTTGGAAAGCATTGGGGGATCAAGAGTCAAGAGAGAAGGTAGTACCAGTCATGGAAGGTGATCAACCTATAGTTGAGGATTATCCTACATCTTCAAATAGTTCAAAATCAAATAGTCCTCGTGTAAATTTAAATACTCCAACTGGTGAAGGGCCATCATTTTTATTTGGAATAGGTGTCCCTCATTTATTTCCTTTATCACTCAAGACTGATAGGGTTTTTTGTGAAACTGAGTCACTAGAGGATATTTACTTTGAAGATCATACACATGTATCCCAAAGATCTCTTATCCCACACCATTTTAATCCTCCTATAGGATCACCTCCTCAAAATAACATGGCTCATCCTCCACCTAGACCTCCTTTTGTTGTCAACACATTTGGACCAATAAATTTTAGAGGCATGGTTGGGTATCCTAATGTTGTACCACAAGATGTAAGAAATAGGTTTCTGAGTTTCGGGGAATAATGTCATCACCGGTGATCAACATCTAAGACTCTCGATATATGGTATAATAAACTTTATCTTGTTTAATTCCCAAATTAGATACATCCAAAACCAACTAATCCTACCAGAATTTCCCATGCTTTCCTCATTAAAGCCAACAAAATGCTAAAGAAAGTTGGTTCCTTACTGTCTTTAGTAGTTTAAGCTTTGTTTAGAAGACATCTGCATTGTCTAGAAGTGACAACTCGTGAGAGTTATCCTTTATTGAATTTACCATGTCTTCTTAAAGTTGTTTCTCAATTATTCCACAAAATAGTGCAAAGTATTATTTATACATCCACCCCTCTTGAAATTATAGACTACAGAACGGGTCCTCTCACCCTAGCTAAAGACAAACTAGAGTGGGAGGGTAGGTCATACCCTCAAAAGGTGTTATCTAACTCCTCGAGCTTGAGTGACATAGAGATGATGAGATCGTTCCTCGGCTACAAAATGACATTGATATAGATCTATAATCCTCTAAACATCGGGCTGATGTTTCTTGGATACAAAGTGAGGATCGATTTGGGTACCAACACTATAATTACAATGAACAAGGTCATACAGCTAGTTTTTTCTTTTATGATTAAACTATTCAAAATGGAGGTTTCAAGAGGAATAATTCAATATTACACTACAATTTTAATGAGGTTTTTCATGTGGAAAGAGTTTTATTTCATGTTTATTCATGAAAAAATAGACATTTCAAAGTTCTAGAATGCAAGGAGATAGTTTTCATAGAATGCATAACTACAATCAAGAGAGAGTATGGGAACCAAGACAAGACTATGGTGTCTCATTAAGAACTTATGATGATGGAGTGAAGGGTAGAACCAAAATTTATGATTGGAAGAGAGAGGATGCAAGTGTTTTTCAAGTGCCCAAAAATGCTTAGGACCTCTTCAATACATTATTTTAGGACCTCTTTAACAAAGGGAGATTTTTTTTGGTAAGTATGTATGACTCCTCCATGTGCATAAGGTATGTCCTTATGTTTATCTAAGTATGTTATCATGGTTTTATTTGGTTGTTCTTTAGTATGAGATGTCATGATCTCTATTTTTAGCATAAGAAGTACATGTATGTGTTCATAAAGTCTATGTTGTTCTATTCTCATGGTGGAATTTTCAAGAAAGATGTTTCAGTTTGATCAAGTGTCTCATTTTTGTGTCCTAATAATTAGTTAATTGTCTTATAGTGTTTACTCATAATCTATATGTTTAAGGCTTGCAATATTGAATGATTATTTTGTCTGTGAAGTTGTTTCGTGGTTATATTGATTCCTATGAAGTGACATAAAGTAAGCATGTATTAAAGAGGGAAATATTAAGTATGTTTATGATTCTATGATGTGTGTGTAGTTATGAAGGTTTCATAGAGCTTGTAAAAGGATATGAGATTTATCAAGTGTATTCCTTCCTCTCAAGAGGTTTAGTAGGTTCATTAAGAGTTGTACGGGCATCAATTTTGGTTTTTGTGTGTCATTGGGTCATGTGGCATGATCTTTCAAGGTTGTGAATAAAGACTTGAATGTGTTTGAAGATGGGTAGTGTGATCAAGTTATGACTTGATTATTATATTTCTCTAAATCTGGTGTGGTCAAGACATGGTATAATCTAGTATGCACCGGAGAAAATTTAAGTTGGTTTGAAGTATACAAATATTATACATGCCTCCAAATCAAGTAAATGTATTATCATGAGTTTGAGGATTTCTATGACAAGTTTGATGCTGAAATGTTTGGTTTTGTGAAAAATTATTGGTACCTTTACAGCTAATATGCTCTAACTTTGTGCCTACAATTCTTGTTTGAACGTTATGAATGACAAGTGAAATTTGAATGATGAAATAAAGGTATTAAGTGCTAAAAATATATACATATCATCTACACAAGGTGGAATACAAGATAAAAAATATTTTTGCTCTAATTATGTACACATTCTTGGGTAGTTATGATAATGTTAAAATTTGATTGTGAGGTGCCTAAAGACCTAATCTGAGTTTTGTAATTTTTAAACATGGAATAATCCTTTTGGGTGAGTCTTCAAGTCTTGAGGAAGTGATGGTGTGCTCAAATGGGTGTCTACTTCATTAAATCAATCATCATGATTACTTGTATATTAAAATTTATGTGTGTTCCTTGTGATACCCAGGGAAGTAAGTTGTGTATATGCATATGATAATAAAACATTGGCATAGAGAGAAACAATGATTCTCAAGTAATTTAAAATCATAATCCAATGTACATGAACAATGAATGATTGGAAGTTGATGATTTAAGGTTAAATTGTGTGTTGGTTTTCTCTATATATTTCTTGGAGATTCAAAACTATGCATCTACATGAATACATTATCTCAAGATTGTAGGTGTCTTCTTGACTTGTCATTGATTGTGCATGAGAATAATGAGCTTGATGATGGTTTCTGAGAAAGAGATAAATGATCCACATGATCCATTATACTCAAATGTGGTAATCATAGTGAAAGGATTTGTGAGACACTCCAAAATGGCGTTGATGGAAATATGAAGTAAGCTACAAGTATGTTTAACAATTTTGTCTCATTTTTTATCAAGTTGGAGACCTAATTCACAAGGGTATAATATTATGGAGTTATTTTATGGGTTATTGAGTTGAAAAATGCATTCATAGGTGCTTTCCCATAGTCACATCTTGAAAAATGATAATAAATGTTTAAAGAGACCATATCATAGTGATCTCGAAGATAATGTATGCATCTATAGGAAGAAACACTTGTTTAGATCTTGTTGGATGGGTTTTGAAACTTTAAGGAGTTGATATATGCAAGTGAAATAGTATTATCATCCATAGTATTGTGAGGAAGAAGTTCCTAGACATGGAAAGTCTTTTTTGTCAAAATTTGACTTCATGATCAAGAAATTGCATGTTATAAGGTACAATGTATGTATGTCAAAGGAAAAATGTGTTGAATTTTATAGGTATGAATGTATGGATATGAATTTTAGAAAATATTATTGTCCTAGAAATAATGTTTTAGAGATGTCAAAGTGTTTGAGTGTCAATGTACCATGGTTGGTAAGATTCAGGTTTTAGTGAACTCATAGGTAAGGGTATAATGTTACAAGTTTAGTGTAAGAGTAAAAGGCATATTTTGATGCTTCTCCAAAGTCTATGGTATGTTAATATCATGTATTATGGGTAAAGATGATGCCAAACATTTTTATATGGTATTGGAAGTTGATTTCATCTATGAAGTATAATAGGTATGTCTAGTTGGTTAGAAATTATCATACTTATTTCATAGTGCATCATACGAGGACTGTAGGAGCTTGTTTTAGGTGTGTTGATAATGTATGAGAAGGGATACAATGTTTTCATTCCTTATTAAGGTCAAACAAGATGGTGAAAGTGTGGAGGAATGTGATCTTGAAATTGTAAGTCATGTTTGAATCAAAATAATGGGTCAAGATCCTAAGTAATATTATCTCAAGTAGTACGGTGACAATCGAAAAGCTTATACGGTGTAAATATTGCTCAAGTGTGTAAAGTGTCTTCATGATAGGATGGGGTTGAGAGAATTCCTATATTCATTTTTGTACCCCTAGACCAATAGTCTAATCCCATGTGCATCAGATCTATCACCCAACGGACCGGGTGCTCACCCGAGGCATGCGAGGGAACCAAACCCATCCTTTGTGTGAGAATGCATAATTTATGATAGATACTTGAATGCAGAAGAATGGAAAAGAACCATGCATTTAGCTTGAGAGCTTATGATGAGTTTCTATGATAATGCACCCATTCAGACAAGGAAATAATTAACATAACATAGATATGCACCATAATAAAAAGGAAATGTACAAGGGTTTACATCCATTCACAAAGCATATACACAAAAACAGATCCATATATATAAAAATATAAACCATGGACAACATATATTCTCATTTAGCATGTTTGATAATCAAATTTCATTAATTTGTGCCATCACGAGATCAATATAATAAAGTGTAGACCAAAGTCATGTATCGAACTAGACTTAGGTCCCTCATATTACATAGAAAACATAGGCCCGTCCCCTTGTTATTCCATTACTCCTATAGATCATGTAAACCCAACTGTATAACTTTGCATGATATCTTTGTCGAGCTTCACCTCTCACTTCCATTCTCTCGCTCTACATATTTTCCTCCAATGTCTTTTTTTCTTCTACCGAGTGCTTGAATGTATAGCATCAACAACCACCGTCATGCCTTTTAAAAGTTACAGATTAGTTTCCAAGTGTTGAAGTGGTTCTCCATGGGATTATGCCTTCTCTAATCCGAGCTCTCCACTTCTTGCAATGATGTCTTCTGGAACCTTCTATTACATGCCTGGAATATTCCCTTTTTGATCCACAGTCACTAGGCTAGCACCTTATCCACAAGGGTCATGCTTTTCTCGTGTGCTTCTAGGATGCCAAATGTGGCTAAGTACAAAACCTATTTTTCCTTGCACGTACATGCCATGTGTTCTACAAAACCCTTCTAGAACCCTTTCCCTACATGCCTTCAACCCACACGCCCTTCTTCAACTAGGTCCCACACACCCACGCACCTTTTTGTACTTAGCTGATATTTTGGGGCCCAACATCACCCCACACTACAACCAAGTTCTTTGTCCTCATAAACATTGTTCAATAAATAATTTAGAATTGTGGATCCTTACAAATGGTTGAAATGGAAGAATGAGTGAACGAAGAAATGGGGAAAAGAATGAAATAATGGGGATCTTTATTTACTTCTAGAGGAAAGGAAATCCTTCCTTAAATCATCTTCTAACTTCCCCAAGTGTCAACCTCATCCTGCGCACTTATTGGTGAGGTCACCCACTAGGGTACTCACTTCTTTAAAAATAAGCTCCTCTCCATTAGCAATCATTGTCTCCACAATATCCTCCAGATGCTTTCCTAAATCCTCAAGCACATCCATCCTCTGAGTGATTTGAGGGTGAATTTCCTTTAGCTGGTTCTTGATTGACCCTAAAAGGTCTCAATGGCCTCTAATTTCTTTTCTACCTCATCTAGGATCTTGTCTCACTCAGCCCTATTCCCTTTGTTCTTTTCCTATAACTACTTGAGTTCCGCTACATGGTTGGAAACTAAGACACTTGCCACTCTATCTCTATCCACATAATTATCATAGGAAGCCTCAACGGCTTGCTCGGTGGCCTTTATATTAGTGAGGATCTTGTTGTACTAAGAAATAATCTCCACAACCTTCATCTTATTTTCTTTCTCTTGGCACGCCAATGCCTCCTCTACTAATTCTAGGGAAAGTGGTCACCTCTCTATAGTGCTTATGTAGGTCAATTCCTCTAGGAATTGCAAGGATAATCCATAATTTTGTGAGGATGGTGTTAAGTCTGGATGCTTTAGGACAATGGCATACGTGATCATCTTTATCTTCTTGTATGCCTCACACACCCTTACCTTCTCATATTTTAACTCACACCTTAACTGAGTACTGATTAGTTCCTCCTACTTTAGGTCCTTTCTTTTCTCCAGGAGCTCCTCCTCCCTTTTCTCCAACTCTACCTCTAGGAACTTTACCCTGTCATTTCTCCCGAAGAGCCTGGCTTCAACCTCAACTGAGACTTTGTTGAGCGCATTGCATATTTTCTCATCTGACAGCCTCTAAGAATTCACCAAGGGGTTTATCCCTTTTGTTTTTAGCACTTGCATCAATGCTCCTTAGCTTACCTCAAATTTTGGCTCATCAATGTGGGACTCAAATTCCCATGACAACATTTTCCTTGTCTGAGGGTATGCACCTTCCTCATCAAATGAAGTCATGGCTAAAAGTTGTTCCATTGGCATGGTGCTCTAGAAGCACGTGTAAAACACTTTGTTTGGATCATCAATGTAGCCCATTCCTTGAACTTGTGACACTTCTATGCTCTTCCTCCCTGTGCGTGTAGCCTTTGGAAAGCTTATAGCCAAACTGGGATCTCCTCCCATGCTGCCATATTCTTTTCCCACACTCTCCTCCTCAGCTTCCTTCATCACCACATCCACGTTATGTTCCACTTCTTGTTCCACCAGGTCCTTGATGATTTTTTCCACTTATTTCTTTGTGGCTTTGTCTACATGTTCCTTTGTGAGGCTTGGGGTCCTTTGACCTTTTGTAAATTCTTCCCCGTCTACCC
Source organism: Taxus wallichiana var. yunnanensis (assembly GCA_018340775.1). Lineage (NCBI taxonomy): Eukaryota > Viridiplantae > Streptophyta > Pinopsida > Cupressales > Taxaceae > Taxus > Taxus wallichiana. Next base: position 96,941,486 of record CM031234.1, on the reverse strand, counting down.
CCTTTCCTTGGGTCTCAGCTATTCTTCATCCTTCTTCTCCTCGTCTCCTTCGTTATACTCATCTCCTTCTTCTTTAGAATCATGTATCTCATAGACAGGATGGTCTTCACCTCCTTCGATCTCATCAACATCATCTATTTCACCAATGTAGGCATCTAGGTATTTTTTTCTTCTGAATCAGCCTCATCCGTCACCTTCTGCTTCTTCCTTACTAGGGATTCCAGTACATGGGATTCTTATCTTTATTTTTCTTCGATAGGTGATTTTTTCCTTAGTGATTCCTCCTGGTTGAGGGGCTCTTCATGTTCCAATGCCTCTTCTTCTGGGATCTTTCATTTCACTAAATAATTCTTCCTCCACATGTAAGTACTAGGCTTAGCACTTGTCTCTAGCGTGCTTACCATCTATTTAGTTTGAACACTTGGTGCCTTATGCACCTCTTCTATTTCTCTCTTTATAGGTGTGGCCTTCTTCCTTCCTATAGGTTATTCAAGGATGGAGACATCATTCTCCAAGTAAGTTCCTTTTTCAAAAAAATTCCTTATGCGTAGATACACCCTTGTTGCAGTCCTTCCTACAATCGGTTGTGTTAAAGGATTCATCATTTTTATCTTGTGGGAGACATATCTCTCCACATATGTGCACTTATTTAGGTAGACTAGCTTCTGGTACAGCTTGCGGTGGTCTATATCTACCTCACTAAATTTGGACCTTAGTCTCTTGGCCTCCTTGAATTGATTCACTCGGCTTTAAAGTATAGCGCGGTGAAGGTGAAGGGTAGATTGCACCACGAGACTCATGTTCTCATCTTTCATCATAAATCTACCAATGCGAAGTCTTAGTATACTATAAATTTTGCCTCTCCACTTAAGAGTGCAGGAAACTACTTTGGGATCCTCCACTCAGCCTTGAATGCGTCATGTATTTTCTTATAGCACTTCTCTAGGCACACCTTATGAGCGGCCTTCATGGTTTCACAAGTATACTTCACAAACCTCTTTGTGGGTGAGGGATATTATTTTGTTTACTCCCAAACAATTTTTTTGGCCCATCGGGCACTCCAATATCTGAGATGACAATAGTGAGGAGTACATTACCAAAGTGTATCTTCTCTCCCTCTTGCGCGCTGCTTATAATTTCATCTGCAATGAAAGTAGACAAGTTGTAGATGGTTCCTTCTGATATCTTACAACATACATTCAGTCATGCCTTGTTCACTTGTGTCCATCATTCTTGGTCATTAAGCTTGGTGACTAAGATCGTGGCCATTCTCATCACTAGTTCTTGTATCTCAACAATGTCAAATTATCGTGACCCCTTCTTGTAGTTATACATGGTTACAGATCTCCTTGATAGCCTCATTTTTCTTATATCATCATAAATGTTCTCTCCTTCACAATTGAAGCCTATGAGCTCGGATATCAATTTTGGTGTGATGTGCATCTTACGCCTTATGAAATAAAAATGATCCTCATGCATGTGTGACATAATCCATTAATAAATGTGCTTAGGCTTACCAAAGTAGGGTAACTTGTATAATTGCAATAATCTGTGTTCTCTAATTTGACCTTCACCTCATCATTGTAAATGTGAATTTCATCTAACATCCTATTGTTAGTTGGTCATACCAACTCAAGCACCTTTTCCTTCTCCATTGTGTTCATGAATTGATTATAATCACTTATAGCCATATTCTACAGGTGTGTCTCCCATTCTTTTCCTAGTAATACCCCATCCGGTACCGCTTTGCATTTCCACGTACGATTCTTCATTGGTGCTCGCGACAATAGCGATTTGTTTTCCTTTCCCTTGCCCTTTGTTTTCTTTGGTGAAACATTTGATTTCCTTGGTGTCATTCTTCCGATCGGGATAAACTTAAACAATCCTTCATCTTACTTTACTCTGCTACTCTCCTCAATATCTAATCTCACTCTAAGTTTCAACTCTTGAATCCTGTTTTTCTCCATGCTCTAGCTGCCAAACCATAACTAGGAAATCCTTCCACAAGATAGTGCTTCTTCGCACAACCTTTCTCACACTTTTGTACTCCCTCCTTTTGGTTCACAGATCTACTCTAGATGAACTCTCAAATTTCTTGGATTATCCTTTCTTCACACAAATCTCTCTCTGGATTCCCTAGTATGCAAGAGCTTATTCTTCTTCATAATCTAAATGTAACAAATGACTTACCTGACCTTGTATTTATAATTTTTACTTATTTCCAGCATTAAATGTTATACCACATACCAATGTAATTTAACATAAAATGTAAAATTTTCCACTAATCCTTATTTAAGCACCTTTACCCACGTACCACATCCTATGTGAAAAACCTATTACAACCTTGACGTGTAAAAATCCAACCAAACTAAAGACTCTTACGTGCACATCCACAACATCAAGGCCCTTCTTCTATCTTTTACCGGTTTTTTCATTTCCTTCCTCATGTTATTCCTTTACTTCTTCCTCCTTTCTCGTACATGGTTTCTGTAAAGGATTTTTCACACCAACCATTCTCATTATGTGATTCTTAACCTTACACGCTTTTTATCCTTCAACCGGGCCATTCACCATAACTTCTACTACCAACTCAAACTTGTATTATACACCTATAAATCATATCACTCCACCCCACACTAAAATAGATGCACGGTCCTCTGTGCATACACAACTTTAGATAAATAATGTGGTTACCGATGCATAAGGTGCAAAAATGAAACAAAACAAAATGAATAAGCAACGAGAAATGGAAACACAAGAAAAGAAAAATCATAAAGGGAAATTCTAAGCTAACTTGAAATATTTCCTTATTATAAACACCAAGAAGACTTATTTATAGTAGGGCTTCAGCCTACTCCCATTAAAGTGACCTGGTAAGCTCGTCCCATCCAGTGCTTGTAACTGGCAAGCACCCAAATCAAGAATGTATGAGATGATGTTAGGTCCCAAAAATGGACTTTCAATTTCTCGAGCATGGCGCATATACTTGGAATCATAAAACAATACCAAATGCCCAACCTTAAACTTCTTGTTGTTGATATGATGATCATGCCATGCCTTTTGTCTTGTTTTTTCTATCTTTTGAATACATTTAGCAAGTGATCGCCTTTCCTCTAACTACATCAACTTATCAATTATTTCTTCCAATGATTGTTCATCACTAACCCTCCTGCACACGTTATACGTGCACAATGGTAACATGAATTCCATTGGTGAAACAACCTCCGTGCCAAACACCAATTGAAATGCAGTGTGGCCTTGTTTAACCTTTTGTAGGTTTTCTGTATGCCCATAGAACAGTCGATACCTTATCATCACAATATTGTCTTCCAATGTCACGAGATCTTATCACTTGTTAAAATTAAAGGGAAACCATACCTACTTATTATGTTTTCCCATAAAAATATAGCATTTATCACTACATTGTAATCCTTTGTAGGTGATGCCTTTGCCGCCATGTCAAGTAATCGAGTTCAAGAGATGATATATCGTGAATCATTCCTTTGCTCAAATTATGCGATTGGCCCTATAAAGTTGATTTCCCATTTCTCAAATGGTTCAAGATCGCTATTGGTTACAAAGGAATTTCATATCTCTTTCAAGGTTTTCTAAGGCACTGGTAATGGTCACAAGCCTTACAAAACTCAATACAATCTTTGTAGATGGTTTCCCACCAAATCCCTACTAATAAAATCTTCCACGCGGTAGAATTTCTTGCATAGTTTCCTCCTGTAATCTCACCATGTGCTTCTTCCATAATGGCTACGCACTCATGTTCCAATGTGCATTGATGTAGAACCTCATCATGACCTAAATTATATAGGTCTCCACTAATCAACATATAAGGTGTGATGCGTATTGCTAACTATTTTCTCTCCAAGGCCTTCATCCCTTTTGGCACCACACCTATTTTTAAGAATACTACGATATCTTCCAAGTCTGAGGGCATGTGCCATAACCTAAATAGTTGTGCATCTAGTATGGTATCCTCAATTCTTTGCACATCCTCTCCTAAATTAATCCTTGATAAGTGGTTAGGTCCTGAATTGATTTTTCCCTATTTCATGACCAAGATGAACTCAAACTCTTGAAATAACAGACCCAATGACATATGAACCCTTGCAAAATGGGTTTTTAACTAAGTATTTCAATTCCATGTGGTCCATGTAGAATATAAATGTTATCACCAATAGATACTACCTAAACTTATGCATTATGTAGATCATAGACAATGCTTCACATTCCATAGTTGTGTAATTTTGCTCTCTTGGTGTCAACTTTCTACTTGAAAAGTATAAGGGATGACCAATAATTCCCTCAACAGTTGTGCTTAGTACTTCTCCCATAGTTATTCTGAGAGGCAACAACATGCACATGGAAATGCTTATCCCAATAAGGAAAATGTAATATGGGCTCTGTGAAAAACCTATCCTTCAAAGTCTCAAAGGCCTTCTATTACCTCTCCCCAATGAAAGACACTCTTGTGTTTTAATAATTCCTCTAAGGTTGTAGTGATCTTGACATGTCCCTTGATGAACTTCTGTAATACCCCATATGTCTAAGGAAGTTGCACACTACGCTTTGACTATTAGGATCCCTAATCCTACAATAACTCGAAACTTTGGTGAGATCCACTAATAATCCTTCTTTGCATATAATGTGTCCTAACAGGGGTTCCAAATGGAGTAGGAAAGATACATTTTTATGTTGAGGGATATCATCAATTTCGACATCTCTTAAACATCATCCTTCGTTTTCATAATGCTCTTTCACAAATCCATACACAGTCCAGTCATCCGGGTAAACTTTAAGAAACTTATGGATGAAGTCCTGAAATGCTTGTACAACAATGCGTGAGAACACAACGTAGGCACATTATTTAATCCAAAAGGCATAACCGTATAGGAAAAACTTCCCCATTCAGTGGAGAAAGTTGTCTTTATCTGGTCTTCCTTTGCAATCCTGACTTGGTGGTACCCTAAGATCCCATCCGTGAAAGAGTATACTTCACACCCAAATACTCCTAAAATTTCTTCATAAAGGGGGTTGGGAAGGGATAGATGACACACATTGCATTCATATCCCTATAGTCAATGAAAATTCTTATCCTACCATACTTCTTAATATTGATAACCATTGGGCTTATCCATTCCGATTCTTCTACTACCTCAATGATACTAGATGCTTATCATTTTTGTAGTTCTTCTCAGTAACTTTGTACATGTAAATATGGATTCATCCAATAAGGCCTCTTCTCGCATCGTGTGTACCTTCCTTCAACTTGATCTTCATCTCCCCCAAGGAATGGTGAATTCCTTTGAGTTCATGGTACCCACGAGGGAACAAATATTGGAACTCATGTAATAGATCAATGATCTTTGAAACCTCCTTTTCTGACCAATAATCACCAATGATAGCTTCCTTAGGTTTTTCCTTCATCCCAATGTTAACCTTATTTGTTTTCAAGGGCTCATGATAGGTGCATGTTTGGTCATTAGAGTCATTTATGACTTTGTGTGTACCCTCCAAATTATTAACATTCAAATTCTCCATCTCTTCTTCGTCATTACATAGACCATTTTTACTTTTTCTTATTCCATTCATGTGCACTTAAGTTGTACTTCCTCTGATTCCTCTTCATTGAGGTGCATCTCCAAATAAGGCTCACCTAGAAATTCTAGTAGCCTATCCTCTACCATAGCGTTATTCCCCATCGTAAGGTGCTTGATCACTTGCAACACCTTATCCACTAATGGTTTGGTACTCCTATACTTGAAATCTTGAATGATATCAGACGTAAACTCTTTCTAATTACCCGTCTGCTGATGCATCTCAGAATGAACATACCAAGCATGTGCATAGCCTTATAAGGTGGAATAAAACTTATGTACCCATAATTAAGGTGACAATGCTTCTTCCCTTCCCATCCATGCCTTCTCACATGCTTGGTTATGAAATGAAGTGGCCTCTTTACCATGGTATCCTTATATGACCATTGGCATAGAAAATATGATCCTTACCTCATGCCACTCCAGGAGGTTCTCCCTATGTGTATCCCACCAGGGCACTGTAGTCCTGAGTAGGTTATAATTGAGCATTCCTCTTCTCTCTTCCTCATTTTTCCATTGAGATTCCATGTCCCGTAGGAAAATTTTAGGATATGGCCCTCCGAATAACTAGGAAACTTATTTCCTCCGAGGTGCTTAACCGAGTACGCCTTTCTAACCCTTGTTAAAAATCCTCTTAACTGTCACCCAATTAACTCAAAAATCCCGTGTACCCAATTGTCGCATGCTATATTAGTGGTATCACTCATAGACTAAGAATCTTCAAACAGGATAACTCCCTCTGTGGGGTGAATTATCTCAGGATCTTTGATGGAGCACACATAAATTCTATCAAGGACTTCTTCTCCTAAGGGATCATAATAGGGTGTTGACTTCCCATCTGTCAAAGGGATGACCACCCTTTCCTATATGTTCTCAAAACTGATATATCCTTTGTTGAACCTTAGGTCATCATTATTTTTATAACACCATGTGCACCCAAGTAATGCTATAAAATTTTCCACTTGAGTGAGCACCAAGACTTTGAAGTCTCCAGAAACTTGGCCCCTTGGATGGTGATAGTTGCATCCCTTAGAACTCCAATTGAAATTTCCTTAGTTTTTATGACATTTACAACACATTTTAAGATGGCTACAATGTGAGCCTTCCCATCGATGTCAGGTTTTGGTGCTCAATTTAATCTTGCCCTGTTTGTTCTCGAAATTCTTTAATCTACGGGCTCTATCGTATTTTCTATTTCCTTGAATGGATCCGTGAAATGTTTCCTTATTTGTATATTGTTAAAGATCCTTCTCCATGGTCATGGATCACATTCAGACCTTGTATCATTTCCAAATTCTTTTTCCTTAAAGAAAAATTCAATTCTAGGCATAAATGGTGATTTCCACACTTTACGGTTTGACGGGCGTGTTTTCCCCGTCAAATTATATCTTAGCATCTTTAGCTACATGGTCTCTTTTGATTAGATGAGGCATGTTGGTTCTATGTTATAACTTGTAACTTTTTTCTATGTTTGCAAAAAGATCAATTTGGCCCCATGGCCCCATTGAGTTCTAATTGGCCAGTCAAATTTATAAATGCAAAGCGAATTTCTCTTTTTTCCCAAAGGTGTATACGTGTTTATTTTTAATTGGTTGTGGCTTGGTGGGTCTTTTTGGTTAAATTTTCCACTTTGGTCACATTTGTAAAAAATACCAAATTGGCCCCATGGCCCCGATAGTCTCTGATTCACTATTCAAAAAATATAAAGTGGCAGGAAGAAGTCTTACTTTCACCTCGATGAAGGAAACATGGCAGTTTTCATGTTACAAGTAAGGAAGTGGGTCGACGGAGAGAACTTTGAAGTTTTTTGGCTCAACATTGAAAATTCAAAGTGGAGAGGCAGGTCACTGGAGGTTTTGAATATTTTTTCCTTTTTGTGAAAAGGAGAAAAGTATAAAAATGAAGCGCGACTCCACTAGGGCCCACATCAAAAGATAAAAGTAGGAAGCGGTTGCTAGAGGAAAATTGGAAATTTTTCCTTTTTGTAATAAAGGGTAAAATTGTAGAAATGAGCTATGACTCCATCAAAGGCCCAGATTAAGCCATGTGTCGAGCCCGTATTTCAAAGGCAGAGGGGTAGGGAAAAATGTGAAAATTACACATTTTCTCCAAAAGTCATAAAATGTAAAAGGCACCCTTAGGCCTATTTCGGCTCTAATCTTCCACGTGGACGGTTCTAATTTAAAGTGGTGAAAGGGTAGAATCAATAGTTATGGTGTGATGTAGCTGGTTTTACCGCCATTAACATTACACAACTTCAAGGGATACAAATACACATTTTTTTTCATGGTGAATCTGAATTATCTCTTGTCAATTTTGTTAGCAAAGTGCAATTGAAGTGTTGTCGAACTCGAATTTGTGAATCGAGGAAGTGCAAGAGTTGATATATTGAAATAGAGTTGCTCGTGCACTGTGAGAAAATGAATTGCTAGATCCAACAAAGAAAGTTGCAGATGAAATAATGGGAAAAGGATGAAATGATGAAGGATTCATGCACAAAGTATGAAAACGTGCTCCCAATTAAAACAATGATGGATATATTTGCAATGATTCACCTTTTTGAACAATTGGCAACTTTTTGTTATAAACCTATTAAACCTCATTTTCTAGAAATCATGATCAAACATGTAATAAACAAAGGTTCCTCAAATATTCTTTTCTTGGGGGGAAAGCTTGGATGTAAATTGAGTGTTATAAAAAACATGCTTTAGTCATGCAAATGATCGGGGGTTGAATTCTTACGAGGAAATTTGAGAAAGCCCATCTTCTTAAGAGACCATTTGAGAAACTTGTTAATCAATTATGTTTTAGATTTGATCATGTCAAGTTGATTGTAAGTGTATAGCCATTGACAAGCTCTGATATTGTTCAAGAAACATTCCCTTACTGATGAATCTAATCAACTTCAAATTAATCTTTGTTAATCTTGGTAAATTTGTGTTTACTTTATTTCAGAATGTCTACAAATAGTATTTATTGTTCTTAATGAAATATTTTGTTAAAATCCCTCCAAATCACACAGGATCTTGTCCTTGTGATAGTTTAGTGGCATTTTCAATTTCATTACAAGAAGATCCTTCATCCTGTAATGAGATAAACAATTTAAAATCACTTTATTTTCATTTTGTTGATAAAGATTGTTTGTAAGCCTTTGGGTGTATCTTACGCATGTGGAACTAGGGGTATTTAATTTTTAATTGAGTCTTTAGCTCGAGCCTTCATGTTAAATTCTTAGAGATTGTGTGAAACCGTGAAAATATGGGCCTTCATTGATGCACACCTTTTGGTTGAAGGAATATTTTAGCTATTCTAAAGAATTATGTCATTTAGTTTTCCAATTTTTGTGAAGGGTCTCAAATATCTGGAAAAATCAATTTTATCTTTCTTAATCTCCCACCAAAAATTATTCTAAAATAATGAATCCTACCTAAAATACCCTGTTCTCCCTATATGTCCACAAATGAATAAATCTTACTACCAATATATACATAAGTAATTAGGATTCCGTAATGTCTCTAAAGTAACCTTAACCTTGTTTAGAAAATATCACCATTCTTTAGAAGTGAAAACTCGTGAGATTTAAATTGTGGTGCATTGATCATATTTTCTCAAGGTTTCCTTTCAAATTTGTGCAAAGAAGGATATCTTCATTCTCCTTCACTAACAGTGAGAGGTTACAAAAATGGGTCCTCTCACCCTAGTTGAAAGTCACAACCGAAAGTAGTGAGGATAGATCAAATCCTTTTCAAGGTGTTATCCATTTCTCTAACATCTAAGTGAGAAATAGCCATCTGAATCGCCTCCTCAGATACAAAACAACATACATGATGATTTATCTATCTCTAGATTTCTTGTTAAATCTATGATTATGCTCAACTTGCAATGGAGAATCAATTTGGATACCAACACCAGATTGGCATCATTGTCAAGGATTATTTGAACTCTAGGACCTATTTTTGTGCAGCAACAACACTCAGATTGGTGCCGTTCTCGAGGATGATTTGTTGATTTGTTGCTAGTTCATATCCATTTGGCCCATCAATAACACCAGATTGGTGTCGCTATCGGGGACATGAAGGTGTGTGCAAAGTTTGAACACCATCAACAATGCATATAGACCCTGGTAAATGCTTCTTACAAATTTTAAAGTGCAAATACGTTGTTGAAACATCATCATGTGTCCAGATTTGTAAGAATCGAGAAAAGTTACAAGTTTTGCGTGTAATATTTCTAGTTTTTGTTGGTTTTTGCACTAATTTTACATCATCAATGTTAAATACGGGTAAAGGAAGGTTAGATATGTGAATATTTGCATGAATTTAGTGTTGATAGACATTTGACAAATCAATTTTAGTGCATTTTCACAACTAAGGTGAAAATCCTTAGTAGCGACTCCGTTGAATTAATATTTGATAAATGCTAGTGTCTTAACCTCTATTAGTTGAAATTTATCACTAATCTTTGCAAAAGCTGGAATGAAGAAGATCTTTCTTCATTAAAGACCATGTTAGAAGGTTGTTTGTAGAATTGGGAAAGACAAATTATGAAGGAAGAAGAATGCGGAAAGTTGTTGGAGATCAAATCAAGAAAAGCGTTATCAATTGTGGAAACTGATGAGCCTGTCATTGAAGATTTCCATACTTCCTCAAGTGCTTCTGAATCAGGTAGTATTTTTGTATATCAGAATTCTCCATCTAGAGAGGGTCCTTCATTTGTATTTGAAAATTTTGTGTCTCATTATGTCCCTGTGTTTTCCAAAGCTGATAGGATCTTCCAAGAAACAAATTTTTAGAGAACATTCATTCTAAGAATTACATTCCTGTGCCCTACAGACCCCTCACTCCTCATCATTTTGTATCTCTTGCAAACTCACCACATCAAAAAAACATGGCCCAACCCCCACTCAGACCTCTATTTGTTGTTAATACCTTTGGTCCTATAAAGTTTAGAGGTATGGATGGATATCCAAATGTTGTGCCCCAAGATGTTAGAAATAGATTTCCTAAATTTCAAGGAAATAATGTTATTACTAGTGATCAGTACTTAAAGCTTTTAATCAATATCATGGAAGACTTTGAGATCAAATTTGAGGATGTGTACATAAAATTGTTTATTCATACTCTAGAGTATGATGCATGTGACCCAGGTATAAATTTTTACGAGATAACTCAATAGATTCATGGACAGAAATGAAAAGTGCTTTTAGATTGCAATATGGGGATAAGACAAATCCCGAGGTTTCTTTTGTCCTAATTTAAAAATATTAAGAATAATCCTAATGAATCTGTTCATGAATTTAATAAGATCTTGAATATGCTACCTATAATATCAAGGCCAAGTGATGTTTCCTATCTGATAAAATATTCTAATGCTTTTGACAAAAATGTTCCCTGTTATTTAAGGGACAAAAATCCAGGAACATTGAGGCAAGCCTTCACCATGGCTTTGCTGATTGAAAACAATATCAAAGTAGTTAGAAAGCATCCTAAGAGGGAAGGTATCAAGATGATCAATCCAGAGAATCTTCATTCAAGTAAGTCTGTGGATCTAGAAGAGGTTGTAAAAACATTGGTTGGAGCTGTTAAGGAAATGTCCTATAAACTGGTTAGAGTAGAGAAGGGGATTGGATAAGGTTCCTAAGGTCAGCACAAGCCACAAGGTCAAGAAATATTTTCAAATCATCCCAGAGGTGATCATAGATTAGATGACATGGGTAAAGGGCTCGTGGGATCAAGAAATAGACAACCCCATACCGAGGAAAATAGATTGGTGCCTGATCCTTTAGCTATTAGCGTTGTTGTTGAAGAAGCTCATGAGATTGAGTGGTTTCATTTTTGTTTCTTGCCACATTCTCCATGTGTTGTTGAAAAGGGAGTTGAGGAAGAATTTGATGATGATGAGACAACTGATGATGCACGCAGGATGGATTTCTCTACAAGTTTATAGTAGGGAGCAACCTCAATTGAACTGATGAGTGCCAGAACTATTGAAAATTTTTGGCATTACATTCACCGGTATTACCTCTTCCTCCCATTAATTCTTTTGAGATTGATATGGTAAAATATTTTGAGTTTACTAATAGTGTTTGTCTAGTACTTAAGGTCATTAATGATTAAGAAGCATGATGGAGGAATTCCTTTAGAAGAGGACAAACAGTTGTTAATGAATACAGTAGTCGGCCACAAAAAAATATAATACCAGAGAAAAATTTGTCAAAGGGGCAAGGCCTCAAGCCAAACCAAAAATTCTTGTGCTTACCAGTATCCCTAAGGAAGCCCCTAAAAATATGCATCTGGAAAAGGATTTGTCACCCCAAATAAAACTTGTGTTCCTCCCCATGCTCAGACTGTGAAGACTCCCATATTATCAGATGAAGTTGTGAACCCTCCTCCTAATACTGCCTTACCCAAATATGTTCCTTGTGACATAGCCCAAATCTTGAGTCAGATCAAGATTTTTGTTCCTATTGTTGAATTTCTTAGAATCCCTAAGCATAGGAACAGAGCATTCAAATATTTGGGGCTTGAGGAAGAAAAGGTCACCTAGGGTAAAAATGTAAACAAAGTAGAGGTTCCTCCTGCCATTGCAGAATTAGAAAAACCACAAGCATTGGAGGAATTGGGTGAACCACCTGAGGTTTATTTGGGAACCTCTCTAGTTGAGTCTCAACTGAATGTGGATCCATTTTTTACTACTTTGATTATTAAATATAGGTTGTTACATAACTACATGTTTGATTCAGGAGCCTCATGTAATGTAATGCCTCTTGAGGTCATGAATGAGTTAAATATCAAAGTAACAACAGCTTATGGGAAATTTACTGCCATGGATTCAAGAGAGGTGCAAGTAGTTAGATGTGTCAAAGGTTTAGTAGTGTAATTGGCAGCATATCCAGGAAAGTACTTAACTTTGAATGTAGTAATTGTGGATTGTCTTGCTAAGTGGGGAATGTTATTATCTAGAAAGTGGGCAGCGAGTGTGGGTGGAAGTGTGCAAATGGATATGTCTTATGCCACCATACCAATTGAGGGAAGCCTTGTGAAGTTACTTGGTGAAAATAAAATGTTATATCTCATTGAGGACCCCAATAATGCTTCTTATGAAATATTTTACACAAACATTGATGTTGATAACTCTATGAGCTATGTTGTTTTCAAGGAGTATGAAATTGATCAATGCAAATATCTTGAGCAGGTTGATTTTCTTGGGACTTTGATTTTTGATGCAACCTCGAGAGATGTTGAAAAACTTGACATAGGCACAAAGGATAAGCCTCAAAAAATGTTGCTAGATAGCAACTTGGATGGAGAAGAGAAACAATCATATGACTAGTTATTAAAGACCTATCAGAACTGCTTAGCATTATCATATCTAGAATCGAAGGCACTTGAAAATATTCCTTGATTGTTTTCTCAGAATTAGGGCATGCACACCATTGTATAATGTATAGTCTTTTGTTTTCATTCGATTTTTTATTTTTCTATTTTGGTGTTTCCTGGTCCCTGGTGACAATTTTTTGTTGGTTTCTTAGCTCGTCTTGGGGGATTTGGTTATTGTCTTTATTCTCTGCAAGATTTTTCTTAACTCCATTTCCCAATGGATTTTTGGAACTTGGTCTGCTATTTTGATTTTGTGGAACTCGCAGGGAGTGCCCATCCCTGAGTCGAAGCCGATGTTGGTGCTCAATTAAACTCACCCTATTTCTTCTTGAAATTATTCAATCTATGGGCTCATATATTTTCTATTTCCCCGAATGGATGCGTGAAAGGTTTTATTCATTTGTATGTTGTTGAAGATCCTTCTCCATTGTCATGAATCACATTTAGGCCTTGATCATTTCCAAATCTTTTCCTTAAAGAAAAATTTAATTTTGGGTGCAAATGGTGATTTCCCTGCATTTTATGGTTTGACGGGTGTGTTTTTTCCCATCAAATTATATCTCAACATCTTCAGCTATGTGGTCTCTTTTGATTGGATGAGGCACACCAGGTCTATGTTATAACTTGTAACGTTTTGCTATGTTTGCAAAAAGATCAATTTGGCCCCGTAACCCCATTGAGTTATGATTGGTGGTCAAATTTATAAAGGTAGAGTGAATTTCACTTTTTTTTCCCCGAAGATGTATACGTGTTCATTTTAAATTGGTTGCGGCCTGGCGGGTATTTTTGGTGAAATTTTCTACTTTGGTCACATTTGTTAAAAATACCAAAGTGGCCCCGCGGCCCCGATAGTATATGATTGGTTATTTATCAAATATGAAGTGGTAGGGAAAAAGTCTTACTTTAACACCAATAAATGACATGTGGTAGTTTTTCATGTTACAAGTGGGGAAGCGGTCAGTCAGTAGCACTTTGAAGTTGTATGGATCAGTATTGAAAAGTTAAAGTAGAGAGGTAGGTCGCTGGAATTTTTTGAAGATTTTTTCCTTTTTTGTGAAAAGGACAAAAGTATAAAAATGAAGTGTGACTCAACTGGGGCCCACATCAAAAGATAAAAGTGGGAAGCCGGTTCTTTGGAGGAAAATTGGAAATTTCATCTTAATAATAAAGGGTAAAATTATAGAAATGAGTTATGACTCCATCAAAGGCCCAGATTAAGCCATGTGTCGAGCCTCGTATTTCAAAGGCAGAGGGTGGGGTAAAATGTGAAAATTGTGCATTTTCTCCAAAAGTCATAAAATACAAAAGGCACCCCCAGGCCTGTTTCAGCTCTAATCTTCCACGTGGACGATTCTAATTTAAAGTGGTGAAAGGGAAAAATCAATGTGCTTATGGTACGATGTACCTATTTTTTCCACCATTAACATTCCACGACTTCAAGGGATGCAAATAAACATCATTTTTCATGGTGAATATGAATGATATCTTGTCATTTCTATCAGCAAAGTGTAATTGAAGTGTTGTGGAGCTCGAATTTGTGAATATGAGGAAATACAAGAGTTTATATTTTGAAATAGAGTTAGTTGGGAACATGCGTAAAACAAATTTCTAGATCTAGCAGAGCAAGTTGTAGAGGAAATAATGGGAAAAGGATGAAATGATGGAGGTTACATGCATGAAGGATGAAAACGTGCTCCTAGTTAAAACAATGATGGAGATATTTGCAATGATTCACCTTTTTGAACAACTGACAACTTTTTGCTGCAAACCTGTTAAATGTCATTTTCTTGAAATCATGATAAAAATGTAACAAACAAAGGTTCCTCAAATATTATTTTCTTGGAGGGAAAGCTTGGATGTAAATTGAGTGTTATAAAAAGCATGCTTTAGTCATGCAAATGGTTGGGGGTTGAATTCTTAAAATAAAATTTGAGAAATCCCATCTTCCTAAGAGACCATCTAAGAAACATGTTAATCTCTTATGTTTTAGATTTGATCATGTCAAGTTGGTTGCAAGTGTACAACCATTGACAAGATCTGAGATTGTTCAAGAAACCTTCCCCTTCTGATGAATCTAATCAAATTTGAATTAATCTGTGTTAATATTGGGAAAAATTTTGTTTTCTTTATTTCAAAATGTCTACAAATAGTATTTCTTGTTCCTATTGTAATATTGTGTTAAAATCCCTCTGAATCACACAGGATCTCATCCTTGTGATAGTTTAGTGGCATTTGTAATTTCATTATGAGAAGAGCCTTCATCCTGTAATGAGATAAACAATTTAAAATCACTTTACTTGTCATTTTGTTGATAAATATTGTTTGTAATCCTTTGAGTGTATCTTAGGCATGAGGAACTAGGGGTCTTTAATGTTTAATTGAGTCTTTATCTTGATCCTTCATGTTAAATTTTTGGAGATTGTGTGAAACCGTGCAAATTTGGGCCTCCATTGATGCACACCTTCTAGTTAAAGGAATATTTTATCTATTCTAAAGGATTATGTCATTTAGTTTTCCAATTTTTGTGAAGGTTCTCAAAGATATGGAAAATCAAGTTTATCCTTCTTAATCTCCCACCAAAAATTATTCTAAAACAATGAATCCTACCTAAACTACCCCTTTTTCCCTATATGTCCACAAATAAATAAATTCTACTTCCAAAATATGCAGAAGCAATCAAGATTCCATAATGTCTTTAGTAACCTTAACCTTGTTTAGAAAATATCACCATTTTTATAATTGACAACTTGTGAGAGTTAAATTTTAGTGCATTGATCATAATTTCTCAAGGTTTCCTTTCAAATTTGTGAAAAGAAGGATATCTTCATTCTCCTTCACCAATAGAGGTTACAAAATGGGTCCTCTCACCCTAGTTGAAATGCACAACCTAAAGTAGTGAGGATAGATCAAATCCTTTTGAAGGTGTTATCTATTTCTCCAACATCTGAGTGACAAAGAGCCATCTGAATCACTTCCTCGGCTACAAAATGACATACATGATGATTTATCTATCTTTAGGCTTCTTGTTAAATTTTTGATGTTGCTCACTCACCAAGGAGAATCAATCTGATACCAAAATTAGGCATCTAAGATAAGAACATTCACCTCTACTCCCGTGTCAAAGAGGATATTGCTCGAACCCACCCATCAACAACCACATTTAAAGTAATCTCCTTTTCATAGTTAAGGCTTGTGAGGAGGAAGGTTTGCATGCAAGACCTGTATTTTGCATTCTACTAAGGTGCGTGGTACCTTCTCTCTCAGCCATTCTCCTAATAATGGAATAATATTCTCTTTCCTAACATCTTGCACACTTATTTGACCTCATCTAGGTCTTCCTTTGGGACCTCAACATTCTTCCTTTGCTCTAACTTCCTTGGTTTCTCCTTTAGACATTATATCTCCCCTTGTAAACTTAAAATCATGTTCATAGTCTCTTGGTATGCTTCTTTCTAATGATCAAGGTCCGATACTTTCCATGTACAAATTCCTCTCTTGAAACTAGTGTCTTTTGTCGTAGCGTCTCCCTAGTGTGCACAGCCTTTGCATGCATCGTCACTAGTATAATTTCTATTCCTAAATCACGTGCTACTCATGGAATCCATTATGAATTGGAATTCTTGATGCTCACCATCCCAGCGCCCTTTTCCTTCCGATGTTGCTACTTCATATGCTAATAAAGTTCTTGACACTCTTCATACTTGTGTTTCTTTTTGTATTTTGAGCATTGTAACATATCAAGACACTCGTGTTTGTAATTCTCTATAGATCTATAATTATAACAAGTTCCTCATGGGAACTCACTCTGCCCTCCACCATAATTACTACAACATTGAAATCCACCGTGAAAACCTCTTCCACGTGCTCCTCCTTTGTGCACCCTTCATAACAATGTTCATCATCCTTTTAACTACTTGCGAGGTGGGTTTGGTGCACACCTATATCAATAGCATGATGGATTTGATCAATTAGTCTAAAATCCTTAGTATCATGACTTGTAGACATACAAATCTTGCAATAGAAAGAAACATTCTTGTAGATTGCACGTTGGAGTAGAGGGCATATACTTGCATCATGATATCCATAGAAAATATCATAGTCTACCATCATAGCATGCACCATCTTCTGATGGAAACTATCATTTACATGCCCCTCCACTTTAAAGTCTATACACCAAATCCCACTATGAATTTCATGTGCTGATTTTTCAGATAGCTTCTCCAACTCGCTGCTAGCCATTGCACCAATTTTAACCTCCAAAAAAGGGATAACACTAATGTCAGTGCTCCCAATAGGTTCGACATGCAAGGCATCTTCTAATGCCCCACACAGGTATGTGAAAATCTTGTGTGATAGATCCCTTCTAAATGGTGTTATCAATCCTCTAATGAACCATTAAGCATGTTAAGAAGGATGAATTTCATAGGATAGTTTTTGACAGGAGATTCTTGAAATGCATGTGATACTCCTGCACACTCTTGGCCATTCCCTGTTGGATCTACTTTAGAGTGTTGATGCTCTTCTACTCAAACTCTAGGATATGGAATTATGCTAGGAAGGCATTCTTCAATGCAAAGTGTAGTCTACCACCATCCGATGGGGATTGTACTTCTTATACGGACTATTCATGCACCCTTTCAATGTTGTTACAAACTTACTTTCCTTCTACTCTAGGGTAGGTATCTCCTTCACATGCCATAGTAACTCACACTTGTGCACATGCTCTGTAGCATCTTGAATACCCCTATAGTCTGGTAAGTGCAAAGAAATCTTAAAAACACTTGGGGAAGTGGTCAATTTCCTTTTCCTCCCAATCTAGAGTCTTGGGTCCCTCCAATGTTTCATACTCCGCCATATCCACTCGATCTACCAGGTCATGTTCCTCTTGACCCACCGATCCACTTCCTGTAATCGAAAAGAACCGTAAGTGGTTGCGCATAGTAGTGTTCCCGAAGTGTCCCACCGAACTTCACGCTGATGGTTTGTGATATTGTCCCACTACCATTTGTATGTCTCGTGCCACTCCCAGCACGTGATACCCAAAGCTTGCATAATTGTACCTTTCCAAAGATTCCTCTAAATATAAGGATGTCTTATGCATCCATGGATGGTCCAAATGAGAAATTATATCTCCTAGGATCTGATCGATCACTCCCCACCGATACCAAATGGGTTAACAATACTTCTCCCTTGATCTATAAAACTAAGCACTGTGGTTTGGTTGCCATGTGGGATTAGATGCACATCGATGACTCTTCTTTCTCCATGCAATGAACTCTCATCAGAAGCTAAAGGGGCCTCTCTCCCACACGTTCCAAGATGGGGTAGCACAAACTGCTTAGGATCCATGTCCTCCACATGAACCTAAACTCCTTATAATTTCTACCTCTATAGAACCATCACACTTGCAACCTCACATTGTCTAGTCATCTCCTTTTCATGATATTTTCTATACTTGAGTTGTCTCTCCTCCTTTGTCTTTTCATCCACGATGTCCACCATCTTCCTCCACCCTAGCTTCCTCTCCCCATGCTCGGATAAGCTTTATCCATAAATGGGGAATGCTTCTAAACTAAAATTAATGACCAAGATCTTCATAGCCAAAGGAATAGTATGAAAAAATGATCCTCTGAATCCCTCAAAAACACAAACTCAACAACTTCTAGGAAAGAATATGTCAAAATGGCATATTCTAAAATATAACTAGCCAAAGCACCCTCTTCCACCAATGATCAACAACATGCGTCCAAGTCATGTTTGCATCCTACAACCTCTTATAGTCATCTTGGCTCCACACATGTGATCTATAGTACCATCTTGATCCGGATGCATATCCTGAAATCAATTCATATAGTTCTAATAAAAAGTAGAAAATTAATATCTCATATAGCTCATGGTATTGGTTCTCTTCTACCCATCTACGCGCATCGAACTAAGGTCCAGTTCTTAATCTTTGATAAAAAAATTCCTCCGTGATCTTGAACCATGTTTCAACCCTTTCTAAGGTCATGAGCTCTCATCATCATGCATCATAGGGACAAATATGCATGTCATTTCTCATAACAACTTAAAAAGACATCCCGGCAATGGAACTAATATGTAGTCAATTTTGTACCCCTAGACTAATAGTCTAATCCCATGCGTGTCACCTATCACCCAAGTAGGCATTGGGCGCTCACCCAAGGCATGTGTAGGTGTCGAGCCCCTCATTTTTGTGAGTTATATTAGAATGCATCATTTATGATAAATACTTAAATGTAGAAGAATGGAAAAGAACCATGCATTTATCTTGAGAGCTTATGATTTTCTAAGCTAATGCACCCATTCAGACAAGGAAAGCATTAACAGAACATATATCTGGACCATAATAGAAAGGAAATGAACAAGGGTTTACATCCATTCACAAAGAATATACACATACCTTATCCATAAATATATAAGTATAAACTAGGAACCACATATCATGTTTGATAATCACATTGCATTTGTTGAGGCTGTCACGATCAATATAATAGTGCAGACCAAAGTCACGTATGAGAACTAGACTTAGGTCCCTCATATTACATAGAAAACACATGTCCATCCCCTTGTTATTCCATTACTCATATAAATCATCAAAACCTAACCCATATAACTCTCCATGATATTTTTGTAGAGCTTCACCTCTCACCTTTGTCCTCTGCTCTATTTCTTTTCCACCAACATCCCTTTTCTTCTACCGGGTGCTTGAATATATAGCCTCAACAACCACCACCATGCCTTTTAGAAGTTATAGATTGGTCACCAAGTGTCGAAGTGGTCCTCCATGGGATAATTCCTTCTCCGATTCGATCTATCCACTTATTGCAATGATCTCTTTCTGAACCTTCTATCACATTCCAGAATATTCCCTTTTTGATCCATAGTTTCTAGGCTGACACCTTATCCACAAGAGTCATACTTTTCTTGTGTGTTGCTTGGGATGCCAAATACAGCTAAGTACAAAACCTATTTTTCCTTGTATGCACGCACTATGTGTTCTAAAAAACCTTTCCATAACCCTTTCCCTATGCACCTTCAACCCACGTGCCCTTCTTCAACTAGGTCTCGCATGCCCACGCACCTTCTTGTACTTAGCTAATATTTTGGGGCCCAACAATTCCTCTAGAAGGTGATGTGAATGTTTTCAAGTCAGTTAAGGTATGGTAGAGATGTTATAAAGATATTCCTCTTAGAAAAATTAAGTTGAACTTATGGAATGCATTATTTTATCTTATATGATTGTTAAACATTGTGAAAATGGTTTGGGGCAGTGAAAAAGTGTCCATGGAGATATATTTCAATTATAGAAAGGTAAGTTATGAAAAAATGTGCTTATGGGTTATATATAGTGCTCTTGAGTCCAGGGGGAGTGCTAATTTGTTGATTCATGAGTTTAGTGAAGCTTAGGAATGCATCAAAGTTGGTCCTAAATACACTTTGAGAAGTCCAATTTAGGACACAAGTCCTTAGGTCTATTTGGAGAGAAAGAAATTGCATTGAAAATCCAATGATATGCCTAGAAAAATTGGTATGTGGTCAAGGAAGAAGGTATGATGGTTTGATATGCTTATTGTTAACATTTTTGGCATGATCTCTGAATGTATGTCTCAAATAGTTATCTACTACAATTGATTCATAAAGGCTAAAACAAGGTTGAAGAGAAAATACCTACTTGTGCATGTTTAGAAGGTGGAAACTAGTTTTTTGGCTTTAAGAAATGTATGATAATGCTTCTTCATGTTTTACTGATGAATTCAAATTATGTAGATGTTTAGCCCATGGGGAACATGGTGGTTGCATGCTTGCAAAGAAGGAAAATCAAGTTTTTGTGTGAAATTTCAAGGTTCTTGAGCTTGTATGAGATATTTGGTTGATGTTTCTAACCAAATCATGATGTTATGAAGATAAAAAAGATGAATATTATGTAGTTATAGATGGAATTTGTCATTAATGTAAAAAGGGGGAGAAGTTCAGGTAGTTTTCCATCAATGAAAAAGGGGGAGATTGTTGGCATGTGGTCCTATAGGTGTTTTCATTGATGAAAAACCACATTAATGACAAATTAGATGATGGATTAGGGTTAGATGATGTTTTGGATGATGTTGACATGATGGTTCAGATGTGTACTTGATGACACAAGGAGATTCAATGAGGATTACTTACTCTTATAATCCCATTTAGGCTCCTAAGTTATACTTGTATAGTGGCATGAGATTATTGGTGACTAAACAAGCATGTTTGCATGTTGGATAACAGGTTTGGAGAGTGCTTTGGCACTCATATCAGTTGTAGGGTACAAATTCAGGTTTATGGCAATGTTTTCGGTGCTCATTTGGAGGAAGTATGGATGCTAGGAGATATGAGGATGATCTTTGAAGATACATGAGCTCATTGATGCATGTATGTAGGTGTATTATGGTGTACCACATATTTTTGGATCATTTTTAGTGATTTCATGATGATTTGTAGTGTTTTTGAGTTGACCCTAACTTCTACAGTGTAAAACCTAAGGGGTAGCTATGCAAGTCTTAGTGTCTGGAGATTTTGAGATATGGTGATGAATTTATGATGATTGGAGAATTTATTATGATGTTTCATGGTGCTTTGAGAAAAAATTTAGGATGTTAGGATGTGAATTTTGTAAGATATGTTAGTTTTGGTGAGACATGGTTAAGAACAAGGCCATTTCCAGCTTGAATTAGAACTTCTAATGCTCACCCTAAATTGTGTGATTTTCATGGGACCTTGTGAATTTTAGAAATTTTTATATAGTGTTTCTAGAATGTTTCACAAAAATAGTGACTTCATTTCATAGTAATATTTTCATGAACGAATGTTAAGAAGGTAAACAAATTTTTATGAGTTTATAACCCTAGCTTAAAAGCAATATAGATGAATTACTTCCTAAGTTTCCAGAATTGATTCATAGTGCATGGAATATGATTGTAACATATAGAATACTATTTCAGATTTCCATAAAGGTATGGTAGAGGTCATGGTGATGAGTGGGCCCCACTCAAACAGGTCAGTTTCTGAAGAAGAGTGTTTTGGGACAAGGTTTTCCAAAGGAGTACCAAGATAAATTTACCTTGTGTGATGTATATGAGTTTTTATTGATGTACAAAGAGGTTTAAATACATGTCAATTTAGTTACATGGTCAAGTAAGCTTCATTTAAGTTGACTGTTCAAAGGGTTGTTTTTCAGGCAATAAAAAGTAGTCTTGATGATGTGAGCATAACAAGAGCTACATGTGGAGTTAGGAGATTATTCAAGTTCTGATTTTAAAGGAAGAGGATTCAAATATATTTCTAGTTATATAAGGTTTTTCTCATGATAATGAGTTTTGATAAGGTTTCTAAATCAATTTTTGGATAGGAATATTTTTTCTAGTGTAGGAGAAGACAAGATCTACTGAAGGTTTTGAGTTGTTTGAAGCATGAGATGGATTATTTTATGCTTCTAGAGAGTGAAGAGGTATGAATTTGAAATCCAATGAATCCTTTTATAGGTATTTATTATTCCTAGAAAGGAATAAACTAGCTTATCTTTGAAAACAACTTTTTAGGAAGTTTTATTTAAACCATAATTTCATTAAATAGGGACATTTTACTAAGAACCTAGATTTATAGTAATATTATTTCTAGTTTTATAATTATTGAAATTATATTACTAAATTTTTTGTTATTGGTTTTTATCTAGTGTGATATTGGATTCCAATATGTTTATTATTGAAATTTAAGTAGTGTAATATCAGATTCCAATATTTACATTGTGTCATACAAGTATGTTCCTAATTCTATATTGAGTTTATGAGAATGGGAATATGCCCATTCTCAACACACTCATAATACAACTATGTTCCTAATTATTTTTATGTGTATCTGTTTTATCTCTTTTTTTTTTCTATGATTCCTATATGAGGCATTTTGATCCCTTTTGAAAATTAAAACAATGTGATATGGGTACATGTTGTATGAAATAATAAGAAACTATTGAGTCTATGAGAATGGACATATGCCCATTCTCATCACACTCATGGTACAAGTATGTTCCTAATTCTTTTTATGTGTATCAAATTTATATTTTTTTATTCTTCTATAATTCATATATGAGGGATTTTGACCTCTTTTTAAAATTTATATCTTGGAAGACAATAGGTTAATTCATGGTGCATTGTCAAAAATTTTGTTGAGAGAATTGAATAATATATCTCGGAACCCTAAATACTATAGTTTTGCATTCAATAATTAGGGTATTCTAGGCTTATGATTTAGTATCTAGACTTCAGAAATATTTGCATTTTATAAATTTTTAGAACAATTAAACAATAAGTTATCTAGATTTAAGCACATAGCTATAGGAAAAGACCATATAATTTTGTGGTTTTAATAAATGCATAAATCAAGAGTAATTCCTAGAAAAATCCAAAGCATTAATCTTTTAAATGAATTCCTTGTAAATCACATGAAATTCCCTTTAAATCACAAGATCCAGCTCCCTATAAACTTACTTATAGCATAATTAAGGTCAAATTAAATTAATTGTATGGTGGAAATCATATTACTAATAATACATTAATAACATTCAAGAGTACCATAGTCAACACAATGTTTTATAGAATTATATTATGGAAAAATATTCGAAAGAAATACAATACTCGGTATTTCATTTAATTTTCAAATATTAGTACAAGTGTAAAGTTTTATAGGTATAATGTTTGGAATAATTTTTTTAAAAAACCACATCTTGGGCCAAGATGATTTCACAGACAAATCTATGATCTTTAATAGTTTCTCTAAGTCAAAATTCCTTATCATGTTTAAGTAGTGCAAGGTATGATTTAATGGCCACATGTCCTTTATCGGGTATCTTTATGGATCCAATTTTCCAATATTTGTTTGGTGTCAATGCTTAAATGATGGTATCTACATCGATAATTTCTTTGGGTTCGTCGAGATGGTCCATGTTTTATTTGGCTTTAAACAATCTTGATACAATGTTGTACCTTCTCCTCTCCCTACTGGGTTTCCAATATTGAAATCTCACCTTTTTATTTACATCATTTCCTTCCCATTGAAAGAAAATATTTTCATATGCTCTCCCTATCCATATTTAATCATTATCATTTCTGTTTGTATAAGTAGCATTTTTCCTTAAACACATCCTTCAACAGAGTTAATTATTAGTTATATCTTCTACGACCGGGCCCAATGTAAATATCATTATAACTTGGGATATGTTGAATAATGTATTATTCTTTGTGAATATGTGTGGCTCATGTTATTTTTTCATATGTTTTTCTCCTATACTATTTTTTTCCAAAAACAAACATGGGACCTCGTACTACAATTTAAAAATGGTCTATCCAAAGCACATAAATTTTTTTCCCAATATGTGATCTTCGGAAGCCAATAATCACTACCTTATCCTGTGTCATTGTTCCCCCAATGCTCAATTTATGATTTTATTCCCTTTTTTAGATCTTCCATTTTGTTGAGTTCCTTGTAAGGTTCCAAAGGAGGCTTCTCTTCCGTAAGCTTGGTTCACCATTATCCTTAATACACCATATGTGGATAGAATGAGACCATTGCACATCCTTTATTATTGTTTTGTACTCCATAATCGGTATGCCATCCACAACATGAAATATAAATATCTTCGGTTTGCTGATACCACTATCATATGGTTTCCATGTAATAAGAATGGCTCCACAAAGTCCTTGAAGTTGTACAGTTCATCAATAAGATAAGGAGTGAATGTAATAGACCATTCTTGGCATGTTTTTTAAGATTCCACAAAATGTGGGAAAAAATGTGTCTAATCTATGTAACAATGTTGCTAATCTTCCAAAAGACCCATCTATATCCTCATGGGTGTGTCCCAAAGTGGAAGGAAGCTTACATACATAATGTTGAATAATTTTTTACCGTCAATAGTGATGTAAATGCAAATAATGTACAATTCTTGTTATCACTTGAAGAATTATCCAATTATACATAGAGGATCGATGTTTGTTTTGTGGAATAATTATTTGCGCTAGTAACACTAACTAATTTTTAATGATCAAATATTTTGTTCTACCGTTTACATTTTTCATGCACATCATTTTGTAATAATGCATCATGCAATGGTTGTTTTGATGATCCATAATGATATAAAAATATCCATACTCATCAATTATAGGTTCTTCAAGATTCCTGAGACACAAAGCTAATGATGTGACTATATAGTTTGCTCCACCTTCAACAAATGGCATGCCAAAATAGCTGAAAGCCCTTGTTTTACATCCATGTGTGAGCATACCAGTCAAAGTAACTAGTAGGTTCATGACATTACTTATTGAATTTTCCTTTTTACCCATTCTTGGTATGGAAGTTTTCATTGTATCCATTTTATAATGCATAATGCTCAAGAATCCATGAGGATATCCTTCCTCGATCGTAATATGTGGGAATATTAAGTTGCATGATAACTTTGAATATATTCATTGTGTCATGTTTGTTCCTCAATCTTTGTGAGTTCTTCTAGGCATGTGGTGGCTCTACGTTTTTTTTATAAATCGGTTTAACCATCACACTTGGCAAAGAAATTATATTTTTCAATGGAAACATTTGGAAAAAAATGTTCATTATGTTGTTGAAGCTTGATTGTGACACCTGAGGAAGTTTCAAGAATTCAAGATCCTCATTGCATTTTTTTGCCAAATATTTTTAGTATAGAATGAAGGAAGAAACCTTTAGGGAAATTTTACTCCATCCTGTCCTATAGACCGAGTCAGATGTGGAGAGATATCTGAATTTCTCTCAACAATTCTTGATAGCGTGCAATCGTCATGCGGCTTTGACCTTTGTTTCTCTTTTCCAGTGTTTCCATTCACTGCAAGCCTATTTCCACTTATCCATTCATATTTATGTTTATAGAAGGAACTCCTTGGGTACCCATATACTTTGTGCCATGAATTTTGAAAAACTTCATCCCATCAAATCTCATTTTATGTATCTCCATATATTTCTTACCAACATTGAAGATGGCATTTGTTGTTAATGCATCAAACACAATTTTTTTCTGTCAATTTCATTCAAGGATCTAGTTATGCACAATGGATTGTTAATTATAACGGAAGCAAGAGGTATTTTTTTGTAGACAATTAGATTTGTAAATAAAGTCTAAATTTTCCACTTCTTCTAAAAATATTGACCATTTTCTATCATCATCATAAGTTTGATTCGATGGATTGGATTAAGGGGTATCCACCTTCATATTTTTTGTAGCATTATAATATATTTTTATCACTCTATTAGATTGATTTTCATTAGTGACATCATATGAAATTGGATAAAAAAATGAGGTTATTTCTCTTATAATGCATCCAACATGATGACCTCAACCTATTTTGGGACTTCCTTAAATCTAATATTCATTTGAGATCCATTTATGTCAACCAATTGCTTAGCATGCCATTATAAGAGAGATCCTTAAGATAGGGATAATCCTTTACAAGGAGGGTTGAATACTCTATGAATATTCACACCGAAGATATTGGCATCCAATCTATTAAAATGACCATATCTCCTTCAACTCGCATTTGTAATTTTTCCTCTACTACAAATTCGCACTCAATCAAGCAAGAATGGATTAATTTTGAAAGTCCCTTGAACTTCAAATTGTGTTGATAATTGTGTATAAGGTGCAAACCATCCATTTGAGTAAACCCTTTCTTAATCATAAGGTAAATTTGTGTTTCATTAAAAATTAAATGTTTTTACTAGCCAAACAAATGATTTATTAGGTTGTAGCAAGTCCGAGAAATCGAACACATATTTACCACATTTTCTATCCATACACCAAAATTCAAAGGACCTAACATATCTCCATCAATTTTATGATATCCTAGCACATGATTTATAAAACTCATGGGTATGTCATCATCTTAGATCAAGATTTATGTTTGAGGATGACATTGTATGTGACAAAAGATATTCTATCTTTTGAACCTATATTGATGGTGCTTTCAGTGTCATCACTACAATCTCCATCACTCTCTACATTGTAATCCTCTGAACAAATAAAAAAAAATTCACTTCCCAAATTGGGCGGAATGGATGAATCTGCATGCTTTAACAATTCAGTTTCTTCCTAAGCAATGTATTATCCTTTATTCCTGAAATCCACCAAGGTTTCAAATTCATTAACTGAGAAAGACAATTTTACTCTTCCATCCAATATTATGTTAACACTGACAACAAAATCCTCTTCCCACATCTTTGCAATGTAGTTTCTTCCTACTTGGATATACTCTTCCCTCTACAACTTTGGTTCCTTTTGAAAACAAGTCCACATGATCATCCTCTACAAATGAAAAACACATGCTACTGTAATAACATAAAATACAATTTTTTTGAGATGATGGAAAATATATCAAACCATTTCATAAAATATATTTAAAATTATAATGTATGTACAATTATAAGTATATTTAATATACATAGCACATGAGTGGTTTTCTTTAATTCAGTAAGGTTTAGAAATACTTAAAAATTATACATATAATTAAAATTGACATGAATATATTTATAACATGATTTCCAAACTATGATTGAACTTGACTCATTTGAATTTAATTGATGAGAAATAAATAGATGAGGTTGAATTTAAATGATGAGAAATAAATAAATAGAGGTTAAATAGAAGTTAATTAGAAACTTTATTACGAACCGATTCATCCAAATATCTTCATCATATTAACATAACATATATTAATTTTACAAGAATTCCTCATACTTCCCATATTCACTGACTATGAGAATGGGCATTTTTCCATTTTAAACATTCTCATAAAAGGATCTAATTTTCATTCATTATTTATGTTTCGTGTAGGAGAATTTTTTTTTATTTCTATATTTAGTTTATGATAATGGGAATATTCTCATTCTAATCACAATGATAAAAATATTTGTTTCTATGAGAAATGGCATATCCCTATTCTCATCACAATTATAAAATTCTTTGTTTGTATCTAAATGGGTATATGCCTATTCTAACCCTTCTAAATTATTGAAGAAATATTGAACTTAATCATTTTAATATCATTATAAATGATGTGATAATGGTAAAATTTCCATTCCAGAACAAATTAAATATTACCACTATTTTTCTTCTATGATTCTTATATGAGAATGGGAATATTCCCATTCAATACAACATAAAAATGTTTGTTTGTATGAGAATGGACATATGCCCATTTTGTCTATGTGTATTGCCTCAAGATAATACCTCTATTTTTCTTCTATGATTCTTATATGAGAATGGGCATATGCCCATTCAATATAAGATAAAAAAAATTGTTTGTATGAGAATGGACATATTCCCATTATGTCTATGTGTATTGCCTCAAGATAATAATATTTTTTTTCAAAAAGGAATAAAAAATAATTTCTCTAAATGTTCTTCCAAGGTACTATCTCATTATTTAGAACATCTAATATTAACCTTTGATGTGATTACTATAAGTTATATAGTTTTTATCATTTTCACAACCATATTATAGTATCAGTGATTTTAACACAAACACGTATGGGAGATGTAATTATTTTCAAGTACATTCAAGATATTTATAATGAAACTTGATAAATATCAAAGATACCTATCGAAATATATTAAAAAATACAACTCAAGGTTAAATGTGACAAAAATCCAAATAAGAAAAAACTTAGATATCATGAAATATGGTATTAGTACCAAATAATAGGATTGTCCTTTGTAATCAATGAAGAAATAATAATATATGTTTTGGATCAATCCGCCCCATCCCCTCTTTCTATTTAAGTCGACATTCCCATCTAGAGTTCAGGGAGTGGTTGAAGCAAGTAAATGATTCAACATTTGAGTGATTTTGTGAAAACCACATGTCATATATAGTTGCCCTAACTATCCCCTCTCTAGTATAAATTAGTATCAATTAATTTCAAATGCAAAAAATAACCTAAAACATGGCTATGATAATGTTTAAAAATTATATTTTATTTTAAATGTAAATAACCTAAATCATGACTATGATAAAGTTTAAAATTTATATTTTATTTTATATGCAATAAACCTAAAACATGGCTATGAATTTTTTTGAAAATTTAAATTTTATTTTAAGTGCAATTATTAAACCTAAATCATGGCTACCATATTTTTAATATTTATATTATTTTTTACCATGGAATAGTGAGACCATTAATTTGCAAATAATTTTTCCACCGTTAATTTTTATTAATTGAAGGTACTTGTTTTTTATTAATTGAAGGTACTTTTTTGTCAAACACGTCTTTGACCACCCATTGGAGGGAAATTGGTGAAATTAATGGAAATTAATTCATGTAAGTGGCACTATAGAGAGAATGATGGTGGTTATTGTTTTCAATGATGGGATAGGTCTTGGAAATAACAAATTTCAGCATGGGTCGGTGAAGCTATCTCTTTCTTGTTCATCATTTCTGCTTTCTTTTTCATCTAGTTTCCATTTTTTTTTCCTTCCACTTTATGTTGCCCATTTTCTTAGACCATTTTTTTGTGTCAAGAAGAAGATTTAAAGAATATTTCTGATATATTGTTAGTTCTTTCAACTAAATTTTTTTTGACCTTTCTTGTTTTGGGATTACTAATTTTCTTAATACTTTGTTTCGTCATGTGACGCACAAGATTTGAATAAAATTTGAGTCGTGAATTATTCTAATTCATCTCTATTGAATTATTATGAAATGAACAATATCATTTGGTTTTATTTCCCTTATATTCCATTTCAGGTTCAAAGATAATTCCTTTTTTATATCTTTTGTATTTTTTGATTTGGGTATTAAGAATATCACTTCAATGTTTTTAAATACATGTGTAGTTGTTAACCAAATCATAGTTGCTAATACGGGGAGTTATTTGTTATGATTTTACCAAACTACCGAGTGGTCTTACCACCTGGGTGGCATTTATTTTTGCGGGTGAGTTCCACAGGATGAGAATGATTCATTATTAGAAGAATAATTTAATTTTTTATAGTGAAGAAAAATTTTACTTCTTTTTAAATTGAAGATAAGTTTCAGAGATACTTCTAACTCTTATCTATTGATTTATTATGAGATGAAGAATATCATCCTGCTTTCTTTCTCTTGTATTCTAATTTAGGTATAAAGATAATGTAATATTTTTTATCTTTTGTATTATTGATATGTGTTTTAAGAATATCACTTCAATATTTTGAAGTAGTTGCATATATTATCCTCCATAACTATAAAAGGATGCCTCTAAATAGGACAATTTCTTGCATGTTTCGAGATTGAACAAGATCATTCCCTTGAACAAAAAAATATTCTTAAAAACCAAAGTTCCAATCCTTCATGTTATGATGGGGATTTAACTATTTTTATTACCAAAGTATAGTGTGGGTTTCCACCGGGAAAATTCATTACTTTTACGTGAGCTAGGTGACCTAGTTGTGGAGGCCGAGCCGAGCGGGCAAG
This sequence comes from Taxus wallichiana var. yunnanensis, assembly GCA_018340775.1. Lineage (NCBI taxonomy): Eukaryota > Viridiplantae > Streptophyta > Pinopsida > Cupressales > Taxaceae > Taxus > Taxus wallichiana. Next base: position 96,910,978 of record CM031234.1, on the reverse strand, counting down.
CCGACCACCAAGCTCGGTGGTGAGCCAACCCACCAAGCTCAATGGGTGAGATGAATTTTAGAGTTCAACGGGTGATCTAACCCACCCACCGAGCTCGGTGGAAAAGATGACCCACCAAGTTCGGTGGGAGAGTTGACATTCCAAGCTAGGATGGGGTGTTGACTGCTACTGTCGGGTGGGTGAATTGACATGTCGATCCGGGCGGGCGAGGTTGACCTACCGAGCTAGGTGGGTGAGATCACCTTCCAAGATAAGAAATTTTGAACCTAATCATTATCATGTAGGAATTAAAATGATTACGTTCAATGATGTGTCTTATGATAAAATGCCCGTTCTCAAAATTGGAATCCTAAAAGAAGAAAAGATATAAAAGCTAGCTTTTTATAATGGAAAGTTTTCCATTCTCACAACCTTCATAGAGTTATTGAAAATAGTAAGTTCAATATTACTTGTATTATAATTATTATAATTGGCATACACCCATTCTCATACAAACAAAAAAATTCTCTTCCATTCAAAGGGGGAAGATATCCTTTCCTTTAGAGGTATTAAAATGCTTAGAAGGAGCTTATGCGTTTATACATACAAATAAGTATTTATTTCTTGTATTAAATGGGAAGATGCCCATTGTCATATACGAATCATAGATGAATGATATATATAAAATTTAATTTTTTTTAGAATGGGAAGTTTCACACTATAATATAGGAATCATATAAGAAAAATAGATCAAATTTACTTTGTTTTTGAATTGGCAATTCCCCATAATCACAACCTTCATAGGTATTAAAATGATTATGTTCAATCTTGTATCAATGAAAAACTTCCCAATACCATATATGAATCATAAAATAATAATATAGATAAAATCTAATTTGTTTTAAAATGGAAAGTTTCCCATTCTCACAGCCTTCATATAGTTTTTAAATTGATTAAGTTAAATAATTCTTGTATTAGATTGACCATTGTTTTGCACTCATATCCCTATTAATTATTACATTAGTAATGATCAAGTTAAATATTTAGTGTATTGTAATGATTAGAATGGGAATATGCCCATTCTCATACAAATAAACATTTTTATCTTGAATGCGAAGATGCCCAGTCTCTTATAGGAATCATTGAAGAAGAATAGAGATTTTTTTTTGAATGGGAAATGAAAAATTCTCATATTTGAATCATATATTTGGAAAAATAGAGAAAATTTATTTTATTTTAGAATGTGTAGCTCTTGATTATCACATTCTTGATAAAATTAATTAATAATTTCAATCATGTATTGAATGAGAAAATGTGAGTTCTCATATAGGATTCATAAAAGAATAGAGATAGAATTGAATTATATTTAGAATGGCCAGCTACCCATTCTCACAACCTTCAAAGAGTTATTAAAATGATTAAGTTCACTATTTCTTTTATTAAAATAAAAATAATGGGAGAATGCCATGGAAACATCCTTTAACTGATTTCCTATAATCATGTATACATGGAAGGGAACAAGGTTTTTGTTTACCTTGTAAACAAAGGTTCAATAGGCTGAAATTTTTGTGTCATTGTAATTATTAAAAAACATTCTCTGTCAGTATTGGGTATAAAGGAAGAGTAAGAAAAATTAGTTGGCATGTGAGAGGTTGGATGATAGAAGTGATTGTGTTGGGTTTAGAAAGAACATTTGATCTAGAAAATGGCTTGATAAAGTACGATCATTGGTTTTAGAGTGGACAAGAAGGTTTCAAACTGGGCTTTTTATTTCCATTTAAAAAAAGAAACAAAAAATATGGCGCAGTGATATGGTTCTTCTATAACCTTATTCGACCAATGAGATTAGTAGAAGAGTTTGGATGATGTTAGAAAATGTAGGTATGTCATCTCTCTTTCAAAGTTTTAAAGGCCATGAAGAATCCCTGAGTAAGGATTTTTCTAGTCGTTGAAAGGATAGTCGGGCTAGTAGAAGGGGTTCTTCTATAAAAACTTCTACAGATTTTATTGTTATAGTGGTTTAAGTGAACAATGAGGGTAGGGATATTTACAATCCAAAGAAAAATGTGATGAGGAGATGGGAAAATTTTTTGTGGGTAAAGAGAAAATAAGACATCACTATGTAGGTTTTGAGAGAGATTATTTACCTAATCCTTTCAATGAAATTTCCCTACACTTGATGTAATTTATCACCTTAGAGGGTAGGTACAAGGTAGTTTATGCCCACCATTTCCCTATGTTAAGTCATATCCATCATGGTATGCATTATAATTTCCCATTATTTCTCATTTGTTCCCTACACAAATCAATCAAGAATTTCCAAAAAGGAAATTTGAAAATACCTCTTCATCAGGATTGATGATGGCCTTATTCCATTTGGGTTCTACATATTTCACCAAATCTGATAAGTTTAGGGGCTTGTTGAATGATGATGTAAATAATGTTGAGGATGAGAAGTATATGGAGCAGGAGGATGATGAGGATTCCTCATCTTTGGGCTCAGATGACATAAAAATTCTTTTATTTTATTGATAAACACTATATATATTATTGGTAATATGGAGAGGGAGGTTTTGGAGCCAAATTTGGAGGACCTAGATGAAAATTGTACTCTAGTGGAATGAATGAATAAATTAAGGAAGAAGAACAAGATCATACTACGGCTGGTATTTTTATGTCTAATATCAAAGGGGAACCTTCCAAAGAAAAAGAAAATGTGAATTATGATTGGAGTATGGAATTGGAAAAAAATTCCTTAGGGTTTTCATGGGCTGAAAAGTATGGTGATTCCTCGGTGAGTCTAGGGTGGACATGGTATATAGTTTTATGAAATATATTGAGGCCTCAAATAAAATTGTTACTTCTCCAAAGTCCATCGATAGAGCTACCCGGCTTTAAAATATGATTATGGATATTTAGAGGATGCTAGTTCAACTAGATAAGGGAATAAAAATTGCATGCTTAAGCTTTACCTCAACAGCTCATAGGAGGATGAGATGGTGAAGGATGATATGAGGGACATTATTAGAAAGGAAGAAAAAAATGTGGAATAAGAACTTTATATGAAAATTATAAATTAGAAACTACATTCTTATGCACAAATTCAAACTCTTATAAAATTATAATATTGAAGTAGTGTTGTTGAGTCTTATGGGTGTCCTTTAAGTTGCAATATAAGTGAAAATTCAATAATAATGTAAGACCTAGGTTATTCAAGTAGTAGTATAGTATGAGTGAATATGAGATTAAAAAATGATAATAATGAAGTAGCGTTGTTGATGGTTTTGGTGTCCATCATGTAGCAATCCGATTGAATAGATGTTACATTTGCATTTGGTATGGAAAATACGCTACACTTATTTTTCCTATTGAATAGATGTTATATTTGTACTTTGTATAGAATAGGAGTATGTAATTTCTCATACAAAAAATAAAAAGTAAGAAGATCTTGCTTAATATATGAACATGATAAAAAAAAAAAATCAATTATAAAAATGGTTGTATTGAGCAGAGGCCCAATCTCATATAGGAAACATAGAATAAGACTATATGTTTAGAATGGGCATATTCCCATTCTCATATAAGAATCATATAAGGATAATAAAGACACAATTTACTTTATTTTAGAATGAAAATATGTGCATTCTCATAGCCTTACTTTATTTTAAAATGGGAAGTTGTGCATTCTCACAACACTTATAGATATAAAATATTACTAGTGAAAGAAGCTTTACAATGGGAAAAAGGCCATTCTCATACAAACATACAATTTTTTGTTTTTGTAATTATTAATAATTGTATTATACTAGTTGGACTATCCTGGAGAGCCAAGTGATGCACTACATACCCTCGAGAGGGATCAAGGCTTATGTAGTTCTCATCATACAATATATTTATATGATTGTAAACATTTTTACAAATGGAAGTGTGATTGTAAAGGAAATATTGAATTTAATCATGTTAATACCTCTCATAAGAGTCAATAAATGTTTTAAAACAAAGTACATTTTAATTCTGGTATTCATTTTTTTATTCACAAATGAGATTGGGAATCTCTCCATTCTATAAGATTAATATAGAATGGGATTATGTCATTTATATTTTGTATAGTTTTTTATGCAGATCATCCAATTACCACGTATTTTTGTGCACAGATATATACTAGTGGAAAACCTACCTACATTATATGTTAAAACAATCAAGGTATATATTTAGTTGAACCCATAAAGAAAGATCCCTATATTCAGACCTAATACCAAACCTAATATCAAACACTTAAGCAATTTCCAAATAACAATCTAAATTTTTCGTTGCTAAATCTAGCACCTACTTTATTTGAGGTTTTTGTGATAAATGTTTCCCAAAATAACATTTGTTATTCCCACACATACCTAGTAAATAATTTGCAATGACAATACATATTCAAGCCTTATTTATGATTTTTAACAATTTTATAAGTAATGTCCTTCAAATAAAAATATTAAACTTAAATACAATACAAGTTATATTGAAATTAATTTTTGCCCCATTCTCACAACCTTTGAAGAGATATTAAAATGTTTAAGTTTAATATTTCTTTTACAAACAAACTTCCCATTGAATACAAGACCAAAATGTTTGTTTGATTGAGAGTTGGCATACACCCATTCTAAACATTATAATACAAGAAATATAATTTGAACTTAATCCAGACACTACATGGCACCAATATTGTATTATTGGTAGTGTATTTTAAATGCAAATAACCTAAAACATGGCTATGAAAAATGTTAAAAATTATATTTTTTCTGACCATGATAGAGCGAGACCACCATGCAAATATATTGTTGACCACCATTTATTTATTAATTGAAGTTATTTTTTTAAAACACCTCTTCGACCGCTCGTTAGATGGAAATTAGATATATTAATGGAATTTAATCCACGTCACTATGTGGCACAGTGGATATTTTAATGTAAATTAATGTTTTTAAGGATGATATAGTTCTTGGGAATTTTAAGCTCTACCATTCTAAAAACAAATTAGATTTTACATCTATTATTATTTTATGATTCCTATATGACAACAGGAATTTTCCCATTTTGTTAGACTATTTCACCTTGTAAAGCAAAAGATTTGAAGAAAATTTATGATATATTGTTTGATCTCTCCTCTCTTTTTTCTTATTTTTCCCTTTGGGATCCTCTATTTTGTTATACCACTTCCCTGCATGTGATATTTGATTGTTGATTTTTTACTTTTTCTTTTGGGTTCTCTCTTTCGTTGGACTATTTTTTCTTGTGAAGAAAAAAATATATCAAGTAAATTTTTGAGAAACACCAATCTGTTCATAGGCATGAATTTATCTAACTCTTCTTTGTTGATTTATTATGAGATGAAGAATATCATATGGTTTTCTTTCCCTTACATGGTGGATAATTTCCCATTGTGCAACATTTTATTTTTATCTCTAATCTTATTCTATGATTCATATATGAGAATGGGCATATTCCCATTGTATATGCCCACTCTCACATAGGAATCATAACATAATAATAAAGAAAAAAATTATTTCACATTTTTAGAATGTAGTAAATTATATATCTATTCTTTTATGATCCCTATATGAGAATGGTCATATGCCATTCTATATTCCCATTCTCACATTGGAATCATAGTAGAAACAATAGAAAATTAAATTTCATCTATATTGATTCTTGTGATTTATTCATAGATGAAGAATATCATCTAATTATTTTCCTTACATGGTAGTGAATTGGTCATTGTAAAACAAAGTAAATTTTATCACTATTCTTATATGTTTCATATATAAGAAATGGAATATTCCCATTCACATATAGGAAGAAATATTGAAGTAAACATTTTGATAGCTATATAAAGGTTGAGATAATGGGGAATTTTCCATTCAAAGAAAAATTAAATTTTATCTCTATTAATTTATGTGATGATGTATGATTTTTTTATAAAAATATTGATTTGAAATGATCTTATTTAATGTTTAAATTTATATCATTATTAGATGCTACTATTACCTTGTTATCTATATTGATTACTCGATGATTAATGAATTTTGTTTATTGCTTATAAAATGTGTAGTTTTCTATATGATTATAAAATTAGGTAGTAAAAAAATTCCAAATGAGATATTGCATTAGTACCTTGTTTGTTGATATTATGTACTATGTAGATAAAAATGATAGTTAACAATTTTCAATCTTCATTTAATAATAATTCAACATGATTACGAGTTGAAAATTCATGTTAGTTCATTAAAATGACATGTATACAATTTTTTTTATGGTGTGCAGAATGAGAGTAATCATTATGAATTGATACATTAGATTTGATACACCTACAAAGGCGATGATATTGGGTAAGTTCCCATGCTAAAAAAATTAAACGTTATCTCTATTCTTTTTATTATACTTATTCACATATCTTTATGAACAATAATGGACTATCCTATAATCCATAATGTTATCTAATGTAACTTATTCATATTCTAATATTATCTCTATAATTCTCTTTATGATATTTTTCAATTATACCTAGTATGAACAATAATTGAATTTTTTTAACGATTTTCTTATGAGAATCGGAAAATTCCCATTCTACAATGAATATTAAAGAGAATACACATATTACCTTTTTACATATTATAATTTTAGCAATATTAAAATTAATCTTTTTGATACCTTTATAACGGTTGTGAGAATAAGAATATGACTATTCAATATAAGAAAAAAATTCTCAACTTCCCACTCTTTAATATGTATTTAACTATTGTGAGGGGCATCTTCCTATTTAATACAAGAGAAAACATATTTGTTTTTTTTAAAATGTGTATATACCCATGGGAAACAATGATTCCAAATACAAGACAAAACATATTTGTTTGTATTTGAATGGGCATATTCCCTTTCAAACAATGATGCTAGAATCTATACTCTACTTCTACTATTCCTAACTTCCTAAGCAATTCTTGTATGACTTCTAAATGAGAAGGCGAATTACCCAATACTCATTCTATTTAAAATATATATACAAGTTGTGATAACGGGTGGCCATTTTAAAACAAAGTAAATTTAATTATTCATGTAACATAGGGCATATGCCCATTCTTAACATTCTAATACAAGAAGTATTGTTTTTATTGAGAATGTGAACTATAATAGGGCATATGCCCATTCTAAACATTCTAATACAGGAATGTTTTTTTTTTTTAAAGAATGAGGATGTTCACATTGAACGTGAATTGAAACTTTTATGTTATAATACAAGCAATATTGATTTTAATATTGATTTAATGAGAATGGTCATGTTCACATTCTTCAATACATAGTCATTTTTATAATTATTTAAAAGTTGTGATTAATTTTATGAATCCTATATGAGAATAGGTAGAATATAAATGTGATTCTCATTAAATACAAAATAAAACAATTTTGTTTGCATGAGAATGGGAATATGCCCATTCTAAATAGTGTAATACAAGAAATGCAGATTTAATGAGATTGCTCCTATTATTCCTATTTATACCTATTTTAAAAATATGAGACTATATATTCCATACACTTTTTATTCTTCTTCTATTACTCCTATCTACACAAGCATATCTTATATGATTCCTAAATGAGAATGGGCATCTACCCATTCAATACAAGATAATGTTAAAAATCTCCATCAATTTCATAACACTTTTAATAAGATGTTAGAATGGTTGCATATTCTAAAACAAGGTAAATTTGATTATTCATATCATAAAGGGTATATGCCCATTCTAAAAACTATAATACAAGTATTATTTATTTTTTGAGAATAGGAATCTGCACAGTCATGATTGAATAATATTTGTTTTATGATAATGGGCATGTTCCCATTATAAACATTCTCATACAAGAAATATTGTTTGTGATTCCTATCTACCCAAACTAAGGATTCATATTAGAGATGGGCATCTTCCCATTCAATAAAATATAATGTAACAATGGTCAATCAATTTCATACCTATTTAAAAGCTATGAGCATGTACAATACATACTCTTATTTTATTAGTCTTATCTCCCCAAGAAAGTCTTTTATCATTCCTAAATGAGAAGGTGCATCTACCCATTCAATCTTCCCAAGAAATTATTCTATGATTCCTAAATGAGAATGGGCATCCACCCATTCAATACAAGATAATGTAAAAAGTCTCCAAAATTTCATAATTGTTTTAGCAAGATGTGAGAATGGATGCACATTCTGAAATAGAGTAAATTTGATTACTCTTATCATAAAGGGCATATGCCCATTCTAAACATTATAATACAAGTTATATATATATATATATATATATATATATATATGGGAATGTTCTGATAGTTTTGATTGAATAATATTTGTTTTATGAGAATAGGCATATGCCCATTCTAAACATTCTCATACAATAAATATTGATTTTATGACAATGGGCATGTGCATTTTCTAAACATTCTCATACAAGAAATATTATTTTTGATTCCTATCTACCCAAACAAGTCTTTTAGTTTAAACTTATGAGCATGTATAATCCATACTCTTCTTTTATAATTCCTATATTCCCAAGCATGTATTTTATGATTCCTATATGAGAATGGGCATCTGCCCATTCTATATAAGACAATGTAAAAATGCTCAATCAATTTCATAACTTTATACAAGTCGTGAGAATGGGCCATGAGAATGGCAGCCCAATCTAAACATGAGTAAATAGGAATGACAATAAATTCTACTATATTTTTTTCATTATTCAAATATCTTGTTACAACATTTACAATAGACTTAGACTATTAGGATATTAAAGCATTTTAGCATTAAAAGGTGGTGATTTATTATTGTAGGATAGTTTCAAAAAAATTTAAAATTTATATAGTACGTGAGAGTGGGTGCCCATTCTAAAACATAGTAAATACGTAAAAAGTACAATGTATTTAAATTTATTTATTAGAAAGACATATTTAAAATTTTATTATTTTATTATTAAAACATATTTTATGTAAATGTGGACATTTATAAATCATTACATGTGTCTAATTAGGTATGAGGATAAATTCTGTATATATTTTTCATTATTCACATATCTGTTTAAAACATGTAAGTGGGTCTAATAAATTCAAATATCTAAGCATATTACAACATATTAAAGCATTAAAAGGTGGTGATTTTTTAATGTAGTATATATTCAAAATTTGAATGCATATACAAAAATAGTACTATGTATTTTTCATTATTCTAATACTTCTTCAAAATATTTAAATGTTTCTAAATATTGGGATAATATGACATTAAAGAATTTAAATATGTACCCATTTGCGGTTAATTATTTATGATAGACTTAGGATATTAGGATATTAACGGAATTTAAGATTTCAAGGGTAGTGATTTATAATGGTCAAATAGATTCAAATTTTGAGACTTACAATATTAGGATACTAAAAGAATTTAATCATTAAAGGGTGGTGATTTATTATGGTAGGTTAAATTCAAATTTTGAATTTTCAGTACCATTTTTTAGAGGAAAATTTTCTTGGTCAATTACTTTATAGAAATATTGATTTTGAATGGTTAGGGTTTTGATTTTATTCTCTCTTACAAAATATTTTTTCACTATTACAGCTCATTTTTTTCATTCATATATTCTGTATGAGAAAGAAGAAGTTATGTGAAAGGATTTGGGTTAATTCAACATAGAGATTATTGAAAAAGAAACTTGTTGCATCCATAATAAAAAAAGATAAAGAAAGCTAAAGGTGGTATTGAGTTTATCAAATCATTTTTTTCTTGTGCAAAAGGGATTTGGCATAATTGGATACAAATATTATTTGTTAAAGATCACAAGCACCGAGAGGGGGTGAGTCGGTGCGATTAAAAAAAAATTAATTATTTTCAATTTTAAATCCTTTAAGTGATGTGCGGATTTAAACTATGAGAAATCAATCAAACATATGTCATGCAAAATAACACTGAACATAATGATTACCATGGGAAACCCTTTTGGGAGAAAAACCACATAAAACTATTGCTTATATTACATAAAGCAAGGACTTGAAAAAATATTACACATCCTACAATATTTTTTAGCAAGGCACCAACCCCTACACCTTTGTTGATATTACACACAACAAATAACTCAAGTGAATATTACGCATCACAAGATATTTATTTAGTAAGGCACCAACCCCACAAGGAGAACCAACCCCTTAATATGCTAAGATAAAAATTAGACTTGATTTACATATGCATTTTGATCATCTAGTTACAATAATTAATTTTACAATAGATTATGATCACCTTTCTGTATTTGTCTGTGTTCTTCTTTTCACTCTCTTCTTCTCATTTGATTTGATCCCTCTTGCTCAATCAATCTACCACCTTTATGTTTTTTCATCTGATGAATCTTTGCTTCATTGATCTAATCTCCTCTTTCCTCTCTCTTTTCTTTTGTCACTCTTTCTTAGCTTGATTGCATTATATTCTCACTTCATGGGTATTCCTTAGCTTGAATACATCTTTTCTTACTTGAGAAGCATTTTCAAATGGCTCTAAGTTCAAACTATATCATCTATTGACCAATTTCTTTCCTTCAATTTTTGTTTCATGTATCTTCCTTCTTGGTCGCCTAAGAATTTTGGCTATTAAATGCATGTAAATGACTCTAGATATTTTTCATTTTGTATTCGGCTTGATTACACCACTTTCAATGCATTTCCAGAAGCTATTTATTAGTCGTTTGCCAAAATTAGATTTTCCAATTTTTAACATGACTTAGATGAGCTGAGCCATTTCCTTCTCCAATATTTTATTCTACCTTGAAGCTCATAATATCATAAAGAATGTAACTACATTTTAACAAATTCAAAATGCATTAAATGTTGGCAAATTGAAACAAGTGGATTTCTTTGTTCTTTGTGGAGTTCAAGTCATGCATCTAGCCACAATCACCTGACAATCCTATCACCATCAATTTTGGATAACTAACTCTCAATTTTCCATGTTTAAATCAATTTTATTTCCTGTAACCCTTTTTTAGTCCATATTCTTATGTTTCATGACTCTCCTTAGATCTTATGACTTTCTTCTTTGTATCACGGCTCTTTTCTTTGTCTGCATGAAAGATTTCTTCTTTCAGGGTGGATTTTTAGTTATCTAAGGATATTCTATGATTCTCACGTATTTTTCAATATTTCATAGTTATCCTCCTTGTTTGCTTCCTTTATGTGGCTTTGTTCAAAGTCTGAAACTCTATCTCTTTTACTTGTAGATTTTATAGTTCTTCATGGTTGTTTTCTATATCTATGGCTTTGAATTCACTTATGCGGATATTTCTTCACATCCACATCTTTAACTATCTCACTCACATCTTTTCCTTTTGCTCCATGTTGCTTTGTCGTTTCATTCCTATGCTCGCAACCCTCACTTTCCTTTCACATCTTCTTCCGGAGATCTCATGGCTTTCTTTAGACTTTGGTGGCTACTTGAAGTCTTTAGTGGCTATCTCTAGACTTTGATGGATATCTCCTCTTATTTGTGTCATGCACCAAGATTCACTAAGTCCCTTAACAATCCTTAGTAATCTTGAGCCTCTGTGAGCTGACACTACCAATCAACCTTCAACTTTTAAGTTTTCTCACTTTATCAATTCATTCCTTTTGCCATCAATGCAGCTTGACATCAATGACAACACAAATAACACATGACAAATGTATAACAATCTCCCTATTTTTCATTGATGGAAACACCTTAAAGAACCTATACCACATCAAAAACCTACAAAAATTTATGTAAAAATATTTTCTATACTCGATTTACGGTAACACCATGTCTTCTTCCTTTTGGATGTTACATAATAGGTTTCCCCCTTTGACAATCTAATTTTCTTGATTCAGTTTCTCCCCCCTTTCACATCAATGACAAAGGGTCAGCTATGTCGCATAAAACTTAATATTCTAGTAAGCTAGATACAACATGTTATTACTTTAAGAAAATACCCCTAGGATTATGCTTCTCATACACCTATCTTAGTATGTCCGTGATAATGCTCTCGCTGAGATGATACATGTTTTGTTAAATTTGAGCTAATAGATTAGCTCCCCCTTACTTTGGCACTTTTTAGAAGTTGATATTACCTAAGAATTCTCCCTTTTTTTATGAACACCGCTAGTGGTTAGATAGGATCGGTAATGACACCTAATTCATTTCTTAGGTGTCCAAATGTTTCTCTTGGTAGTGGCTTGGTCATTATATCTATGATTTCTTCTTTAGCTATCACATATTCTAGAATGATATTCCTATCATTCACTTGTTCCATCAAGAAATTATATCTAATCGGAATGTGCTTGGTCTTCGAGTGGAACACAATATTCTTAGATACACTTATTGCACTTGTACTATCACACAACAAAGGAATTGAATTTTCATATTTTACCTTGTAGTCTTTCAATGTCTCTTTCACCTATAGAGGTTGAGTGCAACACATCGCAACAGCTATATACTCTACTTCACATGTTGAGAGAGCCATTGATGATTGTTTCTTTCTTAGCCAAGATACTAAGCAATTTCCAACAAAGAATGCTCCACCACTCATACTCTTCATGTCATCAACGATGCCTCTCCAATATGCATCTATATATGCTTTAATGCTGAAGTCATTGCTTTTGGGGTACCACAATCCATATTCAACTATTCCCATTCAATATCCCAGAATTCTTTTGACCACCTTGAGGTGTGTTTCCCTTGGATCTTCTTGAAATCTTCCAACAAGGCCTACCGCATGCATAATATGAAGTCTTGATAATGTGGAGTAAAGTAGACTTCCTATCAAAATTCTGTACAAGTGTTTTTCTATCTTAGTTGAGTCATCATCTCTACTCATTTTACATCCAACTTCCATTCGTGTACCATTTGGTCTACATTCTTCCATGCTGAATATTTTTAGCATCTCTTTGATATAATTAGTCTGGGATATGAATATACCTTGATCTATTTAATTGATTATTAAACCCATAAAGAATGAAATATCTCCAACCATAGACATTTCAAATTCTTCTTTCATCATATCAACAAATTCATATGTCATCTTATCATGGTCTCTGCCAAATATGATATCATCTACATATACAAAGATAATGAGCAAATGATCTCCTTCTTCCTTGATGTAGAGATTACTATCGCATAATTAATTTTTTGAATCCTTTCTCAATGAGTTATGAGTCCAATCTATTGTACCAGGCCCCGGGAGCTTGTTTTAATCCATACAATGTTTTCTTCAACCTGGACTCATAGTCTTTATCTTTAGTTAGTGAAAATCCATTAGGTTGTTCAATGTATACCTATTCATTCAAGAAACCATTTAGGAATGAATATTTCACATCCATATAGAATACTTTGATCTTCTTGTATGTTGCGTAATCTAGGAACAGTCTTATTTCTTCCATTAATGCCACTGGTGAAAATGTTTCATCAAAATCTATTATTTCCACTTACGTGTATCCTTTGTAAACTAGCCTTACTTTGTCCCTTATCACTTCTCCTTTCTCATTTAGTTTGTTCCTGAATACCCATTTTGTGTCAATCACATTCTTATTTAGTAGTCTAGGTACCACTTCTAATGTATCATTCTTTTCAATTTGATCCAAATCTTCATTCATGGTGTCTATGCAATGTTGATCTTTGCTTACTTTTGAAACATTCTTGGGTTCTATCATTGACAGTAGTGTTATGTATTCATGGTTTTTTTCTCTCTCATCCTTCTTCTTGTGATAATTCCACCATCTTTGTTTCCAATTATCTGATTAGAAGTATGGTTTTTTTTTTTACTTTCCTGGAGGGTGCCTTAGTGTATGGCCTTTCTTCCTCTTCATCTAATTATTCACGTGTACTTTCAAACTCTTCATCATCTTATTTTTCTTCTTGACCACCATTGTGTTGAGTGTTGGTTTTGGCATACTATGTCTCATCCAACTTTAAATTTGTGCTTTCAACAATCTTCTACAACCACTTATTGTAGCACCTATAAGTCATGTTGACCACTTAGTAACCAAGGAATATCCCTTCATCACATCTTGAGTTGAATTTACCCAAATTATCTTCATTTCTTTTGATATAGAATTTTATTTCAAATACTCTTATGTGCTTTACATTGGCTAGTCTCTTTTTCCACAATTCATAAGGATTCTTGTCATTTTTTTCCTCGGTTGAGCTCTATTCAAGAGATAAACCGTGATGTACACTTTGCTTCACTCCAATACCTATCTGAGAGTTTGGATTCATTTAACATGGTTTTTTCCATCTCTTAAATAGTCTTGTTCTTCCTCTCAACAACCCCATTTTTTGAAGTGTCCTTACAACTGAGAATTGTATCCTGATTCCATTTTCTTCACAAAATTCATTGAACTCATTTGACCAGAATTCTCCGCCTCTGTCTAGATCTTAGGCATTTGATCTTTTTGTTCTTCTCATTTTATACCAGTTCCTTGAATTTCTTGAATATATCTAAGGCTTTTGAATTTTTCTTTAAACATGCTACCCATTTCATTCTAGTGTAATCATCTATTAGAAGCATAAAATATACCTAACCATTTATACCTTTAGTTCTGGTGGGTCCGCATAGGTCTATATGAATCAACTCCAATGATCTCCTTGTTTGTTTTCCATGTAAATAAGCATTTCATAGTTTATTTATGGGTTTCACAATGGTGGTCATATGTGTGAAACAATCTTTTGCACTTAGCTTTACAATATTCTCATAATTCACATGCTCCAATCTTTTTACCATAACCAATTGTAATATATCTTACTTGTGAAGTATTTCTCTTTTTATCTCATTAAGAACATACATATTGTTTGTTTTCCACTTTTCCTTTGTAACCTTCTTTCATGTTTTGCAATTTATAATATCACAACCCTTGTCATGGAATATAACATTGTATCCCCTTTTACACATTTGACTCACACTCAGTAGATTATGTTTGAGACCTTCAACATATAATACATTCTCTGTGATGGTTTTTCCATTATCTAGACTCAGAGTTCCCTTTCCAACTATGTTTGTTGAGTTGTTATCACCAAATCTCACAACGTCAAATGCATTGTTAGATAGAGTAATAAAATTGATTTTTTCACTTATCATATGACTTCAAAATCTACTATTCAAATACCATATTTTATCTTCATTTTGCACATGGAATGTTTTCTATACTATTGAGCATGACTCTTTTCTCTTGTTCTCATCTTTCTTTACAACATATACCCATTTATTTTGTTTATTAGGTTCATTTTTGTTGTTTGAAATATCACTACTCTTCTAATGATAATTTTGTTAGACACCGGTATAGTTTGATCTGTGTAATATGGTCCAAAATTTCTTTTATAGCCTCTAGATAATTTCCTACACTTGGAAACTTTATTTCCAAACTCATTACATGAATAATAGTAACAATAAAAAGAATGTGTGTACCTCATAGCATATGTGATTTTGGGATTATAAGTTCTTCTCTTCGTGGCATTGATAATCTTCTTGTTTGTGGTAGATGAGGTGTTGGATGTTGATGCATCCTTATTTTATTCATTATTTATAGGATCCTTTACTTTTCTTTCTTCTTTGAATCCAATTATAGTCTTTTCATTTGCATCATGTTCACTACTCAGGTATCTCAATCAAAACACTTTAGCCCTTTTCAATTTTTCCATATACTTTTAACTTTCTGCTCATTTGTTCCATTTCAGCTTTTAATTTCTCCAGTTCAAAGTTCAACTTTGTGCACTCATCCTCCTTTGATTTATAGGATTTTGAAATATTTTCAACCTATGTTTCTGATTCCTTAAGTTAATTAGCCTCTTCATCTTCTCTTTGATATTATCTTCCTTCAAAGATGTGGATTTTTCTTCATAATCCTTTAATGTGCATCTCATCTTCTGATTCTTTTTCCTACACAATCTCAACTCTTCAAGAGCACATACTAGTTTAGCTTCAAGATTTACTTCAGCTTCTTCTTCCTCAGATTCATCATAATCAGTTGTATTCTTCCCTTTAGAGATGCCTTCTTTAGATGCATCCATGGCCATGAATAGGCATTCAAATTGATCTTCATCATTTTCATTCTCAGAACTTCCTGGGTTGCTAGAATTAGAATCACTTGATTCTTCTTTTGAGTAGAAGTTTCTTTTGTTCTTAAATAACTTCTTCTTAGTGTTTTTTTGTATATCTAGTCTCTTTCTTGTTATGTTTATGATTTTCCTCTTCATGTTCAAACTGATTATCTTTATTTTTGTTTGGACACTTTCTAGCAAAATGACCTACTTGTCCACATGTGAAACACTTAAAGGGAAGTTTTCCTTTATACTTACCTGAGCCTCTTTTTAGTCTTCTCACGAACATTGCTTCAATATTTTCATCATCCAACTCACCTCCTGAGGCTGATTCTTCTTCTTCTTCTTGCTTGGACTGATTTTCTTTCTTGAATTTGAATGTTACTTCTTTCTTGGTAGTCTTGGATCTAACAGTCCTCATCCCGTATGCTTTGACAGAGTGCTCTGCAGTTCATCCATCATGAGACTCTTCATGTCTTTGGCTTCCTCTATGGCTGAAACCTTTGCATCATATTTTCTAGTCAGAGATCTCAAGATATTTTGGACTAAAATTAACTCTTCTAGTGTCTCACCTAGGCCTCTGATCATATTAATAACTTCATCTATTCTTTGCATGTAGGCTATTATACTCTCATCATCTTTCATTTTCAGATTCTCAAACTGAGCTTTGTAGGTCTGTAACTTTTCCATCTTAAATTTTTCATCTCCTTCATAGATATTCTACATTTTAGTCCATATATCCGTTGCGGTTGTGCAGTGCATAAATTTGAAAAAATTAGTTTCAGTCAAGCCGCATAAAATGTCATTCATTGCTCTTGAGTTACATTCATATTTTACCTTATCTCTGCGAAGTAGTAATTGGTGTGGATGGATATTTGTATCCTTTCTCAACACATTCCCATATATCAAAATCAAGTGACATAAAATATTTCTTCATCCTTATTCTCCATAATGCATAATTTGTACTAGTGAAGAGATGTGGCCTTGACATTGAAAAACTACCTTGTGCCTGATTTTCTGTCATGCTTGTGATAGGAGGATCTCCTTGAAGATGTTACTATTTTTTGATAAGGATGTCACTTTGAAACATTTTTTTAGAGATCACAAGCACTAAGAGGGGGCTGAATTAGTGCAGATTAATTTTTTTTCACTTATTTCTAAATTTAAATCCTTTAAGTGATATGTGGATCTAAAATATGTGCAATCAACCAAATGTATGTCATGCACAATAACATTGAACACAAATATTACCATGGGAAACCTTTTCATGAGAAAAACCCACCTAAAACCATTGTTTATATTACACTAAGTAATAACTTGCAAGAATATTACACATCCTACGAGATTTTTTTAGTGAGGCACTAACCCCGTAAGGAGCACTAACCCCAACCCCTTTGATAATATTACGCACAAAAATAACTCAAGTCAATATTATGCATCACAAGAGATTTATTTAGAGAGGAACCTACCCCAAAAGGAGCACCAACCCATTAATATGCTAAGCTACAACTTAGACTTAATTTACATATACATTTTGATCATCTAGTTACAACAATTACTTTTGTAATAGATTATGATCACCTTTCGTATATTTATGTGTTCTTATTTTCACTCTCTTCTACTCATTTGATTCAATCCCTCTTTCTCAATCAATATATCTCCCTTATGTTCCTTTCATCTGATGAATATTTTCTTCATTGATCTACTCTCCTCTTTCCTCTCTCTTTTCTTCTATCACTCTTTCTTAGCTTGATTGCATCATATTCTCTCTTCTACAACTCTTCCTTAGCTTGAATACATATTTTCTTACTTGAGAAACATTTTCAAATAACTTCAAGTTCAAACTATATCATCAATTGACCCATTCCTTTCCTTTGATTTGTGTGTCGTGTATCTTCTGTTTGGTCACCTAAGAATCCGAACTATTAAATGCATGCATCTAACTCCAAATATTGTTCCTTCATTATTTGGCTTGATTTCATGACTTTTAATACATTTCCAAAAGCTATTTATTAGTCATTTTCCAAAAATAGATTTTCCAAAATTTCAACATGACCCGATGAGTGAGAATGTAATTACATTTCAAAAAGTCAAAAGACATTAAATTCGATAGATGGAACAATGAATTTCTTCATTCTTTTTGGATTTAAAGTTGTACATCTATCCGTAATCATCTATAAATTACATCACCATAAATTTAGGAGAACCAACTCTCACTATCCCATGTTTGAATTAATTTTATTTCCTTTGACCCTTGTCCATGCCAAATTCTAATTTGATTTCTTCCTATTTCTTCAAAGTCTCTGTATCTTTGTATCTCTCCTGCTATTGACAGCTATATCTTCTTCTTTCTTCTACAAAATCTCTGTATCTTCGTATTTCTCCAGCTACATCTATGTTCTTTGGCTTTCCCCAAGTAAATATTTGAATGAAAAAATATCAGTCACAATAGAGAAAAAATCAAAACCCGATTCATTCAAAATCAATATTTTTATAATGTACTTGGCCAAAAATGTTCCTCATAAAAATGAACACCCAAAATTCAAAATTTGAATCAAACCTACCATAATAAATGACCAAATCTAAAAAAAGAGCTCTGAAATTTCAAAAATTGAATCAAACATACCATGATAAATGACCATTAAGAGCCTCCCAAAACGAGAGTGCCAAAAATTTGAAATTTGAAACAATCATGTTGGTATTATCAAAAATTAATTAATCAATAACAAGTAATAATAGAATTCAAAAAATTTCTAATCAAGATATGATATTAGTAATTAATAGTATTATAATTAATAATATTATAATTAATTAGTAAGAAATTAGCCTATCAAATAATATTAAATACAATAATTATTATTACTATATTAGCTAGAAACATATTAATAACATCTAATTATATTATCAAACAAAAATTAATATTTGTAAAACAATTAATTAATATATAAAACTAATGAACCACTTAATCACCATTATTTATATTGCTTAATTAATTATAGTGCATTTTAAAATTATAAAAATATAATAAAACTTTCTAAAACTAATTAACAACATAAACAACATTATTTCAAAAAATTAGAAATCAAAGAATATGTATTTAACATATGATATTAGGATTAAATAAAATTTTATTTATTAACATTTTTAATAATACTAATAAATAAATACAATTATTATTATTGCCAACAAACTTACATTACTATATTAACTAGAAACATATTAATAACATCTAATTATATTATCAAATGGATAAACAATATTTTTAAAACAATTAAATAATATTAAAAAATATAATTAAATTTTATAAAACTAATTAACAACTTTACCATCATTATTTATAATGCTTAATTAATTATAGTGCATTTTAAAATTATGAAAAATATAATAAAACTTTATAAAACTAATTAATGACATAAACTCCATTATTTCAAAAAAATAGAAATCAAAGAATATGTATTTAACATATGATATTAGGACTAAAGAAAATTAATTAATTAACAACATTAATTAATAATACTAATAATTAAATACAAGAAATAACATCGTATCATTTAATAATACAAATAATATTTCAATTTGTATCAATATATGCCCATTCTAATAATAGGATTCATAGAGAAAAATACACATAAGGAAAACTTCATATGGGCATCTGTCTACTTGAATGGGCATGACATGAAGATGAAGTGGATTGTACCCCATTTGCAATGAAAGGAAAACGAGATGTTATTCTTCACATTGAGAAGAGTTAGAAATATTCATTTTTGTTTTTCATGAAGAGAGACAGGACCAAAAGCTAGAGAATAAACAACAATTACAGATAGGGGATCTCCGTCAGGGATACTCAAGTCAATATGATACAATTATTAACACTAAAAAGGCTGTCAAAATGTGCCCTTTCATTGTAATCGTCTTCCTTCCACACAAAATGGGGAACAATCCAACATTAAATGTTTATTTGTTTGAGGATGGACAAATTCCCATATTTCTAAATGCCTACAACTATTCCTAAAACAAAATAATAGAACTACGTAAGGCTTGATCCCCCTCGAGATGGTATTTAACAAAACATGTTAATTACTCCTATATTAGAATGGGCATCTGTTATTTCTAAATCAATTTAATACAACTATGAGAATGGGCATCTTCCCAAGGGTATGTAGTGTAACACTTGGTAGAGCCAAGATGCCCATTCCTAAAAAAAAATAATAGAGCTACATAAGGCTTGATCCCCCTCGAGATGGTATTTAACAAAATATGCTAATTAC
This sequence comes from Taxus wallichiana var. yunnanensis, assembly GCA_018340775.1. Lineage (NCBI taxonomy): Eukaryota > Viridiplantae > Streptophyta > Pinopsida > Cupressales > Taxaceae > Taxus > Taxus wallichiana. The sequence goes on along the minus strand of CM031234.1, from coordinate 96,890,623 downwards.
TCCAATATGAGAATGGGCATCTTCCATTTCTAAATCAAATTAATACAACTATGAGAATGGGCATCTTCCATTTCTAAATCAAATTAATACAACTATGAGAATGGGCATCTGCCATTTCTAAATCAAATTAATACAACTATGAGAATGGGCATCTATCATTTCTAAATCAAATTAATACAACTATGATAATGGGCATCTTCCATTTCTAAATCAATTTAATACAACTATGAGAATGGGCATCTTCCATTTCTAAATCAATTTAATACAACTATAAGAATGGGCATCTTCCCAAGGCTATGTAGTGCAACACTTGGCAGAGAAAATATGCCCATTCCTAAGAAAAAAAAATAGAGCGACATAAGGCTTAATCCCCTCAAGATGGTCTTTAAAAAATATGCTAATTACTCCAATATGAGTATGGGCATCTTCCATTTCTAAATCAAATTAATATAACTATTCCTAAAACAAAATTATAGAACTACATAAGGCTTGATCCCCCTCAAGGGTATGTAGTGCAGCACTTGGCGAAGGCATAACATGTCTCCACCAGGGATAGTCTAGCCTAAACGATACAATTGTATTCAAGATAAAATAAAATAAAAATGTTTTTATGAAAGAATGGAAAACTGCCCATTCTTAAACAAAGGAAAAGTAAATTTTTATCTCTCCACTAGCATCTTTCATTATGGATTTAGATATGATTAAGTCTACGAAGTGCTAAACTGACAATAATTTTCTTCTATTACTCATATTATAATTGAATGGGCATCTACCCATTCAATTCATATCAATTTATTCTAATATATGTATTAGAAAATTTTCATTGTATGCAAGATAAAATTAGAAAATGTTCATATAAATTTCTTGTAGCATCTTGATAATGGGCATATTCCCATTATAATAATAGGAATCATAGAGAAAAATAGGCATAAGGAAAACTACATATGGGCATCTGTCTACTCGAATGGGAAAAACATGAACATGAAGTGGATTGTTCCCCATTTTGCAATGAAAGGAAAATCATATGTTATTCTTCACATTGAGAAGAGTTACAAATATTCATTTTTGTTTTTCATGAAAAGAGTGAGAGAAAAAAAAGCATAGGGGCTATCCACCAGGGATAGTCCAACCAATATGATATAGTTATTAACTCTATAAAGTCTCTTAGAATGTGTCCTTCCATTGCAATCATCCTTCTTCCATGAAAAATGGGGAACAATCCAATAGTAAATGTTTGTTTGTTAACGGATAGACAAATGCCTTAAATATAACTATTCCTAAAAAAACTATAGAATTACATAAGGCTTGATCCCTCTCGAGGGTATGTAGTGTAACACTTAGCGTAGGAATAACTTGGCTCTGCCAAGGATAGTACAGCCAAAAAGATACAATTATATTCATGATAAAATTAAAAATGTTTGTTTGTTTGTATGAAAGAGTGGAAAACTGGCCATTCTTAAAGAAAGGAAAAGTTTGTATGATTAAAAATGTTTGTATCACTTTTTTGTAACATCTTGATAATCGTAACATCCACTATTATGACTTAGAAACAATGGAATTTTTTTACATAATGTTCTCTGTTCTAAATTAATATAATTCAGAACACACATTCCATTACAAATCCATCTCATAATAGAAAACCATATGTAGTTATAATGACTCGATGAAACATTGATATTTCATTCTATGACTCAGTGTTAAACCAATCTCTCATGATATTTTTTTCAAGTGTATACTATGTATACTTGGTTATTTTACCCCTTAAGGGTCACTCAAGTGTTTTGTCTAAGAATCCTATATGAATACATGTTACCAATATTCATCTAAAATCATGCATATTAGAATAGGTGACATAACACAATGCAACCAGCAGCTTTAGATACTTTGGCCAAAGTTTTAAACATGTTTACCATGTTTATATTCCAAGACGACATACTCGTCAAAAGGAATATGTCTTTCACCACACTCATATTGTTATCTAGATTGGTCATCCTTGACTACTTTCAACCAAATCTGAGTCAAAGTTTCACACTAAACAAGGGAAGATTACATGCAATAGTGTGGAAGACTACTTGTGATGACTAAGAATACATAGACATAATCAATCTACTTTCATTTATTTGGTGTGTTCAATTACCCTAAGTCAACATGAGTTGACCACTACACCTTTCCATGTTTCTATATTTGTATAGAGTATAACTATGAACCCAATTTCTACTTATGTCAATTGAGTTAATTGAACTAAGTGGGGTGTTGAAGCATAGATGACTACATCACAGTATCCTCATAATGACTACCATCATTATGAGGGTACTCTATTGTAGTCCCTATATTATGACAACCAACTGAGTTCCTTTGACTAAACTGACATACTTAAGAACATTAGATCATTAACCCCACAATTTATCATCTTGTTTAATTTATTATTAAATAACGGACCTAAGGGTTCACTATGCATGATTGACCCAAAGAAGGGTACGAAGTGTACTTTTATACTAGTTGAAGGTATGCAAATAAAATATGCATTCATGCATATGATCATTTTAATCTTAAACCATTATTTTCATTTATCGATATATCTGAATTTGATATTAAGTGAGTAATATTATTACGTTTTCTTACTACAGTCTATCATTGTGAACAAACTTGATTGAAATATTATACATTAGACTTAGAGATATCATAAAGTCTAAATCTTCCTATTAACTCTTTTAAGCTTTCTGTTTCCATTTATTGACTACAGATAAGGAGCATACCAATCATCCTTATGATTTAAACATAATCACTTAACAAGATATCATACATAGTTATTTATTTAATGATAAAAGGAAAAAAAAATTCTTATTAAGGACTATTGTCCTATTAGTGAAATCAGAAAACATATGGTATAGTTTAGTAATAATAAATCCACATTCTTCTATATAAAACTATACTTATTCCCTTTTCCAAATAAATTTTTATCAATTATAATCAACTTAGTTATACATTTTCCCCATAATGAAATGAAATGGAACTATAAGTATAGATCCTTATTCCTAGTATCATCTTATTCCTTAGAGTCCATTAAGCCATGCATGATAATATTTAATAATATTAATCAAATCTAAGTCATATATGACCCTAGAGAAAATCATAATCAACATTTTTCACACAACAATTCATTTATCAAAAAGAGAGTTCACTACTCTCCAAACTCAATATGTATTCCATAAGTTTGTACAAAACATCTTTCCACCATTACAAACTAATTTTAATACATCTTCCTAATTTATTTTTCCAACAAGAAGTACATTTTGAGAAAATTTCAATACATAGGCATCTGAATGAAGAGAAATGATTTCATTAGTAAAACAAATGTAACTTTCTATAATTCTTCTCCTTTCATTTTTCACAAAGTCCATTTGTAAAATTGTTAGCATGAGTTAGTTCACAAGAACTGATCATGATAAATGCTATAACATTAAAACAATATGTTTTTATCTAATTGTTTCATAAAAGGAACCCTACTATTAATGAAAAGGTTCCAAGTACATAAAAATAAGGACAATAAGAAATACTTTCCCTAATAATCACAAATCTGATATAGAGAAGAGTCACATAATCTACATAAGTATTAATGTTCTTAAAAGAACTAATTAAACCATCACAAATTAATTCCATCTAAATCATAGTTATGATAATCATTTCAACATGATAATCATCCAAACTATAACCAATTAAGAAAAGAATTAATTAAAATCATGATCTATTCTCAACGGTTTTAATTTAATTCTCCAAGCAAGTTCCACAATCATACAACCCGATCAAAATCAATCAAAAGAAAATGAATTGATCTAAACATATTGACTTGACAAGAACAATATGTTGTTCTATTAACAATCAAATCAGTATCAACTACTAATAAGGCTAAATGTTAAAACAAGAAAGATCCAACTTGGATAACAAACCTTCCAAGTAACTCTGCTCTCGAAACCCCTATCCTCATTCAAAAAGGATTACGTTAAACAAGGAACCAACTAGACAATATAGGTAATAATAATTGTATATCATATAAGAGATTTGGCACAAGCCCTCACAAAACAAAATTAACCAAATGATAATAGTTCCAAGAGGATCTGCCTTTCACAAGCTAAGTTCAACACTGATTTAAAAAACATAGCCATCATAACCATGCATCTCAAAATAGTCAAATAATTTAATGCTCATTGTCTTCCACATTCAAGCTAATGAAAAAGGAAATCAAAACGATTTTAAGAACAAAATGTAGAGTATGGTCTTACCCGAAAAGACCAAGATCCAAGATAAAAGAAATAAAAACTTCCTTAACAATGATCTAAGTAGACCTCACATCATCCAACCTATTGAAATGAAATTCAATACGAGTAAGAACAAAATTCAGTCCTTAATACAACCCAAGATGTCAATACATTCTCAAGGAGGTGGCTCAAATAAAACCTGCAATCATCGTCAAGAAAACATGACGATCCAAAACAATATTCACCAAAGATAAACAAGATCTGCAACCATAACACAATACTCCAACTAGATGCTCGAAGCTAAAAGTTCCACACAGAAGCATATATCCAAAGAAAATGAACCCAGATTAAAAGTATAACAATCCCAGGATCCCTTCCAAAGTTCAATCAAGCTCCATAAACAAGAAATTTCCCAACAAGGGTATTCGAGCAACGAAGAACAACCCACAAAAGAGAGAAACAAAGTTTTACCAGTCCATGTTCTCATACAAGACCATTTTGAAGTAATACTATGGCCTGGAATGGTCCATACTACAATGTTGTCCAAATCTCAAGCCAACCCAAAAGGGTATTCAAACAAGTAATCACAACCAATAAGAGAGAGAAACAATCCATATTTCCAAACAGGTCCACCTATGAAGGGTGATAAACAACAAAACATAACATAAAATGATGGAGGCAAAAGACTCCATCATACACCTTCATGTTATGCACTAACAGTGCTCAAAAAATCACTATCAAGAGAACCCAGTATGGGTCGAGACCAGTCTTCCATAAATCAACAAAAAGATCAAAATATTTGTTACGTGATTAAGCCCAAATGATGGATAAATAATTGAAACAATAATCCCCAATAGGCATTCAAGAACAATTCAACCAGCAACCAAAGATAAAACAACCAAAACGTAAGTCCTTCAACTAAAATAGAAGTTTCATTACAGGCCTTTCTCGACTCAGGAGAACAAAGTTGATTCAAAAGAAAACATTAATCAAACCCAATTTTACTACAAGATGAGAGTTCCCAAGTTTAATATATCTTCAAATAATCCCTGCAAAATGTTTAAATGCTACAAGAATACTTATACGTGAAGACCTATGTATATCAAAACACAAAATCCTTTTTAATACCCATTTTCTAAATAGGTGACACATTTGTTTCCCAACTCCATTCAAAAATCAATTTCATTAAAATATTCAATCACACAAAACTATCCATATCCAAGAAACCATGTCCAAAGAAACACACACATAAGCAAAATAACAATACAACCATTCTAGCAAAATAATCTCAGAGACATTTTCATGAACAATGAGTTATTTTTATGAAAAAATTTAAATAGAAGCAAGATATTTTAATGAGATAGGGCCTATCATGCCTGGTAGTGCTCCTTTCCTCCTTTTCTTTCCTCAATCCTTCATGCAAAAATTCTACAAAAATATTTCCACGAAAATGCCAAAACCAAGCCTCTGCAACTTCCCCCATTTTCTTCTTATAGCTTCCATGCTCAGATTCAACTATTATTTCCACCATGCAAGGGAAATATTATGCATGCAACTGATTCAAACTAGAGGTTTGAAATAATGGTAAACAACATGTAGAGCTCCAAAGCTCCAAAAATTTGTATGAAACAATAAAACCAAAAACCGTTTATTTTCCTCCAACCTTCTACTATTCCCCGGAGGTTTTCACTCTGTCGAGGAAAATAAATTCCAACACGACTACAGTGTCCCTTCCTAAATTCCCACCATCACCAACTCTCTGTTGGTTATAACTATCAATTAAAATTCATTCAAATGAATTTAGCAGAGTTTGACAACTCAGCAATTCCCTCTATTTTCATGCATTGGCCAAAATTTGCAAAAATAGACTATTAAATGCCACATTAAAACCTTTAAAATGCCTTTGGAATGGTTCCACCGACACCAACAACTTTCCATCCATGCCATCCTAATTTCCCTTTAGGATAGCTCGATGCCCTTAGGTTAGGTTTATTTAGTATTAGCCTATAAACCAAGCTTAGGACCTTAGGAGTAATTTGATTTAGCTTAGAATAAATTAGTGTCAATGACTTAGGATTACCCTTTCCAATTAATCATCACCATTAATAAAATCACCTTAACTTAGGCTTAAGATAAGATAAAAATCATAGGAACTTAGATTAAATTAGGTCCCAATAAACTAATTAACATACATTACCCCTTTTTCGATGAATCAAAATGACATTATTAGATCACTTAAAAGGGTGCATGCTAACGATGCCACCGGATGCCCGGTGATCCCACAACAACTTGGGTTAAGAAATCATACATTCTGATTGGCTTGGTCAAATGATCAAAACATCGTAAAATCAAAGACATGCCTTGGATCACTGAAATTGATCCAAGGTATGGCTATTCCTGCATTCATAAATCAAATAGACTGAAGCACAAGTTCAATATTGCAAAAAAAGGAAATGAATGAATTAGACTGAATTTATTTCCTCCATCCACATGCAAAACACATTAAAAAGTTCAAGCATAAAGAATAAATGAAATACTTCATTATAAATTCAAAATTGTCATGGCATGATTGTATCCATTTTTAGAAGATAAACATATCATCTATAACAAACATGATTACTTAGTTCAAAAGAGTACACCGTCTTCAAACAATAATCACCTATCAATGTTTGCAACATCAATAAAAAACCGTCAAGGATATCAACCATGATAGAGGCATTACATACCTCCCCTCTAAAAAGCATCATCATCCTGATGATTAACTTAGTCCACATTCTTTAAACAAGAAAAATAATCATAATTATAGTTCTTCTATCCATAAAAAAATTTCAAACAAAAACTAGATTTACTAGATTTCAATTTTTTCATAACTTATTATAGCATCATAATTGTTGTCCCAATACTTAAAAATTATAGTGTTTTCCCAAAAATGAAATAAATTGAAGATAGATTTCAAAAAAGTCTTTAATTTCCTAAAAAATTAGAACTAATTCTATTCAAACAAATGAGGAAAATTAGTTTTCATATCCTCAAGGTTTTCCCATGTTACACTTTCTTCATTAAACTGGTCCCACTAGACCTTGCATTGATTGGTTTTACAATTTTGCAAGTGTAACTTACAATTTTCTAGCACACTTATGAGTTCAACCATGATTATTCTTGCTTCTTATACCTACAAGTAATCCCAATTTAATACATGTGATAAATATAAAATGTATTTATTAAGAAAATAAATATGGAAAACATCATGTATTCATGACAAGGTGGGAGGTAATGCTAAGTGATAAGCTACAGGGGATAATCACCTCAACAATATCGAATGGTCCCACAAAATGAGTTGTTAATTTGGTTTCCTTGTCAAAGGTAATAGAGATCTTTTTAGGCTTAACACGTAAAAATATTGTTTCACCAAGTTAAAATTTCCTATCGATCCTTTTCATATCTACATAACTTTTCTTCCTATCCACAACTTCTCTTAATCATTCATGAATTACTTTTACTTTTTGTTCCATTTCAGTAAGCATTTTAGGTCCAATTACCTCTCTATCTTCAATGTTATCCCAACTAACGGAGTTCTACATTTGCTTCCATACAATGCTTCGAAAGGTGCCATTTTTAAAGAGGAATGATAATTATTATTATAAGAAAATTCAACTAAAGGAAGGTATTCTTCCCATTTGTATTGTTGATCCATACAATACATTCTTAACATATCCTCAAAACCTGATTTACTCTTTTTGTTTGACCATCTGTTTCCAGATGGTATACAAAACAAAAATATAGTTTTGTTCCTAAGGCTACATTTAGCATTTTCTAGAAATGAGATGCAATTTTAGAGTCTCTATCAGATATAATCAATTCAGGTACTCCATGTAATCTAAAAATTTCATGCACAAATAGTTTTTCTAAAATAGGTGAATCATATTTAAGATTACCAATAATAAAATGTGCTAATCTTGTTAATTCATCAACCATAACTAAAATAACGTCATGTTTATTTCTAGACGTAGGTAGCCCCTGAAATAAATCCATACTTATTTCTGCTCACTTATAATGTGGTATGTTATGGGATACATTAAACCAGGTTGTGTGCATATGCTCAACCTTACCACGCTGATATTCAAGATGATGTGAAACAAAATCAGTTATGTCTCTCTTCATCCCTTTCCAAAATATTATTTTTTTACGTTAGTAAACATTTTTGTAACACGGGATGTCCTAAGTAAGGTGAATTATGAAATTCCATCATTTAATTTTTCCTTAACTCATTTTCTGAAGGTACATACACTCACTTTTCATATCTTAAAATTCCTCCATTATCAAAGTTAAAACCTTTGTATCTTTCATCATTAGGATCTGTAGCAAGTGTTGTTTTTACTTGTAGAAAATACAAATCATAATCCATTATACTCTTTACCTTGTCCTAAACTAAGTTCTCAAAGTTATAAGTGCAGAAAAATGTTTCTTACAACTTAGTGCATTTTCCAATCTATTTTATTTACCTTTAATGTAACTTATGTAAAAATCATAATGTGACAAAAAATCTAACCATCTTCATTGTCTTACATTTAGATTTGGCTGAGTAAAAATATACTTCATCCCAAGGTGGTCAAATTTTAACTCAAAAGGTCTTCCTAAGAGATAATGTCTCCATATTTGAAGTGCATGAACTATGGCAGCAAGCTCTAGGTCATGGGGATCATAATTCAACTCATGTAACTTGAGTTTCTTGCTTTGATATGTTATAACAGGCTCATCTTGCAACAAAATACCTCCTAGTCCTTCACCAAAGCATTTGTAACTACCCTAAAGCTTCTATTTAGATCTGGTACAACCAAAATAGGTGTAGAAGTTAGCTGGTATTTTAGATTTTTGAAGTTTGATTCACATTTATCACTCCACACAAACTTTTTCCTTTCTTCTATAATTAAGTAATCAAGGTAGCAGCTTTTGAAAATTCCTTAATAAATTTTCTATAATAACCGAAAAGCCCCATGAAGCTTCTGACTTCATGTACATTTTTAGGTGCAATCCATTCAATTATGAAAACAATATTTGATGGATCAACTGTTATTCCATATTTTCTTATGACATGTCCTAAATAGTGCACTTTTGTTTCATAAAAGAACATTTGGACAACTTACCATACAATTTTCTCTTTCTCAAAATTTCAAGTACAATTTTCAAATGCTCTTGGTGCTCATCAATGATTTTAGAATAGATAAGAATATCATCCAAGAATACAAGTACAAACTTGTCTAAGTATTCTTGAAAGATATTATTCATTAAATTCATAAAATTTGTAGGTGCATTTGTCAAACCAAAAGGTAAAACTGTGAATTCATAATGTTTATACCTTTTTCCAAAAAAAAATTATGAATATCTTCATCCTTGATTCTTAATTGGTGATATCTAGAATGAATATCTATCTTTAAATATACTGATGCACCATGCATCTGATAAAAAAAATCATTAATTCTTAGAAGTGGAATTTTTTTGTTGTTGCTTTTTTAACATCTTATAATCAATACAAAGTATAAGTGTTCCATCTTTCTTTTCACAAAAATTATCGGTGCTACCTAAGGTGAGACACTCAATCTTTTCAAACCTTTGGAAAAAGTTCTTGTAATCGTGCCTTAACTTCTACCGGTGAATGGTAGTAACTTGATAAGGTTCCTTGGAAATAGGTTCAATTCCAGTTTGATTTCTATTGTGAAGTCAAATTATCATTTAGGCGGAAGACTGGGTAGTTATTCGAAACACATCACTGAAATCTCTTAACAACGGATAATTTTCCAAGAAATCACTATCATTTTCTATTGTTTCAAAAACTTTACTACATGCAAAATGCATCCTTTAGTTTTTTCCTTCTTAAGTTGCATATCCGATACAATTTTCTAACTGAAATTTCTCTTTTTACCCCTTGAATGACTATTTTTTTATACATCATCAAGGCATCTAATGTATTTATCAAAAAAATCAAATTTTTCTTTATGATTGGAAATCCATTTAACACCAATTATGACATCATATGACCCCAAAGGAGCAACATAGATATCTACTTCCATGGAAAAACTTGGTAACTCTAATACTACTCCAAGAAGACATTTACTAACAGTATGGACAATGTTATTACCATAATGTGTAGTCCAATATTTTTCCATTATTCTTGTTTTTCTTTTTAATTTTGTAGCTAATTTACTAGAAATAAAACATTTTGTAGCTCTAGTATCAAAAAGTATAGTAACAGGTGTACTGAATAATTTACCTAGCACTTCTATGGGCATAACTTGCTTTTTAGCTTGTTTATCAGCTACTGCAGCATGTATCTTATGTTGTTGGTTAGTGTCATCCTTCTTTAGAGGGCACTGATTTGCATAGTGATCCTTACCATAATTTAAAAAAACCTACATTTCCTCTTTTTGGTTCAAACTTATTTCCAATCCTGACATTACTATTTTTTCCTTAATAGGATTTCTACCCATTTTTGTTATTCTTCACAAAATTGTTTCTAATGCTCGTAATAGGTTTATTTGCTATTGTTTCCTTATTGTTATTAGTCACAAAAAAAATTGGCTCCAAAATTTTTCCATGCCACCTTCTTAGGTGCAAGTGATGAAGATGAATTAGAAATTTTCTTTTGATTCTCTTCTTTATGAGTAGAAATTACCTTCAATTTATGTTCTTTCCTTATGGATTTTTCTACAACCCCTTCCATAGTGGTTAGGTTGTGCACATCTAATTATCCCCCTATGATATGATTCAATCCAATAATAAACTTTTGTATCATAAACTTCTCGTTAGTTTGATACTAAGGAACGTTCTTAGGAAGTTTGGTAAACCTCTCCCAGTACTCAGTTAAAGTTAACTTTCCTTGAATTAAATTGTAAAATTATGTCATTTTTTTATCATAAAGTACTTAGCTTTAGTAGTCAGCATTTCCTAAAGTATCTCTTAAATTGATCCCATGTAATGCTTTATTCATTAATATTCAATTCAGCCTTACGATTGTCCCACTAGGAGGATGCCTTATGGGAAAGTTGATAAGATCCCCATACTACTTTTGTTTCTTCCGAGAAGTTCCTTATTGCAAAGTACTTCTCCATTTCACTAAGCCAATTCTCAGCCCCATCCCCCAGTGTAGTGTCATAGAAATTTGGTGGACTTATCCTCTTTATGTCATTATTAAGTTTAGTTATTAATCTTATCTTCTTATTTGTAGGCGATTAAATGCATTTACATTTGCATTTGCAACATTATTATTGACATTCACAACATTGTTATTTTCTACATTATTATTATCAACACCTAAATTTCCAACATTGGTGTTGTTTCTTGGAGGTGGTTGATTGTTATTATCAGCATCATCTTCCTCCTCCACATTACCCATTACTTTTTTTTCAAGTAAAACAAGATGATCTCTTGTGTCCAACAGGCAGCAAGAATCTTGTCAAATTTTTTTGTGGTAGCTTCCTCTCCACCTGGAAGTTGATTAATTGTAGCACCTCTCCTTTTTGTAACCATTTTTGTTAACGAGAAATTAATTTTATATCATATATGGACTCAATAGGTCTAAGAGCTATAACCTTCAACTCTGATACCAAGATGTAACATCCACTTATATGAATTAGAAACAAGGTAAATTTTTTATTTTTTTACATAATGTTCTCTATTCTAAATTAATATAATTTAGAAAACACATTCTATTACTAATCCATATAATAACAAAAAACCATATGTAACTGTAATGACTTGGTGAAACACTGATCTCTCATTCCCTGACTTGGTGTTAAACTGATCTCTCATGATATCTTGCTCAATTTTATACTATGTATACTTGTTTCTTTTATGCCTTAAGGGTCACTCAAGTGTTATGTCTAAGAATCCTATCTAAATACCTATTATTGATATTCATCTAAAATCTCACATCTTAGAATAGGTGACAGAGGACAATGCAACTAGCAGCTTGCGATACTTTAGCCAAAGTTTTAAACATGTTTACCATGTTTATATTCCAAGATGACATACTCATCGAAAGGAATATAGATTTCACCACACTTGTATTATTATGTAGATTGGTCATCCTTGACTACTATCAACTAATTCCGAGTCAAAGTTTCACACTAAATAGGGGCAGCTTACATGCACTAGTGTGGAAGACTACTTGTTGTGACTAAGGATACACAGACATATGGGAGGAGATGATTTTGATGTTGGCACCTCCATCAATCATAATGCATCAACATGAATATTATAAATATAAAATGAAATGAAAAGGGTGGGATCAAGATCATCTAATTGGAGAGGTATAATCTCGTCATCAGAAAAAATGAGGGTAGTTACTTGGTGAGTAGTGGTAGGTGTAGAGGAAGGGGATGAATTGGTGAGAGAAGCTACATGGTGAGGGGTGATAATGGAGGCCACAGGTTTCAAGTCATTAGGTAAAACCTCAATGGATTGAAGAACCTCTATGAGGACCTGTCAATGGTAAATTGAAGTTTGAATGATGTCATACAAGGACATTTTTAAATGGGATTGGTGTAATTGTTTTATCATTATACGATGGGATACACCATTAGAAATAGGATATATGGGTCCCTGAATGGTGATTTTAGGTGCGAGATCCGGATGGTATGTTGGCCATAGGATTTCCAGATGGGATAGTTACTCTCTCCTTTCCTTTGTGTTTATGGGCGCGAGTAGAAACTTGAATCATGTTAATCTGAGGAAGAGAGGTGGATGGAGAAGGTGTGTCAAGAAAATTATAATGATGGGATGGAAAAAACCTAGTGTGGGGTAAGACCCTTGCGAAATGAGTAAGGTGCATTGGAATTTTGGTGGGGTTTTGGCTATTTATCCTATATAAACCATATTGATCTCAAATTTTAGAGGTGGTGGTGTAGGCTACTGAATAGGTAGTGGGAAAGGATGTGTAGTGATAGTTGGAGGTGTAACTAGGTCCTCATCTAGATGATCATCATCATCAAAAAAATTTAGGAGGACAAGATGGATAAGAAAAAGTTTTAAAGCCTTACAATTTTCTACATCATGTCCTAGCACATAATGGTAGGCACAAGTTTTAGTATCGTCAAACCCTTCTGATTTGGGCTTGAGTAGTTCCTAAGGTCTAAGGGGGGCAACATAATGATGGAGGTCTCTAAAAGGTTAGCTAGAATGTTGGTGTAAGACCCTGCCAATGGATCGCAATGTGAGGTGAGTGTGGGTTTGGATTGAAGTGTAGGTGATTTTGATGTGTGAGGTACTACAGGAGGTGGAATTGGAGATGGGATAGGTTTGACCACTGATTTGGTAGGTGGTACTATTTTAGGCTTGGGTTTTACCTTCCTAGGTAAAGGCATGGTAGATGAACTAGCGATGGAAGGCATTATAGGATTGACTACCTCTTTGGAGGGTAGTGGGTTTTTCAATTTCGGTTACACCTTCTTGGGTAAAGGTGAAGGAGGAGTATGTGATGCAGAAGGGAAAGTGGATGGTAGAAGAGAAAAAGCTAGCCATAGTGATAATGGAGGTACACTAAAGTTTTTGGTAGAGGCAAGGTGGAAGGTACAAGTTAAAGATAAGGAATTCTCATAGGTAGTGATGAGGTTATTTTATTTGGTAGGGGTATAGGTGGTAAGAAAGATGAAGGTAATGGTGAAATTGTATGTTGTGCTAATAGGTTGGATGTAATAAAGGATTGTGATGAAGATGCGGGATGTGGTGCTTTTCATTTTTGTTGGATAGGTAGTTTCTTGGACAAGGTCGATGGGTGAGGCCCAGGACGGATGGAAGGGGCTAAGGTGACAATGGCATGGTGGTTGAATATAGTGTGTGTGGCCTAAAAACTTGGGTCTTATTTTTAGGTGGAGGATTGGTTTTTCACGAGCTTGGGAAGATGTGGCTAAATCCAAATTGACAGGTGGGTGGACTAGGCTCGATGTTGGCATGACACCGAAGGTAGGGATGGGTCTGGATGCAAGGGAAGGTGTGTATACAAATAGTTTCTTAGGTATATGATCAGGTGTAGTTGTTGGTAAGGGTTTGGATGTAGGTGAGGGTGATGAAGAAGAGGTCATTTCAATATTCATGTTCATGGTTGATTGGGTTTCTTGAAATATCTTTGGATAGATCGTGGTAGTATCGACATACAACATTTACATTTGGGTTAAAAAGGGTAGCCGAAGGTATCCCTAAAGCAAGGAATTATCAACGTAATCCAAGCAGTCGGCCAAGCATGAAAATGGCACTATTTTAAGGGAAGATGATGTTGGATTAATAGAAATCCCTGTAAAATATTTTTATGAGAAAGGGAACCGGTTGTCTTTATAATTTGTGGGTAAGAGAGGCGAGAGCAGATCAACGAGGTCCTATAATGCTAATGGGAAATTGTCCCCAATAGGTAGTGGTGGGTCTAAAGGATCCCCTATGTGTAGGGGAGATAATGGTTGGGATGAGATGGTTTCTTATTTCAAGTAGAGAAGAAAGTGAGGATGATTTTCCCATGGGTAGGAGAGTTAATATCATTGGTTTTTTATTAGGTTGTGAGGTAAGTGGTGAACCAACATTGGCAGAAATTTTCACTCCTCTATGGGTGAAGGAGGAGATGAAGGGGACTCCTCTATGGGTGAACAATTAAAGGGAGTAGGCTCCTCCATGGGTAGAGGAGCTCGTGCTAGAATAGCCTTGATCAAGGGGATAGGAGGAAATTGTGAAAGGGGTGCTACGATGTCAAACACAGCATGGACCTTATGGAAATTACTGTCATTAGTTGAAGGTTCACCATTTTAATTGATGATGGGGTATGGTTAGGGAATGTATTCTTGAAGATATGGAAATTTTGATTGGCGGGAGCATTCACGTTGTCCAGGACGATATCTCTATTATCTAAGATTTCCTGGAAAATGTTCCTGAAGGTTATACAATTACCATCACTATGTCCTTTTACGCGATGATAGTTATAATAGTCATGTTCCTTGTACCATGATGGCATATGATGAGCAGGGTCAAAATGAGTATGTGGTTTTATGGGTGGAATAGAAATGGCTCTGGCCTTAAGAATTTTTATGATAATCTTTGAAGAATAAGGCTCCCGATTGGAGTGTATTTTTGTTTCTCTTGTCTAAACTAAAAATTTTGAATGGGAGAAAGGTTGGAGATAGGTTTCAATTAATTAGAGGGGTGAGATAGGCCAGCCTTTAAAACTACCAAGTTGGCAGTTACTTTGGCTTTTGAATAATTATTTTGGGGTTTTGAAGAGGAAGAATCGTCATTTCATTTAAATTCAGCATTTACATTACGTAATTGAATTTTCTTCTCTTCAATGGCAAGAAATTCCAATTTTTCGTGTAAAGGTAAATTCTTCATCAAAGGTACAGAAAATTTTACTTGCACGATTGGTGAGATGTGCCTGTACAAACTCTAGTGAACAACTCTATAAGCTTGGTTTGAGGCAACTAGAATGTTAGCTGGTTGATGAGGCTCCACCAACGAGTGAAAAAATTAGTGATAGACTCGTCATTGTATTTTTGAGTTGAGTACAAGTTGTTCATAGTGACCTTCTTGACGATATTGATTGAAAAATGATCCAGGAAGGATTGAGCCACTTGATTAAATGAGTAAATGGAATATTGAGGCAAACCAATACACCATTCTAATACATGTCATGTTAAGGACATGGGGAATGTTCATAGGAGTAAAGCATCATCATGGGCGATTAGATAACACCCATGTTTGAAAGACCGCAAGTGTTGTTGTGGGTCTTCTTTACTGTTGAACCGGTTAAATTTGGGCATTTCCCAATGTGTAGGGTATGGGTGAATGGGAATAGATGGATGAATGGGCTCATTGCAGATTTCATAGTAGGCTAAGGATTTGTAAGATCTAGAAACCGATGCTTCTAATGTTTGTATTTTTCCATAATCATCTTAATAAGTTTTTGGTGGGTTATGATGATTGGGCAACCCTCGCGGCATAAGGAGGTATTATGGATGTCGAATGTGGATGGCATCCCATTATATGGTGGTTCTAAGTATGGGAACTATGAAAGGGGAATAGATGCAGGAGGAATGTATCCCAAATAGGTAATAAATGAGATTGGGGGTTGTTGGTGATATGTATAAGTAGGTGGTGTAGTCATAACGACTCTTGTGGTAATTGGGGGTAGGGATTGTGGGATAGAAGGAACGAGGTTTTGGAATGGGGCATGGGTTTCTAACACCATGGGTGGTTGTGATGCAACTGGTACATATGAGGTAAAGGTTGTAGAAGGGGTTATGCTCAAGGCGAGATGATGAAGGAATAGTTGACATCACAAGTGTAATAGATGTCCTAGGTGCAGCGAGTTATAGAAGATGTGGGGTCTAGTTGAGACACCACAGGTTATAAGGTGGATGAAGGTAATGCCGAGCTAGTGGTAGCTGATGCGGAAGTGGGGGAAAGGGAAAGAGGGATAGACATGAGCATGTTGTATATCAATTTCCTAATGAGTCCTAGGTAGATGAGTGGGTGAGATAGTGTTGCGGGGTAGCGGGGTTACTGGTCATGGAGTCTTGCAAACTCCTTGTAACCCGACTAATAGTAATGGGTTGAGTTGGATCCATATGTGATAGGATGGAAGGTGGTGATGGGCTAGGTGGAAGTGGCTAAAGGCTAGCATGAAATACAAGATCATTATCTTGGGTCAAAACCATGTGAGTTAGTATAAACTTAGTAATCTGTTCTCTGTAAATGACACAGAAAAATAGTAGAAATGGAGAAAAAATAAATTTTGAGAGGTAAAATCTGGTCATTGTTTTAATTAAAAATTAAAACAAAGGAACCGACGGTGGTTAGGGTAACTGATTTTGGTGATAGGATGACCGATGATGGTTAGGGTTACCGATACCTTTGGTTATTGTGGGAAATCAATAGTTTTGCAAATGAGGAAAAAATTGATGAAAATGAAGTAAAGAAATTGTATTTTACTTTGTGATTTTAAAATTCAAGGGGTATGATGATGTCATAAGAACTCCAAAAAGAATATCAGACATGATGATTATTTTTTTGATAAAATTGACGATAAAGATCAAAACCGACAATAGTTAGGTAAACTGATGACGATCAGATATAAACCAATGACGGTTACTGGACCAACACCGGTCACTGTGAAATATGAAAAAGGAAGAAAATTTGATTTTATGACTTAAGTCAGATGGAATATCAACCCAAAAATCTAAGTATGATAATAATGGACCTTGACACACTCATAAATAGTCAGAATACACCAACTATGATGGTAGAGTGTGAAAGGAAGAAGAAAATGAAGAACGTGACCTCACAACTCAAAACACAACTCAAGAAAAGATAAGAAAAACATGAAATCCTATAAGTGAATTTTATGTTTTAGCTTATGCTATTTAAGACTGACTTGTGTACAAAACATATTTTTGGTTGGAAAGGTGTCCTATGAAGAGGAAAGATCTAAGGGTGGTTTTAGGTTATGTTTTTACGGGCGGTCCTTTCTATGAGTTAAATAATGGACAGAGAAACCATCTATGTACCCATTGTCAATCCTCTGATCATGTGATCATTGATAGCTTCTTCCAGGTAAGGTGTTGTTTAAGAATATGTGTAAATTTATATTTGTGTAGTTTGGCAAAGAGAGAGAAGAGAAAGTGTTCTACAATTCAATTATGTCAACCATCAATTGGACATGACTTCTAGCATATCGGTTTCCATAGTTTTAATGTGAGCTGAAAATGCAAGCATAGAAGTATGAAATGCAAGTAGTTTATAACCCAAATTGAAATGTGATATTTGATGTAAACAAAGAGTGAATAAGAAAGAGAATGAATTTCACTAATGAAAATGCAAGAAGAAAAAGAATTATTCTTTTTAGTCCTGAAATACAAATGTCACTGAGACAAATAGAAGAAAGAGAATATTTCCAAGGAGATAATTTAATGTTAACTTCCTTTTGAAAAGAAACAAACATACAACAGTTCCCTAAGAATTAATAAATGCAAGGAACCCCAAATGGGTCCCACTGGTGTGCCAAAATGTTTCACTAGATTCTTAGCAAATTAATGAAACAGATAAGAGGTAATAGGCCAAGGAGGAATACTTGTTTGTGATGTCGATTGAAGGTTGTGTGTGCATTCTAATTTCCTGATCCAATTTGATTGTGAGAGCTTCCTTTTGTCTAGGAGGAACTACCTATAAATGCAAAATAATACCACTAGATAGAATTAAATAAAACAATGAGTGGACTTCCTAGTGGGAGCTAAATCCGAGAAGCTTGGTGCTTCTTAAATAGACTCAATCCAATTTTATATAAAAATATTAATGTTATTCAAAAGATACATGAAATAAATATCCTATTGTAATTGAAACGATTTGGGTATCTCATACAAAACAATAAGAAAGGTTATTCAAAATATTGTTTGAGGTCAAAACAGTCGGAGTGATGGGTGGTATGGGTTGTAAGTATGGTGTAGGCTCTAGGTAATGTCTGATAAAGGTTACAAGTGATTCTAGAATATTGTTAAATAGGTATTAGATTTTCTTGCATGAGGTAGATTTCCGGACACGAGACCGATGTCATTTAGGGTGTGACCGACGATGGTTTATCTATGACCGATACTAGTTAGGGATAACCGATATTGATTTTTGTGGTGTTCTCATCTGAATTTTCCCCACTCTTTTGAATCTAAATTCATGAAAATTAGAGCCCTACCATAGAATAAATTCATGTTTTAAACTCCTCAGATGCTCATTTTCATTTCCCACGATGTTTTTAATCAAAATTCCTTAGTCTACTACTTTGTTAAAACATTTTACCTATTTTCAATGGATGGAAAATGATTTTAGTTCTTCTCTTATGCATTTGGAATGCATGGGACCTTGCATCTCTCTTTTTTAACCTTTTGCAGAGAAATAAATTATTCATCGGGAGCAAAAATGGCATTTTCCCATTTCCTGCAACTTCCTACGTTCTTTTCCCCATCAAATTCTTGCTCGAGAAAGGTGAAGCTACGTGTTTTTTTCCCATTGGATGCAGTCGGGTGGGTTCCTTTTTGAACTTATCACTTTTGGTGATTTTGGAACAAATGTCATTTTTTCCCCACATCCCCATGCCGGTCCCTGATTAGCTAGAGCAGTTTTAGTGGAAGTTCGAGGTGATGGATCCATTTTATTCTCTAAGGCATTACGGTGAAAGGGTGAATAGTTCTAAAATACCCGTGGCCCCACCCAAGCGAAAGGATAAATTCTAAGTTGAAATCCATAACAAATCGAGAAAGGGACATGTGTTCATGTTGAAAATTCAATGGCGGAGGCATGGACTTTCGGGGGAAAAGTTGGAATTTTCCCCTTCTCAAAATAGATAAAAAGTGAAGCACATCCCCGTAACCAATTAGGTGAGGCCACATGTTGAAGAATCAGAAAAGGACACGTGGCCATTTTTCAATTCACAGGCACTTTGGCGGACCGGTGGAAGACTTTGGGAATTTTAGCCTTGTTTCCACAAAGGGCAAAAAATTCTAAAATGGCCATGGCCCCGCTCATGCGAAGGGAAAATTTCTAAGTTAAGGCCTATAGCAAATTAGAAAGGGACACCTGGCCTACGTTGAAAAGTCAACGGTGGGGGCATGGACTTTCGGGAAAAGTTGGAATTTTTCCCCTTTTCAAAAATAGATAAAGTATAAAAATGAAGCGCATTCCCACCCAGTCAGGAAATGCCACATGTTGAAGGATGAAATCAGAACAGTGGGCCTATGGGGGAAATTGAGAATTTGAGCCTTTTTCACCAAAAGGTTAAAATGTTGCAAATTGAGCCACAACCCCTTTTCCAATCGTGGTGTGCCACGTGTTCACGTTGAAAAGTCAAAGCGGGTGGCGAGGTTTTTGAGAATTTGAGATTTTTGTTAAAAAGAGTTTAAATGGCAGATTTGAACCACATTTCCTCAGCCACTCAGATGGTGCCATCTTTCCAGGTTTTTGGCGGAGCTATGGGAGGATGGAGAAAAATGAGAAATCACGCTTTTTCTCCCAAATGTCAAGAAATGTAGTTTTCTCCCCCAGGGCCATCATTTCTTGGATCTTGCCACGTGTAGGGTCCAAATTTGAAGGTAAAAGGGGAAAAGATAGCCAAATGCACTCATCTAGTTTTTAACGCCATTAACAAACCAAAGCTCTATAAAACACAAAAATGGATCATTCTTCATTCTTTTTCTCTGTATTCTTGTCATTTCCCATGAGATGCATTTTTGGTTTATTATGGAGCCAAATTGATAAGTTTGAAGGGATGTAAAGTTTAATCATCAGAAAATGGAGTTTATCGGGCATACACGATAAAAAAGGAAAAACTTACCAGTAAGCACTTGAGTGCTATGAAAGTGGTTAAAAGGTGGAAATGGTAGGACCACATGAAGAAGAAAATCATGAGATGCCCCCTGCTAAAATAATCATGCTCGAACTAATGAAATATTCTCCTTTTGAACCTCTAGTTTTCATGAGTGCATTTGTTTCATGTCACTTTCCAAAAGCAGATCTGCAACAAACATTATTCCTTTTGGATATTCTTTTCTTGGGGACAAAGTATGGATGTACATGAATTGTTATAAGAACATGGTTTTGGCCATGGAAAAGGGATTCTAGTTTTCTAGGAAGGTTGTAAATTCTGAAGTAATTCAATATAGAAGTTCTTTCTTTTCTTATTTTCCTCTATTATATCTCTCTCTCTCTGGCTCGATTCAATGGATCATTTGTTTTGCATTCAATAGAAACTTTGTGTTCTAGTCTGTGTAATCTTTAGAACTTTGTGTCTGCAGATTTGCATCGGTGGTGAAGTAATTGATCCTTTTCTATATTTTCTTGGTTCAATGTGAGTAGGGAGATACTCTGTCTATCTATATTTCCCAAAATAATTGTTTTTTCTTCCTTCTCCCATCTCTTTATTCTTCCATTCCTTCTAATTGATAATCTTTTGAGTATGAAAACACACCAGGATACCGGGTCCAAACATTGATAGTTGTAGATTTCTACATTTTTTTCCATCTTTCAATAAGGGAACCTCTCCCATTAAAGAGGAGGGACTTGTTGTCCCTAACTTTAGTTTCAACCCATGTTCCATTCTAAAACCCAACATTTTTGGTGACTCATTTGGGAATTCATTGCAAATGGATTCCAATTTTTGAATAACAACTTCTTGATCATCTTTGATCTAGTGACTCCAAGATACACTCAGGGTAGAAGAACCCTTGGGGAAGAAGACCCTCATTTCCAACTTCTAGATCATCAAGGTTTCTCTCTCCCTTCATCAAGAAGAAAAAAGAGGAACAAGATCTGCAAGCACTCCTCTGCTAGAGACAAAACTTTTGGGAGTGACATCCCTCAAGATCAAATCAAGTCCTAATTTGCATGCTTTGATTCTCTTGGTGTTTCACTTCCTCTCCAAAAATCTTTCCAAGGATGGTAGATCCTCTACCTTGGGGCCAAAGGTTGGGCCTCTTGCTCTTCCCCAACCATTGCATGAATTTCCTAGAGGAAATAGAAATAATTTCCCTAAATTCAGAGGTGATGGGAAGGTTCATCCAAATGAACATATTGTGGCCTTCATTTTTGCTTGTGGTGTTCTTGGGGTTGAACATGAGGATATCTCTATTAGAATTTTTGTGGAGACATTGCAAGATAATGTTGTTGATTGGTTTATCATCTTCCTACTAGATCCATCACCAATTGGAACACCATGACGACCTAGTTTGAGCAGTGTTTCAAACTGCTTGAGGATGTACATGCCCTCTTGGCCCAAATTTCTCAAATCAAGAAAGAGTCACATGAGCCCATGAGGGAATTTGTGGCCAAATTCAACAAGGGTTAACAGATCCCACAAAACACATGCCCTGTGGATCAGATTCATAAATGTTTCTTCCTTAATGCCCAACTTCTTGAAGTGAGCTATGCACTTAGAGAGAGCTAATCTTTCCACTTTAGATGTTGATCAAAGATTTTTATCAGTGTTGAAGATGATCTGATCATGTCTAGAAAGCTAAGGAGAGATTCATCCAAATCCAAAGCATCTCCTTCTTCCACATCTTCTCCTAGAGCTAATGCAGATCAGTTGGTATAGAAACTTGCTAATGATCTTATTGCTCTCAAGAAGCAGTTCACCAACATGCTCCTTATCAAGATGTTCCTAGGAAGAACTTTCAGCCCAGGAATCGGTTGCCCTCTACTCAGACCACACTAGAAATTGAAGGCCCACATGTTAAAGTTCCAGTCAATGCAACATGTGAAGTGTTGGAGCTTGATGATGAGGAGGAGGATGAAATCTATGAAGAACATGAAGAAGAAGTCTGATGAAGAATTAGAAGAGTTGAGTGGATCTCATGTCCATTTTCTCACCACTGAAGGTATAGATGAAGAGGATGATTATGAAGAAAGAGTTACAGAGATGAATAATGAATCATATGCTATCATGACTCATGAGAAAGCCAACAAGAAGGAGAAAGTGGTGCATCCTGCTAAAAATATCTAAGGATCCTCCTATGGTCATTCCAGTGATTGCAAGGAGAGGAGCTCCTATTCCAACTTCTTCCACATCCAAGGTAGTTTTGTTATTCCTTCCTCTTTTTTTTCTTGCTCTCCTAAAACTTCTTTCCCTTCAAATGATAGAGTTGATAAGTCAAAATTTTCATCTACTCCTATCAATGATGCTCCATCTACCTCTAGTTATTTTGACATTATTGACCATCTCAAGAAAACTAAGGTCCAGATCTCAGAAGCTGAATTCTACCAAACCCATCCCAAGGCCTTTACTAAGATGGTAGACTTTGTAAAATCCAAATCCAAGCCTTCATCCCCTAGTTCTAAAGGTCTCTTTCCCACTCCTTCTCCTTCATCTCAACCAAGCCTTGTGGCAGCAGTCACTTCATCTGATGGGAAGATCAAACCATTTTATGTCACTCTCCTCATAGCTGGCCACAAACTCAACAATTGTGTTATTGATTTTGGTGCTTCAGATAATGTGATGCCTGCTAAGGTAGCTCATGCCCTAGGCTTAACCCTAACCCACACTTTTGGTTCATGTTACTCAATGGAAAGTAGAGAAGTGCCATTGGTTGGAAGGATCAAGGATGCACAAGTAGCCTTTGCTTGCTTTGCCAGAGAAGAGAGTTTTAGCCACCATTTTGGTATCTATATTCCCCCTTCCTATGGTATGTTGCTGAGTAGAATTTTTGCAAAATGATGGAGGAGAAATCATGATGGATTGGTCACATGCTCTTATTCCAATGAATGGGAAAATGAAGAAGCTCTTGCTAAGAAACAAACTAAATATATCATGGAAAAATAGATGACCCAAAGGCACAAATACTTTATGATGGACATTGGTCATGGTAACTACATGATCATGTCACAAGATGAGGCTAACCATCCTAAGGAAGTGTTTCTTGATCCTAATGGCATTTGGATCTTGGAATTTGATGGAAGCTCTCTCCTCCTAGTTTTGGTTACTGGATGTGTGGTGCTTATTTCTCTGAAGGAAAATTCACCCTTTCTCTTTCAAGCTCTAATTCAAAAACACAAATAATATAGCTGAGTATGAAGGCTCTCATCCTTGGTTTAAGCATGGAAAAAGAGATGGGGATCAAGAATCTCCTTGCTCGTGGAGATGCAGAGCTGATTGTAAAATAGGTCAGAGATCTTTTTCAAGTGAAGAATAAAAGGTTGAAACATTACAGAATCTAGTTTGGGATTCCATTGAGTTCCTTGATGCCTTTTCAATTGAATCCATGCCAAGGGAAAGAAACACTAGGGCTGATTCCTTGGCTGTCTTGGGGTCTCTACTAATCCCTCATCCAGATTTCTCCCAAGATAAATTCACCATTGAGATGATTCATAGGCCTAGTGTGCCTGACAATGCAAACAATTGGCAAGTCTTTAATGATGATCAACACTTGCTTTCCTTCCTTGAACTCAGAGATAATTTTGACCAGCTATACTTTGAAGGAAGTGGAAATCTTCCTAGAGAGTGTGTGCCCCAAATGAAGAAGATAACCAAGAAGAAATGGATCATGATGGCTGCATAAAACTAAAAGGTAATAAGATACCTAAAGGGCTTGGTAAGTTTGGAAGAGTTATTTGATAAACATGATAGGTACATCAAGTCCAAAACTTCCAAAGGAGCTCAGCAGTCTACTTGACTATGAAAAGATAAACATTGGGAGTCTTAATGAACCCATGCTAGTAAACATTGGAAAGTGTTGCACACAAGAGGAGAGGAAAAAAAGTAGCAAAATCTATTGAAAAGGTATGTTGATGTTCTTGCATATTCTTATGATGATCTCAAGGCTTTTCAGCCAAAATAGATGTAACATTTCATTCCTCTAAAACCTAGGATCAAGCCCTTCCAGAAAAAGTAGATAGTATAACCCTAAAATTTTGATATAATATTTCAAGAGATCCAAAAGTTATTGAAGGCTAAGATCATTTTCCCCATTCACCATTCAACGTGGATTGCTAATATTGTGCCTGTCAGGAAGAAGAATGGTGAGATCCAGATTTGTGTTGATTTTAGGAATTTGAATCAAGCCTCTTTGAAGGATAATTATCCTCTCCCCATAATGGATCAAGTGTTGCAGGTTGTTACAGGTTCAGAAATGTTGTCCATGCTTGATGGATTCTCAGGATATAATCAAGTAGAAGTAAGTGTTGCAGATCAGCATAAGACTTCCTTTACCACTCCTTGGGGCACCTTTTCTTACAGAGAATGCCTTTTGGCCTCATCAATGTTGGTGCCACCTTTCAGAGGGAAATGGACCTGGCCTTTGGCAGTCTCAAGGAAAATGCATAGTTGTATACCTTGATGATCTAATTGTGTTTTCAAAAAATAGAGCTGATCATTTCCAACACCTTGAAACTATCCTCCAAAAGTGTAGAGAGCATGGCATCTCCTTGAATCCCAAGAAATTTGTCTTTTGTGTCACTGAGGGAAAATTATTGGGACACATTGTCTCTAAGGAGGGAATCAAGATTGATCCAGAAAGAGTCCAGATGATTCAGCAGATCCCTCTCCCCACAAGCAAGAAGGGTGTGCACTCTTTCTTTGGCAAGATCAACTTCTTAAGAAGATTCATACCTGATTTTTCTGAACTTACTTTGAACATAGCCCACATGATGAAAGGGAAAAAAATTTTGGTTGGTCCTCTAAAGGAAAGGTTACATTTGAAGACATCAAGAGAGCTATAGAAAAGACTCCAATCTTGGCATGCCCTGATTATAGAAAGACTTCATTATCTATTGTTATGCTACTTGAAAGTACTCTAGCTGTTGTGTTAACCCAGGAGAATGCTAAAGGTCATGAACTCCCCATAGCATTCATGAGTTATATTTTGAAATCCCATGAGCTGAAGTACACCATGATGGAGAAACATGCTTTTGCAGTGGTCAAAGTTGTGAAGCAGTTTTGTTTCTACATCCTCAACTCTCATTCTATTGTGTTTGTGCCTAATACAACTATTAAATCCATTCTTACACAAAAATAATTTGGAACCAAGAGAGGAAATTGGTAGCCAAAGTTTCAGGAGTATGATCTTGACATCAAACCCACCAAGCTAGTTCAAGGAAAGGGCTTATGTGAACTCATTGTTGAAGGAGTTGATGCCAAATTGTCCAAGGAGGAAGTTGATATCCCTGTTGTTCTTTTCCTCATCTCAAATGATGAATGGTATGCTGGCATTGCACACTTTCTTACTTATGGAGAATTTCCATCTCATTTGAGTGCCAAGGATAAGAGAGCCATCAAATTAAGGTCTATGTAATATGTGTTGTGGGAAAATGCATTGTTCAAATGAGGGATAGATGGAAGGTTTTTGAAATGTGTTGACAAAGAGCAGCAAAAGAAATTGTTCTCAACCTTTCATGACCAGGCCTGTGGAGGTCATTTCTCTTCTGTTATCATAGCCCACAAAATCCTCCATGTTGGATATTATTGGCCTACCTTATTCAAATATGCATCAAAGTGGGTAGGCAAGTGTGAAGCATGTCAAACCTTTGTTGGAAGACCCAAATTGGCTGCTTTACCTCTCAAACTAGTGGTGATTGAGGAACCTTTTCAACAATGGGGTTTGGACTTCATTGGGACACTCAATCCACCTTCAAGTGTAGGGCATACTCATGTTTTGACTGCCACTGATTATTTCACCAAGTGGGTGGAAGCCATTCCAGTTAAAAGTACTACTTCTGAAGTAGTATGCAACTTCATCAAGGAGCACATCTTAATAAGGTTTGGGATACCAAACAAGATTTTCACTGAAAATGCTTCCAATTTTTCTTTTCTTTGAGATGATGGATTTTTGCTATGGATATGGAATTTCCCTTGCACACTCTTTAGATTACTATCCCCAAGGGAATGGACAAGTAGAATCAACTAACAAGAACTTGGTCACCATTGTTCGGAAGCTTGTTAATGACTCTCAGAGGAATTGGCATAAGAAACTATATGATGCTTTATGGGCAGATAGGATTACACCTAAGAGAGCCATTGGAATGTCTCCTTTTCAAGTGGTATATGGAGTTGAAGCTCAGCTTCCAGTGACATTAGAACTACTAGCCTTGCATTTGATGAAGGCCATTGAGGATGCCAGCTTTACCAATTCATTGGAAAAAAGAATTATGTACCTCCAAAAGTTGAATGAAGACAGATTGCAAGTGGTTGATAGAATATCAGCTCATCAACTCAAGGTAAAAGCTCTGTTTGACAAAAAGGCTAAACCCAAAACTTTTCAAGTGGGAGACAGTGTTCTTCTTTGGGACAAAAGGCATGAACCTCGAGGAAGCCATGGTAAATTTGATTCCCTTTGGCTTGGTCCTTTTAAAATTAGACATTTTGCTGGTGAGAACTCTTTTTACCTAGATTACATGGATGGTTCTCCTCTCCCACTTCCTTATAGTGGGAAATTTTTGAAGTTGTTCAAAACCTAGGAGTTTTGGTGGTCCCTCTGTACATTTTGTATAGCATTTTTCTTTCCTTGTTTTTGTTTTGGTTGGTTTCCTTCTACATTCTCTTCTGTGTTGGTATTGCTTCTTTTTGACTCTTGTTGCCCATTGGCTAAGACACTAATTTGATCTGATTACCTAGAATTCTCTAAGGTTCTTGATTTTTCATCTTTCCTCTACCAAATCATCCCTAGAAGGAGCCAACTATTTTCCTCTCAATTTTCCCCACCCTTTCAAATCTAAATTCATGAAAATTAGAGCCCTTCCATAGAAGAAATTCATGTTTTAAACTCCTCATATGCTCATTTTCATTTCCCATGACGTTTTTAATCAAAATTCCTCAATCTGCTACCATTAAAAATTTTACCTATTTTTAATGGATGGAAATGATTTTAGTTCTTCTTTTATGCATTTGGAATGTGTGGGACCTTGCATCTTTCTTTTTAACCTTTTGTAGAGAAATAAATTCTTCATCAAGAGCAAAAATGGTGTTTTCCCATTTCCTACAACTTCCTACATTCTTTTCCCCATCAAATTCTTGCTCGAAAAAGGTGAAGCTACACGTTTGTTTCCCATTGGATGCGGTTGGATGGGTTCCTTTTTGAACTTATCACTTTTGGTGATTTTGGAACAAATGTCAATTTTTCCCCGCATCCCCACCGGTCCTTGATTGGTTGGAGTAGTTTTGGTGGAAGTTTGGGGTGATGGATCCATTTTATTCTCTAAGGCATTACGGCGAAAAGGGTGAAAAGTTATAAAATACCCGTGGCCCCACTAAGTGAAAGGATAAATTCGAGTTGAAATCCATAGCAAATTAGAAAGGGACACGTGTTCATGTTGAAAAGTCAATGGTGGAGGCATGGACTTTCGGGGGAAAAGTTAGAATTTTTCCCCTTTCAAAATAGATAAAAATTGAAGCACATCCCTGCAACCAATCAGGTGAGGCCACGTGTTGAAGAATTAGAAAAGGACACGTGGTCATTTTTCAGTTCATAGGTGCTTTGGCGGACCAACGGAAGACTTTGGGAATTTTAGCCTTGTTTCCACAAAGGGCAAAAAGTTCTAAAATGGCCCATGGCCCCACTCATGTAAAGGAAAATTTCTAAGTTAAGGCCCACAACAGATTAGAAAGGGACACCTGGCCTACATTGAAAAGTCAATGGCGGGGGCATGACTTTCGGGGAAAATTTGGAATTTTTCCCCTTTTCAAAAATAGATAAAGTATAAAATTGAAGTGCATTCCCACACCTAGTCAGGTGATGCCACGTGTTGAAGGATGAAATCGAACAATGGGCCTATGGGGGAAATTGAGAATTTGAGCCTTTTTCACCAAAAGGTTAAAATGTTGCAAATTGAGCCACGACCCCTTTTTCCAATCATGGTGTGCCATGTGTTCACGTTGAAAAGTCAAAGCGGGTCGATGGCGAGGTTTTTGAGAATTTGAGATTTTTGTTAAAAAGAGTTTAAATGGCAGATTTGAACCACATTTCCTTAGCCACTCAGATGGTACCATGTGTCGGCTTTTGGTAGAGCTACGGGAGGGTGAAGCAAAATGAGAAATTGCACTTTTCTCCCAAATGTCAAGAAATGCAATTTTCTCCCCAGGGCCATCATTGCTTGATCTTGCCATGTGTAGGGTCCAAATTTGAAGGTAAATGGGGAAAATATAGCCAAATGCACTCATTTGGTTTTAACGCCATTAAAAACCAGAGCTCTACAAAACGTAAAAATGGATCATTCTTCATTATTTTTCTCTTGTATTCTTTTCGTTTCCCATGAGATGCATTTTTGGTTTATTATGGAGCCAAATTGATAAGTTTGAAGGGATGTAAAGTTTAATCATCAGAAAATGGATTTTATCGGGCATACATGATAAAAAAGGGAGAAAACTTACCAGTAAGCACTTGAGTGCTATGAAAGTGGTTAAAAGGTGGAAATGGCAGGACCACATGAAGAAGAAAATCATGAGATGCCCCTACTAAAATAATCATGCTCGAACTAACAAAATATTCACCTTTTTGAACCTCTATTTTTCATGAGTGTGTTTATTTCATGTCACTTTCCAAAATCGGATATGCAAAAAACATTATTCCTTTTGGATATTCTTTTCTTGGGGACAAAGTATGGATGTACACGATTTGTTATAAGAACATGGTTTCGGCCATGGAAAAGGGATTCTGATTTTCTAGGAAGGTTGTAAATTCTGAAGTAATTTAATACATAAGTTCTTTCTTTTCTTATTTTCCTCTTTCATATCTCTCTCTCTCATGGCTCGATTTGATGGATCATTTGTTTTCCATTCAATAGAAACTTTGTGTTCTTGTCTATGTAATCTTTAGAACTTTGTGTCTGCAAATTTGCATCGGTGGTGAAGTAATTGATCCTTTTCTATATTTTCTTGGTTCAATGCGAGTAGGGAGATACTCTTTTATCTATATTTCCCAAAGCATTGTTTTTTTCTTCCTTCTCCCATCTCTTTATTCTTCCATTCCTTCTTATTGATAATATTTTGAGTATGAAAACACACCAAGCTACCAGGGTCCAAACATTGATAGTTTTAGATTTGTACATTTTTTTCGTAAAACCTTATTCAAATCAAACTATGAAATATTTCTTAAATTAAACACACCATGCGAAAAGGAAACACACTTGCTTGTTGGATAAAAAACGCACTTGCTTTTGAAAATAAACACTCATATTATAATGCCCGAAAATAATTGCAAGAAATATAAAGATTTATCTAAACACCGCAAAGAACAAGTATGCAACAAAATTTATCTGAAATAACTAAATCAATACAGAATCAACATATCTAAACTATTTTCTGAAGAAATATAAATACCAAATAAATGAATATCCTGGTCCTTGGGGGAGTGGGCCCTTGCTCCTCCTTGAATCAGGATTTTAACAACTCATAATTCTCTCAAATTAGAATGGCTATTTTATTGATGAAAACATTCAGTATTACAAAACGTACTGGATCTAGATACTTAATCTATTTCTTTTCTCTGTTCTATATCTCTAATAATTAATTTCTATCTAATGCAGGTATGCTTTTATATACATTTTACAATCACAGTTGTCTCAATGATTTTGATGAAATCGAATCATGCCTAGAATAGATGTTGAGTCGGATGGTGGTTGATTAAATAGTTGTAGGATAACTCTTCCTAGATCTACATTCAAAAATCTTCTCGTCCTTCATGATTGTAGATGCAAAATTTTGGATGTGGTTTAAAATAGATAACTCCCATCGGTTACAAACTTTGGAGAAGTTCCATAACCAAAGGAAATTTTAAGAACCAAAACTGCGAGAGTTCCAAAGTTTTCCCAGAGTTCGGAACTAAATTCTAGAGTTCAAACCAAGTCCGAAAGTTACTGAGAACTAAATGGTGACTATGTGATGGAGTTTCGGAACTAGCTTGGAATTTCCGAACTAAGTCATGTAGGAAGAAGATGCTATAAAAACATAATAAATGCCACCTACTTCATTTCCTCAACTGATTAGACTGCTTTATTACAAAACTAAATTTAAACACACACTATGTTAGTAATTTTAGAGTTTTTAACATTGGGATCACAATCAATCAAAAGATAGATAGTTACATCCTAACCGATATCGATCAAATAAAAGTCACACGATGCAATCAAACTTAATCAAAAGGAGAGTATGATGAGATCATATATTATACATTAATCAGACATATACTGGCCTCATCATTTCCACCAAACTTACTTGTTTGTAAGTCCCTTTCCAAACTCATTCTTCAAAAGTGGGATCATATATTCTGCATTCCATTTGATTGCTCAGATCAAATGGCTGAAACTAAATTTTCCAATGCTTAAGCTCAGATGTACTATACCCAGCTCCTTTTTCTATTTTCCTCTCCCACTTTTCAAATTCAGCAGGGTCTTGAGGTTCTTTGTTCTGCCAAGGAGACATGGGAGTGAGAAGTAGATGTTGCCTTGTTCGCGTTCCCATCCATATTTGGGTGTAGGTTTCATTGACTTGGTAAATTATTGTGCATAATGATTTGGCCCTCTCTAAAATCCATCTCATATTTGTAGGGAAAATTACTTCCCTTATTTTCAAAGCAACAGTAAGGATTTCCCACCTTTTTGAGCATCCTTCATAAATATCTTCAAATTTTTCCTCCTCATAGGAGGTGAAGGCATCAATACTCTTTTGCAGAATGGCAGGGTAATGTGTCTTGAATATCTTATCAAAGGCATGAGTTCTAAAATGTGTGAGGAAGGTAGAAGGTTTACCATAATGAGCTCTCATGCAGAGGCTTGTTGAGTTGGCTTTCAATAAAAATTTAGATTCTCTTTCCTTCCATGTAATTTGGTTTTGCAAAAGAGAGACAAATGCATTGAGCTGGCTCTCCCCTACATATAAGTTAATCATAAATCCTATGTTTTTCTGTAGCATATAATTGCAAAGATAAAATTCACACAGGAGATTTTTCTGTTTAGGGTTGGATAGAGAGTAAGTAAGCTGCCATGAATTTAGATTCATCTTGTAGTTCATGTGGAAGCCCACATGCAATTCTTGACAACTGCCAGTGAATGAACTGCTCTTCCAAAAACACACTATATGCAGGAGAAGGTCTCTTGTAGGAAAGCAATTTCTCACTCATAATACAAACCATATGAATTTTGGCAAGACATTTATATTTATTTCCTTCCTCCTTATAAAAATTTTCTTCCCATTCCTTTCTTGCCTTCATCTCTTCCTCCATCTTGGTCTTTAATTCCTCATTTGATGTTTTGGCTTCTCTGAGCTCTCTAAAAATATTATCTCATTTTTGTTTCATTGGAAAATAGGTCAACTCAGTCTGTGCAGAGGTTGTGGACACAACACTCTATTTTCTAGAAGTTTGGAACTCTTCCTCTTTTTCTATCAGCTACTTCTTGGTTGCTGATAATTCCTCAGTTCTGGCTGTAAGCTGAGTTGTTATCTCATCAATGAGTGTTTCCCTTTGTTCCAATTTAAGTTTGAGGAATTCCAATCCCTCATATTTTTCTCTAATAACAACCTCTTCTCTAGACAAGAATAGAGCCTATTTAACTTGATGCCTTTCCTCTTCTTCTGAAATTATTGGAGGAGTTTGGTATTCTTACTCTATTAAAGTAAATTTTCCTTTTCTTATCCTAGATGCCAACTCTTCTTCTTCATGCAGACTCTACCAAGGTTCATCCAACTCCTAAAAATATTGATCATCAAATCTCTCTTCTCCTCTGTCCATTTCAGCATGACTTGGCCCAAGTGGAGTCATGGCCATGCTACCCAAAATGTCAACAGCTTCCTCTTCCATCCTTTCCTACTCACTCCTTACTTCTGGAGTTCCCCTTGACCTCTTATGACTTTTTCTTATCTGGGGAAGTTTAACATGCCCAGTAGTGAATTTCCCTCTAGAAATTCTTCTTCTTATTCTTTCTGGTTCTTGTTTGGGTGAGCTATCACCATCAGAGAAATACATTGGTTCTTTTGAAGCTATTGTGGAAGAAGGAATTTCCTTCACAGTCTGAAAGGCTCTCATTGTTTTTATCTTTCTCACCGACCTTCTTTTCCTTGGTATGTTTTCTCTTTCCATTTCCCTCTGTCCTTCTACAGGGGCATCAATTCTCAAATTATCTGAAGGAGAGAATGGGGCTGGAATTGTCCTTCTGATAATATTAGGGTTTTTCTTGAACTTGCCAAGAAACTTGTCCCAAATTTCTTCTCCATTATTTTTTGATAGGAAATGGTGTTGGCATATCAACTGAATTAGACCATAATGCCTAATTGTTCCAACACCCCAAGAATATCTCGATCCATTGTCTCGAATGGAATCAAAAATAAACCCCGGGAGGTTTATTATGTATTCAGCTTGGTGGCTCCATACTTTAGATATATGGTCATTTTTAAGACCCCTTTTTCCCAAAGATCCAAACCGACTATCACAGGTTAAATATTTTACTATCCAAAATGCAACCACACAAAGGGTTTGGGAAAACTGCCCTTCGACCCCTTTTATGATTTTCTTTGTATTATATATATCTTGGGGTTCACTTCTTCTTCTTGCAGCAAGAAGACTTCTAGCGAGATATTTCAAAGTCCCCTTTACAGGTTGTGGGACATGAACAATGGGTACTCCAAACACATTACTTACAATATTTACAGAAAAAGGAATAAATACATTTATTACTTTTGTTCTATACTTATTCTAGATTTATGACAAACTCTTTTACCAATTCATCATTATGCCTTGAAAATTTCTTCAAGAATTCAAGCCATCCTGCATGCTCAAAGATGGATGTTAATTCTTCATTTGCAAGCAGATGGGAATCATCTTCTAGTTCTGATTTATTCTTAATCCCCATATCGGCTTGAGTTCGAGTCTCCCTTTATTTTTTGTGAATTGTTTGTAGGCCTTATCCTTATCTACTTTAACTAATGGCTTGGCTCCATAACCTCTATTTTTAGGCTCATGGAACCTTAGTTCTTAGCTACGGAATGTATGAATTCTCTGTTCTTTCCTGCGAATATAAACTCAATTCACTACTCCTTCCTCAAGATACTTCTGCAATCTTTATCTCACTTGATGTTTGCAATAATGATTACTAATGATAACCATGCTGCCACTTTTTCCATCTAAATCAATATTATGATTACACACTTGTAATCATAATGTATAAATAGATGACTCATCATACCTACTTTTAAATTAAGTCACATCACACATGCAAACATTTAATCAACCCTAAATAAGTTAAAAGACATAATTACCATCCTTGATGATGTAAGTATTTTGTTATGATGACTCGTCATTCCTACAAGTGGAATAAAACATGATTAGATAAGACAGCTAGAATTCAAAAGAATTCCTTTATTTGAACTAGCCAAAAAGAGGTCAACCACCATTTGCTGGTTTTCAATTGACCTTGAGAGAAAAAAATTTATTTTATATTTTCATTTTTTTGGAAGAATATGCCATTTTCTAGTTTTCATCTTCTTCCCTTTATTCTGGATCTATCATCTAATTATTTGATCATTTTGGAAGAACTGAGTTCTTCCATATGATCAAATTCTTTGTTTGCTTCAATCTTCCTCAAAAATTCATTCTTAGTGGGAGGCTTCCTGTAGAGTTTCATCCTATGCCCATTGACCAAGAGTGTTTTGCTGCTACCATCAATGGGAAGTAGGTAAATAGAACCATTGTCAAAAATATGATAAATCTGATAAGGTCCCAATCATCTGGTTCTCAATTTTCCTTGAACTATTGGTACTTAGAGTTCAACAAGAATTCCCGCCTCCTACTTTGAATTTCCTTTTCTTGATATGTATGTCATGTCATTGCTTCCTTTGCTCTTGAATCATCTTTGTCTACTGAAGTGCTTCCAACCTTAATTCATCCAACTCATTGAGTTGAAGGATTCTTTCTTTTTGAGCTGCATTTAATTCAATTCCCACCTTCACTGTTGTCCTCAATGTCTGAAGTTCAAATTCTATAAGCAACAAGGGATTTTTCCCATAGACTAATTCATATGGTGAAAACCCTGTTGTAGTTTTCTAAGTTGTATTATACACCTAGACAGCTTCAGTAGTCTCTTTACCCAATCTTTTCTCCCAGCTTCAACCATTTTGGTAAGGATGTTCTCTAATTCTCTGTTTGTTACTTCAGCTTGTCCATTTGACTGTGGATGGTAAGGAGATGACTTCCTATGATTGATTTGGTAATACCTTGTGAAATCTTAGATCATATTAGACATGAATTGTGGTCCCTAATCTGAAACTATGCTCCTTAGTGCTCTAAACTTTATCATAATTATGTTCCAAAGGAAATCAAAGAATCGCTTCCTTAGTGGCAATTGTCAATTCTTGCACTTCTGCCCATTTTTTCACATAGTCAGTACATACAAGAATATATTCCTACCCTTGTGAAGGAGGATTAAAGGGACCAACAAAATCCAATCCCCATCTCTCAAATGGTTTGACCACAACTTGAGGCTGAAGAGGCATTTCATTGGTGAAAGTTGGCTATCCCATCCTTTGACAAGGATCACACCTCTTGATATATCTTTTCACATCCTTATACAGAGATGGCCAATAATAACCAGTGCCAAGTATCTTATGAGCTATTATTTTTACTGAATAGTGTCCTCCACTTGGTTCATCATGACATGCTCTGAGGATGTCAAAGATTTCATCTTCTCTTACACACATGTGCAAGACAAAATTAGGACCACACTTAAATAGAATTCCATTTAACCATTTGAATTGTGCATTGGTTTTAATTAACTTCTTTATTTATTTCTTAGTGAAAGAAGGAGGGAACTTCCTTGTTGCAAGATAATTTGCCATATCAGCAAACAATAGTGTACTTACTAAGATTGCAAATAGTTGTTCATCCGAAAAGTTATCCTTGATCGGATATTGTTCCCCTATGGTGGTTAGTCTTGACAAAAATCAGCTACCACATTATATTTACCTAGATTTTCCACAATGGTAATATCAAATTCTTTCAAAAGTAATAACCATATAATGAATCTTCCTCTAACCACTTTGGTTTGTTTATTAAATACTTAATTCTTGAATGATCTCTGTATACAAATATCTTGTACCTGTAATATAATTTTTAATTTATTGATTGCATAAATTATAGCAAGAAATTCATTTTCAAAGTGGTGGTGTAATTCTTTTCAATGGGAGTAAGATTCTTGCTAAGATAGTAAATGGCATACATCTTTCCTTCTTCATCTTTTTGTCCCAATCTTTTGATGGAATAATTTGAGGCATCTGTTTGGATATGAAATGGCTTTTCCCAATAAGTACCTCTCAATATTGGGGCACTGATTAATTTGTTTTTAGTTTCTTCAAAATCATGTTGGCACTTCTCATCCCAAAGAAATTCACAATCCTTGGTTAGAAAATTAAACATGGGGGCAGCAATTTTCTTGAAATCTTTTATAAAGCGCCTATAGTACCCAGCATGTCCTAGAAATGATTTGATATATATGGGGGTCAAAGGAATAGGTAAATCTGAAATGATCCTAATTTTGTTTTGATCCACCTGAATTCCTTTTTGTGAAATATGGTGTCCTAATACAATTCCCTCATCCACCATCATCAAACATTTTTCATCACTAAGAGATAGGTTGTGTTGTTCACATCTTGTTAACACTCTATCCATATTTCTCAAAGCATCTTCAAATGTATCTCCATGTATAGTGAAGTCATCCATATATACTTCAACACAATCGTTTGTAAGATCAGTAAATATTGCAAGTATAGATCTCTAGAAAGTTGCAGGAGCATTGCATAAACCAAATGGTAACACTCTATAGGCAAAGGTTCCCCATGGACATGTAAATGTATTTTTTCTGATCCTCAGCAACTCTGATCTAATTGTACCCACTAAAGCCATCCAAGAAATAAAAGTATTGTTTACCTGAAAGGTTATCTAGGACTTGATCTATGAATGGTAAGGGAAAATAATCTCTCATTGTGGCTTTGTTTAGTTCCCTATAGTCAACACATATTCTCCATTTTCTATTTTTTTGGGAACAATTACAAGAGGATATACCCACTAGCTATCTCGAGATAGGCTAGATGAAACCTACTTATAATAGTTTTTCAATCTCTTGTTTGACTATATCCCTTAAAGTGGGTTAATCCTTCTTTAAGGCTACCTAACTCAAGTTTAGTGTTTTTAGTATAGATGTGATGAGTTCGGATACTTAGATGAATCCCTTCATATATTTATAATCCCAATAAAAATCTTTAGTATGATTTTTTAGAACATAAAACAATTTAGCTTCTTCATCCTCCTTCAACCAGTTGTTAATGTTTAAAGTTTTACCTGGTTGAATTTCAACATGTTTGGTTCGATATGTGATGAACTAATTTGTGGAAATGGTTTCATTAAATTATTTAATGAACATGCATGTGGTAACAACATATGGTATGTAGCAACATCTCCAAAAGTTCCTTGAGACAGAATACTGGAAAAAGGACAGTAATGAGAATTATGATACTTATCTCTTTACAGGACAAATTCCTTGTCACTACTACTTTCAAAAATTCTTCACCACTTCCTGATGTACTTAAAACAAAAGCTACTGATTCATTCTCTCCCCACGAGAAATCTCATTCCTCCGAGAGAGAAATCATTTTCAATCAAAGAGAACTACTGTTGTTGTGGTTCCGAACTATAGCCGTAGGTTCCAGAACTAAGTTCACGGGTTCCGGAACTAAGTTCGTGGGTTCTAGAACTAAGTTTGTGGGTTCCAAAAATATTTCGATTACACCAGACATGTAGGTTCTCATCTAATGGTGGATTAATCATCTCTTCTACTTCTCTTACATGATCCTGCAATGTGATCATAGCCAAAGAAGACAAATTTTTCTTATTAGTTTCAGGAGAATCAACCCACAATTGTTCATGATTTTCAGTAAAAGGTTGTGTAGTAGGATATAAGGAAATTTTTTTATAGTTCTTACCATTCAAGATTCTCATATCACCTGACTTGCAATCTATCAAAGCAGCAACTATAGCCCATGATCTGGCCAAAATAATGGGATAACCCAATGTTTTACCTTTTGGATGCAATATAAGAAAGTCAACTGGATATTCCCATGACTCTACCATAACTACCACGTCTTCAATAATTCCTTCTGGTTTTTCTACAAACTGATATTTCATCTATAATATGGTATTAGTAGGTTGTATACCGTTCATGGTAATGTTTTGAGTATACATTATCATTACATTGATAAAGCAGATCCCAAATCTATCAAAACATTATGTACATCCTTATTTCCTATAGAGACGAAATAACAGGGACTTCTAGGATCTTTGTATTTGGGAAGTAATAGTTTTGCTGCTAATAAATTAGCAAGTTTCCCATCTACTTTCATAGTCTTGGGATATTATCTCTTTCTTCCGGATTTTTGTACATAACATTTTCATCAATTTGTTTAATTCTCGATATCTTTAATTGCTTGTAATAGTGGTATTTCAATATACAATTTTCTTAATTCTGAACCAATTTAGACTCCTTGATTTCTATATCTTCTTTGAATATCTCAAGGAAATGGAGTCTCAGTAATGTTGTTATCTCGACTCCTTTTATTTAATTTCTATATCCTCTTTTGAACAGCAATACTAAGGTTCTCATTTTCTTTTTCATTTCAGTGATTATAAGGGGTGGACTGTTAATGATTTTCTCTAGATCTAGTTTGAATATCCTTACAATCCATAGCATGTAAATCAACTGATTTTTCAAGTTCTATTCTATAAACAAGAGTTGTTTTTTTTTGGGGGGTTTTCTACTTGGATGTGCTTTGGCATTTGTGTTTGGCCTACATTTTGAGTTTGTGAATTTTGTGCGGGGGATCCCATGATGGCCTATTGATTCTTATTTGGATATATTCTTCCTTGGGAATAATTAGGGTTCCATCTAGGTTGTGACCAAGCATAAGGATTTCCTTGACCAGCCCATGGTTGTTGATGTCCCTAAGCATACCAGGCTTGATTTTCCCAATATTTAGGGTTCTAAGTTGGTTGAGGTACCCAAGGTGGTTGTCCCCAATTTTGTGGTACTTCCTGAGCAGCCCATGGCATTTTCCATGGATTAGGAGCTAATCTTGGCATAAACTGCCCTTGGTTAGGTTGTCTCTGAACAAAATTCAATTCTTCAGTTGTAGATGAGGCACTGGTTTATTTAAGCTGATTTTTAATGACAGGAAGTAAGGAAAAAATATCAGTATCATGTTCTTTAGATTCACGATAAGACACATTTTTTTTTATTCAAAGGAAAATTTCTTATGCATGCTTCTTCCTACATCTAGGACAATACATAGTCAATGGTTCAGTTTTGGAATTTTCTTTAGCTTGTAATCCATCCATAGTAGATTTCAATTGCACTAAAAAGTCTGTTTTAAAGTTTTCCAACTCATCCATTAGTTTGTGTATATCTAGATTCAGACTTTTTACTGATTTTCCTTTTCTAGGTCCACCTCTTGTTATGGAATAACTTCTACAAATATCTTTAATTCCATTCATTCTTATCTGATCAATGTCTCCCCCTCCTATAAAGTTAAGGGCTTCACTAGATTCGACATCCAAACCTTTGAGAAAAATGGTTTTACTTAATTCCTCTGTAAGCACAAATCCACATATTTTACTAACAAAGAGGAATCTATCTAAATAGTCTTCTATGTTTTCTTCCTCTTCCTTCTTGATTTTGAAGAATTCTTCCTTCCTATTTCTCCATGTGCAATAATCTTGGTATTTATCTAGGAAGGCAATCTCCATTTGTGCCCAAGTGCTAATAGAGTTTGATGTTAACTCCATGAACCACCTCATTGTTGCATCCTTTAAATTGGATGGAAACAACTTGAGCTTTTATTATCTATTTTATAATCATAGTTCTAACAAAAGAACTTTAATTCAAATAGAAATTGGTCAAGATCTTCTCGATGATATCCCTCTGAAGGTGGGTAAATGTGTAGGTGATATATTTTTCATTGATGTGTCATCATCTCCCAATTGGATTGGATAGGTAAAGGTCTTATCGGTACTCCTCGCTTCTCGTGCCATTTCAAAAATATTTTCTGAAGTTTCCTCCCAATTAATGTGGTAAGTTGTATGCTTTGGGAAGGTGAAAAATCAGGAGTAAGAGGTTGACTACTCAATTGCGAATCAAAACTTACCCTCAATGGATCTTGGGTAATAAGCCTTATCCTAAAATTTCTACTCCCTTCAGGTGACTGATCTAAGAATTCCAAAAATGGAAATTTTGTTTCTTGTTGCTTAGGGGATGGTGGTGCCTCCAATTCTTGATCAATTTCCTTACTTTTACTAGAGGATGTTATGAATTCTTGTGAAGATTTTTTTGGAAGGAATCTACCATGTGAGTCTCTTGGTCTACTCATATATTTTGTGATATAGTAGGGAACATTCTTCAACTACTAGATGTATGTTTTGTTGCTCTTGCTAACACCTAATTAGAAAATTTCAACCGGTGTTCCCCGAAATAGCGCCAAAAATGATGGGTTTTGTCATTCTTTTCATTAATAAACTTCTTGTTGATGTCATATCAAACTAGGGGTGTGTCTAAACCTATATGCAACAAGAGTACTTTAACTAATCTAGTAGTTGATCAACTATTTTTATATTTTCTGGGGTTCTCTTTAATTTCTTAAGGACTTCTTGGTAAAACCTTACTCAAATCAAACTATGAAATCTTTCTGAAAGGAAACACACCGTGCAAAAAGGAAACACACTTACTGTTGGAAAATAAACACACTTTCTTTTTAAAGTAAACACTTTCATTAAAATTCTTGAAAACAGCTACAAGAAATATAAAGATTTATCTAAACACTGCAAGAACAAGTATGCAAATGTAATTTAACTTAAAGAACTAAAGCAATACAAAATCAGAAGATCTAAGATATTTTATGAAGAGATATAAATACCAAATAAACGAATATCCCGGTCCTCGGGGAGTGGGCCCTTACTCCTCCTTGAATCAGGATTTTAACAACTCATAATTCTCTCAAATCAGAATGGATATTTTATTGATGAAAACATTCAGTATTACAAAACATACTAGATCTAGATACTTAATATATTTCTTTGCTCTATTCTATATCTCTAATAATTAATTTCTATCTAATGCAGGTCTTCTTTTATATACATTTTTCAATCATAGTTGTCTCAATGATTTTGATGAAATCGAATCATGCCTAGAATAGATGTTGAGTTGGATGGTGGTTGATCAGATAGTTGTAGGATAACTCTTCCTGGATCTATGTTCAGAAATCTTCTCATCCTTCATGATTGTAGATGCAAAATTACCAGATTTGGTTTAAAATAGATAACTCCCATCGGTTTTGAAAATTTGGAGAAGTTCCAGAACCATAGGAAATTGTTAAGAACCAAAACCTGTGAGAGTTCCGAACTAAGTCCAAAAATTCTAGAACTAAATTATGGAGTTCCGGAACTAAGTCTAAAAGTTCGGAACTAAATGATGACTGTGTGATGGAGGTCCTAACTAGCTTGGAAGTTCTAGAACTAATTTGTGTAGGAACATATGCTATCAAAAACATACTTGAACTCCACCTGCTTCATTTCCTCGACTGATTAGACCTTCTTTATTACAAAATTGAATTTAAACACACACTATGTTAGTAATTTCAGATTTTTTAACATTAGGATCACAATCAATCAAAATAAAGACAAGCTACATCCTAACTCATATAAGATCAACTAAAAGTCACACAATTCAATCAAACTTAATCAAAAGGAGAGTATGATGAGATCATATATTATACATTAATCGGACATATACTAGCCTCACGAACCTCTCCCATTAAAGAGGAGGGAATTTGTGTCCCCTAATTGTTGTTTCAACCCATGTTCCATTCTAAAACCCAACATGTGGGAATGGTTAAATATTAGAAACAGATTCAGAGGTTCTCTCTATGTCTACACAAAGAGATGGGGAGGTCTCTGGAGAGGTTCTAGGTAGAGTATCCGACTTTGGCGAGGACTTTTTGAGGTTTTTTGGGGTGTTAAGGTAAATTTAGTAAAATCCTCGAGAGGAAATACAAGTAATGGAAATTGCTCTAATGATCAGTGCCAGTAAAGGGAAATAGACAACGCTTAAGGTAACTAGCGTTGGTAAAGGAAATATGGTGAAAGCCGATAAACAGCTAGTTTTTACTTCTCTATGATTGCACAAGGAATGGAGGGGGACTGGTTGGGGTTTTTATAAGGTTATAAAAGGTTAGGAATAAAGATCTAGAAATTTGTGGTAGGCTGGATAGGGATTTGGGTTGGAAATTGAGGATGGCAGAATACGGGGATAACAAGTTCTAATAACAAGAGGATAAAGAACCTAATGAGTAAGTACATAAATGATACAAAATCAAATGCACTTACTTGTTCCTACAAGATTGGTGGGTGAAGGAAGGTGATGGTTGATCCAGTAAACCTTGTGGTCATTCTCATGGTAGTGCTTCCCGGCGTGTCCCCATGAATGACAATGCCTTGATTAGTCCTAGTACTTTCTTGGGCCTCTCGCTTGGATGTATGTTTTTGTCTTGATGTTAAGAAAACTCGGATTATGTTTGAACTCGTATAGCTCTCCCACAACTTGAATTAACTAACCCGATAAAAGGTTTCCAAATTGTATATATGGTGACCGATGATGGTCAAGGTGACCAACGTTGGTTGAGGATTAACCAGTCGATTAAGGCGAGATATCCTAGGTTTACCAAAAATAGTAGATCTTGGCTATTTTTGGTGTGCTCTGCTTGTTGGCCCAGTCTCAAGTGATGGTTAACACTTAGATAAACAATCATGTTGTTGGAGAAGGAATAGGAATTTAATGCTAGGGTTAGACTAAGTCCCAGGTGGTTAGGATAAGTGGAGACTGAGTCTTAGTTAATTAATAGGCTAAGAATAAGTCCATGGTGAGGTGTCTAGGTGATGTGTAAATTAACCTAATTAAATTAATTAGATTAATAAATAATGTGAGGATGGGCATTAACTCAATTGTAAATAATTAAATTAATGTGAATGTGAGGTAAAAGGGTCATGGTTAGGTGAACATGTTATGTTAACTGATTAAAGGGGACCAAGGGGAGTGTGACCCAAATTTGGTGTCTATGCACATGTACGATGTAACCCTTGAAGTTTCTTAGTAGAAACCAAGGCACAAACAAACAAGAATGCTAGCCAAATACAAGTATGAACAAACATGCATGCATATGAAAAACATGTGTA
This sequence comes from Taxus wallichiana var. yunnanensis, assembly GCA_018340775.1. NCBI lineage: Eukaryota > Viridiplantae > Streptophyta > Pinopsida > Cupressales > Taxaceae > Taxus > Taxus wallichiana. The sequence goes on along the minus strand of CM031234.1, from coordinate 96,847,614 downwards.
ATCTACTCAGAAAGTGAAGTCATGTAAACACGTAAAAAGAAAAATTAATATGCACAAAATGGGTTGCAAAAATGGGACATCACTCACGATTTTGTAAGACATACAAGGCCATTATGGCTATAAAAAAAGTGTACACACCAAACAAATGGAAAGGCCCACAAACTATAACAAACAATATCAAACAATGTAAAAAACAAGTATGGAAAAAATATCCTGTATAAATATTATTGCTTATGAAGCACCCATTAGCATGTTAGAAAGATAACTTATATGTCAAGAGCATGTAGATCTAAGTAATGTAAATTTCTAAGTACAAAATGAAACAATAGCACCTAGAAGAGATGATTATGGATGCCCCAAAGACCAGGGTAGGAAGGTTAGAAGGTGAACGTACATGCTACATGTAAGAGACTTGTATCTGTAATCACAACTAGAGAAAAACATGAACACGCATGTGGATGATATAGATAAATGACATACAAGTAATATAACTATCATGTGTAATTAAGTGGTCATGAAAAAAAGAGTAAGCAAGAGTAAACGCAACCATAATATGCAAGATATTGTGGATGGATGGAATGGAATGTAAAATTGAGTGATAGGAGCTATGTTTCCCTCGAGTGGATGGAAGTGTATGTAATGAGGTTCATTTTTTTTCCCTCATAAGTCAAGAATGAACCATAAACGAGGGTGCTTCATCACGAAACGGTTGAATTATGTGTTGTGTCTAATACATTTTGATGAATGTGTAAGTGTAGTGATGAGATGTGACCTAGCGATGGTGTGTGTGTGTCAACCCCATGTCCGAAGTATATATCAAGACCAAATTAATGTATAAGTGATTAATTATCCTAAATGTATATCACTATAAGCTAAATGGAGGAGTGAGGATTTATTCCTAAGATTATATCACTAAAAGATGAAAAAGGGAGTGGTGATGTAACCTAAGGTGTATACCACTACAAAATGATAGAATAACTGAGTATTTAGCCTAAAGCGTATGTCACTAGCCTTGGATTGTCTCATGATGAAAGTTTTAATAGTAAATTTATGATGGGTGTAAGGTCCATTTGATTTTTAAACCCTCGTTAGTCGAGTATGGACCGAGGAACTAAAGTGTGTCATTGGGTAGTGAGTGTAGCATGTAGAATATAATATAGTATATGTAAGGATAAAAGAGGACCACATGATGAGAAGAACGTGTAAAGGCATGATGTGTAGAATGTGTAAAACGTAATGTGTAGGGTGACATGTAATGTATGTAAATAGACTAGTAATGTGGTACATCGGATGATGTGATGCTAGACTTATATGTGATGAGGACTAAGATGATATATTATATGTAAATGCGCCAATGTCATAATGTTGTATACTAAATGTAGAATGTATGGGGTATGACATGTAATATATTAGTATATGTAGTATGTAGTACCTATATTATAGTGTGTGGGGTTCATGTGTAGTAATCCCTCGACAGGTTGAGTGTGAACCGAAGCACAAGAGTGTGTCATCTAGTAGTAATGACACTAAGGTATGTAATGAGTATGTGTATGCTATGAGATTAATGTATGAGAATGCAAAAGTGAGGTATGTGTAGATAGTAAGATTAGAGGGGATGTGGGATGCTATGCCCCCCAAGTGTATGATAACGTGTGTATTATGTGATAAATGATATATGAGGGTGATGAAGCATTATAAATTTCATTTAATTGATGATGCATAAGGAGCGTTAGAGTATTATAGATGTGTGTATGTATATGTGGTGATGTAATGGAGGAATATGGTAATGTAAGATGAAACGAGGTTCTTTATGGTAAAATACCCCTCAACAATCATATAAGAACCATAAGAATATGAGTGTGTCATCAAGAGGGTAGAGTGACAAGAGTCACCTACCAAAGACCAAGTTTACGTTTAGCGGTGGAAGCATGTGACATAGAAGCAAAAAGAGTTTATGAACCAAAATGCATATGAAGTACAACATGTGTGGACTATTGTAAATTTTTAGCATGACGTGGTGGAGTTTGTAATGTGTCTTGACTACTAGTGGGAGGGTTAGTTATGGGGACGAAAGTGATTGTTTGAAGCTTAGACTTGAGAGGAGGCCAAGTTACATTGACTCTCAAAGGAGACTTCTTAGGTTGACTTAGCAATGCAGTAGACAACTTAGTGGGAGGGGTTTGAGAACTAATTTTGATAGGTGGTTGCTTAGGTGGATCATGACTAACCGAAGGAGTAGCCCTAGGAGCCCATGTGGATGTAACCTTTGTAGTAGAATGTTGTGCATTAAATTAAATAATACCTTAACACTTAATACTTTTTATTATGTGATGCAAATTATGGCAATCATTGTCATTATGTCCATTGATTCGATGATAATTACAGTATGGACGACCTTGATATTTTTCTAACTCGATAAGGAGAATAATGTTGCATATGTGGTAGAGTGATCAACTGATGATTAAGGAGGTGAGGAAAAATTTCATGTGGCATGGTATTGTGCTCAAACATGAGAGGCTCAAGAAATGGTGTATCTTGAGGTTCAATCATATGACATGTATTAGACATAGATTGCATATAAGATGGAGAAGGAGCACAAACATGTGATTGAGAAGCATCCTTAAGCTGTTGAATTTCATATCTAAGAGATGTGATTGTGGATTCCATGGCTACAAATTTATCTTGAAATAATGTATGTAAGGATTGAATCGATTCTAATAGTGGTTGATTAGATGGAGGATCATTGATACTACATTCGACAAATAGAAAATGAATCTTAGAACTTAATTTGTGTGGTGGCATATTGTCATCAAAAGACTTAGTGTCTAGGGATTTTTTATAATATCCTGACAATTGGGATATCTCTTAAGAAAATTAGATAAATAACTTTGATGGCCCATGATAGAATAAAAATGAGGATCCTAAGTGTGAAAGCAATGGGTTCACCAAAATGATTAACTAAAATTAACTAACTATGTAGTATATGGGGATAGTTAGTCTAAGCTATGAATAATTGTAATAAAGTAAATAAATGCAGTAAAGAAGTATGTAAATGAGATAAACAACTATGTAAAAGGAAAATTCTAACCCTAACATGCAAGAGGGAAGAGGAAAGAACTCGGATAAATAGTAGACGCTCACACAACTATGTCGCAGTGATGACTAGAAAATCCAAAAGTAGGAACGACTGTACAAAATTCCTAAAAGGGATGGATCTAAAGGATCTAGCTAGACTGGAGAACATAGAGAGGTACTAGTGTGCCTTTGGGTGCTTTGTTCTACAATCTAGGCACCCTTGTCTATGTAAAATCTCTAAAACTTATCTCTGCAGGGCTAAGAGGTGATCTAGAACCTTCGATGTGTGTCATATCATATTTTTCATTCCCATTCAGATGTCACCAATAATCCAAGTTGAAAGAAATACCTACAAGACCCATAAACAAGCATCAAACCCTAAAAATTAAAAATGCATATGAATGGGTCAGATTGACCTCAGGTGTTATAATGGTGGACTTACTAATTGATTGTTACACTACATCTCAGACCCGATGTAGTTTTATGTGCAAGTTTGTGTGAACATTCCCTAGGCTTCTCTTGTGTCATTCACACTTTTTGAACTAGTGCGAAATAACTGTGTAGAAAATGTAATAGAATGTGTGCATGAAATAGAATAGAATCCCTCCCCCTATGAAGTTTGATGTAGATTTCCTAGCCTTGTGCCTTGATCATGGAGCTATGTGGATGTAAATGATCTCCAATGTAATATATGGATGCAACTCTAGATGAGTGATAGTATTGAATGATGTTAGGTCATGTTGGTTGTTAAACTTACACCCATGTCTCGAGATCTGGTAGAACCATTTTTTTAGAAAACAATGGAACTGCTCCAAGTTTTGGGACCTTGCACACTTGAGATGGAAATCCAGAGAAAGATAGTTCCTTTAAATATTTCTACCGCTACTACTACTTATAATGTTGGAAGGGAAACACTAAGCTAACAATGATAAAGGACCGTAGATAGAAGGATAACAGTGGAAAACTAAACTATGGGAGGTGATAGCACAAGAAAAATTGGGATGAACACTATCTATTCTAAGTGAAAATGAAGGAAAAAACACATGGGGAGGTTAGGGATGTGTAGAAAAAAAATAACGCATTTACACCATCGATCTCATGAAAAACAACCTTAAAAAATGGAATTGTAAGGAACTTAAAGTGACACAACAAACACATGATGTAAACAACAGGAAAGAAAGAAGAAATAAAACATGATAAGGTCAAAGATATCCACCAAATGATATTTCTATTACTTCCGTGTATGCATAGTTGGTTATAATGGCATCTAAAATTTGATATTCACATACACAAACCAGATCTAGAGGTCTCATGACTCAAAATGCAAAGATATAGCATCCTCGTAAAACATTAAAGGATGAAAAAAATGTTCCCAACCCTTTAGAATGAGTTAATCTCTTACATTTATATATGAAGTGAAAAGAGGAGAAGAAGAGAAGGATGGAAATCTGACTTGAAAGCTCAACCACTAGTCATCAATGCCTACAAATCCACCTGTAATCTGTCAAGTGTGGTTCTTCATGTCTGTTTGGCGTGTTGAAAAGGAAGGCATATCGATCAAATTTGGGTGGTTAAAGAAATCAGATCACATATTAATGGCGTGAAATATGTTTTCTATCTCCTCACCTACTAAATCCCACTAAAATTTGAATTTTAATGGCTTAGTATGTAGCCCACATCATCAACTTTCCAAAAATTCAGGCGCGCACAAGATCTAACCACTAGAAAAAATTTTATGATTGTTTGAATATTTATAAAGCAAACTAGGCACTCAAAACATGTGTTATGTGTGGATTGGTTGAATAAATGGCCAAATGTTAATTTTGTTTTCATTTCGCCATGTGTCACACACTAGTTTTTTTCACAATTCAGACCCCGATGGCGTGCTTTGATAGGTTGTGTGTGATACACTCGAGGTGTGACAGATTTCCACATGGAACAGAGAACATAAAATAAGGTACAAAGGCATGCACGCATAAGGATGAGGTGCAAAAATAAAATAGAGTAAATGAACATGCAAAGTTAATGCACACAAGAGGAAATGGAAAAAATCCTAAGGAAGAAACATATAGGAGATGCACAATTATTAGAAAATAATGTGTGATAGCAAGAATAAAGGGTGCACAAATGCTAGAGACTCTAGTGATTTGGAAAACAAGTCAAGGGCATGTACATGTGATTCCTGAACTACCGGGAGAAAGGAGAAATGCGCAGAAGGTGTGTGTGATGGGAAAATGGAACAAAGAGGGAAATGAAAATGGAAGGAAGGAACAGAAGCGGAGCGCACAAGGCGTGTGAAGAAATGAAGCCAAGGAAATGTGCCAAGTAGATAGTTGGAGTGTGTGTAACCTACATTATAGAACCTTAGAGCTAGACTGTGAATGTAAATTGTCCAAATAACTAGGGGATGTTAGTGTGAGTTATCCTATGTGTCCTCCTCTCATATTGGAGGGTTAACTCACATGGGTTAGGTTTAGGGTTACGTTTAGGGTTTTATGTGTGTCATGCACTAGGGTTACTCAAGACCCTATATGTACCCATTTTCTATTCATTTATGAGGATGCAAAAACTTCATTGTCTTTCCTCTATGCAAATTTTTTTCTATCGAGAAAGTTCTTCCATTGTTGATCAATTCTTTCTTGTTATCACCGGAGCTATCACGATTCCATTGGAGTGAAACTACTTCATAGTGTCTCATTTCCAATTCGATTCTCAAAAATATTTTCATGGTATCGAGCTACATGACTTTTCGTCACACCAAAAGCTCGAACTAATGGTGGATAGGGATCTCATCGTGTTAATCGGTTCTTCGCCAATACCCTCTCGTATGATAGAGTCGGGTATACAACCAATCAAAGTGTGTAGCGACATTCTAGGCCTACTTTTGTCTTCCAGGAGCATTTTCAACCTTCTGAAGATCATCAGGATTCCTTTTGATTCCTTATTTAAAAACATTGTATTTCACCCTTATTATTACTTGTGACTAGTGAGTGTGTCTGCCACAGTCTGCGGTAAGGGTTTCCTTTTACGACGTGAGACATTTTTTCTCACCACCAGGGTTGGCTTTCACCTCCTTTCTATTTTTTTTGCTTGTTTACGGTGTCCTATTTGTTGTGCTCCATGAAACACTGTTGTGGTCTCCTCTCTTGCACGTTATTACACTGATTACAAGATGAGTTACCAAGTGTTTCAAACCGCACGCACGGACCCGATTGTAATCAACACACTAAACTATAAAGTGCCAAAAGAAGGGGGTTGTTATTGTCCTAGGTGGTTGTGTTTCTTTTCTGCATTTCTTTCTCTCTCTCTCTCTCACTATGGATGCACTTTTAATTCCTTTTCTTACACCGTTCAACTTTTTCGAATGGAGATCAAAAATAATAATGAAACTAAGAGGCAAAGGGTTATTCCGCATCACCATGGGAAATGAGACTGAACTAGATGACGAACCTAAAAAATCTAAGTGGTTAAACTGTAGTGATGAAGCTTTAGGTCTTCTTTGCATGTTTGTTTCTCCTGACTTGCTCTTCCACATTGAGGCATCTGAAACACCTAAATCTGTGTGGACAACATTAGATGAAATGTTTGGACAACATGATGACATGAGAGTGCATGAGTTGGAAAACGAACTACTAGGGTTAAATCCTAGTGATTTTGAAAACCTACAAGAATTCTTTTCAAATTTTGTCCACACTAGATCATTGTTAAAGGGATGTCAAGTAGAGAAGAAATATTCTCAACTAATCGTGTCGATTCTCTCTAATTTAGGTCCTGAATATTCTTTCTTTGTGTTAACTTTTTACGCTACAAAATTTTCCTTGGGCAAGGATTGGAATATGCCCTCCTTTGATCAAGCCATCCCAACTCATTCGAGAATAGAAAAAACTCATTCAAATGGGGTCTGTCAAGTCCAAGTCACATGCCCTTGTAGCAAGTACTAGTAAGGAAAATAATATTGTTAATGAGATAGAGAAAAAGGATCAACCTAAGAAAGAAACCAAGACCAAAACTAAAATTAACACAAACACTTTGACTTCTGAGCCTAGAGCACAGAAAGACAGGTATTTGTGTTCCTATTGCAAGAAGTCTAGTCATGACGAGCAACATTATTTTCAGAAATAGATTGATCACTTATCTCATTTACTTGAGAAGAATAAAATAAGTGTTCCTGAATCCATAAAACAAAATGCTCCGAAGGCCGAGTCTTCCACTGCAAAAGGTTCTAAATCTGATAAGAAGAAAGGAAAGGCCCTCATAGCTCAAGTTTCTCCTTCATTGACATGGATTATAGATTCTGGTGCCTCACACCACATGGATTCTTCACATGTTGAGTTCTCCAACATCGAACCTTGTGATATGTCCCAAATCATGTTGGGTGATAACACGAAAGTGTCAGTTTCTAGTAGTGGATCGGTAGAGATAGATGGGGGAACATTCAACCAAGTGTTGAGTGTTCCTAATCTCTCTACCAATCTCCTATCAGTTTACCAAATTACTCACCTTGGTGAAGGAATGTGAGTGGAATTTGGTCCTAACTCGGTGATTATTCATGAGCTTAACAATGACACTACAATGGCTGAGGGAAAGGCAGATCACCATTCACAGTTGTATACATTTTCCCACTTTACTTTTGATTTGACTTCTACTTCTCTACCTACTGAGGTTCTTCAGCTCTCTGATTCGGACTCTGACTCCTTAGATGATGATGTTGTTGAGCGTGCTCCTCTTCATGACTCTCAGAATTTTGAGTCTTCCTATTCTAACAGTAGTGATGATGAGGACTATGTCCCTTCTCACTCAAGTGAAGAATCTTCTGATGCTTGAGCTTGATTCTCTTGGTCCTCTTTGGGCTAGGAAAACTTTGCGAATCGCTGGAGATTTAGTTGGAGATACTTCGGTTATGAGACATACTCACTTGTATTTCATCGACCGCACTCTTTCTTTGCCTCTCGCTTCGATTCATTGTCTCCTCTATTTATTCGTGTGATGACAGTTCCACTAATACATACTCACTTGGTTCTACTTCTAATGATGAGGATTGTGCACCTAGTTTTGATGTCGAGAGTACTACAAAGGACTCTTCTCCTCCTCTCACTATTCCAGAGAGTATTGACACATCCCACATCTCATCAGATATTGAGTAGTCTCCTATATAGTACACTTGTGATGTACTACAGGTTCTTCATCCATCTACAAGTATTTCAGAGGAGTTCATCATCTCTGTTGTTGGGAGTGCCCCTTCTGGGACTCTTGCCACTTCCACTTTACCGAGACTTTCATTAATCCACCCTTATTTTTGGATCCATTTTCTATCATGGGGGATGTTTTATTGCCTTCACATCAGTTGGAAATCCTTTCTACAGGTGTTCACCCTTCATACTCTAACAGTTCTACACTCGTGACATTACCCTTGGCTCCTTTGCACTCACTTGCTAGACCTATGTCACACTTTCATGGACCAGACTCAGATTTCTTCATGCTACTGCCTTTAGTTTCCTTTGTGGAGTGGGTAGATTTCTAGCACATCTTTTCTGTCCTTCCTAAGGGCATACACACAGTATGGTGCAAATGGATCTTCTTCAGTCTAGAGGTAGAGGATCTCATCATCGACATTCTTCTGGGATACTTCTTAGAGTTGCAGAGTTCATATCCATCCATGGAATCTTCCACATCCATCTCATCTCCCTCATCTTCTCTCTTTTCATCTTTTCAAGAGATTTCCCCTTTATACATGGGTACCTTTACAAGCTATTCTATGGCCAGGACCCATCTTTGGCATATTTCCTAGATTAGAGAGTATTTATTTTCTCTCTTGCGGTGGATGTTTTTCCCATTGGGTTTTCCTTCACTATTTGGGACTTGTTTTGTACATGGATACCTTATCGGGCTTTATGTCGGGACCCATTTTTATTCTTATTTCTTCTAGGAATATGTTGTTTATATATGGGCACCTTATCAAGCCTTTAGTTTCTGGCCCCATTGACACATCTTTCTTAGTTGTTTAGGATTGTGTTCCCTTTCCGTCTCGACTCGTCATAGCTGCTACCCTAGCTTCGATGAAGGGGGGTGTTAGTGTGAGTTATCCCGTGTGTGTCCTCCTCTCATATTGGAGGGTCATATCACATGGGTTAGGTTTAGGGTTTCATGTGTGTCATGCACTAGGGTTACTCAAAGACCCTATATGTACCCCTTTTCTATTCATTTATGAGTATGCCAAGACACTTTTTGTCTTTCCTTTATGCAATCTTTTTTTTCACGTTGCTGAGCAAGTTCTTCCATTACTTGATCAATTCTTTCTTTCTATCACTTTGGACCTATCACGATTCCATTGGAGTGCAACTACTTTGTGGTGCCTCGTTTCTAATTTGATTCTCGTAAACTCTTTTTAGGGGAGTTATTTGGATAGTATTTTTGGAAATTTTTGGGGTCATATTCTTGCTAGATGAAGGATATCATTACCCTAGAGCATCCATTAGGCATGGATTTGGCTATGTGCTTATGAAATTCTGATCTGGACTATTTGAAAAGCTACCCCTTGAATTCACTTGATGAATGATTTCTAAACTTTGTTTTGAATCCTACAAAACTACTAAAACTGTTGGAAGAATACCACCATCCTAGAAGCAAATGAAGAGTGTGCACACAATTCACAAGAGAAGAAATAACTATATACAAACAAAAAAATGTACGCATAGCGCACTTGAAGGAATTGAAACTACTCTAATATATATACAAGATGATGCATAAATCTCAATGGAAGGGTTTGAGATAGATCTCATTCACTAGGATCTGTAGTGTGCCTCCATCAAGATGAGTTAACTTGAAATATTTAGCCACTTTGCAAAAAATTATTATGTATGTGCCACTCCAAAATTCATCAAACTTTGAATGGCACATAGGTTTAGCTCTGTTAGCATCCCACTTTAAGACCAAGTACCCAACTTTGAAATCTTGAGGCCTAGCCTTTCTGTCAAACCATTTCTTTGTTGTTTGTTATTGTTGTTCTAGCTTGATCATGGAAGATTTTCTTGATTCTTCAAGTTTAACTATATTTTCCATTCTAATTTCTCTTTGATCCATGCCCTCCAATTCTAGTTGTTAAGAAAATGCCAATGAATTTAACTCTAGTGTCAAGGGAAGGGAGCCTCCTTGCCATAGACAAGCTTATAAGGAAAATTTTCCATTTCCTTTTCGCTATGATTTTTTCTACCCAAAGCACACGCAAGACCTTTGTATGCTACTTTATTTGGTTGATATTCATTATTTGTTTCATAATCCCGATTACGTTCTTGTTTTTGACTCTGAAAGACCATTGCCTTGAGTGTAGTAGTTGGAAGAAGTATTTAAATATATTCCAAGGATCAGCACCCAATTAGTGATTTTAGTACCACAGAAGGATTTTTCATTATCAAAGATAATAGTTTTAGGAACACCAAACCTTGTTACAATTCCCTCAAAATAGTCAAGGATGATTGAATCAATTGATTCTTTAAGCACAACACCTTCTATCCATATTGTGAAGTAATTTGTAGTCACAAGCACCTAGTTATGCCTAATGTTTGAGGGAGGATTGATCATGCCTATTAATTCAAGACCCCATTGCACAAAAGGTTGATCCACTTAGATTGGTCAAAGGGGAAACACTGCAAATCTTTTTTTCCTGCAAAGAAAGTGCATTCTTTGCACTTCATGACCCACTTGTGCATGTCTGTGAATAGGGTAGGCTAAAAAATATATCCATTATGATCTTCATTATTATATTCTTGGAAAATAAATGTCGATTAGAGAATCCATCGTGAAATTCTACTAACACTTTTTCATTTTGCATGTTTTCGATACATCTTAACAACACACCACCAAGATTCCTTTTGAAGAGAAGACCATTAATCAAAACATATGGGATTGATTATATCCTTAGATTTATTTTCTTTACCTTATTTAAACCAGAGGGTATGTTCCCACGAAATAAATGTAACCATCTCCTTCATCTAGTCACGTGTGTTAGAGTCTATATTTTGTTCAAGTTCTTTATGCAGAGCACTTCATCCAAGAATAATGAAGTCTCGTATTCATCTTATGAATCCTCAGCAAGCTATTTGTAGATCATGTTGCCTCTTACCATATTTTTGAATTTTATATTCACATCATACTCCATGATTTTGATCACCCATCGCGATCTCTTTTCATTGATATTTTCTCCCATGATAAATTCTCTCACACTAGAGTGTGAAACTAATACCTTGATGTGATTTGTGAAGAGCATGCTCTTGATTTTTTTATGGCATGCATGATGGCATAGACCTATTTCTCCATGTGACTATATCATAGATCATAATATTTGAGTTTTTTGCTAAAGAAATCCACTTGCTACTCCAATCCTTGTTCATTTTCTTGAGTCGGAGACAAGCAATAATACTTACATCAGCTCCATAAGCATAAAGGATAAAATACTTTGAGTAACTGGGTTGATGATTGTTGGCACGTAAGAAATTTCTTGTTTGATCTTGTTGAAGATTTCCTTTCCTTATGCTATCCACTTGAATTTTGTATCCTTCTTGAGAAAGAGGGTGATGAGCCTTACCAATCCTACAAAGTTAATTTTACAACAAAAGGACCACAATGCCTTCTTATGTGTTGGTAAGGAAAGATCCAAGATGGCTAAAAATGCTCTCAAGATCAATTGTGATGCCATCCTTTGAAACCACATGGCTCAAAATCTTTCTCTGCACCATATAAAAAGTGCACTTCTTGGGGTTAAGATACATCCCAAACTTTCTCGCATCTCTCAAATACTTTCTCCGTATGTCATGTGATCCGTTCTTTTCTTTGAGTAGAATGTGAAGTATTCAAGGTATACCAAGATGAAATCATTGATATATCCTTTTAATTCAATATCCATGGTGCATTGAAACATTGCGCATGTGATTGATAGACTAAAGGGCATATTCTCATATGTGTATATTCCCACTTAGTTCTAAATGTTATTTTGAATTGATCCTCTTCCTTGACCAAGATCTTATTGAAACTTTAGTATCTGTCCAACATAGAGAATATTTACATGTTGAACATAGTTTGTAGAATTTTATCCATAGAAGGAAAAGGATAATGATCCTTTAGAGATGACTTTTTTAAATATATGAAATCAACAAAGAGTTAGATTTCAGCATTATCCTTACGTATTGGAAAAATATTCACGGCCCGTACAATATTTGATAGGAAAAATGATCTTTGCCTCAATTAATTTGGATAAATCCTTCCTCATGAGGGGCTCTATCTTTGGATTAATTGGCCTCTTCTTCTATCTCTCGGGCTTGATACTAGGATCATTGTTAATGGAGTGTTGAGAAACACTTGGATTAAAAACTTTGAGTTCTTCATACTCCCATCAAAAAATATTGTGGTATTTTTTATAGAGAGAGATTAAGGCCTTATTTTCTTCATTCACACAATATTTATTGATCAAGAACTCCTTCCCGAGCGTAATAATGACTAGGAGAAGTATTTTTGTGTTACACGTGTATACTTTTATTCACCCTTAAACTCATCATCAGGTCTAAACATTTTCTTTAAGGTAATCATCCCTTTAAGAAATTTGTTTGTCTACAATTATATCACTTGGTCACCATAGTTATTATGAAAATCAGCTTGCATGCTTGATAAGAACTCAACATCATTTCAGATGATCTGCACATCATTTTCAAACACTTACCAGTTGATGTTGTTATCTGGAATGGATGGTCTAGTCACCATCTTGATGTGTTGTGTGTTCCCTTTGAAAATTTCCTCAGCAGAGGGAGAATTGTGAACCAAGCACGGCCATCTGATCAAATTCCTTGTTCATTTTATGTGGCACCACCTACACATTTAGAGCATCAAATCTCTCAAGGAGGTCCCAAAATATGTTTTTATAAACTTTGATAAGCTTATTATTTGGAGTGAACTTTTTGGTGACCTAGAGGATAACCAATTATTTGTCCTAAAAATTTGCATCGCCTTAATCCTTTTCTTTTCTACAATTAGAAAATCATTAACCAATGCTTCATACTCTGCCACATTATTAGAACATGCAAATTATAACCTGTGTGCAAAGAATAATTTCTCCTCCTTGGGATAAATGAGAACAACTCCTACACCTGCACCATTTCTCGCTTCGGATCCATCAAAGTATAACTTCCACAGGACTGGGTTCTCTTCAATTTTCTTGAATGCGCACTTTAAGCACAACTTCTTCAAGGATGTAGTAGGTACCAAGCCCATTTTCATAATATTCCATCTCCTCATCATTTAGATCAAATCTATGGTGTCTCTTTTCCCATTCATCTAGTACTAAGTCTGGAATAGGAGGCGCGAGAGGGTGCTCTTCAAAAACTAAAACTTGTTCTTCTTAGATTAAATTGTTGGCTTGGAGAGGGGATAGGATATATGACTCTACATGATATGAAAATATTTTGTCATCTTGTATGATAAATTAGATACCATACCTTTTCTTGAGTAATATATGGGCCCAATTAGAAGACAAGTAACCACCCACTTTAGTAGTAAAATATCTTGACAGGAAAATGGAAAACAAATGGGGAAAATAAATGATTAACACATCTTGAGTTATTGTAAATATTGGACATGCATGGAGGGTTAACTCAAGATCTTTGATGATTCCTAGGGTAGTAACAGATGAACCATCAAATTACAAGACTCCTTTTGTCAAGGGTTTATAATTAATACCTAAAACATCAAAAAAATCTTAGGCATGATAGAAGTAGTTGCACCCAAGTCAATCATATAATTATGGACAATGTGTTTACCTATGATCAAGGACATATAGAAGGGTGGTGTTTTAAAACCTTATCTACTTGTTTCTCCTCTTTTTGTAGATATTAAAAGTGGTGTGTGGCTTTTGAATAGTTAGATCGAGTGCACGAGTTGGGCGAGCTTCGCTGATGCAAAATCATAGCACCCCTGGACGCACATCAGGCTTCTAGGTTGATGTTCAGGCATCCAGTGTGATTGCACAACATGGAAACCTCTCTCCAAGCGTGGGACTTGTGAAACCGAGAGAGGAATCTCCAGAGAAGGTTGGTTCCTGCTCCTAAACTACCTGCCACAAGCTATTCCAGTGCAGGCAAGCTAATCTAATCCTAATCTAACCATGCCAAGGAGACAGAGAGAGAGAGAGAGAAAGGAAAAAAACAGCAAAAGCCTACACTAAAATGGTGATACACCAGAGAAGGAGAATGTTGGAAATCTATCAAAACTGCCATGGGACAAAGAGAGGTGAGCAATGGGAAGGATGGACAGATGCATCACAGGCCCAAGGATAGATTTCACACAAAAAATGTCCCAAAACTCCATGAACACAGCTCCAGACCTGCAATGAACATTCAAACATGCACAAATACCTGCAATGAAGAGAGGCAAGAAGAAAACAAGAAAAATGAGAAAGGATGGACAGATGCATCACAAAACACATTTTGTTGCTTCAAAAGTTTGCATAGAACATCAATCCATTAGTAAATGGCAAAAATGCCATTATAGAGCAGGGAGGAGGCTCGAACTCCATTTTCAACCCTAGAGAAGAAAAGAAGGGAGGGCCGAGCAGAAAGAATGAACAACTTCTTTTTTTTTTAGAGCCAAATCTGGCTTTTACATTGCATGGGTCGAGCCCAGGGGACAGAAAACGTGGGAAAACGTGCAAGCCCATTCCTCATTGACTGCAGATGCATTAAATCAGCATGGAGGATCTTACCAACCCATACCCTATCACTTTGAGTGATTTTGGAGGAGAATGTGACCCATTTGTATTAATTTGGCCACTAAAATGTCACTTCTGGCCGTGCAGAAGAAGAATGCGACCCATTAGCATTAAAACGGGTTGTTGAAAGGTCACTTCTGGCCATTACCACACGTCAGAGCCATTTCTTGATTTTCTCTCTTCATACTACACCAAAACTCGAGATTGATCCCAGAATCATGTAGAGCATCTCAACAGCTTTCCGTTGATATAAAGAACATGGAAATCCGAGCTCTGGATCAAAAGATATGGCGATCTGAAGATTTAGGGCACGAAACAGATCAAAACGAATTTTAAAATGTTTTCCCGCTCTTCGCCACCTAGACGACACGTGGCAGGCTCTGATTGGTCGCACAATTCTCTCTCCTCTACCTTTCGGTGGGCTGTCTTTTGAATTTTCCTTGTGGGCCCTAGCTGGGACACGTGGCACTATCCCATTGGTTCGGATCGGTGCTCGATAACTCGCCCCTTTGACCTTTTGACTTTTTCTCCTGTGAGGACACGTGGCAGTTTCTGATTGGTCCTCGGCTCCTTCGCGTACTTCGCCTCCATTTGTCCCGGATGTCCCATTTGATTTTGGGCCCTTTGTGCTCATTTCGGCCGGTTCGGGCATTTCGCGTCCATTTGTCCCAGATGTCCCATTTGATTTTGGACCCTCTGGACTCATTTCGCCAATTCGGCCGGTTCGGGCATTTTTGGCCCGATTGTCCCATTTCGTCCCTCTCGCGAGCTTAGCCAATTTTTTTCTCGCCAAACCGGCATTTCGCACCCGTGGCGTACTTTTTTCCCATGTCCCTATTGCTTTGCGGGCTGTTTGTGCTTACTTGCCGAGAGCCCAGCCGGATTCGGGCCTTTTGTCCCAAATGTCCCGACTGCCCTTAGGACTAGGACTTAGTCATTTTTATGATTTTTTCCTGGATCAACCTACTTGCCTTCTGCAACCTTTTTTCACATTTTCTCAGAGCTTGCTCTTTTCCTCTCAGACAGGGAACTTCGAAAATATTTGAGGGGACTCTAGCAACATGATTTTTGGCCCCGAATCAATCAATTTTCCTGGACTTGAATATTCTGATGCATGTTATCAAAATTACCCGGGGGTGAAATTTTGACAACAGTTTGGCGACTCAGCGGGGTCATCTGCCTGCTAGATGAAAAGACCAGGTAGCTGAAGCAATCCATTGGGCATGGAGTCATAAGCAAACTTGAAACTGATCTCAACTTGAAAATCTCCTCCGAGCCACTTGGAAACCACCGGCATGGAGTCATGAGTTGCAACCTGCAACTGATCTAAACTTTGAAAACCTCCTCTCGAGCCACTTGGAAACCCATTGAACCCGGAGTGTCTTCACCAAGATGCCACAAATGAACTGCAAGAGCAGAACTAGCAACACCAAAACTATGTACAAAACTGAAAATCATACATGCCCCAAATGGAACATGCAGAGTGTGCACAATGCACTTCTTATACTGAAATCAAATCTACCTACTCTACTCTAATGGAAGCAAAGGCAAGCTAAACAAACCCCGAACTAGTTGTGAGAAATATCTTCCTTTCTTCAAAATTGGTAGCCATGCAATTGATTTGGCACCGATCATGGCTGTTTGGATGGATGGAAAATCAACAAGAAGTTGTTCTTCTATCCAAATCATCAAGGTATCAACTGAAAAATCCAATACCTCTTTTAGTTGCTCTGCATTTGTATTGGAGAGGTATGGCAGCTGATCCTTGGTACTTTGTAGCTCATCCTCATGATCAGAAGCAAGCATGACTGGTTGTGGCTTCTCCTTTGGCTCCAATGAAGCCAAATACCGATTAGGCAAGGTCGATCCATTTGATATGCCCATAGCTCTGATTTTCAACTCCAAGAATGGAGTCTTCTTGTAGACCCTCTTGAATGGATGGTGTGGAAGAAATGGTGAAATTCTTCTGTCCTTTCTCTTCCTCCAATGAAGAACAGGGAAGATTAGAATCTTCCAATTTTGATTCCAAAGAGCTGCTGTAAGATGCAGGCTGCTGCAAATGAAAGCTCTCCTTCATGGCAGCAGGCTCTTGTGTTTGGAATGTGGATGATGAAAGAGAGAATGGTGAAAACTCAACCGGCTCTTCTCCATCAAAATAGTCCTCCAAATCTGACAGGTAAACTACCTCATTGCTGTCTTGCTGCTCGTTTTCAACTTCCTCCATGGTGTCCTCTTGATCTGCAACTTGACCACCATGGTTTCCTTCACTCTCCAATATTGAGTTTGAGAGATCAAACTCCTTTTCAGTACTAGAACTTGAGAGAGATGAAGTGGAAAGAAGAACTGAAGGTTCTCCTGTAACCTGCTTTGTGCTCAAAGCCCTTGGATCTGCATTTTTCTCCTCCATAGCTAGATTGTGCTCCTCTTCTTTTGGATTTGGAGCAGCTTCTCCTTCCTCTATTGTTTGAAGGCAATCTTGCTCTTGATTGAACTCCTTCTCAAAGATGAAGTTTGTCAAGTCAAACTCTTCAATTTGTTGCTCTAGAGGACAAGTTGGGACTGCAAGATCTTCTTCTCCAACAAAATCAGTCCTCACCACCATTTGTTCAACCTCAGCCTCTTTTGTAGGCTTAACCATCAAGGGGATCTTTGTCATCCCAAATCTAAGAGCCCAACTCTTCAGACTGTCTGTCACTTCTTTTCTTTTTGGCTCTTCCTCTTGTTGTCCTTGATGACTGATTTTTTCAATTTCTTCTTTCCCACATGGAATTGGGGATGCAAGAGGAGGGATAGGTTGAAACTCAACTGATTTGACAATTTTGTGTGGTGGTGGAGGTGGTGAAACCTCTTGTTTCTTTGGAGGAGGGGGTATTTCTGTTAGCTCTTGTGGAGGGGATGACTGTTTGGAAGGGAAAAGGAAAGAAGAATCGAGATGGGGTGGAAGACTAGGGGATGGAGGGATGGATTCAACACATGGGACAGCAGATGGGGAGTTTAAATGAGATGGTGCTGCTTGAGTAATGGAAAGAGAAAAACCAGATGATGGTGTAGAACTTACCCATTGACAAGGTTGTTCAACAACAAGTCTGTAGGCCTCTATCTCTGCTGTCCATTGTGCAAGTTGGGGCAGCATCTTTATCATGAAGTCCAGCTTCTCCTGAGGGCTGTAGTGCCTTGGAAAAGGTCCCACCCATGGACAGGGTGCTCCATAACCGATTCCAAAAGCTTTCATTTGTGCTTGAGCCCTGGACTGCACTATCCCCACCTCCATCTTTTGGATTTTCTCCAACAGACCAGCATCTTGGATCTGATGGTCTTCATTGTATGCACACCCTTGCTCTTGGAAAGCTCCATAGCCAAACTGACTTTGGCACTGCTGCTCATATGGGTATGCATACTGATCTTGAATCTGCTCAAAATGCTGATTTGGAGGATTTGTAAAACGTGTTGGAGGTGGAATATACTGCTGTTGTTGATGTGAATTCCATGATGGAAATGAAGTCATGATTGCACAACTTCAAAGAATGAGGAAGAATGAAAGAGATGGAAAGAAGGATGAATGGAAAATGAATGAAAATGAATGGAAAGGAAGGTCTGCAACTTCAGAGATGGTTGTTGACCAGATGGAGTCGCCAGATGTGTTTGCAAGTGCCTCCAAAGGCTGAAATCTTCACAGGAACACATCAACCTGCAAAAGATGAAGTGAAAGACCTCTAAGGTCCCACCGGGCGTGCCAAAACTATTGATGCAAAATCACAGCACCCCTGGATGCACATCAGGCTTCTAGGTTGATGTTCAGGCATCCAGTGTGATTGCACAACATGGAAACCTCTCTCCAAGCGTGGGACTTGTGAAACCGAGAGAGGAATCTCCAGAGAAGGCTAGTTCCTGCTCCTAAACTACCTGCCACAAGCTATTCCAGTGCAGGCAAGCTAATCTAATCCTAATCTAACCATGCCAAGGAGACAGAGAGAGAGAGAAAGGAAAAACAGCAAAAGCCTACACTAAAACGGTGATACACCAGAGAAGGAGAATGTTGGACATCTATCAAAACTGCCATGGGACAAAGAGAGGTGAGCAATGGGAAGGATGGACAGATGCATCACAGGCCCAAGGATAGATTTCACACAGAAAATGTCCCAAAACTCCATGAACATAGCTCCAGACCTGCAATGAACATTCAAACATGCACAAATACCTGCAATGAAGAGAGGCAAGAAGAAAACAAGCAAAAATGAGAAAGGATGGACAGATGCATCACAAAACATGTTTTTTTGCTTCAGAAGTTTGCACAGAACATCATTCCATTAGTAAAAGGCAAAAATGCCATTACAGAGCAGGGAGGAGGCTCGAACTCCATTTTCAACCCTAGAGAAGAAAAGAAGGGAGGGCCGAGCAGAAAGAATGAACAACTTCTTTTTTTTTTTTTTGATGAGCCAAATCTGGCTTTTACATTGCATGGGTCGAGCCCAGGGGATAGAAAACATGGGAAAACGTGCAAGCCCATTCCTCATTGACTGCAGATGCATTAAATCAGCATGGAGGATCTTACCAACCCATACCCTGTCACTTTGAGTGATTTTGGAGGAGAATGCGACCCATTTGTATTAATTTGGCCGCTAAAATGTCACTTCTGGCCGTGCAGAAGAAGAATGCGACCCATTAGCATTAAAACGGGTTGTTGAAAGGTCGCTTCTGGCCATTACCACACGTCAGAGCTGTTTCTCGATTTTCTCTCTTCAGACTACACCAAAACTCGAGATTGATCCCAGAATCATGTAGAGCATCTCAACAGCTTTCCGTTGATATAAAGAACGTGGAAATCCGAGCTCTGGATCAAAAGATATGGCGATCTGAAGATTTAGGGCACGGAACAGATCAAAACGAATTTTAAAATGTTTTCCCGTGCTTCACCACCTAGATGACACGTGGCAGGCTCTGATTGGTCGCGCAATTCTCTCTCCTCTACCTTTCGGCGTGTTGTCTTTTGAATTTTCCTTGTGGGCCCTAGCTGGGACACGTGGCACTATCCCATTGGTTCGGATCGGTGCTCGATAACTCACCCCTTTGACCTTTTGACTTTTTCTCCTGTGAGGACACGTGGCAGTTTCTGATTGGTCCTCGGCTCCTTTGGCTCCTTCGCGTACTTTGCCTCCATTTGTCCCGGATGTCCCATTTGATTTTTGGCCCTTTGTGCTCATTTCGGCCGGTTCGGGCATTTCGCGTCCATTTGTCCCAGATGTCCCATTTGATTTTGGATCCTCTAGACTCATTTCGGCCGATTCGGCCGGTTCGGGCATTTTTGGCCCGATTGTCCCATTTGCGTCCCTCTCAGCAGTTAGCCAATTTTTTTCTCTGGCGAACCGGCATTTCGCGCCCACCGCGTACTTTTGTCCCAGATGTCCCCGTTGCTTTGCGGGCTGTTTGTGCTTACTTCGGCCGAGCCGGCCGGTTCGGGCCTTTTTGTCCCAAATGTCCCGACTACCCCTAGGACTAGGACTTAGTCATTTTTATGATTTTTTCCTGGATCAACCTACTTGCCTTCTGCAACCTTTTTTCACATTTTCTCAGAGCTTGCTCTTTTCCTCTCAGACAGGGAACTTAGAAAATATTTGAGGGGACTCTAGCAACATGATTTTTGGCCCCGAATCAATCAATTTTCCTGGGACTTGAATATTCTGATGCATGTTATCAAAATTACCCAGGGGGGGTGAAATTTTGACAACATCTTCATGCAACAAGTCGCACTAAGATTGAATGGTCAAAGCATCCCGTATTATGAAATTTATGTTTGTCTTCTTCATCTGGTCCACAATGTTGAATGGGAGTCCCATTGACTTATGTATTTGAGCAACAACAACATCTTTTCTTGATTTTTATGTGCAGAGATAGGATCCTTAGTTGGCATAGAGCTTGACCTACCAAAGGAGGGGCACGTGTTGCTTAAATAGGAGCATTACGTGGATTCTCGTGTACTAGTGCTTGAGAACTTTTACTACTAGATGCCTTAGCTACTTCCTTTTTCTTTTGAGGATATTCTTGTGTTGTAGGAATAGATACTTGTGCACCGGACTCAATAATTCTCCTCTTATATCATGTGTTTTCTATAACATGTGCATGTGGTCCGATTGCATCATCTACAACTTGATTAATTGTGTAAAAGTCCTTGATGCCAAAGAATATCAAGTTGGATTCAACAGTAACCTATAGATTTTTTTGGTTCTCGGGATCAATTGTAGTCATCGATGGTTCACAATTAGAATAATTCTAGATCATATAGGCTTGTGTGCAAGTAGCATTGGCGTAGTGATACTAACTATGAGGCATGTTGCAAGGGAAGCACCATTTTGATTCTTGTGCCATATTGTTCTAAACTAGGACAAGAGCCTAACTTGTATTTGATACTAGAAGAGGTTATATAGGAGGAAAAACTTGTAAGGGAATATGTGCATTAGCATGTCATCTTTCATTTTGTTTGTTCTACATGAATCTCTAGTTTCCATAATGATTCCACCAAGGCTGATTGCTTTAGCTTTGTGCTTGATTAGAACTTATCTATAGGCTTGCACTGCTACTTTTACAACTATATGACCTTGTTGAATAAGTTTTTAATTAGGGCCTTCATTTAATCATCTTATTTATGTTGCACAGATAATAAGATGTGGATGCAACACGTTGCTCACTCTACACTTTGGAGCAGGGAGCAATAGAAGGGTAGGATGCTAGATACACCTCTAGAAACAAAGTCGTTGGAGGTCTAGGATCTAACTTACCCACCTAGATGAGACTATTTTCTACCTTTATGGCAATGTTATAAGTAGTAGGTAAGGTTCTTCCTCCCATGGATTGAATCATGACTGAAATTTCACTATTCAAAGTGCTTAGATAATACAGGAAAGCATGTTGGTCTGTATGCCTTAATACTTGAGGAATTTTGTCCCAAGTCTTCTAGGATCTAATGTTGAAATTAGTCATTTTCTCATTGGGTGCTCTCTTTATTGTGAGTCGGTTGTTCCACCAGGATAGATTATCTAATTTTTCCTTAAAGTAGTTATATAGAGTTGTTCCAAGCTCATCCCATGTGGCAATAGATGTAGGTCTTAGGCCATGGTACCATTGGAGCACTTTTCCTTTGAATGAGGCTACAAGTAGCTTGACTGCTACATCATCATGTGTGATTAGATAGACAGAGCACACATTTTCTATATCTTGAATATGTTCAAAAGTGTGGCTTGATTCTCTCCCGTGAAGTATGGAATGCTCTTGAGCACAACCGCTGGCATATCATGATGTGTATTGAGATTGAGCGAAGCTTCCACCGGTGAATCTAGCAAAGTCCCTTGGAGGAGGAGGCGGTTGAATTGGCATGGCAAGGCGTGTATGTCTATTTTTAGGAAGAGTAGAGTGTGTGTGGCACACTAGAGATGGGGATATATGTGCAGAATTTTACTACATGTGATTCTTGGTAAAATCTGGAGATATTTAAAATATTCTTCATTAAGGCACTTTTTTTGGTATGCACTCTTCTCATAAAAGGTCCTCTAGCTACTAAAATAGTACATATGAGTATTAGGAGTCACTAGATGTGTTGAATGAGCCTCGCAAAGGATGGAAATTTCTAATCCACACACCGAAAATTAACACCTAAAATTTAAGCTTTCAATTCTCATCCCAATGGGCATGCTAGAAATTTTTGGTTGTCAAACTTACACCCATGTCTTGGATCTAGTAGAACTAAGTTGTTTGAGACAATAATGGAACCATTTTCAAGTTGTGGGACCTTGCACACTTGAGATGGATCTCTAGAGAAGGTTGTTTCCTATACCTATCTCTACTACTACCGCACTCCTAATGTTGGAAGGAAGCAATGAGCTAAAAATGCCAAGGGACCGAGAGATAGAAGGATAACAAAATGGAAAACTAAACTACGGTAGGTGAAAGCACAAGAAAATTGGGATGAACACTACCTGCTATAAGTTAAAATGAAGGAGAAAACACTAGGGGAGGATAGGGAAGCATGTAGCACAAATAGAATGTATTTACACCATCGATCTCATCAAACACAACAAGAAAATGGAACTATAAGAATTTAAAGTGAGATAGCAAAAATGCAATACAAAAATAGGCAAGAAAGAAGAAATAAAACACGTTAAGGCTAAAGATAACCACAAAATGATGCTTCTATTACTTCTAGGTATGCATAATTGGTTACAATGGCATCTAAAGGCCGATATTCACATGCACGAACCAAATCTAGAGGTCTGCATGACTCAAAATGCAAAGATATAGGATCCTTAGTAAACACTAAAGGATGCAAAATGTCTAACCCTTTACAATGAGCCAAGATCTTACATTTATAGATGAATTGAAAAGAGGAGAAGAAGAGAAGGATGGAAATCTGACTTGAAAGCTTAACCACCAGTCATTAATGCCTGCAAATCCACCTATAATCTATTGAGTGTAGTTCTCCATGTCTCTGAGCATGTTGGAGAAGGAAGGAAGTTAGATCAGATCAAATATGGGTATTTGAAGCAATCAAATCACATATTAATGGCATGAAAGACATTTTCCAGCTCCTCACCTACCAAATCCCCTAAAATTTGAATTCTAATGGATTTTTGTGTAGCCCACGTCAGCAGCTTTCTGAAAATTCTAGGCACACAAGGATTTGAGCACTAGAAGATAATTTATGAATGTCAAAAGATCTATAGTGCAAATTGGGCATGCAAGACACATGGCACATGTGGATTGGCTGATGAAATGGCTAGCTATTGATTTTTTTTGTCATTTTTTCCATGTATCACACATAGTTTTTGTAAGGATTTATTTCCATGATGGCACACTTTGATAGGTTACATGTGATACACTAAAGGTCCGCGATTTCCACTTAAGCACGAAGAACATAGAAGAAGGTGCAAAGGCATGCGTGTGGAAGGATGAGGCATGGAAAGAAAACAGAGGAAAGGTGCATGTAAAGGTAATGCATGTAAGATGAAATGGGAGAAATACCTAAGGAAGAAACATATGGGAGAGGCACAATTATTACAAAATAATGTGCAACAATAAGGAGAAAGGGTGCGCGAATGGTAGGGACTCTGTTGATTTGGAAAGCAAGTCAAGGGTGAGTGCATGAGATTCTGAACTCTTTGGGAGAAAGGATAAATTTGCAAAAGGTGTGCACAATGGGAAAATAGAAGAAATAGGAAAATAAAAATGGAAGGAAGGAACAGAATCGACCGCACAAGGTGCGCGAGTAAATGCAGCCAAGTAAATGTGCCAAGAATATAGATGGAGTGTGCGCAACCTACAGTGTAGAACCTCGAGAGTCGATTGTGAATGTAAGTTGTCTAAATACATAGGGGAGTTGTTTGGATAATAGGCCCCTCATTATGTTCTCATAAATTTATATTTATAGGGTTCCCTTGATCTAATTTCATAATTAACCCTAAAAAATTTGACCAAAAGAAAGATAAAAATCTCAAACAACTAGAAAGAGCCCAAAAAGTGGCGGGAAAGTCCAAAAGGACTGGGGTGCCCCTGGTATGACCAAGGTGACTACGAGATACCCCAACCAAGGATAAAATAATGTTAGATCATAGAATATGATTGGGCATATGGGTGCAAGAGGTCGGTAATGAAGAAATAAAATAAAACAAGATGGCCAAAAGATGGGGGTTAATTATTACTTTCTTCACTCAAGAACCTTCTAAATAGTAGTATGATACCAAGACTAAATAATGTCTAAAGTGCATTTTTTTCCTACAAAAAGTACTCAAAGGTTTCCTAAATCTAACCAAATCAGTTGCACACAAGTTAGATTATTTTGTACTATAGGTTTGAAGCACTCAATTAGGTCAAAGAGTCTAACGTCTTTCATTTCTAAGCATGAAAATGTCATAGGGCCATGTATTAGAAACAGAAAAGTTTCTCTAAGATTTGTTCAATGGTTTCAAGGAACAAAGGGTTAGGTCATGTAATTGAGGAACACCACATCACATTACTACCGTACTAGGTACATTCTATATTATATTGTTATCCTGTTATCTTGGTGTCAACAAACACAAGGGAACCTCTAGGGCTGGCTAGTTTTCATTCACACTTGCACAAACACCTATGAGAACTCTATGAGGCTTTCTCTTGCATGAGGGCATGTAGTGTAGCACTTGGATTGGTTTAATAGTTGGGATTAACCTCCAAAGGTAGTATCATCACATAGGAATGCACCCTTTGGGGATAGGTGTGATGTCTCCCCTTCCAAATAAAAAAATGAAACACTCTTAGGTTATGGGTGACATGTATGTTGGATTGAACCTCTAGAGAGGTATTGTCCCCTTAGTGTAACACCTAAAACTAAATTCTACTATACTACATGAAATGGGGAAAAGGGGGAAGGAAATAAATTGAAAATAAAAAAGGGAGTAATATACCGTAAATTTTGAAGATCTCTAAATTTTTTGAACCACACATATGGACCACATGAACTAAACATGACATACACAACCTAAAAATGGATATTTCAATGTAAAATTGTTTCAAAGAATGGTTTGAAGTTGTGTTATAAAAAAAAGGGAAACAAATGGATCTGAAAGGGAAATTTGGTCAATTCCACAACAAGATCTTGCACACACTTGTTAAACACAATCTATGACCTGTAAATCAACATATAACTATATAAAGGCATGGAAATTAAACTAAAAATCAGGGATAAAACAATATTATAAGATAAAATCAGCTTAAAGACACAATATTACACAATAAACAGGTTGTAAGAAGGTAAAATATCTCCTTTATTGATCCAAGAGGTGAAATTAGTACAAAATATCACTCGTGATGTAACATTCCATTTTCAGACTTTAGAAACAAGGGGAAAAAAATATATTTTATTCTTTAACACAATATTATCTATTTTAAATAAAACATCATTTAGAACACACATTCCATGCCAATCAATCTCATAACAGATAACCATATGCAGCTGTAAATGACTCGGTAATTACCAATCTCTCATTTCATGACTTAGTTTCTAGCCAATCTCTCATGTTTGTCTTTAAGTATAGAATACTTTATGTATACTACATATACTTGGTTTTCTTACCCTATTCCGGGTAATGAGTGATATGTTTAAAGAACCTATCTAAATATTTGTTACTAATATTCATCTGACATCACATTTATTTAAACTAGGTGACATAGGACAACGTAACCAGTAGCTTGCGATACTTTGGCCAAAGATTTCCAACATACTGTTCATGTTACTATTCCTAGATGGCACACTCATCAATTCGAATATGTCATTCACCTCACTCTCTTGTTATCTAGAATGGTCTTTACCGACTTCACGTCCACATGCCCAAGGTTTGACTCTAACCGGGTTAGTGACATAATTTATCATAGGAGGCACTCACGATGACTTAGGGTATATGGGCATACTCGACCAACCTAAGTCGATCGAATTTTCCTAGGTACCTTGAGTCATAGAAAGCTAATTACTATTCTAATCATGCTACTAACTTGACCTAGAAAGAAACTAAGTTCAAGTCCAGATGTGTGTAGATCTAAATGAACAAATATGGAAGGGTGTTGCCACATGTGAATTGCAACATTGTATCCTCGAGAAGCCCTTAGTCTTCTTGAAGGTACAGTCCTATAGTTGGCATGTGCCAACATCCATTAGAACTGCTTCATCATGATGTACATACCCCTAGGTGGTCATTAACTCATAATTAAATTTGGATTAAGATTCAGATTACAACAACCTTTAAAAACCCTAATTCTAACATTCATTAAGTTCTTATTCCATATTTAATCTGATTAATATCAAGAACTTCATTAACTCATGATTTCTTTTATGTTCATTAACTCGGCATAACAAGCAGTTATCCAAAAATAGGGAAACAAACATCATAAGGTTAGTTTAATATATCTTTACTATTCAAGATGGTGTAGTGTCCACATAGGTTCAGCTAGAGTAGACTTCATGGAAATGAAGTACAATGATTAACGATCATAAACACCATTCCTTTTGTTTTACATTATTTTAAAAGAGGAAGATTCTTCCTCTACATGTTTAAATGTTAGGGTTATCATACCCTTTTTATCTTTCACAATTCATATAGTTTAATTGTATGTCCAATACACATTCCATAATTATACTATAATTGTTTAGATTGAGATTGACATCTTATGTAACTTAGCAAGTTACATCTTAGCAAGGGATATTGAACTATTCCCTTCATCCAACTTATTAAATGATAATAGTAATAAGTATACAAACAGTTATGAAGAATATCAACAAGATAAATTCCAATTTCCTTCATAAAAAGTACAAGAGAATTCACACAACAATTTGGAGTCAGTCTCCAAACCTTTCAATTCATCATGATAAAAATATACACTTTACAAGACTATGCATTTCAGGCATACTGCATGTCAAACAACATTAAGATCATAGAAGAATACAAATTTTCTTTTTCAATACAACTCATGAATGAATCGGAATTCTTTACAAAAGAGCCAGACTTTAAATCAGCCAATACATCATAAAAGTTTTTGCTTCTTTTATCACTTACAAAGTCCATCTACAAAAATTGCTAGCACAGAGTTCAGTTCATTGAACTAAGCATGATAAGCACTAAGCATTAAAACGAAGTGCATTCCACTAATTGTTCCATTAAAACAACTCTGCTTTAATGAAACAATTAATGTATCATACAAATAAGCATAAGTAATAACAACCATAAAATAAGTACAAATAATAAATCAGAATTCACTTTTAAGAAAATATCATAATATAATCAGCAAACTACTACATTATATCATATAAGTATTGTCCCAAACAATTACTTATTTATATCAAACAACAGCCCTTGTCATTTAATCATTTCATAATTCTTTCTAAATTTGAAATACATAATTTAACTTTACTATGTAACAAAAAGAGTTACTTTCAGAACCAAAACCTTATTGTT
This sequence comes from Taxus wallichiana var. yunnanensis, assembly GCA_018340775.1. Lineage (NCBI taxonomy): Eukaryota > Viridiplantae > Streptophyta > Pinopsida > Cupressales > Taxaceae > Taxus > Taxus wallichiana. The sequence continues at coordinate 96,819,822 of CM031234.1, read as the reverse complement.
GTTTTACCAAGTTTCCAGAAATCATGTACAGACAAGTTCATTTCAGCATAGTACATATTTAGGATGATTCATCCTACAACTTAAATAAATAAGAAGAAGAATCAATACAGACTATCCATAATTCACCATTCATCTAAGAGATAGAAATCAGGTTCAGAAATTACATAACCAATTACCTATATAATCATCAATTAAGGAAACCTAGAAAAGGATTCACCATTTAAGATACAACAACCGATAATAAGAATCCCAAACCAATCGAGAAGGGAGAGAAATGCAAAATTCATTATCCTACTTACAATCCTTACGTATTATTCTACATTATTGGGGATATCATTCTCGTGATCTCGAAACCATACGTTCTACAAATCAAAGCAAGACTTAAAAATTATTATTTCTTACTCATGTCCATCCAGGAAGGTTAATATTTATTATTGAGTGCATAGAGAGGATTCCATACTAAAAAAATATCATAATGATGCATGGCTCGTTCATTTAAAATAGTTAGACTAGAAATGATCACGTTTTCCTTTCTACAAGATAGAATCGGATGTACACTTCCCGAATCGACACAACAATTTATTCTATATAAATTATCCAAGATCAAGAAATATCAAATGAGTAAGGTTTGGATTTCCTTTGTACCAAAAATGACAGTCCCAAAACTTTCCTGAACATTCTACTATTCCCAAAAATTTCCCACATCAACTACCAACAAGTTTTATTAAGCAAACACAAAGAAGTTTCCGGTTCTATAGAGTGAGTTCTCATTACCTCATCCAAGATCAAAAGGGCAGAGATCCAAACTCAAGAATTCAAATAGGCCTAGGATGGTAAACACCCTAACAACTTGGGAGAGAGAGTCGATATACAAAGTAGTTTGAGAAAACAGAACTTAACTTCCCAAAAGTTAAAGGAAACTTCAATAGAAAGGATCTCGAACTAAGAATTCATTCACCATTGTTTTATCAATTGAATTCCAAATCCATTTTAAAACCCATAAGTTCTTTTGAAATTTCCAATAGAGAATACAAAACCAAATGTGAAGTTTAATGAAAACATTACTTCTATTTTCCTTACGAACTCAAACCTTATCAGTAACATCAAATACCAACACTAACCCAGTTCATATACAAATAGAAATCTAGGACGCATATAATGTCATAATCCACATTCATCCATTCATATTTTTTTAACACAAGTTCAAGTTCATACTATAGAGTAAAGTATACAATACAGTCCCGAAGCAACAGTACTAAATCTTCACAAAACAAGATATAGTTTAAAAGAATGTTCAACTCCTTTTTGTAAAACCCAGAAATCCATTCAAAAAGGTTCTGATAGAGAATACAAAAACCCAACATGAAGTTTAAAGTCAAACAAAGTTTCTACATTCCCCACGAATTCAAACTATAACAGAGATTCCAACTACAATAACTTTCATAGCTCCATCTAAAACATAAAGTTTGAGCTCATAAAGAAGAACAAAGTATATAATACAATCCCGAACCAGAGGTACTATATCCTCACAAACAAGATACAATTTTATAAAAGGTCATGCACCCATTTTTCAAAACATTCAAAGACAGTCAGTTGAAATAACATAGGTTACTCATAACAAAGGGAAACAAGACCTCCATAACATGATTCCATGCAAGTTTGAGTTCTTAGAATACATTTAATATATATCCATACAGATCAAGAGAAATAATACAAATTTTCAAACAAGATTTCTAGTTCTAAAACTCAAACCAAAAACCATTTACTCAAGCTCTTTTCTAGGCGAGCAGTCCCGTAATGCAAATTCTAATCAAAACACTAAAGTCTCGAAAGTTCTATATGCATTTCACCATTGAACTTACTCAGAGAGAAAACATCCAAAACCAATATTATCATGTAATGGATTCATATCCAAAAATCACAGAGATTCCATCATCGTGAAAGTAAATAACCAGAACAATACATATAACCATATATCTCAAGAGAAGAGTTATTTTAATGGAACATTTAGAGAAAAGCAAGAAATCTTAATGGGTAGAGCCTATCATGCCTGATAGTGCTTCTACGCCAATTCGAAGGAGACTTCCATCCAATCTTCCAACTCTTCTTCTCCTCCAAGAAATATCAACAACAAAACATCTCTTTCTCCAATGCCTCATATACTTTCCCTAAATCGAAAATAGACTAGGGAAACCAAAAAAGACACAAAGTGAAAATCAAATTGCTGGTTCAAAGAACCAGATAGCTCCATGCAAAGCAAAAATTGCAAAGCATGCAAGACCAAATAAGCCCCAAAAAATCCACCCACATTTTTTCCAAGATGGTTTTCTCACAAATATCGAAGTAGATTAATGTCATTGATTCCAAAATTCCTTCCTATCTCTCCATGCCACCGCCATCAAGAATTGGGGAATCCTAATTCGACTTCTACATGCATTGCTAACTTTAGTGAAGACTCCGCGTAATTTCCACTAACTTTTTCATGCTTCCACCTAATCTGACAATTCCACCGTCAATTATTACAAAAATCAAATCTCATAAATATCTTAGGAATAGCTGCCTAGCCTCCCATTTTCCATACAACCCTTAGGTCCCCTTTCCACACTTCATTAATTTAGGATAGGTACCATTAGCTTAGGATAAGACCTTAGGCTAGTTTAGAAATAATAACCTTAGGTTTAAAAACATTTCAATAAGTAATTGCCACCTTAGGTTAGGTCATAACTCACAACCATATAGTATAAGGTATTAGATTAGAAATAGCCTAGCATTACCTTAGGTTATTTCCCCCTTATTCCCATTTAGTACAACTTAGGTTAGGATGCCATCCCAACAAAATAGATATAGGTAGTAGGTAGGTATAATACCTTAGTTTAAGAATCCTGCTAGGATAGATTTCTTAGGTCTAGGACTTAGTTTTTATTTTCCCAATAGTCCTGACGTAGGCCTCTTTTCACTTAACGCCATAAGCATCCTGCTGAGATCAATCAAGAAGATCCAAGCACAAAACATACAACAGAATGCAGGAATGATCTTACAAGAAAATAAAGAATTTGTAAACATACAAAAGTTCAGTCTATTACGTCTCTCAACCTCTGAATGTCAGTTTACCATTCGCCGGTAAGGAGATTTAAAACATTCCTTGGATCAATGGAATTGATCCAAGGATGAGTCAGTTAATAGAGATAAGTTTGCAACCATTATTACCAAATGTGAAAATGGATTCTTTGCAAACCATATCATTTCAATCTAATGAATCCAAGAGAAGAAATGATTTATCCATGGAAAGCATGATCTTTAACAATCAAAGGAACACACTTTGCATCAAAAAATCACATGTAAGCACTTACAATGCAAAATAGAATATAAATCTGTTTGTCAAAGGTGTTACATACTTCCCTCCTAAAAATAATCGCCATCCCGATGATTATCTTATTTTGACCATTTATATTAAGGAAAATCAATTTATTCACTTTCTTATCATATGTTTGCAACATATCATAATTTTAAAGTTCCAAAATCAGCATTCACATAGTTGTTTATTTAAAATAAATAGATATATGCCCAAAACTGGCAGACTTATTGTCATATAAAGATAAAATCACTAACTTGTATCACCATCAGAATCAATTCTATTCAAATAAATATGGAAAAGTAGTTGTCATATCTTCTAGATTTTCCCAGGTTGCACTTTCTTCATTAAACTGGTCCCAATGGACCTTACATTGACTTATTTCACGATTTCTTAAATGTAACTAGTGAGTTTCTAGCACTCGTATTGGTTTAACCATGATTATTCCTAGGTCTTGGACCTGTAAGGAATTCTAATTTAACACATGTGATAAATCTGAAATGTATTTCTTGAGAAAAGAAATATGGAAAACATCATACATTCGTGACAGACCAGAGGTAATGCTAAACGGTAAGCTACGGGGTTGATTACTTCAACTATTTCAAAAGGTCCCACGTAATGATGCAATAACTTGGTAGCCTTACCAAAATTTATAGAACTCATTTTCGGTTTAACCCAAAGAAATACCTTCTCACCACATTCAAATTTCCTATCAACCCGCTTTAAATCAGCACAACTCGTTTGCCTATATGTTGCTTCCTTCAAGCGTTCACGAATCATTTTAACTTGTTATTCCATTTCCGTAAGGATTTCACATCCAATTACTTCTCTATCCTCAATGTTGTCCCAACTAACGGGGGTTCTGCATTTTCTTCTGTATAATGCTTTGAAAGGTGCCATCTTAAGAGAGGCATGTTATGTGTTATTGTATGCAAACTCAACTAGTGGAAGGTACTCTTACCATTTATAATGTTGATCCATATAATACATTCATAACATATCCTCTAAAACTTGATTAACTCTTTCTATCTCATTCCATCCATTTATGGATGATACACGAACTTAAATCTATCTTAGTTCCTAGAGCTGCATTAAGTGTTTGCCAAAACCTTGAATTCATTCTAGGATCTCTATCAGATATGATTAATTCAGGTACTCCATGTAATCTGAAAATTTTATGTACAAACCTCTTTACAAAAATAGGAGAATCATCCTTCATATTACCAGCAATAAAATGTGCTACTTTTGTTAGTTTATCAACTACCAAAATAACATCATGTTTATTTCTTGACATAGGCAACCCTTGTGCAAAATCCATGTTTATTACTTGTCGGTTTATTACGGTATGCTATGACGATACAATAAACCAGATTAGATGCATATGTTCAGGTTTTAACACGTTGACATTCCAAACAATGTGCCACAAAATCAATAACATCCATTTTCATCCCTTTCCAAAATATTGTTGTCTTATATCAATAAGCATCTTTGTAATACCTAGGTGTCCAAAGAAAGGTGAATTGTGAAATTATGCTAACAATTTCTTTCTTAAATCATTTGGAGAAGGTATGTATACTTTGTTTTCAAATCTTAAGATTCCTTCATTGTCAAAGTTAAAAACTTTATATCTCACATCATTTGGATATACAACAAGCGTTTTTTTTACTTGTTAAAAGTAAGAATTATATTCCATAACACTTTTACTTCATCCTTAAACTGAGTTCTCAATGTTATAAGAGCATAAATTTGCTTCATATGACTTCGAGCATCATCTACTCTATTTTCCTTACCTTTGATGTAATTTATGTCAAAATCATATTAAAACAAAAACTCCAACCATCTTTGTTGTCTTCCATTTAGATTTGGTTGAGTGAAAATATACTTCAGCCCAAGATGATCAGTTTTAATTCAAAAGGTTTACTAAGTAGATAATGCCTCCAAAATTGTAGTGCATGAACAATGGCAGTAAGCTCTAAATCATGTGGAGCATAATTCGACTCATGTAACTTTAGTTTTCTACTTTTGTAAGCTATGACATGATCATTTTGTAACAAAATACCTCCTAGACCTTCCCCAGATGCATCTGTTATAATAGTAAAGTCTCCATTAGGGTCTAGTACCGCTAGAATAGGTGTTAATGATCATTGATCCTTCAAAATTTTTGAATGTAGATTCACATTTCTCATTCCAAAAAAACTTCTTATCCTTTTTTATAATGAATTTATTGGTGCAAACCACTTTAGGAAAACCTTTTACAAATTTTCTATAGTAACCAACAAGACCCATGAAGCTTCTAACTTCATGTACATTATTTGGTGCACGTCACTCAATTATAGCTATAATTTTAGAAGGATCTAAAGAAATTCCATTCCTACTTATTACATGTCCCAAATAGTGCACTTATGTGTCATAGAAATAAAATTTAGATACCTTACCATATAACCGTCTCTTTCTCAAAATTTTCAAAACTATCTTCAAATGCTCATGGTGTTCGTCAATAATTTTAAAATATATGAGAATGTCATCAAAGAATACAAGCACAAATTTGTCCAAGTATTCTTGAAAGATATTGTTCATTAAATTCATAAAATTTACAGGTGTATTAGTTAATCCAAAAGGTAAATTTGTGAATTCATAATGTCCATACCTTGTTCTAAAAGTTTTTTTATGAATGTCTTCATCCTTAATCCGTAATTGATGATATACACATCGAAGATATATCTTAGAATATACCGATGCTCCACGCATCTGATCAAATAGATCATGAAATCTAGGGATTGATTGTTGTTTTGTCTAACATTTTGTAATCAATGCACAATCTAAGTATTTCGTATTTTTTCACAAAAATTACTAGTGCTCCCCAAGGTGAAACACTCGGTGTGATGCCCACTAAAAACAACCCACTTGAGACCCAAGAAACAACCTAGGATTAGTTAGGAAAATTATGGAATAATTTATTTTTTATTAAAAGAATCTACAAGTTTACTGTGCAACAACTATCACTAATAGCTCCATAACAATTCTAATCTACTAGAATGTACTTTTCTTTTATTAACAATTATTAGAGGTCACAAGGTCTAAAATTAAGGGTTAGAAGGTTCAATAAGGTTCAGAGGGTAATTCCTCACCATACCCACTCTCTAACAAGCTTAAAGTTTTAACTTTATTTTTCTCACACTTAACACATTCAAAATTTCCCTAAATCATTCCCATTGGATAGGAAATTTCCTCATCTTTCCAATGATATAAATAAGTCCTCCTAACTCCTCATAAAACTCAAGTTATGGGCTGGCCTTGGGGTGAAAATTTTATGCCCACACCCCGTAGGTCCTCCAGGGACACATGGCGCAATCCAAGCCGAGCAGGGAAAACAAGCGAAGGCGGGCGGTGGAGAAGTTTGAGAAAATTTTCCAAAGGGGAGGAAAATGGTTACGTTGCACATGCGGGCCGCGCATTCATGAAAACAAATTTTCCAAAGGAAAGGTAGGGATGTGGGGCCATGGAGAAGTTTAGAAAATTTCACCGAGCGTTGGAATTAAAATTTACCCTCCCATGCCTCCACCGAGCCACATGGCATCACCCGATTGGCTGTCAGTTGGCGAGGCTGTGGGGAAATTTATAAAAAATGTTTTGTCCCTCTGCCATGCCACATGGCAGCCTCTGATTATCTGTGAGTCAGTAGGGTGGTGGAGAAAATTTTAAAAATTTTCCCAAAATTTGTTTTAAGTTTTCTAAGGGAAAAATTTCAGGCCGTAGGCCTGCCAGGGAAAATTTTCCCAAAATTTTCTACCAAGGAAGGAAAACTTCAAATGGCCATAACTTTTGATAGAAAGCTCAGTTTTGGGAAAATGAGGAATTTTTGGAAATATCTTGACACCCTCTTTGCATAGGAAACATTAATTTTATATTTTAACAAGCTTTAAGGGCTCAATTTTAAGAAAACATCCTATAGGATCTTTAAAGGTAAACCGGTAAATTTTAACTTATAAATTTGGTTCAATTTGATCTTCTCCTTCACTCAACATGCCTAACATATATGGAGAATTATTCTAAGAAGGATTTAGGATGCATTTGAAAGGTGGTTTTTCCCGATTGATTTCCAATTCAAATTTTTCCAACATTTGTGAAAAAAAAGACCGCAAAATAAGCTGTGAAAGGTTTGGGCCCAATTTTGCAATGTTAAAGAAAATGTATTAGGTGTTTTAGTTTACTTGGAATCATTTGGTCACCTTAAGTTCAATTTAATATTTCATTTGTCTTTTATATCTTGCAGGGTTGTTCTGATTAATATTTGATAAAATTTTACAAGGTAGACAATGAAGTAAAAGAACTTATACATTTCCAGAAACAGACATTAAACTATCTCTTTTTCCATTCAATGAACTATTGAATTCATTCTGTGTTATCCTTAAATGTTTTTCCTTCTTCAATCAAACAATAAAACAAGAATCTAGATTCTATCCTTTCCAAAATCATATATTTTAAACAAGGCAGAATAATACAATTTCAATACAACAATGTAAATTGATAAGGTAGTGCAATCTTTTATTGATTTCAAATATATAAATTTACATAGTTTTCAACCCACAACAACAATGCAATAAGAAATTATTTCAACCCATGGTAACAACAAAGCCTTCCACAAACACGTAGCATTCTTTCAACATGCACATTTCAAATTAAAAACACCATCTATAACAAAACAGCAATTTACAACTACATTAAAACATTAAGACAGAACTCAAGCTTCATCATGCAAGCCAAAGATAAAGAACTATGGTGGAAGTTACTTATGCCTCCCAATGGGAATTATCCATCCACCAGTAATAAACCGCCAATATAAACATCTCCCATATATCCTTATTCCCCCACAATCCCTCCTTATGCCCCCACAAGTAAGAAATGCAAGCTATTTCTTTTCCATGGTGGATCCCATTATCAAACTCCTCCACAATAATTCTGATGCCACTAGCATTCCCTTATGCCCCCACATGGATTCCCCATAGCCTTATCCTACACCATTCCTATGGAAGTCTACCCAAATAGCCAATAAACACACAAAACATTCACCATTCACACAAACACAAAAAGAAATAAAAACATAAATGAAGAGCTAAGCTCCTACCTCTCCATGGTAGATTTTATTCCAACATAAAGCAGCTTTCAATGTCAAAATACAGTCCCAAAATCAGCAATGCCCAAGTATGAAATTATCTCCAATCTCCCTAAAATCAACAAGATCTCCCAAACAAACCAAGGAAAATTAACCTCCAATGAAGCATTCCAAAAGTTTCAACAACCCAAAACAAAGAAAGGAGTTCTAATTTTATAGAGGAGGGAAGAGAAGAGGATGAGGTGGATCCATGTAGGATGCCATATAACACATTCTCAACTCCTACACAAAATTCAAATTTCATTCTCCAATGCACAATAAAGAGGTGGGTGAATAATATGACAAATAAACTTATACACTCCAAAAATTCCACACCCCAAAGGACCGAATTTAATAAAATGTAAGAATAGTGCAATAAAAACTTACAAAATGACTTATAAAAAAATGCATTAAAAGGGTCTAAAATCAACCCTCCAACCATAGGTTATGTTGGGAAATTAAATTAAGAGGTGTGGAATAAGTTTTACTTGTTGCAAAAACCTCTAAAAATAGCCTCCAAGGACAAATTCGAGTTTCCAAAAAGGTGGAGTATTTCGTACTCCAAAATCTGACTTACACAACTCTTACACATACTTACACAACTCCTAAATATTTAATACAAAAGCCAACAACTTCTATAATTACTTTCTTATATCCCAAATTTTATTTATTTATTTATTTTAACAATATGATTACTCACATTAATTCTCCACAATTAAAAAGAATAAAGAAGGGGTAAATGCAACACAAAATAAACACATGCAAACAATAATAAAAAGGAACCACATTAATAAAATACACATAACCCCTTGGTCACATTCAAAAGTAATCCCCCCCAAGGGAATCCCTAACAAAACACACACACACACACACACACACACACAAAACATGTTGCCATGGTGACCTTGTTGAATTCATGTAGAATTCCAATGTGGTTGATCTCCAATCCCCCGATGTTTGTTGTGATATTTTAACCTAAGAAACACAAATACCTCCTTCACCTCATGGCCATATCACAATATCCAACATGATATAAATATAATCACAAAATCATCTATATATACAAATCACAACAACATCAAGGAAATCAACAATATCACTTACAAATTATATCAATGACTATATCACCATCGGATAATGTCCATTTTCTAGGTTTACTCACAATATCTAAAAATTCACATGTGCGAACAACATTCATAATATATCCATGTCAAATAGTATATCATCATCCACATATGAAGTGTCTCTAATAATCATCATGCATCATAACCAAATCAAGATCAACAATAATCCATTATTAAATATCTAACATCATACTAAATCAAAACTATAATAATGTCCGTAATGTAATCAACAATATCAAGATCAATATCGGAAGGTGTCAAAGGGAAGCGGGCACTACATCCCCCTCCCCTTAGACTCAACTTCCTCCTAGAATTCACTAAAAAAATGTGGAAACTCGAACTCGTAATAAGGTAGCATCCTCCCATGTAGCTACAGTCTCATCATATCTGTCCCACTACACCAACTTGATCAACCTCTCTACCTCAAAGGCCCAGGGTCATGTGATCTAGGATACGAATGGGCTCCACCATCACCTGCCCTTAATCCTGCACCTACAATGATGTCCAATCTAACACATGAGAAGGATCTGCAACATATCTCCTAAGAACTGAAACATGAAAAACATCATGTATGCGAGACAAGCTAGGTGGCAATGCTAGATGATAGGCCAAAGGGTGATACACTCCAATATCTCAAAAGGACCAACGAATCTAGGAGCTAACTTAGAACATTTTCCATAATGGATAGGGATCTTGTGTGGCCTAAGATGAAGGAACACCTTCATGCCCACATCAAAACTACAAATGATCAGTCCTATGCTAATCGCATACTTCTTATGTCTATCATGTGCCTCCCGTAGTCTTTGTCTCGATCAAAATCACCTGTTGCTCCATGTCCTGCAACAAAGCTGGTCCAAGAGAAACCCTATCCTCTAGCTTGTCCCAGTTAAGAGGTGTCATGCACTCTCTACCATATAAATCCTGAAAAGGATCCATGCCTATGGAACTCTGAAAACTATTATTGTAGGCAAACTCCACTAAGTACAGGTACTCCTCCCATTTAGACTACTGATCCATCACATACATCCTGAGCATGTCCTCTAAAATCATATTCACCCACTCACTTTGTCCATCCTGTCTCGGGTGATATACTATGTTGAATTTTATTCTCGCCCTAAGGGCATACTTGCATAGTAGTCCAAAAATGGGAAGTGTATAAAGGATTGCGGTCACTAATGATCTTCCACAGAATCCCATTCAATATGACAATCTCATCCAAATATACACGTTCCACTTGCCCTAGCTTTATAAGTGGTCTTCACCATAGAAAATTGAGCCACTTTTTTCAATTTATCAACCGTGACTATGATGGCATCATGGTGATATCTCGACATCGGTAGCCCAATAATGAAATCCATAGAAATTGTGTCCCACTTCCATTCCGATATAGCATGAGGAAAAAAAAGGCCAGTTGGATGATGATGCTTGGCCTTAACTCTCTGGAACTCTAAACATCATGACATGAACTGGATCACGTCTCTACGAAGTCCTCTCCAATGATATAGCTATCTTAAGGTGGTGTGCATCTTCTTCACCTTGGGATGGGCTGAATAGGGTGCACGATGTGCCTCTTTCAAGATGTCCTGCCTCAAGTCTCCATCTCTGGGAACATAAATCCAACCATTGTGCCTGAGAAGACCATATTTCTCTAAGGAAAAACCATCAAACTTCCCCTCGAGGGGTCTCTGAGACTCGATCTCTGCTCAAACTACAATTTAGAAGATGTCAAGAGGAAGTTGCTGAAGAATCCTGCTCCACAAATCTTTGCTCACTGAGGTGGCCATAACCACATGTCTCCATCTATTGAGAGCATCTACTAACGCATTCTCCTTCCCCTTCATGTGATCTATCTCCATATCATACTCACAAAGAAACTCCATCTAACGCCACTGACGAGTGTTGAGATTGGGCTACGTGAAGAGGTGACAAAGACTCAAGTGATCTATCCTGATTGTGAATCTCCAACCAAGAATAAAGTGCCTCCATCAAACCAAAGCATGCACAAGTTCCACAAGCTCAATATCGTGAGTTGGATGATTATGCTCATAATCCTTGAGTTTGTGAGACTCAAAAGTGACTAATCTTCCCTCCTACATCAACACACCTCCAAGACCTGCTAAGGAAGCATATGTACAAATGAAAAACTCACCCTGTGGGTTTGGCACTATAAGGATAAGTTTTGTAGTGAGAAACTCCTTTAGTGTCATGAAGGCTTTCTCACACCTATCTGACCAAACAAACTTCTTCCCTTTCCTCTGAAGGGAATTGATGGGGTGTGCAATCCAAGAGAAGTCTTAAACAAATATCTAGTAGCACCCTACTAATATCATGAATTTTTACACCTCATTCACCATAGTGGGTGCTAGCTAATCCATAATGGCTCTAATCTTGGAAGGATCGATAGTGATGCCTTCCCCAAAAATGATATGGACCAAATATTGCACCTCCATCTAAAATAATGCACACTTCTCCAAGTTCTCATAAAGTTTTTTCTCCTAAAGACACCTTTGAAGAACATGGTGAAGGTGCTCAGTACATACCCAAAATTGTAGAGGGTACTTGTGCTACCAAACGATGTCACATATGCCCCAATGATGATATATGTCACCTTGCGAAGGTGTTTGGATCCATAAAGCTCACGAAGTATATGTTAGCATCCCAAATGCTTTATCCTTGTTCTTTTTGCTTTTTTAATTCTTCTACCTTCCTTTTCTAAGCATTTTGACCTTTAGTGACGAAACCACCGCTTCACTGGCGGTGGCGGTCCTATAACCGTTGCCCTACTCGGGGTAGCGGTCCTATAACCACCGCCCCACTCGGGCAGCGGTCCACGTGTTTTCCAAAGACATTCTTTTGATCACGACTTGCATGATTTTCAACTTTTACCAGCTTTTCTCAACTGCCTTAGCTCGTATTAATGTTTTATGTCCCCTAGAATAGTGTTTCTTCATTTTTAATGGTAAAAGAGTTCCATTCCAAGTTACCCTTTGGGTGAATGTGAAATCTATAAATAGCCAGCTTGTTTTCAAGAAAAAGGCCCCTCAACTTCTCATTTCCATTGTTTAGTCTGTCAATTTCTTGTTTAGAGCTCATTCTGTTTTCATTCTTACATCCATGCTAGTTTTTCCTTTACTTTGTTAGAGGCCATTTGATCTTCTTGCTTCAGTCTTGTTCATTATTGTTCATACAAATTAGTTTAGAGCAAAGTAGTGTCATTTGTAGATTGAATCCATTAGAGTTGCAGGTTGTGTTCTTCACAAAAGGTAGATTCTAGAATCTCTTGGTACACTTGTGTTGTATTCCCACAATAAATCCTGCTAGGAATTACATATGCCAAGCTCTGTCACTTGCATTGTCCCTCTCCTACTCACATTTTATTCGGTCTATATCCAAAGCTGTCATTGTTCAAAATACCTTCTTCTGTTGATGCTAGCATATACACGCTCTTCTAGACTCACGTGAACACGAAGGAACGAGGAGATCATTCTAAGGGGACAAAATCATACACTACTAGATTCGCCACTATTCTACAAATTCTAGGTTTTATCAGTCAAAGTTCTAGTTAAAACATATCAAATAGAGTAGTGAAATATTTCATTTCAGTTAAGTTTCATTTTCGATATTGCCAAGGAAGCTGTGGGGATTGATAGTTTCTAAGAAACTATGATTCATTCCTCACTTCTGAGGTAGGATCGAAAATCTTTCAATTAAGTTAATTAGTTATCTAGTTATTTAGGATAAAACTCACAACTACATAGGTAAGTAGCTACACCGGGCTACCTTGTTTGTTTTAATTTTGTTATTAGATTAGTTGTCATTTTATGAATATATTAGATTAGTTTCTCTTTCGATTCTGTTAAAATTCTATCAAAAATACAAAAAATAGAGGAATATATATATATATATATATGTTGTAAATATATCTTGCATAGTTAGTTTATTTCATTTCAGTTAGGTTTATATTGATCTTGTATGACAATCATAGGACCTAGGGAGCCCAAGGAATACGTTTTTGACCCAATCATGCCTCAACCAAATCTCGTTGCAGCATTAGCTAACATAGACCAAAATATCAGAATTCAGGTCTTCCGAACAACAACCAACCTACAAGAAATTAGCATACAACTAAGAGGATTAAACATAGAAGATGACAAAGCACACATGTTCTGGTCAGATCAACCAAATTATAGACTACCTTGATAGATATCTCGTATGACTGTAGAAGGACTTGAAAGAGAGAAAACATTCGGTTGTGATCCACTAGTCCCATAGCTAGATGTAGGAAACCTCCTCGTTGATATAGACACTAGCTTACGTATCCAAGTTACCAAAACACCTGTTAGGTACTCTAAGAAAATCATGTAACTTCTAGTTCTAAACATAGAGGCCAAAAAGGCATATGACTACTGGATACTCGGACTAAGGGGTTGACTCTTCATATGACCATAGGAGGTCCATAACAACCACGAACTTACAATTGTGATCCACAGGTCCCACAACCCAACGGGCCCACAAATCAATCCAATGTTGACGTTGGTTTGTGAACATTAGTGTTTAGATCCTCTCCACTCCCACCAGACATTATCACACAACTATCATTATTAAACGTAGCAGCTAATCAAACTAAAGATTTCTGGAGTAGACTAGCGAATTGTCCATAAGGCACCAAAAAGATCCACTTGCATATTTTAGCCATTCCATTTTCATGACCTTGTCGGGAGACATATACAAAGCACCCACAAGTCATCTTCCACATATCCCACAACCCATATATCAGATCACGGAAGAGCTCGATATATATTAGAGCCTTCGAGCAGCTATCCTCGCCGAACAATCTATCACACCGGTTCATGTTAGGAGGGCCTTCTTTGCCTTAGATTTGTAGCTCCCATTATTCCATGTTGAAGACGTAAGATTACCTAACTAGCTTATCTACATCCCGCGTGTATTCCATCCCCACTTTGGCTATCTCAAAGCCACGACCTCGGGAGGTCAAGTGTGACAAAGAGTCACTTGTAGATTCCCATGCTCGCATGTCACTTTTCCATTGTATAGTTCCCCTCATGCTCCTCACACGTCGTAAGTAAATCAAAATGTCATCTTGGAAGATGAGCACAAAGCGATCTAAGAAGGTCCTGAATACCCCATTCATCAAACTCATAAACACTAAGGGGGCATTAGTCAAACAAAAAGGTACCACTATGAACTCATAGTGGCCATATCTCATATGGAAGGCGCCTTATAAATTTCCACCTCCAAAATCCTCGATTGATGGTATCCTCGACTTAAGATCAATCTTAGAGAAAACTATGGCTCCCTTCATCTGATCAAACAAATCATCAATACGTGGAAGGGGATAATGATTCTTTATCATTACCTTGTTCGATTGGTGATAATCAATACACAACCACAAGGATTCATCCTTCTTCTTCACAAAGATCACTTTGGTACACCCCAAGGGGATACACTAGGACGGATAAGGACTTTCTCCAAAAGGCCCTCAAGCTACAAGTTGAGCTCATAGAGCTGCGGGTGGTCATCGATAAGGTTCTCGTGAGATAGGCTCTGCTCCCCGAACTAGATCTATATGAAAATTAATCTCATGTGGGGGTGGTAACCCCGATAGCTCCCCTGGAAATACATCTACAAACTCTCTCAAAATGGGATGATCATATAGTGATGGTCCACTAGTCCCATCCTTTGATCTATCACTTACTATAACAAAGATACATCGACAACCCATCACACACACCGCTTAACTGCATAGTGGAGATGGTGTGAATATAAATAGGTCTCCTGACCCTTGAAATCACCGAATCCAGTCCCAGATCATCTGCACAAGATATAGTCTTGTGGTAACAATCCATCCTAGCCCTATGTGTAGATAACCAATCCATACCGAAATGACTCCATACGATCCCAAAGGAAGCATACAGAAATCTGAGGTAGTGGTGAAAGGTCCCAAATCCACTACACACTCCTTAACTAAGGAGTCTATAGAGATCTTGGCTCCAGAAGCCATCTCAACATCCCAACTATGACCCTACCTAACTGCCACCAGCCTGCATCACTCTACTAAAGATGGTGTAATGAAAGAATCAGAAGAACTAGAATCAAACAATACAGAGGTAGGAATACCACCAATGCTACCTGTAGTCTCAATAACTATACTTTGATGCTCTACTGGTGGTTCTCAACCACTATGTAAATCATATGGCTGTGTCCCATGTCACCAATAGTCGGCTCTGAGATCTATGTCTTACCCTTGTTATTAGGGTTTTGTGGGTAGTCTCTCCAAAAATTTCCAGTAACACCACAACCAAAACAATGCGCCCGATCCTCCCCAATCGGTAGAACCTCCCATAGGTGCTCTAGAAGTTTGTGGTGTAGATCATGATGATCGACTATAGTCTACTTGAGGTCTCTGCTAGTGAGCTCCCACTGACTGAGCTCTAGGTCCACCCTATGTCCTAATGGGACCCCTAGGAGGAGGCCCCATACTCTGACCTCTCTGTGCATCAACTCTCTGTGGAGGTCTAGAAGGTGGGTGGGACTACTACTGCTGCTGTGGTCTAAATGATGACTTTATTGAACCTTTTCCACCACGAGGAAGGGGTATTGACCCCCTCAGTCTGTTGTCCTGCATCTTTTGTAAGTGGCTCTAGACTTGGTCTCTATCCTGTTGGGTCTTCCCTAAGTCTCCTCTACTATATAGGCCTTCTCGATAGCCTCTGCTAATGTTTGTGGATAATGGATCTACACTGCACCTCAAATGTCTAGATTCAGGCCTCAGATGATCCTATGAATTCACACCTACTCATCCTGCATATAATCAACATATTGGAGTAGATCCAGAAATCTACTCTCATACACAGCCACTGAAAGAGATGCCTGTCAGAGGTCATGAAACTCATCTATCCATTATTATTTTAACCTTCGTGACAAATATCTGCTCTAGAAACACTCCTCTAAGAGCTCCTAGGTAACTGTATTAAAATCAACATGGAGCTTTGGCTCCTCTATCCTCCACCATACTCCTACTCCATCCCTCAGTAGATGGGTCGCAACACAAGCTTTTGTATTGCTAGAACAAGGAAAAAGCTTCAAGAATCTCCCTAATGTGAGGGTCGAAGCTTCT
Source organism: Taxus wallichiana var. yunnanensis (assembly GCA_018340775.1). Taxonomy (NCBI): domain Eukaryota; kingdom Viridiplantae; phylum Streptophyta; class Pinopsida; order Cupressales; family Taxaceae; genus Taxus; species Taxus wallichiana. The sequence goes on along the minus strand of CM031234.1, from coordinate 96,803,056 downwards.
AGATCTCCCTAATGTGATCTACATTTGTGGTCTGACAGCCTCTAGGTCTCTCTGCATGCTCATCCCTAAGCCTAGGGCTCCAAGACCTCTCTCTATGATCTAAAACTCGGTCACCTATCCCTTTGTGGTGAATCTTCCCTGATGACTCTACATGGGATTTATCTCCTCCATGCTCCTTGCTGGGCCGAGGAGATGCTTGACATCAAAAAATGGCTCCTATCATGTCGGATGCATGCCGTCTTACTAATCCTCCGCGTAGAGTGGCATTAACATCCTGAAGAGTCTGCAAAATCTGGGGTAGGATGACCGCTTCACCCTAATCTGATGGTGGTAATTCGGGTCCATGTGAAAAGTCCCTCATCTTGTCTATACCTCCTACACGTACTCAAGGTGAGAGTTAGTTCATTTTTCTAAGTTTTATTCAATTTCCATGTTTATTAAAATATGTAATTTCTAAACAAAGTTGTTTTATAGATTTAAAAGTGTGCTAGATTTAAGTTCTATGTCTCAATTTTTCTAGTGTGCCCAATGGTCCAAGATTTTAAACCACTTCTCTAATACCAAGTGTGACTCCTGCTAAAAAGAAGCCACTTAAGACCTAAAAAACAACCTAGGATGAGTTAGGAAAATTATGGAATAATTTTTTTATTTATTAAAAGAATCTACAACCGGTTTACCGCTTTTACTGTGCAATGAGCATTGTCACTAATAGTTCCAAACAATTCTAATCTACTAGAATATAATTTTCTTTTATTAACAATTATCAGAGTCACAAGGTCCAATAATTAAGGGTTAGAAGGTTCAATAAGGTTCAGAGGGTAATTCCTCACCATACACACTCTCTAATAGGCTTAAAGCTTCAACTTGATTTTCTCACACTTAATGCATTCAAAATTTCCCTAAATCATTTCCATTAGATAGTAAATTTCCTCACCTTTCCAATGATATAAAGAAGTCCTCCTAAATCCTCATAAAACTCAAGTTATGGGCCGGCGGGCCTTGGGGTGAAAATTTTCCCCAAGAGCGGGCTGCGGGCCCAGGGATGAAAATTTGCCAAAAGGGTGGGTTGGCGGGCCGCGGGGAGATCTTTTGAAATTTTCTTATGTGGGTAAAAAATCAATTTTGTGCCTACACCCCCACAGGTCCACCAAGGATACATGGTACCCTCCAAGCCAAAGAGGGGGAAAATGAGGGAAGGCGGGGAAGCGGAGAAGTTTGAGAAAATTTACCAAAGGGGGAGGAAAAGAGTTATGTTGCACGCATAGGCCCGCGTTCGTGAAAATAATTTTTCCAAAGAAAATGTAGGGATGCGGGGCCACGGAGAAGTTTAGGAAACTTTTCTAGTGTTGGAATTAAATTTTCGGTTCCAAAACCCTCTTGCGCCTCCGCCGAGCCATGTGCAAAGACACCCGATTAGCTGTGGGTTGGTGGGGCTACGGCAATATTTATAAATTATTTCCAAAAAATAATTTCTCAAAAAAATTAAGTTGTAAGGGTTCTTTCCTCCACTGTGCCACATGGTAGCCTCTAATTGGATACAAGCCGGCGAGGTGGTGGACTAAGTTTTAAAAATTTTCCCAAAAATATTTCTAAGTTTTCTAAGGGAAAAATTTCAGTGTCGCGGGCCCACTGAGAAAATTTTACGAAAATTTTCTGCCAAGGAAGGAAAACTTCAGAGGGCCATTACTTTTGATAGAAAACTTAGTTTTTTGAAAATGAGGAACTTTTGGAAAGATCTCGCGCCCTCTTTGCACAGGAAACATTAATTTTAGATTTTGACAAGGTTTAAGGGGTCAATTTTAAGAAAATGGCCTGCAGGATTTTTAAAGGCAAACTGGTAAATTTTAACTTATAAATTTGGTTCAATTTGATCTTCTCCTTCACTCAACATGCCAAACAGACATGGATAATTATTCTAAGAAGGATTTAGGATGCATTTGGAAGGTGGTTTTGCTCGATTGATTTCCAATTCAAATTTTTTAACATTTGACAAAAAAAAAACTGCAAAATAACTATGAAAGGTTTGGGCCCAATTTTAGAATGTTAAATAAAATATCTTAGGTGTTTTAGTTTACTTGGAATCAGTTTGGTCACCTTACATTCTATTTAATATTTCATTTGTCTTTTATAGCTTTCAGGGTCGTTCTAATTGATATTTGATAAAATTTTACAAGGTAGATAGTGAAGTAAAAGAACTTATACATTTCCAGAAATAGAGATTAAACTATCTCTTTTGCCATGTAATAAAACATTGAATTCATTCCATGTTAGCCTTAAATGTTTTTCCTTCTTCAATCAAACATTAAAACAAGAATCCAGTTTCTATCCTTTCCAAAATCATATATTTTAAACAAGGCAGAATAATACAATTTCAATACAACAATGTAAATTGATAAAGGTAGTGCAATATTTTATTGATTTCAATTATACAACTTTACATCTTTCAATTTCTTGAATGCAAATAACAGATTTCCATTTCTTTCTTTCATACTTCAAAACTCATCATACAGATTACATTTCCTTCACATTCCTTCAAAGAAAAAAATAGGGTCTATCTCTTTTCATTTCACCTTACAAATTTCATAATCCATACAACATTTTTCCATTTCAAAACATTTACAATTTCATCCACTTCAAAGTGGGAAAGGTTACAAAGGAATTCACGTAAGGTGCTATCAAAACTGTCTTATTTTCTCAGCTCTAGGAAAGCAATATGCATTCTTCTCATTCTACCAATTTGATCACAATAAAGGAAAGGGAAAGGAAACGCTCTCCACCCAACCAAGACATCCAATGAAAAGGAGAAGCCATCCTTATTCATTGGCCCCTGAGCCCCAACCACAATGCAATAAGAAATGTATTTCAACCCATGGCAACAATAGGATTCCAAAACACACAACATTCTTTCAACATACACATTTCAAATTAAAAACACAATCCAAAACAAAACAAAACAGCAGTTTACAACTGCATTGAAACATTAAGATAGAACTCAGGCTTCATCATGCAAGCCAAAGGAGAAAGAACTATGGGGGAAGCTACTTATGCCTCCCAATGGGAATTGGCATCCACTTGTAACAAACCACCAATATAAACATCTCCCATATATCTTTATGCCCCCATAATCCCTATTTGTGCCCCCACAAATTTCCTTATTCCCCCCATAAGTAAGAAATGCAAGCTATTTCTTTTCCATGGTGGATCCCAATCCCAAACTCCCTCCACAATAAATCTGATGCCATTGGCATTCCCTTAGGCCCCCCACATGGATTCCCCATAGCCTTCTCCTACACCATTCCTATGGCAGTCTACCCAAACATCCAATAAACACACAAAACATTCACCATTCACACAAACACAAAAAGAAACAAAAGCATAAATGAAGACCTAAGTTCCTACCCCTCCATTGTAGATTTTGTTCCAACATAGCAAGATTTCAATGTCAAAATACATTCCCAAAATCAGCAATGCCCAAGTATGAAATTATCTCCAATCTCCTCCAAAATCAACAAGAGCTCCCAAACATCTAAGGAAAATTCGCCCCCAATGAAGCATTCCAAAACTTTCAACAACCCAAAACAAAGCAACGAGTTCTAGTTTTATAGAGGAGGGAAGAGAAAAGGATGAGGTGGATCCATGTAGGATGCCACATCACACATCCTCAACTCCAACACAAAATTCAAATTTCATTCTCCAATGCATAATAAAGAGGTGGGTGAATAATATGACAAATAAACTTACACACTCCAAAATGCCCACACCCCAAAGGGCTGAATTTAATAAAATGTAAGACGATTACAATAAAAACTTGCAACATAACTTACTAAAAATGCATTAAAAGGTTCTAAAATCAACCCTCCAACCATAGGTATGGTTGGTAAATTAAATTAAGAGGTATGGAACAAGTTTTACTTGTCCCACAAGCCTCCAAAAACAACCTCCAAGGATAAATTCGAGTTTCCAAGAAGGTGGAGTGTTTCATACTCCAAAATCTGACTTACACAACTCTTACACATACTTACACATCACTTACATATTTAATACAAAATCCAACAACTTCTATAATTACTTTCTTATATCCCAAATTTTATTTATTTATTTATTTTAACAATATGATTACTCACATTAATTCTCCACAATTAAAAATAATAAAGAAGGGGGTAAATGTAACACAAAGTAAACACATGCAAACAATAATAAAAAGGAACCACAATAATAAAATACACATAACCCTTGGTCACATTCAAAGGTAATCCCCCATGGGAATCCCTAACAAAACAACACACACACACACACAAAACATGTTGCCATGGTGACCTTGTTGAATTCATCTATAATTCCAATGTGGTTGGTCTCTAATCCCCCAATGTTTGTTGTGATATTTTAACCTATAAAACAGAAATACCTCCTTCGGCCTCATGGCCATATTAGAACATCCAACATGATATAAATATAATCACAAAATCATCTATATATCAATCAAAACAACATCAAGGAAATCAACAATATCACTTACAAATTATATCAAAACTATATCATCTCCATATAATCTCCATTCTCTAGGTCTACTCACAATATCCAAAAATTCACATGTCCGAACAACATTCATATTATATCCATGTCAAATAGTATATCACCATCCATATATGAACCGTATCTAATAATCATCATACATCATAACCAAATCAAGATCAACAATAATCCATGATCAAATATCTAACATCATATTAAATCAAAACTATAATAATGTTCGTAATGTAATCAACAATATCAAGATCGTATCAAAATGTGTCAAAGGGAAGTCAGCACTACATCCACCTTTCCTTAGACTCAACTTCCTCCCTGAAGTCATTAGAAAAAATGTGGAAACTAAACTTGTAATAAGGTATCATCCTCCCATGCAGCTACAGTCTTATTATATATGTCCCACTACACCCGAACCTGATAAACCTCTTTGCATCGAAGGCCCAGAGTCCTATGATCTAGGATGTGAATGGGCTCCACAATCACCTACCCTTGATCCTGCACCTAAAATGATGTCCAATCTAACACATGAGAAGGATCTGAAACATATCTCCTGAGAACTAAAACATGAAAAACATCATGTATGCGAGACAAGCTAGGTGGAAATGCAAGATGGGAGGCCAAAGGGTTGATACGCTCCAAGATCTCAAAAGGAACAACGAATATAGGAGCTAACTTATAACCTTTTCCATAATGGATAGGGATCTTGTTTGTCCTAACATGAAGGAACACCTTCATGCCCACATCAAAACTACGTTCGGTCTTATATGATCCACATACTTCTTTTGTTTGTCATGTGCCTCATGTAGTCTCTGTCTGATCAAAATCACCTACTACTCCATGTCCTACAACAAAGCTGGTCCAAGAGAAACCCTTTCCTCTAGTCTGTCCCAGCTAAGAGGTGTCTTGCACTCTCTACCATACAAATCTTGAAAAGGAGCCATGCCTATGGAACTCTAAAAACTATTATTGTATGAAAACTCTACTAAGTACAGGTACTCCTCCCATTTATACTACTAATCCATCACATATATCCTAAGCATGTCCTCTAAAATCTAATTCACCCACTCAGTCTGTCCCTCTATCTCGGGTGATATGTTGTGTTGGAGTTAATTCTCATCCCAAGGGCCTACTGCATGGTAGTCCAAAAATGGGAAGTGTATAAAGTATCGTGGTCACTAATGATCTTCCACAGAATCCCGTGCAATCTGAAAATATCATCCAAATATACCCGTGCCACTGCCCTAGCTTTATAATAGTATTGAGCCACTTTTTTCAATTTATCAACCATGAGCATGATGGCGTCGTGGTGATATCTCGACATTGGTAGCCCAACAATGAAATCCATGGAAATGGTGTCCCACTTCCATTCCAATATACCATGAGGAAAAATAAGGCCAGCTAGATGTTGATGCTTGGCCTTAACTCTCTGGCACTCTAAAATTTGTGACACAAACTGGACCACGTCTCTACGAAGTCCTCTCTAATGATATATCTATTTTAAGGTGGCGTGCATCTTCTTCACCTCTTTCAAGATTTCCTACCTCAAGCCTCCATCTCTGGGAACATAAATTTGGCCTCTGTGCTGAGAAGATCATCTTCTCCAAGTAAAAACCATCAAACTTCCCTCGAGGGATCTTTGAGAATCGATCTCTACTTGAATTACAATGTAGAATTTGTTAAGAGGAAGCTGATGAAGAATCTTTCTCCGCAAATTTGTGCTAACCGAGGTGGCCATAGCCACATGTATCCATCTCTTTGAGAGCATCTACTACCACATTCTCCTTCCCCTTCACATGCTCTATCTCCATATCATACTCAAAAATCAACTCCATCCAACACTTTGTTGACGAGCATTGAGATTGGGCCAGGTGAAGAGGTGATTAAGACTCAAGTGATTTGTCACGAGTGTGAATCTTTAACCAAGAAGAAAGTGCCTCCATCGAACTAAAGCGTGCATAACTTCTGCGCAAGCTCAATATCATGAGTCGATAATTAATCTTGTAATCCTTGAGTTTACATGACTCAAAATCCATTACTCTACCCTCTTGCACCAACACATCTCCAAGCCCTGCTAAGGAAGCATCCGTGCAAATGAAAAACTCACCCTATGGGTCCGCACTCTAAGGATAGGTGTTGTAGTGAGACACTACTTTTGTGTCTTGAAGGCTTGATCACACCTATCTGACTAAAAAAACTTCTTCCCTTTCCTTTGAAGGGAAGTGATGGGGGGGTGTAATCCGAGAGAAATCCTGAAAAAAATTTGTTCCTACCTTATGGATTTTTTAACAACTTCTTCCATCGTGGTTGGGCCGTGAACATCCACCTCTCCTCTTGTAATGGGATTCAATCCCATGATGAATTTTTGTATCCTGTACTTCTCATTAGTTTGATATTGAGGTACATACTTAAGGAGTTTAGTAAACCACTCCCAATACTAAGTTACATTTAGCTTTCCTTGAGCTAAGTTCTAGAATTTAGTCATTTTCTAATCATAATAAATTTTTGGTAGCCAACGTTGCCTAAAGTAACCTTTAAATTGATCCCAAGTAATATTAGTTTCATCAATATTCAACTCAGTCTTATGGTTGTCCCAGTATGAAGATTCCTCATGGGAAAGCTGATATGCTCCCCATATTGCCTTTGTTTTTTCCAAGAAATTCCTTATTACAAAGTACTTCTCCATTTCATTGAGCCAATTCTCATCTCTATCTCCTAATGTAGTGCCATCAAACTTGGGTGGACTTATCCTTTTGATATCATTAGTGAGTTGAGCTATCAACCTATCCTTTTTTTCAGTGATCGGGTATGTTCGCATGGTTATTATAAACACCTAAATTGGTGTTGTCCTCGGGAGGTGGATGATTATCATTACCAGCATCTTCTTCCTCCTCATTGCTTATTACTTGTTGTTCAAGTACAGCCAAACAATCCCTTGTGTCCAACAGGGCAGCAAGGATCTCATCAATTTTTTTGGGCGATTCTTGCTCCTTCCTTAGGTGGAGGATTAATTGCAACATTTCCTCTTGTTTGAACCATTTTTGTTAACAATAAAATTTAAGTTTTATCGATTATGGACACAATAGGTCCAAGAGCTACAACCTTTAGCTCTGATACCAAGATGTAACATTCCCATTTTTAGACTTTAGAAACAAGGGATTTTTTTAACACAATGTTATTTGTTCTAAATAAAACATCATTTAGAACACACATTCCATGCCAATCAATCTCATAACAGATAACCATATGCAACTGTAAATGACTTGGTAAATTACTAATCTCTCATTTCATGAGTCAGTTTCTAGCCTATCTCTCACATTTTTTTAAGTATAGAATAATTTATGTATACTTGGTTTTCTTACCCTATTCGAGTAATGAGTGATCTGTTTAAAGAACCTATCTAAATATTTTTTACCAATATTCATCTCACATCATTTTTCTTTAAACTAGGTGACATAGGACAATGTAACCAGCAACTTGTGATACTTTGGCATATTGTTCATGTTACTATTCCTAGATGGCATACTCATCAATTTGGAATACATCCTTCACATCACTCTATGGCTATCTAGAATGGTCTTTACTAACTTCAAGTCCACTTGCCCAAGTTTTTCCCCTAACCTAGGTTAGCAACATAATTTTTTATAGGGAGATGCTCACGATGACTTAAGGTATATGGGCATACTCGACCGACCTAAGTCGACCGAATTTTCCTAGGTACCCTAATTCATAGAAAGCTACTTCCTATTCTAATCATGCTACTAACTTGACCTAGAGAGAAACTAAGTTCAATTCTAGATGTGTGTTGTTCTAGATGAACAAATATGGAAGGGTGTTGCCACATGTCAACTGCTACATTGTATCCTCGAGAAGCCCTTAGTCTTCTCAAAGGTACAATCCTACAGTCGGCATGTGCCAACATCCGTTAGAACTGCTTCATCATGATGTACATACCAATAGGTGGTAATTAACTCATAATTAAATTTGGATTAAGATTCAGATTACAGTAACCTTGCAAAACCCTAATTCCAACATTCATTAAGTTCTTCTTCCATATTTAATTTGATTAATATTAAGAACTTCATTAACTCATGATTGCTTTTATGTTCATTAACTCGGCATAACAAGCAGTTATCCAAAAATAGGGTAGCAAACATCATAAGGTTAGTTTAATATATCTTTACTATTCAAGATGGTGTAGTGTCCACATAGGTTTAGCTAGAGTAGACTTCATGGAAATGAAGTATAATGATTAACGATCATAAACACCATTCCTTTTGTTTTACAATATTGTGAAATAGGAAGATTCTTCCTCTTCATGTTTAAATGTTAGGGTTATCATACCATTTTTATCTTTCACAATTCATATAGTTTAATTTTATGTCCAATACACATTCCATAATTATACTATAATTGTTTACATTGATATTGACATCTTGTGTAATTTATCAAGTTGCATCTTAGTAAGGGAGATTGAACTATTCCCTTAATCCAACTTATTAAATGATAATAGTAATAAGTATACAAATGGTTACAAATAATATCAACAAGATAAATTCCAATTTCCTTCATAAAAAGTACAAGAGAATTCACACAACAATTTGGAGTCAGTATCCAAACCTTTCAATTCATCATGATAAAAATATACACTTTACAAGACTATGCATTTCAGGCATACTGCATGTCAAACAACATTAAGATCATAGAATAATACAACTTTTATTTTTCAATACAACTCATGAATGAATTAGAATTATTTACAAAAGAGCTAGACTTTAAATCATCCAATACATCATACAATTTTTGCCTTCTTTTATCACTTATGAAGTCCATCTGCAAAAATTGCTAGCACGGGTCAGTTCATTAAACTGAGCATGATAAGCACTAAGCATTAAAATGAAGTGCATTCCACTAATTGTTCCATTAAAACAACTTTTCTTTAATGAAAAAATTAATGTATCATACAAATAAGCATAAGTAATAAAAACCATAAAAGAAGTACAAATAATAAATCAGAATTCACTTTTGAAAAAGATCATAGTATAATCAGCAAACTACTTTGCATTATATCATATAAGTTTTTTCCCAAGCAATTACTTATTTATATCAAACAACAACCCTTGTCATTTAATCATTTCATAATTCTTTCTGAATTAGAAATACAGAATTTAACTTTACTATGTAAGAAAAAGAGTTACTTTCATAACCATAAACCTTATTGTCATTTTACCAAGTTTCCAAAAATCATGTACAGACAAGTTCATTTCAGCATTGTTTCACTCGTTCTAGCGTATCTGTTGTCCCCTCATTAACCACCCAGACCATAGCATAGTTTACACCCATTGTCTCACAAATACCCATTACAACACAACTGCCCATGGTGTCGGTGACCCCTACTCCATTCCAAAATCTCATCCTCTCCATCCCACAAACACTACCCCCAATCGCTACTAGAGTCACGACAACCATCCCACCTACATACACCTACTATCAACAACCCCTATCTCATCTGTCACCCATTCTAGATATGTTCCTTCTATGTCAGTTCCTTATTCTCAACCTCCCTATCAGGTTCAATATCCACCCCCTTATGCCACAGGAGGTGTCTCCCCATCATAACCTACCAATGACCTCATCAAGTTGATGATGGAAAAGATGTAGACACTAGAAGCATCGGTTTTTGGCTCACATAATTCCCTCACCTATGATGAAATTTTTAATGATCCTATTCACCCATCCATTCCTATTCGACCATACCCCATATATTAGGAAATGCCAAAGTTCAACCGCTTCAATAGAAAATAGGATCCACAACAACATTTTTGGTCCTTTAAACATGGGTGTTACTTGATTTCCCATGATGATGGTTTACTTTTGAGGACTTTCCCAATGTCCCCGACTAGACTGTATTAGACTTGTACAAAGGGCTACCAAGACTCCATCTACTCATTCAATCAAGTAGCCTAGGTCTTTTTAGACCAATTCTTGATTAATATTTTCAAGAAGGTTACCATGATTGATCTTTATTCCACATGATAGTATGACGATGAGTCTATCACTGACTTTTTCACTCATTGGCGCGCAGCCTAATAAATCAACTCACATTTTAATTACCTCAAAGTGAAATCATAGAGTTTTTACTCGAAATTTCCCTAGACACATCTCGCCAACCTTGTAGGTGCAAATCTTCCAGTACTTTTGACAAGGCATTCACCTTGGCATGGAAATTGGAAATTCGTGCTATCAAAGAAAATAAGATTCAACTTCGTAACAAGAACATCACATTCAATTCAAATGATGCTTCTTCATCTTCAAAACCCCAAAACAACTATTCAAAACCCAAAGGGTCTGCCAATGCCATAGTTCTCAAGGCTGGTCCCCCTCATCAATCAAACCCAACCAAAGCCCCTTCTAATCTCTCTCCTTTCCAAGCTTTCCATTTCAGACGGGAATAGTGAAAGTACACTTCCATAGGAGAATATTATTCTTCTATGTTGGAAAAGCTTGTGAAGGCTGGTGCCATTACACTTCCACCTATAAAACCACATACTAGTTTTGACCCTGAGTGATCCATGCCCTTATGGTATAAGGAACATGAATTTTACAACTATCATTGTGTCAAAGGTCATAGCGATAATAACTGCATCACCTTCAAGAATATTGTCCAAGAAATGTTAGACAATGGAGATCTAGTCTTGGATATCCCAAATTCACCCACTAACCAAAACCTACATATCTTCAAGAAGCCATTCCCTAATCATGCCCCATCTTCCAACTAAGTTGGTGATACCTCAAATAATGATAGCAATGTCCACAAGGTCCACGCTATTTTCAATGACATACCAGTTGCTTCCCAATTGCCTCATGTTCCTTCCATAGATGAAATCTTATCCCGAGCTTCGCTACCTACACAAGAAATGATTTCATCTACTCCCCCACCCACATAGACACCCCCTTCATTTTCTTCTCCACCTGTGGAAGATCCTATAATTAGCACATCACCTTTGACCCCTCAAAGTTCCCAGCAATTTCCAATGGCACCTCTCCTACTCATAGATGATGTAGGTCCACCACCTACACCAACACAAGGAGAGTCTACTTTGGCTAGCCCATCCTCTCCTCTACCCATGGAGGATACTATAGAAGTACCACTACCTGTAGATGACCATTCACCATCAGACCTTAAATATCTTTTTGATTTGATTTCAGCTCTCTTACCCACATAGTCTGAGGCTAACCATTTCCCTGTATCTCGAACACATTTTATAGGGATTTCCACTCGATCCACGTCGACCCCGCCTACGTCAATACCATTCTCACGCTTGGTTGATCACCGGACTATGTCGATAGAGCCTTACTTTGGGGACGCCTTCTACTTCCTCTTCAACACAAATGTAGTTGTCCCCTATTAACACCTACACTATCTATCCAAATGTGTTTCAGAAACTAAACCAAACATAATCATGACTATTGCAACACCTTCCACATCACCACCCCTAGCCCAACTCACACCTCTACCCATAAATCAACATATATCTGCACCCAAACAACTCTCATAGACACCAAATTTGTGTCTTACGACCCCTCGTGACCCGCATCTCATCTCGCAACTTAACCTCATCACCTAAACCTTACACAATTATTTATTAATTACCTTGTAATTGATAAATCCACATCACCTTACCTTACGCCACCTCATTTTGCCACCTCATCATGACCTAGCCCTAACCCTAAACTAACCTAATTAAGACCTATGACTTGGTATAGACTCACATCCATAACTAATGCCTCCTTACTCGCACCCAAAACCGACCTTCTAGCCACTTGACTAAGCCATGCAATCGATCTCTCGGGAGAAAGCGGGAAGGTGGGATATTTTACTAAAAATAGCCTACTTTTTCCTTACCGATGTCGGTTCTACTCACCGCCGCCGGTTACGTAACCGCCATCGGCTCCCTGTAAATGGGCTCCCCGAACCAAAATCAAGGGTCGAATGATTTTTGAATCAACAGAGATCATTGGGAGCGAAAAACAGAGTCCAGATCTTCACTTGACCGAGCAGAGACGAGTGAAGAAACCAGAAGCGTTTGCAGCAAAGGAGATCAACTTGCATCTTTGTCAAAACCAGTAAGTCACATCTTGCATGTCCTCTGTTATAACATTTCTTATGCTCTTTGAATCACAGTCCTCCTAAATCCATTTCTGAATCCACTACCCAGCATGCATATTACCTCTAACTATCATTCATCTACCTCTCATCACCTTATTTCCTAAATACCACCTATATACAGCCTTACAAACAACACAACTACCCCATAAAGCGACCAACCTACAGATCCTAGAACCCACCGGTATCGGTTATCAGTAACCGGCATCGGTTATCAGTAACCGGCATCGGTTCCTCTGATCAAAACCAGAAAACCAGCCTTTCCCCTACCCAGTTCAACGAAGCAACTTAATTGATATTTTACAGTCTTTTGTGTTAATTCATATTAGCAGGGAAACTGACCACCTTCGAAAGGAAGTTTTATATTTCCTGGGCCCAAGGCAGTTTCCTCATTTATTGTCTAATCAAAATCTTGTGGTCTTGTGTTCTTATTTGCAGGTAGTCCTTCCAAGACAAAAAGGAGTTCTTCGCAATCAGCCTGATCTTTCTCTATGGTACGCGCACACCATCTCGACATTCTACAGGTATTCCTCCTAGCCCCTAACCTTATCTGTTTCTAAAAGGAACGAAACATTCCGAGTGAAACATTTTGGCACGCCCGGTGGGACCCATTTTGGGTTTCTTTCTTTCTTACTTGCTTTCATATAGGGAGCATACCTGCTGTTTTCTTCTTCTAAAGATATTCATAAGGTTTTGTATTATTTTGGTAAAAGAACTTGCTTTGTTTTTGCATCTTGCATTAGTGAAAGTCATCTCTTTTGCTTCATCGAATATCATTTTCGATTTGGGTTTAAAACACGTGCATTGCATTCCTGCTTGTTGTTTTTCAATTCTAGTGAACGTAGATTAAGTAATGTGTCGTACACGTGGGGTGATATCCACGGTATTGATAGGAAATTAATTTTACATTCACTTGCACAACACATACCGAATCACTTCACAATTAACACAATAGCTCAAACATCCCCCTTTTTTTTTCGTGGTATTCCTCCACCCGATTGAGGTAACCTTATAAGCCAAAACAACTTGACATTTCCCCTAAGTCTCTTGTTTAGGATTCTGACATCATTCTACGTCTAAAGGCATAAGCCCACGATAATTAAAATTAACCCTAGGGTTAATCTCTAGATTTGTGTGTGCATCTTGCTTGTTTTTAGTTCTGTTTTCTTTCTCATATTCTATCTTCTGTGATTAATAATTGGACACGTATACTAAATGTTGTTAAAAATCAAATTAGCAGCCTTTTTATATCTTGTTAGCCCAGACTTCTTACACCGACATCGGTTACCTGACCGACGTCGGCTATAGTGTAACCGACATCGGTTACTAGACCGATATCGGTTACTCTCTTTTCCAATTCCTGACAAACCAGCAACCTACCAATTTTACCAGTCTGAGTTTGTTTCTATTCCTGATAGATTGAAACCCTACTGTGAACTCCTGTCCATGGTTGTTATCACTCGAAAGCAAGCCGCCGCCATGGTTTCACATGCTTGCTCTGTTTCTTTGCCTGAATCACCCCCTTCACATTCTGTGGGGAATCCTACGGATACCAGCGAGGTTCCTAAAATTCCTGTGGGAGATAAGGACTTTGCCAAGTTTCTGGATGCTAATTCTAGCGCTGTACAATACTATTTGTCTCATACCCCTGACCGTACACCTGATGGTCAGCTCCTTGTTGGTATGCCTATTAGTATAGCTGCTCATTTAGCTCCCACTCTGCCTGATAATACCGCCTTGCTTCCTGCATCTCTAGCCCCGTCTCCCAATCCGACGGCTTCAGAGGTTCATACGACTCAGATTGGCTTTCCGTTGGTTAACCTTGGACCCCACATATCATTACCACCGACTACCCCTACCTCATCTCTCTTGCAGACTGCTCTGTTCATGACTTGCTCTCTGCCACCTATCCACACGAGCTTTCCTTCTCAAGCTCCGCCTACCTTTTCATTCCCATACACGTATCCAGTGACCTCAACATCCTATATGGGACATCCCTATTCGGTTGCCTCAACATATTCATCCTCCACACCTTATCAACACTTAACCCCACCAGGATCTAGCGGTGGTCCTTGGCCCAATTTGCCTCCGTTTACCACAACCACACCATCATCTCATCCAACTACTGATCTAATTAAACAAATGATGGACAAAATGCAAAACCTGGAGGCTTCTGTTTCAGGAAGTCATAGCGCCTTGACATACGAGCAAGTTTTTCGGGAGCCCATTCACCCTTCTATCCCCCTTCATTCATATCCTCCTCAATGGGAGTTGCCGAAATTTACTCGTTTTAATAGTAAAGAGGATCCTCAACAACACTTGCGATCATTTAGACATGCTTGTTATTTGATTGCCCATGATGATGCCTTGTTACTCCATTACCTTTCCCATGTCCTTATCGGGACTCCTTGGAGTGGTATAGTGCTTTAACCCAAAGACTCAATCTTCTCTTTTAACCAACTAGCCCAATCTTTCTTGGATCACTTCTCCATTAACATTGTTAAGAAAGTATCCATCAGCGACCTTTATGCCATTCGACAATTCAAAGACGAATCTATCACAGATTTCGTCGGACGATGGCGCGGCCTTATCAACCAACTTACATATGCCTTGCCTCAGACTGAACTTATCGAACTGTTTACACGGGCTTGCGCTAAGCACATCTCCCCTACCCTCCAAATTTAAACTTTCCATACATTCGATGAAGCCTTTACTATGGCTCGAAAACTAGAGATTCGAGCCTTAGAGGAAGAGAAATTGCGGTTACGTAACAAAAACCCCAATTTCCGAACTCCTGATTCTACCAATAAACCAAATACCACCACTCCTCATGCGTCCACTTCTTCTAAATCAAAAGGAGCTGTCCACGCGGTGATGGTTAAATCTCAAACACCGTCTAATGCCCCACCAAAAACCACCTATAAGTACAAATCCGAGCCCATCAACTACACTCCCTTGGGAGAAACATATGGTGTGATATTGGAAAAATTGCTCAAAGCAGGAGCCATTACATTACCTCCTGTTAAACCTCATTCTGGGTTTGATTCCACTCGCGCCATACCTTCCTGGTACAAAGAAAATGACTTCTGTAACTTCCACCGCGTGAAGGGACACAGTCATGAGAACTGCAAGATGTTGAAAAACATAGTGCAGGAAATGGTTGACGCAGGGGATATAACCCTCGATAATCCTAATGCCCCTGCCAACCAAAATTTGAAAATCTTCAACAAACCATTCCCGAATCACTCTTCCAACAGTAACACAAACCAGGATATCTTAGCCGAAGAGAGTGTTCATGAGATCCATGCAGTCTTTGATACCCAGCCAAAAGCCTCTATCGAGAAAATTTTGAATCAAGCCTCTTCACTAACACAGGAGCCCGAACCTCCTTTACCACCATCAAGCCAAAGCGAAATCATTCCTTTACCCATAAGGGAGTTAACTGCCCAGACTCCTCTTCCCATCGATGAGTCTGCTTATACCACATCCCTACAAGACTGCGAACGGATGTTATCTAATCTATCTATTTCCCAGACTTCCCCTTCTACCACTCTTGTTGCACAAGAGGAAGGTACGCCACTCCTTTTGACATCCTTAGACGAGAAATATCTTGCACCGACATCACCAAATTCTTTAACCATGACGGATCCTCTCGAACACGCCCTCTTACCTATTAGTTCTTCATCACCTAAATATTTTCAACGATCAAGGTTGACCTCTTAACATCTATTGATATAGTGCCTCATCTACTCACTATATCACACCCACAGTGGACTGGAATCACAACCCACCTTTCTTCCGTACCAAATTTACAATTCAAACCTGAAGACTGTCATTCTCCAGAGGATAGACAAATCCTATGGGAACGTTTGAGTACCCCTTATTCTACTCAAATGCAGATGACCGATCCTGAGACCTCCACCATATACCCGAAGTGTTTACAGAAGCTTAAAATGCCCATGTTCTCACCTTCACCCCCCTCACCTCTACCAAATGCCTCGTCCACTTCTATTAACTTAGCCAAATCTTCCCCTACGCTTGGGACCTTACCCATACCCAGTCTAACACACCCACCTAAGCGACTAGATTTGTCCAAGAATAAAGCCGCCCCGCCACCTAGGAGACACACTCAACCCGTGCCTCTATCACAATCAAAACCATCATCGTCATACCTACCTTCCATATTGGGACCTCATCCTTCCACCTTGCACCAATATATCACACCTCCTGCGTTTTCTCTAAAAAGACATACGCCTTCTGCACCTATACCGAGATCTAAGGGTATATCAACATTATCACCCCACGTATCCTGTCCACCCATCAACCCTAAACAAACTCCATCATCAAAGGATTTATTTTCTGTCACTCCCCTTTCTCCGTGGTTGTTTCCCGCTACCATGTCATCTGTAGCCTCATCATCTAACCAGCCGAACGTAGCTCCTGCGCCAAAGAAACCACGTTTAGTGAAAACCATGTGTCAACACCCCTTGGCTAAACCACCACCCATACGAACCAGCCACGCCCAAACATTACCAAAACCCACACAACCAATACCCTCATCCTCCTCTGATTTTGACCCACTCAAAGGATCTTATGCTAAAATCCTTGCCATGTTGGTAGAGAATGCGACCATTTCCCTACCCCCACTTAGACCTTATGACCCGTCTAAACCTCGGCCTGTAGGTTACGATGAGTCTAAAATCTGCGCTTATCACCGCACACCAGGACATGATGTGGAGGGATGCAAAGCTTTAAAAACCATCCTTCGTCAGTCACCTCTCCCAGATAGAAAGGTTAAGAAAGACAACTTACGAAGGGAGAGACCTTTAGCTTCAATTCCCTCTCCTATACCATCTATCCCCGCCTCACCACGATCTATCATTATTACAACCCCACCTCTTGAAGACCATAATTTATCCCAACCATCTTCCTCATCTCAGGTTTACGAGATTAATATGATTAGTGTTGCTACTCGAGCATAGAAAAACAATGAGAAAGTGAAAGAAGGACATCTGCGTCCTCTCCTTCTCCGTCCAACATCCCGATTGCACCACCACCTAAAGTGGTTATTCGTGGACCTGCTTACCCCGTCTCTAATGGAGCTGCCCATCGAGCCATGATTAAACAGCTTCACCAATCACCCATAAAAATGACACTATATGATCTCATTCAGACTTCTGAATCTCATCGACAAGCTCTCGTTGAAATTCTTCAAGGGATCGAGGTCTTACCTAATGAAACCCTGCCCGTTGCCTCCATTCTAACACCCAATCACGTTGCCTCTCTCACCAAACAACCCACCACCCCAACCACTTCTGTCTCTATACCACAAGCTGCTGCAGTCAGTTTCTCTGAAGATGAAATTGTCGATTTTGGTACAGAAGATCTCGACCGCCTTACTGTTCATCTCGACTTACGTCCGGGACATTCGTACGCGTCGTGTTATGATTGACGGGGTGCTTGCCTAAACATCATCTCTTCAAAATCTTTTCAACAAATGAATATCCCTTCTAGCTACATGTGTGCCAACCCCATCATGTTGCGGTCATTCAATGACGCTATTACCTCTACCTTAGGCACCGTGATCCTCAACATTCGGGTAGGACCACGTACTTTACCCGAACTCTTCTATGTCCTTGAGGGAGAGTTCCAATATAATATATTCTTTGGGTCGTCTCTGATCCGGGCCATGGGATGCGTTCCTCAACATTACATAGATGCATAAAATTTGAGTACGAGGGAAGTCCTACACCGTAAAAGCTGATCCTCCCCCTTTAAAACCTGCAATATGTTATACCGCCCTAACGATGTGCTTATACCAATCAAGACACCCATACATTCAACTCAACCATCCTCTTCAAATGTACCTCAACCATCCACCTCAACCACGCCTACGCCTTGGTGATGAAACCACCGTCGCAAAACCACTTCCCTTCCCGCAGCCTAACATCCCAACCTCCGACCCCTTAGTAGATGTTTTTAACGCCTTACGCTGGGGTACCACCTATATAACGTTAGTTCTTTCCCTACCCCAGAGTACGGACAATTACATGCACATCCCACCTACGACCGTCACGTGGGGAGGTAATCTCTTACGGACCACCCCATTGCCGCACCAACCTAACATATGGGGGTGTTGATGCATCATCCATTACCCCCAACCTCCTCTTGGTGTGGTTCCTTCCAATCTGATTTTCAATACTTGACAAATCGTCGTTTCCATCGCCTCACCTTCTTGACTCATTGTGCTTGGAAAGGCTTTGGTTTTGGTCTTCTGACGAACAAGGCCGACATACACTCATTCCCGTGACTACCCACAAACACAATGATCGCAGTGGTCTCGGTTTTCCTGAAACACCTACACAGGAGACACCTCGTGTCAGCTGTATTCTAGAAGAAGACGACGTCACCCCTACCAAACCATCATCACCCACTTTGCCATCATCACCCACAGAATCTATAGACCCTGAATCTATCCCTCCTAACTTTTTTTTTTCATAAATGCTATCTTCATAGGTCCTCTCACTTATCAACGCGATAATGAGGACCCATCTTCTCTTCCCCTTCTATATCTAGACATGATCGAAGAGGATTCACCTTTGATTAATGTTGTTGAGTGTCAGGATGACGACTCCATCCTCACTTACCTTGGCGCGGATGATTCTTATATTCAACGAGCCTTACCATCTGAAACCCAAACCATGCTGAATGAATCTACTATAGAAATCAACATCCACACGGAGGAGGATCCTCACATTGTGAAGATCGGACAATCCCTTAACGCATCAGAACAAGTCACCTTTACTACTTTCCTCCGTGCTCGCAACCAAGCTTTCGCTTGGTCCTACGCTGACATGCCAGGAATTGATCCTACCATTGCCGTCCATAACATCACTCTAAACCCCGATTCCAAACCAGTCAAACAAAAACTGAGAAAAATGCATCCACGCATTGCCCTC
This sequence comes from Taxus wallichiana var. yunnanensis, assembly GCA_018340775.1. Taxonomy (NCBI): domain Eukaryota; kingdom Viridiplantae; phylum Streptophyta; class Pinopsida; order Cupressales; family Taxaceae; genus Taxus; species Taxus wallichiana. Next base: position 96,783,406 of record CM031234.1, on the reverse strand, counting down.
TTGGTCAAAGAAGAGCTTCAACGACTTCTTTTTGTTTCCTTCATCTTGCCTATTGACTATCCTCAATGGATTTCTAACATCGTACCTGTCACTAAAGCGACGGGGGGACTTCGGATATGCACGGATTTCCGGGATCTTAACCTCGCTTGCCCTAAGGATGACTTCCCCCTCCCAAGTATTGATCAACTTGTTGATCTCATGCAAGGGACATGAAATGCTTTCTCTCATGGATGGCTTTCAGATACAACCAAATTTTGGTTGCCCCCGATCAACACAAAACTACCTTCATAACTCCTTGGGAACCTTCTTGCAGTGTAATACCATTTGGCCTTAAGAATCTTTGCCGTGCGACCTATCGGGGCTATAACCTACATTTTCATGACATTATGCACACTATCCTTGAAGATTATGTCGACGATCTTCTTGGCAAGTCTAAACATCACAGTGAACATCTCGATGTTTTAACCATTATTTTTGATCACCTGTTACAATATTCTGTCCGTCTTCAACCAAAGAAATGTGTCTTTGGTGTCCTTTCGAGAAAGCTTCTTGGTTTTATCATCTCTTTGCGTGGCATCGAGGTCGATCCATCTAAAGTCAAAGCTATCATAGAAATGCCCCCACCTACCAATCTCAAACAATTGTGTAGTTTACAAGGTAAGCTCCAATCTATCCGATGTTTCATCTCCCAACTCTCGGATCGATGTCAACCTTTCCATCACCTCCTTAAGAAGGACATTGATTTTCAATGGAGCCAAGAGTGCCACCAAGCCTTTGAGGCTCTTAAAACTTATCTCTTGCAGCCACCCGTGCTTATCCCACCTCAAGACGACCGCCCTTTCTACCTTTACCTTTCCGCCACTGACCACGCTGTAGGGGCCATGCTTGCACATCGTGACTCTGAAAATCGAGAACAAGCCGTTTATTATATAAGTCATACTTTGGTGGACTATGAGACTAGGTATACACATGTAGAAAAGTTGTGCCTAGCCCTATCATTCGTGGCTAACAAACTCCGACACTACCTTCTGAATCACAAAACTTTCATCATCACCAACACGGACCCCATCTATTACATGTATGCCAAACCTCATCTAAACTAACGCATCGCTTTGATGGCTCATGCTCCTCGCCGACCTTGATCTTGAGTTCGTCCACCAGAAATCAATCAAAGGACAAACCATCGCAGACCAACTTGCGGAAGCCCCTTTACCTGGAGAACAATTTACCAATTTTACATTCCCCGACGAACTCATCGCCACTCTTTCACTCAAGGAGGAGTCGTATCCAATGACTCTCTTCTTCGATGGATCCAAATGCCAACGCGGTGGAGGAGCTGGCGTTGTTCTCGTTCCTCTTGATGCCGAGCCTATGCCTCTTTCATTCCGACTCGATTTCCCTTGCACTAATAATACAGCGGAATACGAGGCCCTTGTTCTGGGTCTCCAGGTTGCGCTGCACTTAGGTATCAAATCTATCAATATTTTTGGCGACTCTCAATTGGTAGTCAATCAAGTTATGGGCATCTACCAATGCAAAAATGAGGAACTTCAAAAATACAAACACTACGTGGATTCACTTCTAGCCTTATTTACTCACTATTCTATCCAAACCATTCCACGCTCTACTAACAAATTTGTGGATACTATGGCTTGCTTAGCCTCGCAAATTCCAGCCTCATCAACTGACTCTGACATTTTTGTCTTGGTCCAACAACTCTTTGCCCCATCTTATTCAGCCCCGGTTGTTTGTACGATAAATACTGTGTCTGCTAACTCGCAGGATACTTGGTATCACCAATTCCATGACTACCTTACAACCTCTGTTCTCCCTTCTGACCTTACTAGTACTGGTAAACGTGCTTTTCTTAAACGCGTTTCTCGTTATGTAGTTATGGGGGGACTCCTTTATAAATGTGGCTTTGATGGCATCCTCCTTCGATGTCTCACCGGTGTGGAGATCACCCATACCATCCAACAAGTCCATGACGGTATTTGTGGTGGACATTTTAGTGGCCTTGCCATGGCCAAACGAATCCTTCGCCTTGGTTATTATTGGCCTACTCTCAATAACGACTGCTATGAATATGTTAAGCGTTGTGTTATGTGTCAACAACATGCCAACCTTCAACATACTCCTAGCCACCCGCTCCAGGTCGCTCGAGATCTTTGGCCCTTCTCACAATGGGGTTTAGACCTTATTGGTGAGATTCACCCGTCCTCTTCACAACGTCACCGATGGATTATCACAGCAACCGAATATTACACAAAATGGGTGGAGGCTATTCCACTCATTTCAACTAAAAAAGAAAAAATTGTAGAGTTCATTAACCACCACATTATCTGTCGTTTTGGTGTTCCTCATCGCCTGATTACAGATAATGGAAAATCTTTCAAAAATAGGTTGTTGCAAGACCTTTGTGACAACTTTGGTATCAAACTCAGCTTCTCATCACCCTACTATCCACAAGCAAATGGACAAGCCAAATCCTCTAATAAAACCCTAACCAAAATCCTCATGAAAGTTGTCAATGAGTCCGGACGAAATTGGCACGATCACATCCCCTTTGCCCTTTGGGCTTATCGTACTAGCATCCGTACCTCTACTAATGCCACACCTTTTTCTTTGGTATATGGTACCGAGGCTGTTTTGCCTCTCGAAATACAAATACCCTCCCTTAGAATATCTCTTCAGGATATTCTCACCAACGATGATTTCCGCCAAGAGCGGTTAGCCCAATTGGAGCTCCTTGATGAACGTCGTCTTACAGCTCTTGATCACCTTCAAATCTATCAAAAACACATCAAGCGTGCTTATGATAAGTGACTCCATGAGCGTACCTTTAAGGTTGGTGATCTTGTCCTCAAAGAGAATCAACATGTCACCAAACTAGAAAAGAGCAAACGTGGAAAATTTGCTCCCAATTGGATTGGGCCTTACATAATCACTCACACCTATGGATCAGGCACTTATCGTTTAGCTTCGCTTAATGGTAAGCCTGAGCCTGAACCCCTTAATGCCTTGCATCTTCGACCATTCTACTGTTGAATTTAGTGTTATATCACTTCTTATCTACCTGCCGCTCGTCCCTTGAGCTCACATACCACCACATGCACTTCGTTTCCTACATCTCAAAATAAAATCAAGATCACATCTCACCTCCTCTTAACGATGCCTTCCCCTTTTTAGTCTAGTCCGTGACTTCAAAATTTTAAAATAAGCCGTATTCTTATGGGATTTCTTGAGTCAAACTTCCTACCAAACTAGATGCTTCACGCCAAAAGAATATCTAGTCATCTAAATTAAATATAGATTGCTCCCTCGAAGGACAGCTATATGCCGAACTATTGCTTTGCTATTATATATAGATCGCTTCTCCCCAAAGGACAGCTATGCATTAAAATCATATCTGCTACTATAAATAGATCGCTCCTCGAAGGACATATACACGATCAGGCTTTATCGAAGCTTCTCGCATTGATCGGCTTCAGTGAAGACCTCAAGAATAAAACAATCAATATCCTTGTAGACTTCCCGCATCGATCGATCGTCTATATTCAATGAAATAAAAGCCTCATTCGAAGAACTTTTGAGTCATGGACTTGTCTATTTAGGGTAGGTTCTCTTTTGTCAGAACACTCACTTTGTAATGAGTTCTCCGTACCTCAGCTATATCATCCACCTCACCTCACCATCTGCTTCAAACTCAAGGGACTCGACGTACACCCGATAGGTTGTGATCATCCAACTCTTTTCACCTATTGACTTCTTGTCTATGCACCGGTACCTAGGGCTTCAAGTGCGTTCTATGTTGTGTGGTTTGTTTTGCTCTTTTCACCTACGGAGCAATCTTTCCTCTTTGCCGCGCATCTCTAGGATTGTGTGTTGATCTTAATCGGGACATGGTTCCCTACCACTTGGGTAGGCTAACTTTCGCTTCCCTTATACCTTTTACAACATCACCAATTCATTTCGACACCAACAACCTTACCTTACCAATATTAATATCAATATTCTTACCAATCAACCAATTGCCTAAACCATACCAAATTGCCTGAATTCGCCTCTCCCTGATCCTAAGGGAGAACTACATTGGTCTGAGGCCCCTCCTTGCTTTGTGCAAAGGGCTATGTAGGCAGTACTTCGGAGACATGGGGTCTCCCAAGGTTAGCTCGACCATCCCCTACCATAACCTATCATGTGTGGTAAATATAAATATTTTTGTGTATTTCTATTTAATCACATTCCTCTTTATCCTTTTTCAAAACACCGAAAGTCAAAACGAAAACATTCTTATTATTATAACTCAAATCAACATACATATCTCGTTTTATTTAGATGTTAAACAAATACATCTTCTCTATCATCGACACGCAGGTCGGTACTCTTATTTATTCTTATACCTTGCTAACATTTATTTAGACCCTCACGCCTCATCCCGAACTAGGCGATGATCGTGATCGTCGACCCCTCTCGCCAGGCCTCTCTGTCCTCAATGGTACCACGGCTATTGGTACCGCCCACTGATCTTCCAATCTCTCCTGTAACATATGAATACACCCTCTCGCATGGAGGACTCCAGCCTCTAGTCTCTCTGCCCATGACTCCGCAACCACTAACAATCCTCTTGTCTCATTCACCTACGTTTGGAGCTGCTGAACCAAACACTGTAGACGATCCCTCTCTGCTGTAATCACCGCTATGTCAGGACGATCACGTACACCTCGCAGTTCTGCTACCCACCATAATCTATAGGCCTCTGTCGCTCCTGCGTCCATTACCCTGCGATCGATTGGCACATTACTTCTTGGGACCTTCTGGAGGTGTTGGCTGGGGAGGTGAGAATACTGCCTCTGCGTCGATCCTCATATATGGTCTATAAGCCTGTGGTATGTCCTACACGAATCCAAATTGTCGCCGCACGCGATCTATAGGAATCCTCTCATATTCACCTGGCCTGTGCCCCGCGATCCACCTCAATCGCTCTACACCCCTCAACTCCTCAGCTATGTTCTCTGTTACCATATAATTCCCGTAAGGCCTCCAATAGATATCCGCAATCGTCACCCTCTCCCATATCTGCCTGTAAAACTCAATGTCACTGTCACGGCCTGGGATCTTGCCTCTTGTTCTGTTTGGACCCATCGTCTGAATCCCAACCTCTGTACTCCGGTCTCTCCTGACTGGATGGGTCGGCCTATTGGTCGCACACAAACAATGTGCTCATAGGCCCAACAGTGTAATAAGTATGAACAATCCAGTTAATCGCTCGTGTGATTTCACCTACAAGCCCATAAACCCCTGTATAGCTCCGCCAAATATGCAGGTGCCCATGCAAACGTCACGTTCCTTTCTATCATCTCCCAAATAACACACATCAATTCCTTTGGAAATCTTCCCCCTTCTACCCTCGGTAATGCATAATACCCTACCGCTATCATTAATATTACTGCTAACCTTGTCTCCTCGGGATGTGCTTTGCATATATTATCCCATACATAAATGACAAACCTCGTTGTGTTAAATCTCGTGCATATGGCCCAAATATCTGCTGTTATTGCTCCCTGTGCCACGCTAGGTAATGCCTGATATCTTGGTTTTCTGTAATTGGGAGTCTCGAAATATGGAACACATCTTCCAATGTTACTTGTCATTTCCCCATTGGCGAGATAGAAGGTATTTGTTTCGATTCCATCTCTCAATCAACGCTCGTAACATAGCATGGTTACGTGCGATTCGTGAATAATAGCGGATTCCACTTAACCCCAAAAATTTATCAATGTCCATTCAAATTTGGCGTTACATCCACTGGATTCGTGACAACAGTACTGGTACACTATCATTCATCATCAACCCCGCTCTACCTGCATACATCCAAATAAAAAAACCATTAAATTCCTCCAATCCCCGGGTTTTCTCAAATTCTAGAAACTCCTACAAAGAATCCGGTATCATTTACAAATAACTTGGTACCGTTGAGTAACCGATACCGGTTATCCCTAACCGATATCGGTCCTGTTACTTTCATACACCTTGCCTAAACAACCACCTACGACAATAAATTGCTCGTTTATTCCTCTCTGTATACACAGACATACCCAAAACCCTTGATTACCTACCACGTAACACTCACCTCATTTATAACCCTTGTTATCATCTTTTCTTTCTCATATCTACCCACTTACTCTCCCTCAGCTTATTCCCAAAACATGCAGTAGTCAAATTACAAACAAAACGTTACCTCTTGGGTTGCAGTAGCTTGAGGTGGCCCTTGTCTTCCCTCTTGTCCCTGCCTGCTGGATGTTTCTCCTCGTCCTGCCATTATCACCACCTTTTTCAAACCTGCCTTTCTGTCTTCTGAATCTCAGATCACAATCACTTTCCCTGTCTCTTTACTCCTAATCACTCAAATCTCTCATGCAATTACATGTCTCAGTCGTCAAAAAGCGTCGCGTTCGCGTATTTAACTTCTTGCATGGCTCTCAAAATTAGAACTTAAGTTGCCACCCTAGCTTTTTTATTTTTAGAAAAGCTCATACCTAAATAACCGGTATCGGTTATGTAACCGATATCGGTCTACTATCTACCGACGTCGGTTATCTAACCGATATCGGTTATACACCTGCCTTTTTGAAACATGGTTCTTTTCTTCGTTTTTTACCTAATTTTTGTCGCGCCCGCCTCTTTTCCTGCATCTCATCACCATTATCCATATTTTTCCATCCACCACACATATCATTACAATTTCATTAACATCATCTATTTTACAAAAACAAACAAGTCATCAACTAAGGATACCAAAACAAAACAAAAAACTATCTATCTATACATCATTTGGATCCAACTCATCAGATACATATATAACAATGTCATAAAACCAGCCCAAAACATGCAACATTTCATCATATAACACATCATCCATATATCAACATGTCAATTAAACTCATCATATATTCTATACCACAAACCATTGACGAAATACTTAAAAACATTTTCAACACTGCATATGGATCAAAACATCATCTATATATATATATATATACAAGTTTTCAAATATACACTGTGCCCTACATCGGGGCCTCTGTGATCTCATAATCCAACATAGCCGGCACGCAGGCTGCAATAACTATCCAAAATCTCGACTCGGCTCGCAGGCCGGTCCCTCATATCAAAAATATACTCGGCTCGCAGGCCGGTATCAAATATACAACCCGTACTTGACTCGCAGGCCGTATATAATGAATAAATGAATCCATACATGAATAAATGATGGCACGCAGGCCTCTATCAACACAACCGGTTCGCAGACCGGTGCCCATGTCCCTATACAAAAACTATGTGGGGATTCCTCAGCTCTCCCCACCACCACCCTCGGCACCTCTCCTCGCTGGTACTGCGGCGCCTCTCACCTCCCTGCTCAGTAATGTACACGCCGGCCGTGGCCGCACTCCTCGCGATCTCTGACTACGCGAGGTCTCCGCTCGGTGTGCCGCATATGGCTGATACTCAGCTCCGGTACTATCAAGAACATCCTGATAGTACCGGGCCTCCGCTCTCACCTCCATGTATCTATCCCGTGCCACCGCTTGTCAGATCTTGGGCTGGTCCCGACTCCTACTACCAAGATTACCCCATGTGTTGGTGCTTTGTTGGTGGTGCCTGTGGGCCGCGGTGGTGCTGTACTGTGCCGCTACCTATACTGCACTGCACTGTGGTGTGCTCTTTTGGTGGTGGTGCTTTGCCTCGTGCTGTGCACTTCGAGCTCAGCTAGCTGCCCCTGTAAGACCCCTATCTGTGCCTGTGCAGCAGCAAGCTGCCCCTGTAAGAGCTGCACCTGACCCCTGAGCTGATCTCTCTCTGCCGTCACCGCTGCCAAGTCTGGCTGTGCGGGCTGTGCTACCCTCGCCGCTCTCTGACCAGCCCACCAAACCCTGTATGCTCCCGTGCACCCAGCATCATCTACGCCATCATCTGCTGGCCTCTCTGCAACCCAATCTGGATCCAAGGGCTGTGGTGCAGGCAGTGGGGCCTCTACATCATCCCTCCTGTACTGAGGGAAGGGAGCTGGCTCGTCCTGTCACAGCCCCATCTGCCTGCGTACCCTCTCTAGGGGTATCCTCTCGTACTCTCTCGGCCTCTCGTCTGCTATCCAGAATGTGTACTGGATCAGACGCAACTATAAACGGGCTCCTCCGCGAGGGTGATGACCTCTGTAAGGTCTCCATATGATGTCTACCACTGTCAGGCCCTCTAATAAATGTCTATAATACGCCACATCTCGCCCTGCAAGAACTGCTCGTGGCTGCCCCACGACCCCCAACCACCTCTGAAAGCCATATCTGTATATGACCTGTGGCCCTGGCTGCTGGGGTAACCCTACTGGCCTGATGCATATGATGTGCTCATATGCCCAACAATGCAGCAAAAATGTCGAACAGATACCGAATCGCCTCATCCGGTGATAACCCCGAGCTCTGCAGAGTAGCCGCATGCACGGATACATACGCCCACGCATAGCAAGTATGCTCCTCAATCATCTCAAGCAACACCCCCATCAACGCCCATGGAAAGTGGCCTCCCTCTGAGTCCGGGAGGGCGAAGCAGGTGATCCCAATCATCATCAGCACAGCCAGTCTGTGTCTCATGTCGATGCGCACGGTACATGTCACCATACCCAATGCTCGCGCTGTGATAGGTAAGTAGCGCGGCTGCATCTCCAAAAACCTGTAATATGCTGTCCATGGCAGTCTCTGAATCTACCTGGAAGACTACCTCTCCCTCGATAGGTAGTTGAAGGATGCGATACACATCCTCCAACGTGATAGTCATCTCCCCAGTTGGGAGATGGAACACATTGGTCGCCGGATCCCATCTCTCGATGAGGGCGACCATCAGGCTGTGATCTCTCTCTATCGCTCTGTACCTCTGGACTCCACCGAGTCCCACCTCGCGCATGATCACCCAGTGAGCTGCGGACACATGTGGTCTCATCCGCACCAACAGCGGGGGCATCCTATCCCGCATCGTCAACTGCTGACGTGCCTGCAAAACCAACCCACATCCTTAGACCTACTTTTATCACAACATCTACTTTATCCTCTAAACCCCCTTTTATCCCCCCGACCACACCCCAACTCTCTACCACCCCACCCAAAACCCAAACTCACCCCACCTACAAACCAAACTCACCCCACCTAAAAACCAAACTCACCCCACCCAAAAAGAAAACACACCCACCCCACCCAAACCCCTACCCGACCCAACGCCCAAAATCTACCCAAATCCAAACCCACCCAACCCCAAAACAAAACAAACCCAACCCAACCCACCCCAACCAAACCCCACCCCACCCAACACCCCACCCCACCCAAAGACCCAAACCCACCCAACCCAAAACACAAAACCAAACTCACCCCACCCAAAACCCAAACCCACTCCACCTAAAAACCAAACCCACCCCACCCAAACCCCTACCCGACCCAAAGCCCAAAATCTACCCAAATCCAAACCCACCCAACCCCAAAACAAAACAAACCCAACCCAACCCACCCCAACCAAACCCCACCCCACCCAACACCCCAACCCACCCAACCCAAAACACAAAACACGCCCAACCCAACCCAACCCACACTCACCCAAAACCCAACCCAACCCATACCCATACAAACCCAAACCGACGCCGGCCGACATACGACCGATGCCGGTCCAGCCCAACACACCCTGTCCACACAATTTGTGACCGATGCCGGTCGCTTAGCAACCGACATCGGTCGCTGTAATTACCGGGAGCCGAACCCCCGCGCGGCCCCCCGCCCATATTTTTGCATTTTTATACTTATCTACCCACCCAAACACCATAAAAACCTACCCACCCAGCCGACTTGCCCTATTTTACCCATCTATCCTCTTCATTTTTCAAATTACGTCAATTTATTCATTATTTCCTAAAACATGTAAATTCCTACCCAAACCCCCAATTTAGCTTAACACCATTCAAATGCACACAATTAACAGCCCCGAACATACCAACGACGACACGTCGTCGTGGTGGGATGGGTGGTGGTGGTCCAGCTGGTCCAGCCCCTCCTGCTCCTCCTGCCTGTGCCATAGCTCCAATTCTGATCTGCTGGGTCCCCGGCCAATCAACTGCTGCCTCCTCCTCACTCGGGCCCGCAAACAACTCACTCCTCTAGCAAAATAGCTCCACCTCACTCAATAAACCTCCAATCTCAACTCTCCACGTCAGACAAGTCAATTTGGTTTTCAAAATAACAAAGTGACAATGACAAGCCGTATTTTTCTTTTTATAGGTTTTTCACCCTTAACCGATATCGGTTTCATGTTGCCCTAATGAACCGGTATCGGTCCCTTAACCGATATCGGTCACGTAGAATCGACATCGGTTTTTAACCATTTGCCCCTTTTTAACCACATATCGCCTATATCCACCTTTGCTGAACACCATTTGTTTACAAACCGCCCGACCCAAGGCCTCGCCCTAACAAACCGGCCCGACCCAAGGCCTCGCCCTACCCTACCGGCCCGACCCAAGGCCTCACCCTAACAAACCGGCCCGACCCAAGGCCTCGCCCCTACCCAACCGGCCCGACCCAAGGACTTGTCTCACCCTACTGGCCCGACCCAAGGCCTCGCCCTACCCTACCGGCCCGACCCAAGGCCTCGCCCTAACAAACCGGCCCGACCCAAGGCCTCGCCCTAACAAACCGGCCCGACCCAAGGCCTCGCCCTACCCTACCGGCCCGACCCAAGGCCTCACCCTACCCTACCGGCCCGACCCAAGGCCTCGCCCTAACAAACCGGCCCGACCCAAGGCCTCGCCCTAACAAACCGGCCCAACCCAAGGCCTCGCCCTACCCTACCGGCCCGACCCAAGGCCTCGCCCTAACCAACCCGCCCGCCCCAAGGCCTCGCCCTACCCATTTGGCCCGACCCAAGGCTGCAACCCAACAACTCGGCCCGACCCACGGCCGTATCACTCCAATACCTTACCCAAAATCAAAACCATCCACTTTTATCCACCCATCCTGTAGTTTTTTGTTCAATCGAGCTCACCTGTTCGTGTTTTAGCATGATTAGGGTCCTTGACTTGATCTGTCGACCAACTTTGCTCAGACCTAGACCGTGACGTTTATCTCAACCAAACCAACCATTTGGTACTGCCGGACATGCCTAAACGTTCCTGTACCTTACCTGTTATATACCCTGGAGCTACTTCCTATGCCACGGATACCAGGATTATATCACCCTTGTTTGGATAAACTATCGACCTTTGCCTATGCACTGCTGGTTTGCTCGTCAAATCATGTACCCTAGTCGTACTATTGCATTTTACCATGCGTCTGCTTCCTTGGACCTACCCCACCATCTTACCATCCCCTCTACCCCATTTACCCTTTATCAACCCTATCCCTGATTTCCCGTTCACTCAATCTGTGATAGATTTGAGGGGGATTACCTATACCCTTAACAGGGGAAACCACTTCATATTATTGTCATGCAGCTTTACAAAACAAGCTACACGACAATAAGGGGCTAATGTAGACACCAAATTTGTGTCTTACGACCCCTTGTGACCCGCATCTCATCTCGCAACTTAACCTCATCACCTAAACCTTACACAATTATTTATTAATTACCTTGTAATTGATAAATCCACATCACCTTACCTGCCACCTCATTTTGCCACCTCATCATGACCTAGCCCTAACCCTAAACTAACCTAATTAAGACCTATGACTTGGTCTAGACTCACATCCATAACTAATGCCTCCTTACTCACACCCAAAACTGACCTTCTAGCCACTTGACCAAGCCCGCAACTGATCTCTCGGGAGAAAACCAGGGAAGGTGGGCTATTTTACTAAAAATAGCCTACTTTTTCTTACTGATGTCGGTTCTACTGATTGCCGTCGGTTACGTAACCGCCATCGGCTCCCTCAAATGGGCTCCCGAACCAAAATCAAGGGTGGAATGATTTTTGAATCAACAGAGATCATTGGGAGCGAAAAAGCAGTCCAGATCTTCACTTGATCGAGCGAGACGAGTGAAGAAACCGAAGCATTTACAAAGAAAGGAGATCAACTTGCATCTTTTTCAAAACCAGAAGTCACATCTTGCATGTCCTCTGTTATAACATTTCTTATGCTCTTTGAATCACAATCCTCCTAAATCCATTCTTGGATCCACTACCCATCATGTCATTGCATCTAATCACATCATTCATCTAGATCTCATCACCCTATTTCCTAATATTACCTATATACACCCTACAAATAACACAACTACCAAATAACACCACCACCCCACAAAGCAACTAACCTTCGGATCCTAGACTCTACTGATATCGGTCATCAAGAACCACCATCGGTTATCGGAACCGCCATCGGTTATACTGACTATAACCAATAACCACCTTTCCCTACCTACCTAACAAAGCAATTTAATTAATATCTTATAGTCTTTTGTGTTAATTCATATTAGCAAGGAACCACCACCTTTGAAAGGAATTTTTATATTTCCGGGCCCAAGGCGCTTCCTCATTTATTGTCTAATTAAAATCTTGTGGTCTTGTGTTCTTATTTGTAGGTAGTCCTTCCAAGACAAAAGGAGTTCTTCGCAATCAGCCTCGATCTTTCTCTACGATACGCGCACATCATCTCGACATTCTACGGTATTCCTCCTAGCCCCAACCCTTATCTGCTTCTAAAAGGAACAAAACATTCCGAGTGAAACATTTTAATTATCGTGGGCTTATGCCTTTACACGTAGAATGATGTCAGAATCCTAAAGAGACTTAGGGAAATGTCAAGTTGTTTTGGCTTATAAGGTTACCTCAATCGGGCGGAGGAATACCACGGAAAAAGGGGGATGTTTGAGCTGTTGTGTTAATTGTGAAGTGATTCGGTATGTGTTGTGCAGTGAATGCAAGATTAATTTCCCACAATACTGTGGATATCACCCCCACGTGTATGACCTGTTACTTAATCTACGTTCACTAGAATTGAAAAACAACAAGCAGGAATGCAATGCACGTGTTTTAAACCCAAATTGAAAATGATATTAGATGAAGCAAAAGAGATGACTTTCACTAATGCAAGATGCAAAAACAAAGCAAGTTCTTTTACCAAAATAATACAAAACCTTATGAATATCTTTAGAAGAAGAAAACAGCAGGTATGCTCCCTATATGAAAGCAAGTAAGAAAGAAAGAAACCCAAAATGGGTCCCACCGGGCGTGCCAAAATGTTTCACTCGGAATGTTTCGTTCCTTTTAGAAACAGATAAGGGTTGGGGCTAGGAGGAATACCTGTAGAATGTCGAGATGATGTGTGCGTACCGTAGAGAAAGATCAGGCTGACTGCGAAGAACTCCTTTTTGTCTTGGAAGGACTACCTGCAAATAAGAACACAAGACCACAAGATTTTAATTAGACAATAAATGAGGAAACTGCCTTGGGCCTGAAATATAAAACTTCCTTTCGAAGGTGGTCGGTTCCTTGCTAATATGAATTAACACAAAATACTAAAAGATATCAATTAAATTGCTTTGTTGAATCGGGTAGGGAAAGGTCTGGTTATTGGTTATAGTCAGTATAACCGATGGCGGTTACTGATAACCGATGGTGGTTACTAATGACCGATATCGGTAGAGTCTAGGATCTGAAGGTTAGTTGCTTTGTGGGGTGGTGGTGTTATTTGGTAGTTGTGTTATTTGTAGGGTCAGTATATAGGTAATATTAGGAAATAGGGTGATGAGATCTAGATGAATGACGGTTAGATGCAATGACACGTTGGGTAGTGGATCCAAGAATGGATTTAGGAGGACTGTGATTCAAACAGCATAAGAAATGTTATAACAGAGGACATGCAAGATGTGACTTACTTGGTTTTGACAAAGATGCAAGTTGATCTCCTTTCTTTGCAACGCTCGGTTTCTTCACTCGTCTCTCGCTTGGCCAAGTGAAGATCTGGACTGCTTTTTTCACTCCCAATGATCTCTCGTTGATTCAAAATCATTCAACCCTTGATTTTGGTTCGGGAGCCCATTTACAGGAGCTGATGGCGGTTACGTAACCGACGGCGGTCGAGTAGGACCGCATCGGTAAGGAAAAAGTAGGCTATTTTTAGTAAAATAGCCCACCTTCCCTACTTTTCTCCCGAGAGATCGGCCAAGCGGGCTTGGTCAAGTGGCTAGAAGGTCTGCTTTTGGGTGCGAGTAAGGAGGCATTAGTTATGGATGTTAGTCTAGACCAAGTCATAGGTCTTAATTAGGTTAGTTTAGGGTTAGGGCTAGGTCATGATGAGGTGGCAAAATGAGGTGGCAGGTAAGGTGATGTGGATTTATCAATTACAAGGTAATTAATAAATAATTGTGTAAGGTTTAGGTGATGAGGTTAAGTTGCGAGATGAGATGCAGGTCACAAGGGGTCGTAAGACACAAATTTGGTGTCTACACCTACCCTCGCCTATATCTTCACCCTTACCTAAACCTATCCCTACCTTAGGGATCATACCAACAGCTAGCCTTACTCACCCACCCATCAAATTAGATTAAGCTACATCTTCCAATACTAAAACCAAACTTAAACCAGCCCCTAAAATGAAGATCCAATCTCCTAAATCTCATACCCCCAACCTTGCCTACCACGCCCTTATCGCCTTCACCCCTCGACCCTAGCCAAGTAACCCCCATCCACCAAGAAACCAAGAATGTAGTAAGCCATTTCCCCATCGCAGATCTCTAATATACCCAAGCGACTCACACAACCTCCGCCCTCACCTCAGTAACCTTCTTACCACCCATACCTCCAATACCTTTAATAACTTCTTCACTACCCAAGACAACTTCCTTCTCTTTCACTCATGCCTCTTTCCCAACCCATACCACCTACCTCCACAAAGACTCGGTTACCCCCCCTGTGGTAACCCACCCTCTTCCACCTACTTTTCCTCCACATCTCATATGCCAAGATCTCCTTTTCCTAAAAAGATGCAACCTAAGCTAAAAATCCGCTACCCTCCAATAAGGTATTTAAACCAACAAAACCTTCCATTGTCAGTTCATCTACCATGCCCCTACCCAAGTAGATACGACCAACACCTAAGACCACACCACACACCAAACTAGTAGCCCAACCTACTCCCCCTATTGTAAAACCTTTTCCTCCACAATCAGCCATACCTATACCCAAACCAACATTCACCTCCATTTATGATCCACTAGCAGGATCCTACACCAAAATCTTAACCAATATCCTTGAAACTTCCATCATCACATTACCACCCCTTAGACCTTACGACCCACTCAAACCCAAACCAAAAGGTTTTGAAGAAACCAAAATTTTCACCTACCATCATGTGCTAGGACACGATGTAGAGAACTATAAGGCTTTAAAAATTACTCTTGTCCAATTGTGTCCTCCTAAAGAAAACTTTGATGATGATGATCTTCTTGATGCGGACCCCATTTCACCTTCACCAATTTCTACAAACCCTCTCCTGTCACCTACTCAGTGACCAAGATCTCCACCCCTATAACTCTTGGATCCATCCCAGAGGTTTGAAATTAACATGGTTCGCATAAGAGAATTGGTCAAAACACCACCAAAATGCCAATACACCCTACTCATTTCACAAGGATTGTATCCCCAACTAGGGTTTTGTCCCTCATGTCGCTATACCTTCCATGACACACCCTTTTCATCGACATCTCCTCAAAGTAACATGATCAACATTGCCACCCGTGCTCAAAAAGACAAGGGCAAGGAGAAAGCAAATGGCCCATTACCCAACCTGTACCCAATATACCTACCGCGACCACACCCAAAATCATCATTTGAGGTCCTGCATATCCCATTTCCGATGGGGTCACACATTGCACAATGCTAAAATAACTAAACTAATCCCCCTCAAAATGTCTTTATATGACCTTATCCAAACCTCGGAATCACATCATCAATCCCTCATAGAGGTCCATCAATATATCGAAGTCTTACCAAATGACCCCACACCCGTAACCTCCATCATTACCCTTCACCACGTAGCCTCTCTCACTAGGTCTTCATCTTCCTCTACACCTCCATCCACTCACCACATGGCCGCCCTTAGCTTTTTAGATGAAGAGATCTCTCCTTTCCAAATGGCCCCGACCCCACTCTTTTCATCTCCATAATTATCAATAATATACACATACGATGAATTATGATCGATGGTGGTGCTAACATTAACATCATCTCCTCCCATGCATATGACCAAATGTAAATACATGCCAATTACATGCATGGTAACCCTATTATGTTGTGTTCCTTCAATGATGCCATGACCTCTACCCTAGGTACCATTATTCTCCATGTCCACATAGGTCCCCGCACCATCCCAGAACTTTTTATGTCCTATAAGGGGAATTCTAGTATAACTTACTGCTTGGCCGACCTTTGATCCGTGTTATGGGTTATGTCCCTTCAACGTTACATCGATGCCTCAAATTTGAACATGAGGGACATAATTACCCCATCCCTATTGACCCCTCACCTATCATTACCTGTAACATGCTATATCGACCCAATGATGTGCTTGTACCAGTCAAGGCATCCACCACCACAACCACTTCACCTTCACCCATGAGCCCATCCACCAAAATTGCCACTACTTCTGCTACATCTAACCTTGCTACCCCCACTTTAGCTGTAGCCTCTACCATTGGTGCCCCTTCATCTAGAAAACAATCCATACCCACTACCCACATACCAACTATTAATCCCTTAGAAGGTGTTTTTCAATGCCTCACTCTAGGGAATACCGTCTTTATAATATTAATACCTTCCTCACCCCACAAGAGTATGGGAATCTACGTCAACACCTTAGTTATGACATCTACATTGGTGACATTTTCCATTATGGCCCTCTCCACCTTTGTACCAACCTAATGTATCGGGGGCTTAATATGGCCACCTATAAACCTAAACCTCCATCCCAAACCCAACCATTTTCATCTGACCTACACTCCCTCACTAACTTTCATTTCGCTCAAACTTTCCTCCACCGGTGCACATGGAAGGGATTTAGCTTTGGTTTTTATGAACAAGGCCACCACACTTTTATCTTATACCTCTCATAAACACAATGACCGTAGTGGCATTGGTCTTGACACTCCACCTGTTAAGAAGGTTCGCATTGACCTTATACATTACGAGAAATCTTCCCCCTCTCATTCACCCACATTACCATCTTCACCCACAGAGTTCGTAGATCCTGAATCTATACCTCCTAACTCTTTTTTTTTTGTAAACACCATTTCCCTTAGACCACTGACCTATCAACGCAATGGTGAGGATCCCTCTTCTCTCCCATTCTTGTGTCCTCCGACATGATCGATGATGATATGCCTTCAATTAACTTCGTTCAATATCGGGATGATGATTCCATCCTCACCTACCTTTGTGTAGAAGACTCTTATATTAATTGGTCGTTACCCTCTCGAGATGCAAACCATGTTAAATGAATCAACCATCAAAAATAACATTAATACTTAGGACGATCCACACATTCTAAATTTCATCCAATCCTTAGATGATATTGAATAGGAAGCCTTCACCTCTTTCCTCCAAGACCATAGCAACGCATTTTCCTGGTCCTATACCGATATACCCGGTATTGACCCAAAAATCATGGTTCACAATATCAAACCATTTTTGATGCCAAACCCATCAAACAAAAGCTATAAAAATGAATCCTTGCATTGCTCTTTCTCGGTCAAAGAAGAGCTACAAAGTGCCTTCTCTCGCTTCCTTCATTCTACCCATTCATTATCCCCAATGGATTTCTAACATCGTTCCTATCACAAAAGTGACAAGGGGACTCAGCATTTTCACATATTTCCATGACCTCAACCTCATATGTCCCAAAGATGATTTCCCACTACCAGGAATTGACCAACTAGTTGATCTCACCACTGGCCATGAAATTTTATCACTCATGAATGGTTTCTCGAGCTACAATCAAATATTATTAGCCCCAGAGAATCAACACAAGACTACCTTCATCACCCTTGGGGACTTTCTACTCTCGAGTCATGCCTTTTAGCCTCAAAAAGGTTGGTGCTACATATCAGTGAGCCATGACTTACATCTTTCATGACATCATGCATCACATATTGGAGGATTATGTAGATGATCTTCTTGTCAAATCCAAGCATCGAACCGAACACCTACCCATTCTTAAAGTCATATTTACTGCCTTATCAAGTATTATGTCTGTCTTCAACCAAAGAAGTGTGTCTTTGCGGTACTTTCTAGAAAACTCCTAGGTTTCATCATTTCTTTGCATGGCATAGAAGTCAATCCTACTAAAGTCAAGGCTATTCTTGAAATGTTGCCACCCACTAATCTCCATTAACTTTATAACCTACAAGGAAAGTTGCAATCAATTCATCATTTTATCTCATAGCTTTCCGACCGATGTCAACCATTCCATCATCTTCTCAAGAAATACGTTTCATTCAAATGGGATGATGAATGTCATAAATCCTTCAAAGCCTTGAAACAATAGCTACTTCAACCACTAGTGCTCATTCCTCCTAAGGATGACCAGTCCTTCTACCTATATATTTCCACCAGTAACCATTCTCTAGGCGTCATGCTCACTCATCGCAACGACCAACACCGAGAGCAAGTGGTTTATTACATAAGCCATACCCTTCTTGACTATGAAACTAGATATACCCATGCCAAAAACATTTCCTAGCCTTAGTTTTTGTCGCCACCAAACTCCGCCATTACCTACTCAACCAAAAACCTTTGTCATTACTAATATTTACCTATTACACTATATGTATGTCAAACCTTATCAAAATCAACGTGTCGCACATTGGCTTATGCTTCTGGCCAACCTCAACCTCAAATTCATTCATCAAAATTCCATCAAGGGCCAAGTTATCACCGACCAATTGGTCGACGCACCTATTTCTAGGAATCAACCCTCTAACTTTGACTTCCTAGATAAGTCTATAGCTACCCTTTCCTTGGATGAACCCACTTACCGAATGACACTCTTCTTCGATGGCTCAAACTTTCACCATGGGGGTGGGGCTGGTGTTATCCTCATTCCACTTGATGGTGAACCTGTGCCTTTGTCTTTCAAACTCAATTTTTTTGTGTAAACAATATTGTTGAATACTGAAGCACTTGTATTGGGTCTCCAAGTTGATTGTGCCTTAGATGTTAAATCAATCAACATCTTTGGTGATTCTTAGTTGGTCATAAACCAATTCAATGGTATATATTAGTGTCGTAATGAGATACTTCAAAATTCTAAGAATTACGTGGACATACTTTTGACCACCTTCGATCATTATGCACTTCAAACCACCCCACATTCTCGCCAATAAATTTACACATATCATGGCCTCGCTTGGATTCTCGGATACCGCTTTTCGTTGACTCTAAAATCTTTGTCACCATACAAAGACTACAATCACCCTCTTATTTTCCTCATGAAGTCTACTCTATCGGAACCACTTGCTCTTGACCAAGTGACCTTTGGTATAAGTAATATATAGACTATCTTTCCCTTTCCATTTTACCCACCGATCTCACTCGTAATGGACAACATGCCTTTCTTAAAAGTGTCTCCCATTATGTCATCATGGGTGGTCTTCTTTACAAATTCAGTTTTGACAACATTCTCTTGTGATGCCTTACAAGTTCTGAAATTCCTTACACCATTAAGGAAGTCCACGATGGAATTTGTGGAGGTCACTTTAGCGGTTTGGTTGTCGCAAAGTGCATTCTTTTCCTAGGCTATTATTGGCCAACCCTAAACCATCATTGTTGTGATTATGTCTAATGTTTCGTAAAATTCTAGCAACATGTTAATCTTTGTCACACCCCTAGTCATGCCTTACGATCACGCGAGATCTTTGGCCTTTTTCTTAATTGGGTTTGGATCTTGTCAGTGAGATCAACCCCCATTCTTCACAATGCCACCAATGGATCATAACCACTACTTTGAATATTACACTAAATGGGTAGAATCCATTCCCCTCATTTCCACCAAAGCTGAGAAAATATGTGAATTCATCAACCATCACATCATTTATCGCTTTGGTGTCCCTCACCACATTATCACGGATAATGGAAAAAAATTCAAAAACAAAACCCTTCACAAACTATGCAATTATTTTGGCATCTAACTCAGTTTCTCATCACCCTATTACCCACAAACCAATGGTCAAGCCAAATCAACCAATAAAACCTTGAACAAAATTCTTATGAAGGTAGTCAATGATACTAGGAAGGATTGGCATACGCACATTCCTTTCACCTTATGGGCTTATCGCACTAGTATTCGCACTTCAATTGCTACCACCCCCTTTTCTCTGGTCTATGGTACCGAGGTTGTCTTACCTCTCGAAGTCTAGATTCCATCTCTCCACATCTCACTACAAGACATGCTCAATGATGATGACTTTCACTAGGATCGTTTGGCGCAACTTGAATTATTAGATGAGCATCGTCTCAATGCTCTTGACCATCTCCAAATCTACCAAAAATGTATCAAACGTGCCTATGACAAATGTGTTCATGAAAAACCTTTCAGGTTGGTGACCTCGTCCTGAAGGAAAATTAACATGTAACCAAAGAGGAGAAAAGTAAACGGGAAAAATTTTCTCCTAATTGGCTTGGACCCTATATTGTTACCCATGCCTATGGATCAGGTGCTTATCGTTTGTCTTCACTTGAAGGTAAACCCGAACTTGAGCCCCTTAATGCCTTGCATCTTCGACCATTTTATTGTTGATATAAATTCTTATATCACTTTCTGTCAATTGATTGCTTATCCCTTGAGCATTGTTCACCTTCCATGATTACACATTTTGAGTATCCATGACTAAACAAGAATCATGTGATTACCTGTCACCTTTTAGCCTTGTCTTCAATATGAGTACCATGGCTCTGCTCATAGCATGATTCTCATGGATACTTTTCATCTTCTTCAAGCTATAATCCCATGGTCATTCATCACTCAAAACCACCTCTTTCATAGTTAATCTTTTTGTACTACGATCTTGTCTTCTAAAACAAGAACCCGGTCATCCTCTAGTATTTTCCATGACTTAAACATCTAAAAATAAAAAGGGATACAACTCCTTCAGTCAAACTTTTAACAAAAGATGACTCCCGCAAAGGGACATCTCTTCTTTATATTCTACCACTATCAATAGATCGCTCCCTTGAAGGATAGCTATATACAGTCATTACAAACATATAATAACTATTTAGAAGCTTCTCGCATCGATCACTTCATGAAAACCTCAAGGAAATAATATACCCATCTCATATAGAATTCCCGCATCATTCAATCTATTTAAAAAGGAAAAAGATGAAATTTTCATCATGGACTTGCCAATTTCAGATTATGGGTTTCTTGTTCTGAAATACACATCATCATACACTAAGTTACGCTACCCTCCCATTTTCCTTTTTTCCTAAACTCCTCGTTACTCAAGGGACTTTACTCGCAAACGTGACATTTCATGATCATGTGACTTTTCTTCACCCTTAGAATAGTCCATTACACAAGGCCTATAGGGTCTTACGTTCATAAGCATATCAGGGGTATGGTAGACTCATTAGGGTTCTTATCAATTAAGCAGCTCTTTTACCATCTCTTACCATTCACCTTCCTCATTACTTATTGATTATCCTATACAGGACTAGACCCTCAACACCTGTGTTTAAAAATCACTCACCATGCCTACAACCTAAACTCAATCATGTATATGACCTATATCACCCATTCCTCACACCTATCAGCCCATTCCATTATTTCATCATAATCTTCCCTAGCTTATGGAAGAACTACATCAGCCCGGTCCTTTTCACAAAGACTATGTAGGCAGCACTCGAGGGCATGGGGCCCTGGAGGTTAGCTCGACCACTCTCTACCATAACTAATTCCCTCTTCCCTTTCCTATTCACATTCTACCCTAGTTAGTTTCCTTTTATATCAATCATTATAAATTAAACCACACAAAAAAATTGCTTAACATCTTTACCATCATCACTCATACATTCATTTCATCTTATCTACCATTTCTGTACCACTATCATTTATTTTCCTACAAATCATCTTAACACAATCCATGTCATCATTAATTACACAAATTAATGAATTTCTAACTCAACCATGCCTAAACCAACCTAACTCAACAATACCTACAACCTAAACTCAATCATACGTAAGCCAACCAGACTCAATCCATACCTATGACCTAACTCCATCATTCCTGAACCGACCTGACTCCACCATGCCTACATGACCTTGACTCTAGCATGCCTAATCCACCTGATTTCCACATATATATATATATATATATATATATATATATATATATATATATATATATATAAAAATTAAAACATGTACACCATTCATATTATAAACACCATCATCTATCAATCGGAAAGTCTTTGCAAACATACATGTGAACATAGATACAAATAATAATCACAAAATCTCAAAAACTCTCATGTGCATCCTCACTCTCTTCGGCACACAAGCTGGTATATATCAAAAATACACAACTATATAAAACAAGAGGTATATATGGCTATCATACATCACCCTACTAGATATCCTAAATATCTATCTCACTTGTCGCCTCCTCCTTCATGGCCCTCATACAACATCCAACTATCATCTCACCACCCATCTTTGGCCCCGACTGAGCTCTACTAGTACATCACCTGGGGCTAGCCTCCATGAATTGGTGGCCTCACCCTGACCATGTCTCGGGGCTCGATGGCCCCTTGTTCTTTCCACACTATGGGTGCATGACCTCATCCTCTCACTCAAGGCCTATTATGCTCTATACTCCCCACAGGATAGAAAATCTATCCCTGTGGCCATCAAAGTATCCTGATAATACCGGACCTTGCCTAAAGCATCTCTCAATCGACCTATTGGTACTATCTATGGTGGTGTCATTGGCCTTGGCCCCTACACCTATCTCTCGGGCCTATCTTGCTAATATAAATAAAGAGGGACCCTGTCTTTGTGCTAATGATCGTCCCGAGGGACCTTGTCCCTCTCCTTCCTATATCTAGGTTCAAGGTCCATAACTCTACACTGTGCAAAGGCAACCGCCCTACAAATCTGTAATTTATGCCCGTAGGTTGGACACTGTACCTCATCTCCATCTCCACCCCGTGTGAGTACTCTATCCTCAGTGACTTAGGCCTATAGAGTGGCCACCTATGCCTGCAACATAGCAACATGTGCCTCTCAAATTGTTAGTTTCCCGCACCATACCCAATCAGTAATCAGGGTCGCCACCTACCCCTATAGGATGTCCCTCTGCACTGTGATGGTGGCTAAATCTGGCTGCCCCGTCCTTGGCAGTACTACTCGTAAGTGTGCAGCCCACCACTGTCTGTATCTATCTGTAACCCCGGCATCATCAATCTATCGGTCTATCACCTACTCCTCCTACCTTGTCGGCACTGTCAATTATGGTAGAGGTAGAGGCCTCTCCATGTCATCTCTCCTATATTGTGGGAAAGGTGGTGGTATATCCTGAAGTAGTCCAAAATGTTGTCTAACCCTATCCATGGGTATCATCTCGTGCTCTCCCGCATGTCGCCTCTATCCACTAGACTAACTATAGAACCTGTAGCTCCTCATCTATTCACCCATATGATGAAAAACCCGCATAAGGCCTCTCAAATGATGTCCATGCTTTGCCAACCCCTCTAGCAATCACTTGTAATATGCTACATCATGTGTAGCTATAGTAGCTCGGTGCTCCCCAATCGCAGGAACCCATCTCCCGAATCCCACTCAAACAAAACCTATATTGAATGCATCACCGGGGCATACCAACCGGGTGCACACACACAATGTACTCATTTGCCCAATAATGAAGTAGGAAAGTGCAACATAAGTTAAACCTCTGTAGTCACCCATATTCCCATAACTCCTCGTATAAATGAACTAGAAATGTTGGTGCCCATGAACAACGGATCCTATCCTCCACCATATCATGTAGTACCCCCATAAATGATCGTGGGAATCTCCCACCCTTTACATCTGGCAGTGTAAAATAGTAGATTGTCTCCATTAACAACACAACAAGCCTAGTCTCCTCTGGATGGGCCTGGTACATCTCTCCATAACTCAGGCTGGCGCTATGGAACCTCAACTCGCAACACCTTGCCAAAGATTGTCAGCATCAACTCCTTAAACACCTCTCGAGGAGATCGAATATAATTGTGTCCCCACTATCGACAACTACAGGATCTTATACACATCATCCAGGGTGATCGTGATCTCACCCATTGGTAGATGGAATGTGTCGGTCACCGAATCCCATCTATCGATGAGGGAAACCATCAAACTCAGATGCTAGACTACATACCGGTAGTGTCGACCCTAACCATGCCAACCTCTACAATATGCCACACCTCCTCGAACCATTATGAGTAGGGGTGGCACCCTATCTCACATTCGCAGCTTGATCTCTCACCTGCATCCAACAAAACATCACATTAATACACCTTAATCATACCCACAATCATTCTTGACACCTCACCTACACCTATTACCCTACCTCTTTTTTCCTCATGCAACTTACCTTCTTATCAAATATCCTATCTACCCACCCCAACACTCACCCAATATCGCTCAAACCATACCTATTTCCACCTCTTATCCATGCTATTTTTTTCATCAACAACATCTTCTTTTACCACTATCTATCTCACCCACCCACCTAGGGCTCTTTTTGACCCTTTTTCTCCACATGTTGACCAAGACTTGTTACCCCTAACCGACCATGGTTTCTCTCAAACCGGCATCTATCACCTTATCTATGACTAATACCAGCTTCGACACCACCGACATCGGCCACCCATTGACCGACACCGGTCACTTTTGCGTTAAAATCCGTGACACCCAAACCTCTTTCTTCCTAACAAATCCCTTCTTCTACCTTTCTACCCACCCATTCCTACCTAAATCTACCCTCAACTCCTCCCCACCCCTTGTTCACCTAACCACACCTCTCCCCATTCCTATTTTACCCTATTTTCTTTCCCAAATTTAAAATCCCTTTTTCCCCCAAAACCTATCTTCCTTACCTAACCTATATACCCAATCTACCTCACAAAATAAGGCAAGGGATTGAATCTTACCTCATCATGTTATCGTCTCTGTGGTGGCACATCGGGATGCTACACCGGTGGTCCACACAATCCCTCTCCCACCTCTACCATTTCCAATCACCAAATCGAATCCTCCTAACCTCCACCTAATCACAATTGATCCCCCATCTACTTGGCTCCTCTAACCAATTGAATCTCTCCACCTCAGCAATATATCATCCCTCATCCTTTCTACCTAACAAAGCACAACTCATTCAATGCTCTGTCATTTTCACAAAGGACAAACAAGTATAAAATGAACCCATATTTTACAGCTTTTTTATTTTTATGTACCCACGTTGACTCGACCGATGTCGCTTATACCTAAATCGACATCGGTCTTGTGCCCTAGAACACCGTAGTCGATTATACCTGCATCGACATCGGTTGTGTGCCCAAAAAACTTGTGGTTAGTTTACCTAGACCATCACCGATTCTCAGAGGATCGCATCGGTTACCTGTCATACTCTTTCCCATACCCTTTTCCTATTTCCGACCAACAATTACCCAAACTAGCCATTGTCGACCTTACCCACCCTTATCAGCACCAACCTCCATACCTACCTTACCTATACATGTCATTTATTACACTTTGGGACTTGTTATTTTACCCATACCTCATGTGCTCGCTACCTAGACCGAAAATTGTTAATAACCTATGACCTCATGTGCTCGCTATACCTTGCGACATCATGTTACTGTGTTGTTTGGCCTACTAACCTTACCTTGACCTTACTCGTGCCATGACCTAAGTACTTGGACCTAGAACATTGTTAATAACCTATGACCTCATGTGCTCATTATACCTTGCAGTAATGTTACCCGTGTTGTTTGACCTAATGACCTTACCTTGCCTATTGTCATGCCGTTTATCCTGACCCAACCTTTGGTGTATTGGAACATACCTAAACGTTCTTGCACCTAACCTGCGAAGTGCTTCCACACCATATCCTATACCTTGGATACCGTAATCACCTCAACCTTGTTTGGATAAACCTATCGACCTTAGACGATGTAGAGTTTGCATGCTCTTCAACCTGATACCATGGTTTATACATGTGCGTGTGTTTGACTATTGCTACCTTTGATCCTATCCCATTACCTAGATTACCTAATTGGATCTTTACCCAATTACCCCTAGTGTCCACCTTCCTCTTCATCACATCCACCTTTTATCAACCCACTCACTGATTCTCTTATACCACATTAGTTCCTAGATTAAAGGGGATCACCTTCACCCACACATGGGGCAACCACATCTTATTTTTGTCAACGTCGCTTACCAATACAAGCTATGTAACAAAAAGGGGGAAAATATAGACACCAAAATCGGGTCACACTACCCTTGATCTCTAGTCAGATAGCCAACGCAAACATATTCACCTAACCATGGCCCCTTTCACCCCACATTAATATTAATTTAATTAATTTAATTAAATTAATACCCATCCTCACAATATTCATCATTTAATTACATAAATTGACCTAATTACCACCTCACCTAGACACCTCATCCAGCCACCTCACCCTAGACCTATTCTTGGCATGTTTCCATAACTAACAATAACTAAGTCTTACCTACCTTAATGAGCTAAGATTTGGTCTAACCCTAAAATTAATGCCTAAAATCTCCCTAACCACCTTCCCGCTCATAAAAAATGCAACGTCCATTCCAAATCCGTGGATCAAGGAACGAACTTGAGCTAAAAGAGGTGAGATATAACAATTTTAGTAAACCTAGGGAATCCCACCTTAACCAATTCCAGTCACCCTAAACGACATATCGGCACAACCTGGAACCACCGTCACCACCATTTATTCACCTAAACAACCTTGTTTTTGGGTTGGCACATTCTGAGAGCAAGGAAAGGAGACCAGAGCTACATGTAAGCAAAACCAACATCCTTACATGTATCCATACATCCAGAGCCATCACCAAGACATATTTTGGAAGCATTACACTCACGAAATCATTTTGGGATCCACTGCTATGATATCCAACACCATTCTTCGATTAATAGCCACCTCCATTTAACCATCTAAATCTACATTATAGTAAGTATACCTTCTACCAAAGATAGTCTATTTCAATATATAGGCTTTTGTTACTTCTGTTATCAATTCATACCTTGTATGTCCATTTTCCACCTCTTACTTACTTGTAGACTCAACCACTCTTCTACCCACACCACCAAATCACCCATTCTCACTTGTTACCCGCCTTTGAGCATACTTGAGACCTTTATCTACATCCCTCTTTACCCCTCCATCTCTGTTTAGCTCTAACTCAATCCCCACAACCAGATTTCATTGAGTTCCTTTCACCCTAACCATACCAACATTGGTTAACTAGAACCATCATCGGTTATACCTAACCGACATCGGTCTCTGTGTTTTACACATTTACCAATAACAAAACCAAACAACCTTTTACCGAGTGACCTAAATAGCCCAAAACCCGACCGTCATTTGGTCTACCTAAACCGTCATCGATTACACCAGGACCAACATCGATCTATGTGTTTTATACCTTGACCAAGAACAGACCCAACAATCATCTCACCAGTTGACCTAAATAACCCAAAATTTGACCCTGATTAGTTCCAACACCCTACCAACTACCTACCTTTCTTATCTGACCATAGCCTATCCTGTTATGTTAAGATTTTCTTATTGTACTTGAATAAGATACCTAAATCATATCAACTATAGTAGGACTTCGCTTTCTTTCTCACATTAAATTGTTTTAAACATTGGATTGACACCATTTAGACGTATCACACTTCTCGGAACTAGCATACGCTTAGGCGGTCCACTGTCATATATCATTTAAATATCTTTTTGTGGTCTTGTTTTCTATTACAGTAGTTTCTCCTATCCAAAAGGAATCTCTCACATTGAGATGTTGATCAAGAAGTCGAACGTGCGCAACAACCATCAATCGACCAAAGATTTATAGGTATTCCTCCTTTTCCTTTACCCTTATATGTTTCGTCACTTTGAAAACGTAAAGAAAATGGTGAAACAATACCACATGATCCT